>JANBXA010000729.1:28170000-28770000 GCA_030556225.1 Cricetiscus sungorus
TACATTGCAAAGAAAGCATTAAAAATTGAGTCCTCGATTCTAATGCCAGCCCGGGAAAGCATTGTCTTTAAGTGTATGTGAATATCATAATTATTTTATGATTCCATCTTTAGTTCTTTCCAATATAGTAAATTCAATTGACCATGAAATGAAATTTCATAGTCAAAATGCCTCCTTTACACTTTTTTATAGCAGCAATAACAGTTTTATAGCTTTGAGGCAAGGTAATTCATCAGATGTTTAATTTAAAGGCAGATTCTTATATTACTAATAAATATTTACCAATTTAATAAAGTACACATTTTAGCATATATTATATGGTCTTTTAAGTATTTCTGCAACTTGAATGAGCCTGGCTGAGCATCTATAAATATGGCCAGCCATAGTAAACTCCCTTGGTGACTAAATACCCTTTTTATCTTTATTATTTTCCAAGTACATTACAAGCTAGATTGTAGAGGAAGATAGAACCCTCCATTCCACTGTCAAAGAGACAAAAATGTAAGACAGTCCACAGGAAACAATTATTTGTAATTGTCAAAGAACATTTATGAATACTCAGTGACTATTTCCTGTCTGCTCACAATATTCTTCTCTGACCCCCTGCCCCAAAAAAGTAAAAATGAAAAGCTTCATGTTCAACTCAACACAAAAGATCACAGGCAAAGAAAATTATGTTGCTGAAATTCTATTTGGGAAAGTAATCTTACATTTAAGAAAGCACACTGAATCTTTGCACTGTTAATCTACTACATATTTTGCAATCATACGTTGTTATCTGGGGAATTAAAAATGAAACCAATAAACATCTCTGGCATGGTCCTGATGTACAGAGAAATATGTAAACAAGCAGTAGGATTTGTTTTTGTTATACCAACACATCTGTCTCACTTTATCAGGGTCTGGAAAAAAGAGAGAGCACTATAAACTATTAATCTTGTTTTAGGATGCCTGGTTAGCACCTTACCTCCACAGACACAAATGCACTCTACACTGTGCTGAAATAAAAAGACACAATCCTAGTAGAAGAATTTAAAATACTTAAGCAGATTTACTCCTATGATTGTTGACTATAATTGCACACTAAGAAAAATAGAAATAAAATTATTGCATTAGTAATCTTTGCTCTCTAGAGTGTCTTAGTCAACATTAGTGACAATAAATAACACAATTAGGTGTATTTCACACAGTAACTCAGGCCATATTTTCCTCTGCTGGTTACAAGCAGATTTTTCCCCTTTTCCTCTGTATTACAGTTTGACGTTTGATCCAAGATGAGAACAAATCACACATCATACATGTTTGCTCTAATTCAACAAGTTCAAAAAAACTGAGCACCTAAGGCAGGCAGGCTTCCATATTCAACTGCTCACCTGAGTAAGCTCACTGCAAGCATGCCTCCACATTGAGACAAAGGCAAGAAAAGAGCAGCTAGCTACCTCCAAAGCAGTGAGCAGACTCCCTAAAGTTCATTTCATTCATTTCATATAGGAAGAATTTTGTTGGCCATCCTCTATGGCCATCAATCACCCAATACCAGATAGCAGTCTAGTATTACTATGTTTAAAGGACAATCAGGGCATAATCTAAGTACCCATCAGCAGACAGCATATTTGTGACAACAGCCCCTCAGCTTCTTATCATGTGAGGACAAATGACAAAGAGAAGTCACAGGTATCGAGTGGGTTGCTTACCATATGCAGACCATTGCTATGAAGTACACCATCTTGCTCCACCAGGTTTCTTGAGATTGTAATGGAAGGAAGATCCAGGCTTTGAGGGGGAAACTGGGGTGTGAACTCATTTCCCTGGGAAGGCAATGGATCACTGAGAGCCTGAAAGGGTAGCAGTACATCGGGCATGCCCAGGGTGGGGTCCGACTCTGGAGGAGGCGTGATTGGTGGAATTTCAAACTCTTCATCCCCAAGGCTTGGTGTGTGGAATGTCTGCTAAAAGGAAACAAAACACAAACACCCTCACATTCAGTTCCTGTATTTTATCCCCCCCCCTTTAGAAGGAAGAAGAGACACTTCCCATGAAAACATTACATAGCTAGGTCAAATATTTACTTCTCAGATGAAAACATTTTAAACACAGATTTCCATATCTAAAGTTCTGCTGATCATTCTGATTAAAGATTTAAGTCTCATTATCATATGGTTTTAATGGAGTATCAGTATTAACAGTTTTTTAATGCGTACTTAATTAGCAACATCTGTCTTTGTTGTTAGTTGGAGCATCGGCAACATTTGATTTGGCTATATAACAAATTGCCACTTTATTGATATGTTAGCGAAACAGCTCAAATCGCTTACACGATCCACATGCTTCATAAAACGCTGACAACTTTGTGGCATGCGCATGCATGTGGCGCGCGCGCACACACACACACACACACACACACACACACACACAGCATTAACCCAGAAATGAACATTACACGTGTTTACTTTCTGCCACAACCTATAAAACAAGTAACATTAAATTCGTGGTTTGGTTTTTAAATTTTTCTTTATTGGCTTATTCCCAAACATAATAAATGCTTGTATGGAGATTGCTATTGTGTCATGCAACATTTTCTGTAAGGACTATTGTGGCTCATATTAAAAGACGCTGGTGCTTTTATTGAAACTATAAGAAGAATTGTTTCCTTTTACATGAACGTTTCCATATGCATTTATCCGAACACCTTCTACCAGACTTCAGCTTCTAAAGACTACTTAGAGGGTGCAAAGCCATACTGATATGTATTTGGGCATAGGCACCGCCTATTTGCTCATTAGATAATGTTATGTCTTAGAAGCTATGTAAATCTTAGTGCATTGTTTTTCGTGAATGGCACTGATGTTCTTACAGGCCATGTTTTAAAGTAGGGTGTTTGGAGAGCATCAGGGCTGCCTTGCATTCCAACTACATTAAGCATCTTTGTCTTAACACTAGGGTCATGTGGTGAGGAGAACTAAGATCCAAGATTATAATAATAATAATAATAATAATAATGATAATAATATACATGTATATAGGTTTTGGTGAGCCACAGGGTTTGGGGGGGGTCACTCAGATATCTTTTTTATTTCTAGCTAAGGGAGTCACAGATGTAGTTCATTTATTATTAATAGTATTTGAAAGACTGAACTGGCATGGAGTAATTGGAGTCTGCTATTATTGATAAAGAGACTTAATTAAGAGCTGAAAATCATCATTCCTCAAACTCTTAATTATGATGCTAGATAAAAACTACCTGAAAGGAAAGAGAAACAAACTCAGTTTACAGTGGGGTTCAAAGAAAAGCATTTTTTGCACACAGAGCCTGACAAGCATTCTTTGCAACTCACCAGAAGGAAGAGCTCACAAACCAAGGGAGCAGGGCAAGTGGCCACCTTGGTAGACTCAATGCATGTAAAAACACTGCAACCATGCAAAGCATTTGAGAGCCAGAAGGAAGCATTTGATATTCTGACATGGCCATTCCTGCAATGATACCCCCCATGTCAGTCTCTTACTGTGGTACCCTGAGTTCTTAGCAACAAAGGGATGAATTGGCCACAAACGTGGTTGGCTAATGAACGTAACCCTATGGCTGCGTTTGCTGTTATTTTGGCACTAATGTGGTCTAGTAACAGATGCAACTGTAATTTGTGACTCATTTGCTACCCCATTACTGCTTAATGAAATCTAACATATCACATTAACAATACGGATAAACACTCATTCTTGATATGTGGCATTTGGCTGTTTTCATTACCACTGTAATTAACACTTGAAATATTATTTCAATAAATATTTAAAGTACTTTAAAAATGGTCAGAGTAATCATGACACAGATAGAAAACATGAAGCTAATGTGTGAATTTCAAACTTAAGAGTATCCTGGTCCCTGGTTACAGGACATTGTCCCTGTGAAAGGAACTGGTTTCAGGCACAATTTAGACTTTGCAGCATGCCAACCTAAAGTCTTCCAGAATTAGTTTGCACTCGTTAAAATGTTAAAAAAAATACAGATAAATTCACTTTTAATGCAGTGATTGGGAAATTAGATGAGAGCTATAATGTGGCACATTAGCAATTATTCTGCTTTATTTTTTGATCATGGAAAGATGCACAGTAAAGCCATTACATAAGATCTTAAACTCCAGTATAAATATAGCATACCTCAGGCCAGGCAGTCAAAATTAAAGAGGTTTTTAATTTTTTATTTTTGCAAAGGAATATACAAAGAAATGTTATATATAATATGTCCCCACGGCATAATCTTTTTAAAAGACACATTAATTTTAAGTTAGAAGCTATATATGTCTACATTGACCTAATAAAACAATGCAATGAAATAACATTGTAATATGTAATCAAGGAGATGCTAAAATCTTAACTACCTTTAAAGAGAGGTAAAATAGTACATGTGGGGTCTCCACAGAGAAGAGAGAGAGAGATAAAACATCAAATTTAGTATTAACTACTGCAAATCCCAAACGTTGTTTTCTGAAAGAATACAAGTCACCACAAATCCCGTCAACAATGAAGGACACATGGCCTTTTAACCAAATGAATCATTTAGGTTTTATGTGATCAATTTTTACCAATACTGACTTTTCAGGATTTACCTTGAACATGTTAAAGTAGTATGTGCATGGTTAAATACCATCTGCACTGAAATGTTCAAAACATTTGTTCCTTTTGATAAGAATGCAAATCTGGAGAACTGTTGTATCAACATATAACAGCCGACGTCTGACACGGTGAATTATCACAGCTGGAATTAAATTGTTTCTGAACAGCTGCTGGCAGCACAGCTTTCATCAATGTTTGATTCAAATGTAGAGGAAAAAACAATCCCACAGAATGAAACATCATGTTGTCCTTACAGATGGGGTTTGTGTTCATTATCCCAAACAGCACAGCAGCCAGTGCCAAACAGTATTCCTGTATTGAAGCTCTTTTCTGGATGGGAAGATGATGGTCACTGGGAAATGATTAATCTACAAAGGCCCTTACTTCTCCAGTCTCCACTTATGCTAATAATTTTTCAACATTAATTTCTTTCATATCACTTGCTCCCTTGTACCAAGATCATTTGCAAAGCCATTATTATTTTCAGTCTCTGGGGTCAAGCTAGTTCACTCTCCTATATCTGAATGTATTTGGAAAATGAAGACTTTTTATTGCCCGGGCCACAGAGGAACTGTTCCATTTGGATTGATTTCATACTTTTGTTTGTTCTTGTTTGAAAATGTTAAATCTCACACAACCTACCCTTTTAGGAAAATGTTTTCTTGATCTAATCAAGTATCTTGAGGAGGTTTTTTTGTTTGTTTGTTTGTTTGTTTTTATTGTTGTTTGTTTTGCTTTTAGAAGGCATGCCAATGAGATCAGACAAAGATGAAAAATCACTAGTAAGAAATACAGTAGAAACAACAAGAAGGCAATGCTTATCTCATATATACCCACAAACTAGCACAAACCAGAAGTTAATATGGCACTGCATGGAAAGACCACTACCCAGAATTTCAGCTATAATCACGTATTGGATCATGTCTACTCATTGACTCAGATACTCAACAATTTCACATTGAACCTCTACTATTGTGGGCATTATGCTAGTATTGTGTTGTTGCTAACAACAAAATACTCATTGCACATCACTCTAGAAACCATAACACTGTCAGCTATAGTTTCCTCAGCCACAACACTCAAGGATATCATCCTTGGAAAGCTATGAAGCAAAATACTTTCTATTAAAACTTCCAAAGTAACAAGTTATCTACTTAGACATCCAGGTTTGTGTGTGTGTGTGTGTGTGTGTGTGTGTGTGTGTGTGTGTGTGTGTGTGTGCTTTCTACTACATATTTATTACTGTTCGTGCATGTCCTTTTTTCATCAGGATATTCACTTAAGTTTCAAATGTTAACAGCCTGTGGACAGTGATAAAGTCTTGTCGGGTTATTTTCTTTTCCAATAGCTTTTCTCATTTTCCTCCCAAGTTGTTACCTTGTGCCACAGGAGAGAAAGACTATGAGAGAGAAATTCGATACCTTGCTTTTCCCTTCAAGACTATTAAATTAGCTATACAACACATAAAACACGAACAGACACCCACCTCACTGGCAGCAAAGAAGGCGTTGTTTGCCTCAGCCATGTTCATGTAGTTATTATTTCCAAACTGAAAAAAAACATTGATTTATGTTAATGGGGAGCAAAGTAAACCCTGTAGTTGTTTATTTAATACTCAGAAGTGATTTGGGAAGAAGGCCAGTGTAATGGGGTCCATGAACCAAACTAGAAATGTGAAACTTTACCTACTGTCAGTCCATTTCTGTTGCCACTAGAGCATGGAGTTATGCTGTCAATAATTCTAGAAAATAGTTGCATTTCTCTCTATGACAGATAGTGAAAGGAGACAATTACAACCACTTGGCTCTCTGGTCACTAGTGTGATGTTTATTAAACTGGAATTTGTCAGAGATTGGAAGCAAAGGAGTTCCCAAGAAAACCACTTGGACATGTTTTAAAGCATGCTTGGATTTCATTCCTTACTTTTCAAGAACAGGTGTCACAAGTGTGGGCAGGTTGAAAATGTGAATTAAATGGAATACAATTCAATTTCAGAGACTCAAATTCTATGTTCTGGTGAATGGGGTGTGGTATGAATATAAATAAATAAGATTAAAAAATATTTCTAAAATCTCTAAGCAGAGCTTACCACCATATCTAGCTCTATCAGAGCTACTGAAAGCCGTGCTATTTAATCTCTCCATGTAACATTAAGTGCAAAGAGGTTTAGAAAATAAGCAGGATCCTATGAACACAGCAATTTTTATTTCATTCCCTAACACAATGGCCCATTCATATCATCACAAATAAGACTGTATCAGCATTTCAGATATAAGCTCTTTACTTCCAGGGACCTGTTATCAAAATGTAAAACTTGGATTTGGGCAGAAATGTATTTTTAGGTTCAAATGGTCTAGGTAGGCATATTTTGTTGCTTTCAACATTCTGCTATCAGTTTGGCAATATGGAAAGGCTCTGTGGGCATAATTATCTGGAGCTGTGTT
The DNA here is from genome assembly GCA_030556225.1 of Cricetiscus sungorus. Classification (NCBI taxonomy): domain Eukaryota; kingdom Metazoa; phylum Chordata; class Mammalia; order Rodentia; family Cricetidae; genus Cricetiscus; species Cricetiscus sungorus. Next base: position 28,177,053 of record JANBXA010000729.1, read on the forward strand.
ATTTTCATGATGTTTAAATGGGAAGAGAATGTCCTTGTATAAAGTGTTCTATCCATTTCACTTAATGCACCAAAAGAAATACAGGCGTGGTCTTCAAGGGGTGAAATGTATAGTTATTTTCTAATATATATTAAAACTAGCAATTACACCAAAGTAAAAAGTATAATTTTCCCAAGAGATAAATGGGTAGATCAATGGAAGGTTGAATGAATGGGTGGTTGGATGGGTAAACAGATGGACAGTGTTAGAAATCAGTACATAGATACTCAGACATATATGTAGGTTGATATAAGGATATAAGAAAATAGACATGCAGATATGGAAAACCCACAAAATCCTACTCTCAATACCACTTATGTCAGAGAGGTGCTCAGTCTAACTCTGAACCTGTAGGAAGCAGGATTGACGTGCTACATTTTATCATGTCAGGAAACCAAGAACTAAGCAAGATTTATAGGAAAAACTCTAATGGCTCTAGAGTGCTATTAAGGTCTACAGAGACAACATCAACCACCACACAACACTTCAACATGCACACAATGAGCTATCAGACACACACACACACACACACACACACACACACACACACACACACACACTCCATTTTTTTTTATAGTGTTAAAAGTAAGTCAGAACAAAATCCCATATGCTTCTGTTGTGCATTGTTCTTCATGAAATGTTCAGGCCTATAATCAAATATGCTCCATGTCTGAATCTATATACTCCATGTTCCAATCCTGCCCCACCCCCCCCAAGCTGCCTAGCAATGAGTATCACAACTTTAACATTATTTAAATGTCGGCTTTGTTGGGGAATTAGAAATCCATCTAAGGCAAAGAGCTCATTATCAGAAAGTATTTTTTTTTTTAGATTAAACTCACTTATTATCTAATAGCACCTAGAACAACAAAGGAAAATAAAATGGCCATTAAACTAAAGGCCTAAACAATTCAAAAAAAAAATAAACCACACAGCCCAAAAACAAATTAAGCTGAGAGTGAACTAAGAACTGGGTTAGAAATCCTCTTCAGAACAGTTAGTATGCGAATGTAATTACTGAAGAAACTACAGCTAATCAGCTGTGAATTGTATCCATTAATTAGTATTTGCCCTGGAGAAATGAGAAAAATCAGTAACAACACTGGCACCACCACACTGCTGATGAGCTGCATGCAGGCCGAGCTGCTGCGTTTAGTCAAGCAGGTGGCTCCAGTGGTCCACATAATTTGAAAAGCTCTCACCTGGAGGGGGAAGTTGGAGCGGACAGAACACTTCTTGCATATCTCTAGTATCTGCATAAGGCCTTAATTAATGGCTTTTAATTTGGAAGCACTTGGTGATCAGGAGGGAACAGTTATAAATCATGTCGAAGTAGGAGCAAGGGTTTCTCTTCTACCTGGGGTAGAACGTGTCCTGTTTAAAAGGTGCCTGCAGATGCTGGCTGGTAGCAGGGGATTGTTTTTCTTCTTCACATGGGGCTGTGGGGATGTAGTTACACTAACCAAAAAAAAAAAAAAAAAATCTTCACCTGAGATCCACCTTTTATTGAGTGCTGAGGATTCTTTGCTGGCTACACCCAGCCATTCTAGTAGCCACGAGGAAGGGGGTGGCACTATGGAGTCCAGACTGCCCTCAGAACAGTTCCTGATCATCCTGTCTCCGTCTCTTGAGTGCGCAGCCTCAGGAGTGTGCCACCATGCCTCCCTGTTTATTTCATGTTCACGTGTGGTCTCTGAGTCCTGCTTCACTTGCTTAGTGTTTAAGAACAGATCGGATTCTAAGAGGAAAAGTACTCCTTTGGGGTGGAGCACTAATATAACAGCCTAAGAACAATTAACTTCGAGTTGTGTACAATTAAATTCAGTTTATGTTCAAGATGGTGGTGATGTTGGCAAAAAACATTATACTACACACACCCTCCAGGTCCAGGAGAAAGGGGCTGTAAATGGTCTCCCCACTGCCATACTTTGGGCTAACCATGCCTGGAATATCAGAAGTAGTCCAGAATTTGTTGAAAGAATGAAAGTCTAATCCCATCAAACAAAGGTGACCCATAATTACCCCTGCTACCCAAGGTCATCTGTCAAATATTTTAATGGTAATTAATAATGACTGGTACATATGGAAGCCTTCTGTATATTTTACTCTTTTTTTCATTTCATTTTCCAAAGTGGGATTAAATGCTATCCATTTTCCCTAACAGCCAACAAGACAGAGTTACTATCATACTTATTTGTTCTATGTCAGACAACTAAGGGTTCCAGGGTCAAGTCACCTACCCCAGAGGATTTGAGCATGCATAGCTGCCATCCCCCAGCCTCACTCTCTTCATCCTCACATGCCTGGACCCATACACGCTTTACTTTTTCACTTGGTGATTAACTCAAATTTTCAACTTTATTGTTAACTCTATTATTCCAAGCTGGAATTTCCCAGAGAGTATTCTAGTGTTCCCAAGTCTATCATAATGTTCCTAAAGGAAATGGTTCCACAGTCTAATGTATCTGAGAAAGGGCTTTTGATGAACCTCAATGTCGTCTATGAATCTAAAGGCTTTGTGATCTCTCAGTCTGTTCAATCTACAAATAACTATATGCCACCTGTTTAAGGCACTGTGCTAGGCCTGGGGACACAACAGTGACACAAATGAGGTTCCCATGGACTACTTTTTATTTTTAAATAGAGGCCATAGATAGCTTCCCTACCCTCTAGCCCACAACACCAAAAAAGAAGAACAATAACCCTGTGGATCTCTCCTTTTGTTTACCTCACAATAACCAAGCTTTTTGCGAAGCCTGACTACAGAGACAATGCTCCTATCCCCCCCCCCATCCAACCTCTCACCCCCGAATCACTCATATGGAATTTACACTGGAGTAAAATCTACACACTTAAAAACCAACTACAAGTTTCTAACTTTCCCATCCTACATCACCTTAACTTGGTTTAGATCTAATTTTTGAGCTGATAGCCTCCACTGGCATTCCTCCTACTCAGTCATGTAAAGGTCCTGATGCATTCTCAATACTCAAAGCAAAATATTCTAGACAAATAAGATGAATGAGGGGAGACACTTAATTACTGTGATGGATACATGAAAATATCATCCAAGAAAACATCTCATTCCCAATGCCGTAGCAAAAATACATGGGTGGGACTTCTAACCTTCAAGAGGAGCACAAGTGGTAACAGGTCCTAACTTTTGGTAACTCCAAAAGATGCTATCCCAAAGGCATCACCCCCAAAGATATCATTATAAAGGAGAAACGAATTACTCCACATGTGGAGCTCCTGTCTCTTAACAGGTTCATAAAAGAGCATCCCCACTGTACTCAGGGATGGATTTGCTTTTGCTGCATGATGAGTAATTACAGCTTCGGCAAACACAATTTATGAAGGACATCAATTAAAAAAGAGCAGTGTGGGATTTTGTAGAAATGCATCAACGAACATCATGTCCATGGCCCATTTGACTGTGTGAAGTCCCACAGTAAATTAATGCAGATTGGAAAGTCTGGCTCAGCTAGCAACATGCTTGGGACAAAGTAGAACAGCAGAGACAAAACGCCATCTGTAACCACAAGGCACATACTTGGGCTTAGCCAGTCTACAACATCCTCTCTACTGTAATTATTTTGACACCCTTGTGAAGAATTGCATAAACTTCTAATAAAGTAGCCATTAACAGTGGGATCTCAAACAACTAAATGGCACAAACTTAGTAGTTAAAAAAAGATAACCCTCCAAATCCTCCTCTTTCCTCATCATATTTGTTAGCAGACACCATCCCATTTGATGCTTCACACAGACATCTGTTGTGTTACTTACACAAACAAACTATGTAGTTATGAACCAAGTGTGCCACACCTGGTCAGGTGATGAGGGGCCAGCAAGTGAGGTCCACTCAATCTTGATGGTCCTGATAACTATATTCTGGGAAAGGACTGAGGGTGTCAAGTTGCAATCCCATAGAGGATCAGAAGCCCACAGGGAAGCAAGCCTGACACCAAAAATGGTGACAGTGCTGATGACTACCCTGGGCAAATCTAGAGCACCCAACCAAGAAACAAAGAATGATGGGAGCAGAAAGACCATCTACAGTGTCTCCAAAGAATCTGGAAAGAGATTTGAGCACAGTGTAGGAGTGATGGGCATTGCTTAGACATTCTACACCCCTTAGATTTTGAATTCTGGTTCCAGGCTAGGTTTGTAAGCATTCTTGTCACTGTGACTAGGTTACCTGACAAGATGCCTTAAGAGAGGAGAGACTGACTTTGGCTCCTGGTTTCAGAGAATGAAGGGAGATGTGAAGGACCAGAGCAGATCATGTTCTCATGGGCCAGAAACACTGAGGCACAGGAGACACAGCAAGTGGCTGCTAACAAAGGCCTGCACCCAGTATCCTGCTTCCTCCTGCTAGACCCTGCCTCCCAGAGTTCCTAGACCTTTCAAAGGAAACAGTTCACAACAGGTACCAAGTGTGTGAAACATAAGCGCATGAGCAATACTTTCTATTCAAAGCATAAAAGCAGTTGCAATATGCTGACTAAGCTGGGATGTTTGGTAGGCTTGATGTCTCCTTTGCATTTTCAACTTAGGATACTTTCAATTTAGAATATCCAAATTGTGATGTTTTGACCTATGATATTTTTCAATGTAAGGTTTGTCAGCAAATAGCACCTAACTACACACACACACACACACACACACACACACACACACACACACACTGCTGCCAATTAAGTATATGCAAGTATATGGACATATATGCAGAGAACCACACACATATGCAAAATTATACATACATACATACATACATACATACATACATACATACACATGCATGTGCCTTTTGACAAGCTAAAATTGTCCAGATGTCTTCTGTGAATACCAGAAAGTGTAAGGACTCCTATTCAACACTCCCACTAGGATGTCAGCAGGCATGCCAGGCATATGTCCAATGCTGAACCCTTTATTTGCTCTCCCAAGCCTGTCTTATGCAATCTTTTCCATCTCCTTCTATGCAGAGCTGCCTCAGGCCAAGTCATTCTTGAAGCTATGCTTTTGCTTCTTTCTCCCATCAAATTATAAGAAGATCCTGTTGGCTCATCTTTTTAGGTAAACTCAAGCAGACCATCTGCATCCACCTCCTATGTCTACCTCCATGAGACCCAACCCTGCCTAAGCCCATTGTCTTTTAGATGCAGAAGTCTCCTAGGAGGTTATTCCTATGCCACCAAACTTTGAATGACTACACTTAGCACTGCCACAAAAGCCTTTGTCACCCCTATTCAAAACTTCCCAGTGCTTTCCCATTGGCTCCAGGAAGAGGACATATGCTTGCAATGGCCTTTAGCTCCTTCTTGGAATCAGACCAACATTCTCATTGCTCATGCTACTTCATCCTGATGGTCTCCTTGATATCCCAGCAACACTCAGGACCTGTGTACTGAATGTTTCTTTTATCTGGATCATTGTCCCTCCAAATGTCCCCAAGGCATATTCATCCCCTCTTTCTGAGTCTTCTCTGGATGCCATTTGTTCAATGACAATCACATTTCTGTACAGCATCCATCTCAACACTTGATCCTTCCTTCCCTACTCTACTTTTTCCATTAAGACTTTCAACATACAGTTAACATTTTTTCCTTGCTACTAGAATATAAATTCAGTGAGGGGAACATCGTGTCTCTTTGTTACACAAAAGTCCTTTTGCCAAGAAGAATGGTAAACAGTAGATGAACCAATGGACTCCTAGATGAAAAGCCACAGTGTTCCCCAAGCCTCTTGGGCCATAGCATCAGCTCCCAAAATTCAAAGAACAAGAAGGAGGACTCACTACTGTTGTTATTCCCACACAATATCTATGAACTAAAAAGCAGAAAGAGGGAAACATACATTCTAAGAAATAGTGCTCCAAACTGTAGAGATACCCATCTGGAGCAATGCTGTTCCGTTCCTGGAAAGGCACTATGGGGCTGATCTGTAGCTATGCTTAGCAACAACTCAGTGCATTTCCAAGCAGCTAGCAAAGAGTATTTAGAATGCTCAAAATGCAAAGAAATGATGCATGCATGCTGGGACAGAGGTGCAATCAGGATCATTCGGACCTGACCATTACAAGGTGAACTGAAATGTCACAGTGTGCCTGTGAGTGCGGACAATTACTGTCACACACACACACACACACACACACACACACACACACACAAGATCCATATGTTTAAAGAAACAAAAGACTCTCGGGTTTAGGAGGGTCTTAAACCCCACCCGGGCTGTTCGGGGATGGAACAACTGGTGGCAAAATACAGACAGCTCTGACCAGATGAATTCAGCCAGGCAGAGTGGTGAGACAAGGGGACCAGCAGTGTGACGTCAAAGGGGAAAGGCTTCAGGTATTCAATTTAATGGGTGATTTTTTTTTTCCAATTTGAAATCCTTCCTTTTAAAGAAACATTCTTTGGTCTAAATCAGTGTTATTCAAAGTATACAGCCAAGGACCAGAGACTAATCCAATACCTGCCCAACCATACAAATTACTGGACCCGGCCATGGACTGACTGTATCAGATCTTAAGGCCATGGGCTTTAATTTAATGTTTTATGTTTTTTTCTCGGGTACAGTACAGCATGCTAATATTTGCCTAGTTCCTTTTAAACTGACATTTTGAATTTTAAAAAACAAAGAAAGAAACCTCCTTTTTTCCACTCTCCCTCCCCACGTTTTTTTGTTTTTTCATTTTGAGATGAGATGCCAATATGTAGTATAAGCTGGCCCCAAATTGCCCATTCTCCTGCCTTAGACTCCTGAATAGTGAGCTACCAGGTGTGACTCATCATGCTGGTTTCAAAGGAGATTTTCTAAGTCTCTAGAATGAGCTAAGGGAGAGGCTGGGTGCCATATTATTTTGTTGTTGTTGACAGCCATAGAGGGATTTGTTCTCTCCTTTCTTACTAACAGGAAAAGACCACAGTTCACCCACCTACCTCGATTATGCTCATCACCAAGACAGCCAGAAGCACTCATAGCTGTTACCAAGAAGGCAAAGCAAGCTCTGCTGTCGGAATTTCAGTAAGTGGTGTGGCCACACGAGCAACAACAAAACCTAAACATATGGACTCGACGCAAACACAGAGGCCTTTGGATTCTCATGATCTGGACGCATTTGAGTTTGTGAATCGTACTACCATCTGGACAAGTTAGCAGCCACAGGGGGGAAAGACACTTGTTTAATATAAAATATATACATATATACACACACACACATATGTGAGCAAAGAGATGAAGGTTTCAGGAACCAAGGGTGTTTTCAGCCAAAGTGGGTTAATCGCTGGGCTGGCTGATACACCCTCTCCAACATTTCCAGAAGATGGAAGACTAGTGTCCTTAAACACACTGCAGTGAAAATGCCAACACCAACACAGCGCTGTGAGCAGGTCTTTTGTGTGGCCCATCTGTGGGCCTCCCCTTCCTCCCTCAAAGCTGAGTGCTCACTGGATGCAGTTAACAGGACTTGTTTGGGAATGTACTCTTTCTCTGTAAAGGATGAGGAGATGTGACTGTTGCCTTTAGAGGGTTGACAAAATGGCTGGCATGATGGACAAGAAAAATAAGGCAAAAGTGTTAGGACCAAGTTGGCAACAAAGAGTCATCCAAGTTAGGGAAGAAAGAGTCAGAAAGAAATGACTGCATAAGAGGACATGTCCTGAACTCAGGAAGTGGGCAGAGGGACAGAGAGTCCTGGGCAGGTTGGCAAAGTTGTGGACCTAACCATGCATAGGACGTGTTTAAAGACCAAAGCAGGAAGTGAGCAGGGAGAGGGAAGGCAAGCAGGGGCACTGAAGGCCAACTTTAGTAATCTTAAGTTATTTAAAAGCAGAGGTGAATGAAAGATTCTGCTGGGAGGGGAAGATATCTCCCTGTAAATGCACACCTACATATGTAATTTGAGGCACAAAACAATCATATTGAGGGATACCATGAGCACTGGGTATGTGGCTTGACGATGTGCAAAGTCTGAGATTCTATTCTTAGCATTAGAAAAACATAAACAAAACAGGAAATCCCCAAGGCTGCCATGAGGGTGCATGTGTCAATAGTGCATGCCCACAGGTGGCAGGGAAAGTGAAACACAGGAAACACTTTACCAACAGACTGTCTGGGTACCAGTCCCACCAAACTAGCTGAGGGCTAAGTTCAAGATCCTAGCTGAGCTACAGGCTACTAGGTACTTGTACCCTCCATGTGCTTCTGTATTCCAGTATTATGGTATTTTCCATAATACCAAAAGGTCACCAGCCTTATGAAGCACTGAGAATTAAATGAGCTAATGCATAAAATGCCATCTTTCTTAACTATGCTAATAGTCAGTGGAAAAGCCCCAAACAGATCAAGACTGACTCCCATGGCCCCTGTGACAGCCCAAGAGAGTTCACTGCTTAAAACTCCAATGGCAAGGCTGGGGAGATGGCTCATCAGCCACTTGGGCTCAAGCATAATGGATCTGAGTCCTGATCCCCAGGAAGCTTGGTTACAGGCTAGCAAAGTAAGCCACCTGTAACCCCAGTATGTAGGAGGTTCAGACAAGGGATCTCTTGAGCAAGCTAACTAGCCAGGCTTGCCAGAAGGGCGAGCTCCAGCTTCAACAAGAGGCCATACCCTAGAAGAACTCAGGGAAGAAACCCAACATCAACTTCAGGCCTTCAAGCATGCACTAGCATACATAAAAGCACCCACATGCGTACATGCCACACACATGTAATTTATGCAAAAACAAAAACAAAACAAAAATAAGCATGGCTTCCCTGCAGTATCCAAATCAAAACGTAAATTCCTTTCTAGATAAGCAAGTCCACGAACACTCTAGCTGCTGGAGCCTCCCTTAACTTTTTAGAGGCACTGTTCTTGCCACCAGGCCCCAACCACATTGCCTTGGATGTCCCCTGGTCCCTTCCTTGAACCACTACACCAGCTGTATCTGGCCTGGACCACTCTGTTCTTTCTCTTTATGGAAGCTTCTGCCTTATGTTCACTCTTCAGCGAGGCCTCCCCCTGATGAACTACTGAAATCATCCACATCCTACACACCCACCTTCACTACTGTTCCCACGACCCCACCTTCTGTTCTGTTGGGGTCAAAGCTCACTCATCATAAACTGACTTCCCTGTACTGATGTCTGTTTACTGTGTCACCCTCTCACTCTAATGGAGGGTCGGTGGTGGCAACGGTTTCCTTTGGCTCAGTGATGGTTTTTTTTTCACAGTGGGGCAATGTCCTGTTCACAACAGGTGCTCAGTGTATGTGTAGAATGAATGAACAACTAGGTAAGCTAGACAGACCTCAGTTCAAATCCCAACTCTGCCATTTCAAGCTGGGCGTCACCGGGTGAATCCTGTCCTGTTATCTTCATGATTTCCTCATTTGTGGGGAAGAAATGAGAAAAGTTAGTTTGTGGGAATGGACTGTCAGGGGAAGCAGGGCAATGCCAAACCTCCAGCGGAGAACCTCATGCAAAAAGAGCTACCAATGGGTGAGGGGCAGGATGAAGGAACTCAATAACCTGGATAAAATGAGGACTCTTTGAGGTACTTTATGTAATATTTATTAGTAGTCCATTATATAAGACAGAGAAATAGATACTATGCTAAAAATAGGTTCTGCCTTCTGCCCAAGACTCTGCTAATGGGAAAACAAGATACAGTTCTCCATGGTGGAAACAGCATTGGGTAAGTATGAAAGAACTCTCCCTGCAAATCAAAAAAGCTTCTGAGTGGAATCATGTGAATGAAGTCTTGAGGGGCCTGTAGGAACTTGCTTGGGAAGCTAAGAGCATATAGAGAAAGGAAGATACTAAGGAGAAGTCCAATGTCACAGTGGTAGATGGAGCAGCCCAAAAGATGGGAACACAGCATTCATGGCAGAAGTGGCCCTGGTACAGGAGCCTGGGCATTTATGCTAGTGAGAAAGACTGAATACCTCAGTATCAACAGGGATAATGAGAGTCATGTGCATGTCTTTAGATGCAGAAAGATTGAACATGGAGAGAAAGTTCTGCCCACAACAGAAGAGAAAATGCAGACTATTATTTGCATATGTTAGGAATATTGTGCCAGATGTGGTAACCCAACTGTAGCATCAGTGTTCAGGAGGCTGAGGCCTGAGGGACTGTGAGTTCAAGCCCAGCCTGGGCTATGTATCAAGATCCTATCTCAAACAAACAAACACCCCTAATATCTATTCTGTGTCTCTTCCATAGTATTTGGCAAGTGAAAGGGCATCTCACAGTGACAGCAAAGGATAGAAAAAAACATGTATGATCTGATTTGGTTTTCTGAGGATTGCTGAAATTACAGTGAAACGTGCTGTTAGTCCTAAAGGGAAAGGGAGTTACTTGGTCTGACATTGCTACAAGAACTAGGAAGATTCCCCCATCCGTTTATCCTAGAGATGTGATATTGACATTCAAACCTCGAAAAACAGCAGAACTCATGTACTGAGAAAGGCTCTGACCTATGATAAACACTGGCATCACTGCCAGGAATAACTACTTCTCATCTATCATGGGCACTTTAGTGTAAATTAGTTTTCAATAAATGGTTCTACGACATATACACACATCATCTTTAAAGAGAAAATAGCTCCTTAAAAATATCACCTATCATGATACCATCCTACCCCTAGCTGGACTGTATTCTTCTCTTCCAATCTCCAAGGCAACCTGTGCATCACTCTACACTGTATCAAAGTAACCTATGGCAGTATCTGTTTCTCTATCAGATTTTGTTTGGGGGTCAGGGGTGGAGCCCACCAGAGTCTGTCCCACAGGAAATCCTCAAAGGATAATGCCCTAGCCTCAGAACTGTTAGGGATGTGTTACTAAGCCACTTATTATTTTCCATTTTCGTAAATGACAAGTACAAGTCCACATCAAAATCAGATGAACCACTGTTATTGTGATTTAACAAAGCCTTAAAACAAAGTAGAAATGAAAAGTCAGAAAAGATAAAAATCCAGGTTATTTTCCTTGTACTGTCAGACTTTGTAGTTTTTGTTTGTTTGTTTGTTTGTTTTGTTTTTTTGTAATCAAATGACTAAGAACCTCTAGTACTCGGGAGGGAGACAGGCAGATCTCTGTGAGTTCGAGGCCAGCCTGGTCTATAGAGTAAGTTCTGGGACAGCCAGGTCTACACAGTGAAACCCAATGTCCAAAAACAAACAAACAAAAAAAGAAAACAAAAACAAACAAACAAAAACAAATCAAAAAAGACCCTGGAAACTTTCTGAAAAGAAACAAAAGGTCTCTAAAAGCATATTTACACTGAAGACCCTTAGCAAGTATCCCAGTCACTGGTCACTATTTCCTATAGGATATGAAAGTTCAAAAGAAACAACCTAAATAAAATGACCTTCTGAATTTTTAAATGAATAACTAGTTACAAATGTCTTCAGTTCAGTGACTCAACTCTACTAACCAATGGGAAGCATCTAATTGTGATTTTGTATGAATACCAGAAGAGCATCAATGGCTTTTATATGGTCTGATGTAATTGAATACTAAAGTCTAAGATTTGATGTCTGTAGCCCCTCATATGTTCGTCTGCCTAAACTAAACATATAGATAAAATTATGCATACAAATACATAGATTAGTAACTCTCATCCAGGAGCATTAATGTTCCCCAGAAAGTGTAATCACATCTGCTGTTTACCTAGAGGGTGAGAAGCAGGGATGTCGCAGAAAGGTCTTGGCAGAGCCACCACGTCCAGATCAAAAGAGCCAGACCCAGACCCTCCACCCAGCAATCATAAATACGACGAAAGGTGAGTATTAGAAAGATAAATACTACAGAACAATTGCTTCTATGACATGAGAACCAGTGTTCCTTCTCGGGGTGGGGATCAGGCTGATTCTGAATTTCATATTCATAAGATTATTGACTGCAATCAAGGTGACTGAGTTTTAAATATGTATCGGTAAGTGGATTGTCATTGCGAGCTTTATGTGTATAAACAGCCACTGGCTTTTATTTTCTTCCTGATGTGGAAGAAACATCTAGAAACAGAAATAGTTAACATGTTCTTCTAAGGCTAACATTTCCCCCAGAAGATCTGTAAGCCCATAAATCCTTCATGAAATATTTTAAGTGACTCAGTGTGTTTATTCTCCAGACTTAATCACATCTGATAAACCAAAGACCTAAGGCTTCCTTAACTGGAAAAACATCAATGACAAGCTCACGTGCATATATAATATAGAAAGATGTATAATCATTTAAGCCCAGCAGGATTACACCAGGTTCAGGAATGTCTGTAATTCACAGCCATGACTTCTGAGAGCAAGGCTGAGACAATTGTTCAGAAATTTTCAGGATCTGGACAGGCACATGTATCACTCTGGTCAGAGAGATATCAGGCAGGGCTTCACTGCAGAGCTGAGGAACCTCACTGCACACATCACAAGGATACCTCAGTTCCACACATCTTCCTATGGTTTTATGATGACAAATGCTAGAAAGACAATCTTTTCTTTCCCAGATGGCTGACGGTACAGCCCTCATCATCACTTCTGTCTGCCTGACCAGCGACATTTGTTTGTCTAAAACCTTTTAGTCGGGAGGGCTCACATGAGGCAATAAATCCACTTCTGATGTGGTCTTAGGGCAGATGGGGGCAATCACACTCCCTTCAATCAATCATTCCCAAATATATGAGTTAAGATTTTTATATCTTGTATTTATTTTTAAAGGCAGACTTCTTGAAAAGTAGTTTGAGTATGACACTAATCATTTCCTAAACATAACTATAAAAATAAAATCTCTTCAAAGCAGGGCACTGGCTTTCATCTTAAAGACAAATAATGAAATTCGGCCAAGTTGTCCAGTGTGAATTTGGTACACAGTTCAAATTTGCTTCAGCACTTTGTATAAACAATCGTGAAATTAAGTATTCCTAAATAAAAGGCATTTCTTCTTGGGGTCCCAGGCACTGTGCACTAATACATTCAAGATCGCCTTCACAATTCCTTACATGAATCTAAAGGATGTGATTACCCAGCAATTTGAGAGCAGCCCTTCCTAAGTAATCTATCAAATGTACTCACTTCAGCAAAAACTCACTTCAATTCCAGAAGAGTGACTCAACTGGATGGAGGCAACCCAAAGTACGTGGCCAGTGCAAATGTGGCCAAAGGGAAGAAAAACAGAAGAGCATAAAACAAATACAGAATGCTGCAGTGATGTTGCCTTTGAGCTCAAGACTATGAAAACCACCTTTAAAACATTGTGACATTATCTCTATTATATTATGGCTACACTGAAACATATTTGGGAGGAAATCCCTACTTAGGAAACAAAGACAAGTTCCTTGCCTCTTAAATGAAAAGCTAGTTCCTTGTTTAGAATGACTCAGTTATAATGTGCACAGTTACTACTTATGCCTAAGAAAAGGAATTATTTTTCTTGTTGTGACTAGTAGAATACATGTGTGAGAGTGTAGGGGGGCACGTGAGAAAAATTATTGCGCATTCCATGGTGTTGGAATAACTGAGGGATAGGCTGAAGTCATCTATAAAACCAAACTATAAAATTCTTTGGCCATAATAAAAATAAGTTAGAGGTATGATATTTTTAAGAACAGCAGCTGCCTTCATATCAAGATTAATATTGAAAGTAAATGCTGTCTAATGGGACCCCTGGGATTAGTAACAGATTCCATGAGGGATGTCCATCTGGCACTGGCCACAAACTGTTCCCTTCTCCTCTACCACACATGCCACTCCAAAAATACACCCTTGCTGATAAACCATGCCCTGGGGACGATGCTGACTGCCCACTGCATTTCACTTGTAAGTTTTGATGACTGTATCGAGATTATAGAGAGCTGAGGCTGAGTATCAAACACAGCTGGAAAACTACATCAAACACGTATGTAACTGGGAAGTTCTACACAGAAGGCGTAGGGGGCATTCTCCATTGGGAATGACCCCTCTCAGGGTAGGAGTGCAGACAGAAGTCAAAGTTCTTCATCTGGGAGGGAGGCGCCAAGAGCTGAGGCTGTGTCCCTCCAGCTCAACTGTAACCCTCCCTACAGATGCTTTTGGGAACAAGAGTGATAATAAAACCCTCATAGTCCAATGTACTCACTGGTACTCAAGATGCCAAATGACATTAAAAATCAGACATAGCTGCTTTTGTTTTGTCTGGAGGTGTGTGTGTACAAAGACAAAGGAAGGTATTGGATCTGCTGGAAAGAGAATTGCAGGTGACTATGAGGTGCCTAAACTTGGGTCTTCTGGAAGAGCAGCAAGGCCCTTAACTACTGAGCTGTCTCTTCAACCCATGGACTATTTTTTAAATACAAGGCTGTTTTCTTTCATCAAAGAGATGGGATTTAGTTCCTAGTGAGGAAACCTAAAGCTGGTGTTTTATGTGGTCGCTCAGAACTACACACAGTGTGGCTTTGTGACAAAAATTGAGCAAGAAATTCTTAAACTAGCCTCAAGAAAGATGAAGGGAGGTCCAGATAATGACATAGAGTTTCAGAAAGAAGCCACAGTTATTGAAGCAGAAAACAGCTTTGACACTAAACCAAATGTAGAATATATTAAATAAAACCCTAAGTTCATCAAGCCTTGTGGACTCCGATCCTGTAAGAAGTCTCTCAGAGGAGAGTTCTTCCCCAAGAGTTAATTCCCACCAAATTTAAGCAAGCCCTCTAAAAATAACGTTTGTCTTCAGTATGTTAATCCCGAAGGGTCTGAAGGACAGAAGGACATGGCCATGAAGAAATAGAGAACTAGATTCGAAGCCATAAATGATCATATATTTCCTCCCTCTTTTGCTTTCCTGTTCCATGCTTTCTAAAATTAACACTTATCTATCACCAGAAAAGTATGTGTGTCTACAGGGGGTCTTCCCAGAAAGGATGTGTTTAATCTCCACCGGCAGGAAGCAAGGAAGTAAACACCAGTTCTGAAGACAAAAGCAACCCAGATTCCACTGTCCCTTCATTTCCTCATCTTACAAGCCATAGAGTCCAAGAAGCTCACTCCAGCGACAACACAAAAGGAGTCCCAAAAGGTGGCCACTGGCTTCCGAGACTTCCGGCCCAGTCAGTGCAGAAAAGTCAGGCAGCAATGAACAACTTCACCTGTAAAGCGTGCTAGGAAGTCAGAGTGGAGAGCAAAGAAGACAGGCTAAGAGCAGAGAAACAGAAGGCTCCATTATGGAGCCTGAGTTCAGAGCGCAATGGGGTGAAGGCTGAAATGAGAGAGAAGGGAAAGACCATGGAGATTTTCTTAGGCATTTGCCTGGGACCTCATTAGGACTAAAGGAGGTGTTGGTGGGGGGGCAAGGGAGGACTGACAGCAAGACAGGTTTGGAGCTCCAAAACCTGCCATGTGACAAAGCCACTCAACAAAACATAAAGCTGGGGTGTGGGCTCAAAGACATATGCATTTCAAACTCATTAGAACTGAGGTGCTGAGAGATGATCGCAGTTCATAGGAAGTTCTAGATTCATTTTTCCATGTGAGAGAGACCCTTGCAAGGGATGGGGCTTCCATGAAGTCAAACATAAGTGGGGCTAAGAACTGGGATTTCCCAGAAGCCCCAGCAGATCCTCTGTGACCTCCAATTGTTCAGGAGGGGCTGAGAAAAGAATGATTAGAGATGCAGAAGGAGAACCTAGCAAGGTGGTGTTCTTGCCACCAAGAGGGACATAGGAAATGGGCAGTGATGCTAACTGCTACAAAGTCTAAAGAACAAAGATACTGACATATGCCTGCCAGAGGCCATGATGCTGAGGACACTATCCTATCTCAGAAGCAAAGAGCAGAAACACATCTGTGACCACTGCCTTCAGGGAACCATGAGGACAAGACAGATACCCACACAAAACCAGGCCCACAAGGACCCATGTAAATACTCAGATCTAGTTTTGCTAGGACAGCAAGAAGGTCCCTTGTAAGTTTGTGTATAAAGAAAATATGAACTTCTACCACAGAGCCTTGATTCTGATAAGGAAAATTATTATAAACATTATCCCTTACATATAAATTAAGCCTCAGTAGAGAAAACAAGTCAAAATTTTACAAACAAAAATCCCTAAGACCAAGTGGGAAAATTGATTTTCTTATATCTGAGATGAGTGAGAAGGCTTGGTCACCAATGAGACAGGACAATGGTTATATGACCTACCAATTGTTGATTTGGGGAGTCAAATGCAGAGCAGACTCCAAGCCTGCCCTTCTATTCTACATCTACCCCCCCCACACTCCACACACACTCCCCAACAGCTCCAAGACATATCAGCTGAGTGACAGGATCAAAACAAACAGCCTACGTACCCAGGAAAGGAAGTGTACTTCATGAAGATGTGGGAGCCCAAGATCCTGGTGTCCTTTCACACTTGCACAGCTAGGAAACACAGTGTTTTGTACGGCAATGTGGTCCATGTCACCTCACATGAGAATAGTCCAAAATTAACAGCATATGCAATGAGCAAGAACACCTCTGGTCCCTAATTTTATGCATGTACACCCTTCAAGTATGAGAGCTGTAAGGATGTGTTCATGAGAAAAATGGACTGACTCACATAACTGGAATTAAAGGATTCCTTCAGTCACCAGGACACAAATGTGTAAGTTGGAAACTGACTGTCCTACAAATCAGTATTTCTCTGAAAACAGAGGTGAAGGGAGGAGGGAGTTGGGGTGAGAGAAGACTATCAGACTGGATTTCACAGTGAAAGTTAATGCATAAAATGTTAACTAAAAATTTGAGGATATTTCAAGTAAAATATGGAAGCAATGGGTTTTGATAAGCAATGTTTGGTCACTTTTAATTGGCCAGTTTTATCTGAGGAGCACTAAGAACGCCTACAAGCCTACGATGTTTGGAATCAAATAATGGATAACTACCAGTGAAAGCCCCTCTCCGTTCTGAAAGTTCACCCACATCATTACCAAAATCTCGGCACCTCACACAGATCGCACATGCAATCATACCTGAAGTCTTCAACTGCCATCCAACCACTTCTATGCGTTTTCTTCCTTCGCCTAGGGAAATGCCCCTTTCTGCCTTGACTCACCTTACAGGGTCTCTAGTCAGTCCCATCAACTCATTTCTCACTTAATTCCCTCTGATGTAACAAAATATCCCAATCCCATTAAACCATAAGTTAAAGTAACTGTGTAGTATAGTAGCATGTACTTACAATCCCAGCTTTCAAGAGGCTGAGGAAAAGGATTCCCATGAATTCAAAGCTAGCTTAGGCTTCATACCAAGATTCAAATCAGCCTGTGCTAGTGTTAAGATCCTGTCTCAAAACAAGAGAAAGATTTAGAGAAATAAAAATGGCAGTCTCCCTCAAGTTCATGTGCAACTTCCTTTCCCCAGCCCTACTGCTCCTTTCCCTACATTTCTAAACCCGACTTCCCTTCCCTCCTCATGTTCCCCTTATCTGTGTTCCTCTATGCAAAGATGAGTTATCATTAAATTCACTGTGAACCACTCATTAGGAAAGTCCCCTAGACACCTTCCCCTTGCATCTCCAGCTCAATAGCAATCCTTCCTCCTCTGACACGTTCAGTCATCTATGTTTTGAAGAAATGTTTTCACTCAGTGTTCTTGAAAAGTCCCCTTTGTTCTTAACACATACTCTAGTAATTCACCCCACCGTGCCTCATCTGCCAGCAACATCTGGCCAGTCTACATAACTTTCAATACACTAGGTTTGACATCTCACACCCACTCAACCCACCCAGAGCTTATTCTTACTAATTTGGAGCAGGCTCTTCTCAAGCAACCCATTACTATCTTTTAAATATCTCATGCAAACCACATTCCATTTTGCCAATGACACCAACAGACTTTTGTCCTAGGGCTGGTTGGTGTCTGTTTGTTGCTCAGTTTAGTTGGTTGGTTTTGTTTGTTGAGGTAGGGTCTCACTATATAACTTAGGCTGGCCATGAATTCCTAATGTTCCTGCCTCAGCCTCCTGGGCACTGAAATTATGAGTGTGTGCACATCCATAGGTCCTTCATTCCTTCGTAATGAACCTGACAATCCTGACAAATGAAGATTTGTTTATCTTCTTCTGATCCGCTTCGCAAGTGGAGCTGCCTTAATGGTTGTCATCTAATAACATTCATTATGCTGTAAGACATGGGTAGTACTGAAAAGGTCGAGAACATAATATCCTTTTCATCCCAAATGCGACCAGTTGGTAGTTTGAAATTAACCTTTCCATCTGTGTGCCTTCTCCACCCTCACCATACTCTTCCCCAGTCTTTTCCCTTGTCCTCTCTCTGCAATGTAAATAATCTTGAAACCTTACAATGTTTATACTCTTAGAGCAAAGCTGGGTTGAATGTGTTAGCTGGATATACTTTTTAAGGCATTTCTCAACTGTTCTCCTCAGCAGAGCCTTTAAATATGCAGTTGCCATTGCATGACCACAAAAAAGCTAACTTAGTCTGCTTTTGTAGGTAGCCTTCCAAACTGGAGAGCTGATCTCGCCCATCCCTGTAACTGCAATGCATGGCCGTTGATAGCAAACTCCATTCCTCAATGGGATAAACAGATACCACCTTACCTCCCCAGCCCCAACTCCTCCCATTTATGATCAACCTCATCACCTCTGCTCCCAGGGCCCTCCATTGCTTTGTCCTATGCCTTCCGGCTGGCTGTGTAACAGTCAGCTCTCCTTCCCACACCCAGGTTTCTCCACACTGGAATGTAATAGCTTTGTTTTGTTTTGTTTTAATCTTCCCTAGGTGGCCCAAGTGGCTCCCTGCATGGCTAAAGACTCATGACATGCTCTCAAATTTGTGTCCAAAGAACAAGATTTTTTTTTTAAATTTAGATATGTAATCAGAAAAGGACTTACTGTGTGCTATTTCTAACAAGAGCTCACAGTTATGGAGAGCTGGTTGTCAGTGGACACAGCATTATTTACTCTTCCAGGGTTATGACTTAATATGTATTT
Organism: Cricetiscus sungorus; assembly: GCA_030556225.1. Lineage (NCBI taxonomy): Eukaryota > Metazoa > Chordata > Mammalia > Rodentia > Cricetidae > Cricetiscus > Cricetiscus sungorus. The sequence continues at coordinate 28,196,040 of JANBXA010000729.1, forward strand.
GCTGTACTGTAGCCTGATCTGTTTGCCCCACCCGTGGATTATAAATGTCACAAAAAAGTTGTATCTTTTTGTTTAGTCTTCTGTTTTCAGTATTAGACATACTGTGTATTTCCTGAACAATGGAAAGCTGGCCTTCCAGTTGCTAACAGTGCTATGCCCATCCCTGGGGAAGTGAAGTAGAACAGAAATAGTTTGGTTGGGGTTTCACTCAAAGACCAGAACCTGACAGGTTTCAATGTCCTGCTATAGCTTTTCTGAAGGTTTCTAGGGGTCGTGAAAGAAGGAACCCATGGCCATGTACCAAGCAGCTGGCCCATGAGGACTCCCATCTGAAGGGCTAGTCATTGCAACCTGACTCTGTCAGTTGTTCCTGGCCTACTAAATCCAATCTCGAAAAATGAGTATACACAATGAACCTCAGTATCAGATTACTGTGCAACATTTGGGGAAATTCTCCACAGCACAGCTATTGTGCCCCTTGGAAACTACAGCTACATGTTACCCTTAACTTCCACTTTCAAAGAGAAACTAAATTGCCCTACCAATTCTGGAGCCTATGTCCAACAGTCAAACAATCTCCTCCCTTTCAGGGTCATCTAGACTGGACTCCACATTGGCGGACAATAAAAGGCCCAATCTTCAATCCTCATCTGTGGGATGGTGAAAGTTTCTTTATTTTTGCCCCTAAACACAAGATTCTCTCAACGTCCAACTTCTTTTCACGAGTCATGAGATAGACTTGGGGGAGGGGAGAACAAAAAAGATCACCCAGCTTACTTTCTGTGAACAGTCAGACCAAAACAATTTTCCTGAAGGCAAAACAGGTGGGTCTCCTCCTTGATAGTCACAGGCCGGGTCCCACCTTTATACTCACAAGTACAGCAAGCAGACAGAACCCAGCTTCTCTGTGCCAACTCAACCCTCAGACATGTGACCCACTCCAGTAGTTTTGACTTAAAACTAAGTCAAAGATACCTGGGAACAGATATTGCAAAACAACTTGTATACAATCATGGGGGCTGGAGAACTGTTGAGTTCCAGGCCAACCTGAGCCACATAATGAGGTCCTGTCTCAGAGCAGCAAAATAACAGTTGGTGCAGAATAAAGTGCAAGTGAGAAATAGATGTGAGACTGTCTAGAAATGGACTTTCATGCACAGGCACACCCCATACTCACACACAAAGATACAGGTCTACTTACACACATACACACATACACACACACACACACACACACACACACACACACACACACACACACCTGCTTCCTTTCCAAAATCTAGCTCTGAGGGGGAAGAGCTACAATTTTTACTCAAATGCAGTATAGCCATACACTGAACTATGAAGAGAGATAGTCATGGCGAGTTCCCAGGGGAGCTTAAAAAATGAATGGGTAAATAAACTGCTGATGAAAAGCAACAGAGAACATTTTATACCAAGGATCAGCTGAGGAGCGTTTCTTACCAGCAAGAATAAAGAGACAAACAATTGGCTATAAATATTTGACAAAACTAAACACTCTTGTCTGTCCTCCCCAAATCTTCTTCTCATAAGACATCTGTAGGTCTCATTGTCCCCAAACCTGCTGTATTTAGAGAAAAGGCCTGCTCCTCTAGGCAGCCTGCCTCCACCTCTGGAACCCAAACTCTTCCTGCAAACTCTCCCAATCTTGTGGAAGTAATGATTCTTTCCCAAATCCTGGAGAGCACACAATCAGCCAGCAGCTCCTGAGTCCTCACCACATCCTTGATGTTCAAGGTGTGATTAAGACACGTTCACACTGTAATTCTTGCTGTGACTGAACACCTGCTGGTTAAACATTTCATTTTCAGCAACCCTGAATGGCCTGAGTTTCATATATTATGACAGGAGATTTTCTGACTGACAACCCTACCCCTACTAAGACCCATTCACCCACGACTCTAAGGATAATTTTGATTTCGCTTCTTCCAGTGCCTTAAAGAACTCTAATTTTGACAAAGAAACATGCTTGTTACTGTAGAGAGCCACGAATTGCCACGCCTTAAAGTGGCGCTGGCTTCCGCCTTACACCTTCCGGTTGGTGAGGGCTCTCTGGCGTAAATAATCCCTTAATTGGTTAAGTCTGTTCAGCCTGTCTGCGTCTGCATTAGAGTAGCCTATCGGCAGGGTCCACGTAGCTCACTGGGGTTGGTTAGCCCAAGGGTATTTAAGCCTGTGCAGGGGTGCCCTGGCTCTCTCGAGGGTCAGAGGAAACATGTTTCAAGGATCCTGATTAAAACTGCATGAAGAAGATCTTCCCAGAGTCGCGTCCCTCCTTGCTGGCGTACAGTTACTGTGGCAGGTATGGCTTGTTCTTTTCTAGAAGGGCACTCCTCTTTCTATGGTGCTGAATCTGTCCTTGTTCCAGGCCCTTAGCTTCTGGACCAAGCAACAAAACTGGTTCTTGCCAAATGCAAAGGGAGCAAAAGAAAGATGAATCTTACTTTGGGCCTAAGAAGCTGAGAAGCATGTGTGACTGCTCTGACTTCCATTCCTTCTTCCACTCAAGCTGGATGTGGACACTTAACAAAGATGGCAGATTGAATGCCAGCATTAGGGAGGCAGGGACAGGCAAATCTCTGTGAGTCTGAGGTCAGTCTGACATATATAGTGAGTTCCAGGGCTACATAGTAAGAACCTGTCTCTAACTGTAATTCTCACTCTTCATCAAGGAACTTCTCTCTCCAAAAGATGAAGACCATTACAGAAAACCACAAGCCATCAAAATGCAGAATTGGAGAGAGCCAACTGATACACCTATAATAGCACTCCTGAACATAAGGTTCATGAATCATTGCAAAGGGGGAGGGGGCAGGGAGTGGACTGTGAGATTGTGTCTTCTAGAAATTTCAAAAACAATACCCATGATGTCCCATCAGCATGATGGCCTAAACATGACCTGGACAAGAATGACGCCAGTAGACATGCCAGCAGGGAAGGGGGAAAATCTCATGAGGCCTCAGGAAAAGTCTTCCCCAGGATAGAGGGCACCAATTGGTTACCTACTACCCAATGGTCAGCCATGAAAACATATGCATACAAATACAAATGACATTATATGGACTGAGCAGGTTGTACACACACCCATACACCAATTAAAGAAAAAAGAAGAAATGAATTTGAAAGAGAGCACAAATGGGAGGCACAGGGGTGGAGGAGAGGGAAGAAAACATGCAATTATAATCTTTTAAAAATCTTTTAAGATCCCAGGATAAGTAGTTTCCTCTGCGCCTCCTTACAGACAACCAGAGCAACACCCATGGCTCTGAACTGTCAAAAAATATGATTCTATTACATCCACTGGCCATACATTGTGGGTCTGTCTACTCATGACCAATGGTGTATCCGAACCTGAACCACTGTCCTGTTCACCCTTTTCTAGCTCTATTTTTATAGTCGCCTCAAGAGTTTTATACATCTTAAGCCATCCTTTGTTTCCTTGCCCTTCAGATTTCCCATAAAGTCCATTTCTCTGATTAAAACCCCTTCTCAAAACCCTCCTCTCAGCGCTTCCCTGCTGTCCACGCTGAGTGGCACTCACTTGCATTTGGTTACATCGCTCACACCATCTCCACCAATCAATATTTATTCAGCACTCTTACACCAGGCCTTTACCTCAGCAGCCTGAATGGGAAAACCACTACAGGACAGTGGTTTTCACTTTGTTTGTTATCTTGAGACAAGCCATCGACCTCAGTCCTGTACTAGTGGGGAGAAGTGAACTAACCATGTGGATTAACTAAATCATTTATTACACCGTCCTCAGCACTCTACTGGTAGTGAACAGGTCTTCTGTAAAGAAGTTACTCTCCTAAAGTGAAGAAGAAATAAACTTCTGCTACATTTCTACTGCCCTCTAGGTTACAGGTCCAAGCCCAAGGGTTCAGATTCCACCTACCAGCTTCTTAATCTCTCAAGGCGCAATTCCTTGATGCCTTTTCTTCAAATTCCTTTCTTCCAAGGGTTAAGAACAGCAATGTGATTCCCCAATAATGACCACCTAACAGTTTGTCAGTGAAAGACAAGAAGGCAGCAAAATTGTGAGTCTGGGCCCCTTTCCCAGGTCTGACTAGCCCTAGACAAGAGTTGGAAAGACACACCACAGCAATCGCAGCACATATGGACCTTATACTTTATCTCACCTTGATGGTGACCCCAGAGGGAAAGTATTATCTTCCCTCCTGTGTACAGGTGCAGAATCTCAGACAGGCTGGGTAGTATCTTGTTAAAAAACTCACCTAGCACATGAACCTGTGGTAGGTCCAGGATTTGAAGCCAGTGTGCCTGGTACCAGATGGTTAGCTCTTAACGACCCACAGCATGAGTGCACACCCATGCCCTTCCAGAGGACAGCTAACACACACATACTCTCCAAATTCTTACAGGGGGGTACTTGATACTGAACCAAAACGCATCTAGAAATCATCCAATTTAAGTCATGAGGGGCAGAAGATTGTCTCTGAAACTGGGGTACACTGTTTTCTTTCATTTAGTCATTAGCATTTTAGTAGAAGCAATTCAGAGCATACTGCCACCCCTCATCAATGATCCAACACGACCATCCCGAGAAGAGCCCCTATCCAGTTCCGCTGAATGCTGCCCATGGGGTATCGGATTCTACCTATCGATTTCACTCATTCTTTTCTGACTAAAGATTTCTTTTAAAGCCTACATAAAATAGTAACTGGGAGCTTAAAAAACATGTAAAATACCATATAATCAAGATTGTTTAAATGTATAAAACTGTCAAGCAGATTATCCTTCATGCAATTCAAATGAGCCTTTGGGAGACAGAATTAACTGAGGGCAAACAAGAGCTTAACTCTAAAAGACAAAGAGTTGGCTTCTATCAAGTTGACACTTACAGATAAGACACTGCATTACACCAGGTTACACTCGCAATAATAATTTTTGATTGGCATATCATTTGCCACTAACTACTGCTTGGCTCTCGCTGAGCACAAGCAGCATACTATAAACTGTTATGAAAGATGTCTTTGTGTTGTTCAATATTTACAGAATACGTTATTTTATAAATGCTCCAGTTGGCAGAGGTATAAAAAAAAAAAAAAAGCCCCCTCCAACCAAAAACAAAACAAGAAAAAGCATTAAAGTATTTTAGATTCAAAAAAGAAGTGCTTTCATAAGACAGGTGACAATTCTGCTCAGAAAATTTCACACCCAAACTCAGTGAATGCTCAGTGGTAAGAACAGAATTGCTTTGTTCAGCTGCACACAGGGATTTCTGCATCGCCTCTGTTTGTGTATCCCTGAATATCCTCTTTCAGACCCTACTTCCATGGAAAGCAAAATCAATTTTCTTTTGGACAAAAAAAAAAAAAAAAATAGTGAGATCTGCTCTAATGATTTTAATCTTTTAAATAAACATGAACTGAACTTGGACCACAAGCTCTTTTCTCAAGAAAAGATCTGTGTTCAGAAAGGACTCTTTCATCATGTGAACAGCTAGGGCCAGGGACACAGTCTAGCCTGCAAAACACTGCTAAAAACATATCTACACCGATGTTCCTTTAAAGTGTTTAGACACGTACATGCACACATGCAAAACCACAACCAAATGGTCTTGCCCCAATGCAGAATGATGTTTACTTTAATTTTTGAAGCAAATTAGGTTCCCCAATTCAATTTTAAACAAATGGAAAATGAGAAACAGAAAACTATAACATAAAACTTTTATGGCTACTTTGCTTTAAAAAAAAATATTAAAAGAAGCACACTCCTGTTTATGAAATAGAGTCTCCTAGCCTCAAAAGGAGAGTCATCCTAAAAATCACAGTCCTTCTGGATCCTCACTAACACCTCCCCAGCATGGCCCTTTCAGGCAGTTTCAGCCCTGCTAATAGTTATTGTTTGTAGCACTGTAACTAAGTACATTACCAACCAGTTGTTCAATCTATATAAATTTAAGAAACACACATTGCCAAGGAGTGACTCATACATCAGTCTATTATATGGTACAGGGCTGACTGTATTAAACAAATCACTCTGCCTACAGCTGAAGAATGGGAGCTATATACAGAGCAGAGGTTATTGTCTAATTTAAATCTTGGCTCGCTTCCCAGTGCTGTACAAGATTCCAATTTGTGGAAATGTTGCTCTTTGCTACTGCCAGAAAGGCTGCAGAAAACGGCATTGGGAGCCTTCCAGAAATATGTCTGCAAAATGCCAATCAACAAGTCACTGAAGATTAGCAGTATGACTGTACCAAATTAATTTAAATTATAGAAACATATGGCTAAGATGTTTGCTTTGCACTTAAGACAACACCTACTTCACAAAGAGCTAGGTTTGTTCCAGAGGTATAAAATAATACCCTAACACCCAGATTACTGCGAAATGTGAACATCGGCTGATAAATGGGGAGCTAGCTGTTTTAACTGAGGCTATCTTTTTCAGTGTTTAGGGTCTTATCTTTAATACATTCTCAACATATGGAAAAATACTTTTTGTAACAAGGTATTCATCCCCACAAAGATACATAGAAAATAATCAACATTATTCAGCTACTGAAAACAATTTGCTCTCTCTTGAAAATTTTAGCTTTCCTGAGATTCACCATAGAGCCCAGAGGATGGAGCAAGCCACTGGACTGTACTCCTTTTCTAACATGATGTTAGAGTAAAAACTGAATACACAGCCAAGAAAAATTCACCAATTATATTACCAAATCATGAAATTCAAAAGACAACACAATTTATACCCTGCCAGCTGCTCTCAATATGTATGATATTCATGCTGCTTCCATTATTTCCACGGGACTCTAATATATACAATCACGTCATCAGCCAAAGGGGGGGGGATCAATGGCACTTCAGGCAGTAGTTACAGTGTATGCTGTATTTCAACCAAGTAGGAAGGGAACTGTTTCATGTCTCTCTCCACTGCTTTTCTATTATTGCCTAGCTAATGGAAATACATCAAACAAATGTTCTACACGAGCAGTAAATATTAAAGTTGACCTATCCATCTGGGGAAAATGAGAACAATACTGCTCACTTTTAGCCCAAATATGACACTGATAAATGAAGCGCTGAGATTCCATCACACTTCCAACAACCTGGGCTGGGAGCCCCTGCATGATCCCAGTCCTGGCAGTTTTCTTCATTCATCTTCATTAGGCAGTCACTTGACCTGCCTCCCAACATCCCTGTCAAATCAGAACCTTCAGGGGGTTGTGGTAGCCTCTAATGATGTAGCCTAAATATGCTCTTCATGATTTAAAAAAGAACACCAACAAAACAAAGTAGATGGAGGCCTTGATGAGCAAGGGAGAGGGCACAATTCCTCTGCAAGCAAAGACATCAAATGTTCCTCATGATTAAAAGAGAAACCACAGCATAAAACTGGTCCACACAGCAGCCCTGTTGCCAGCGCATTGGCCATGGTGGTGGTGGTAGGGGGGGTGGGGGAGGCAGCCTCCAGGTGTGCACACAAGTACCCAGAGCCATCAAAAGATAATTACGTATTCAAACGAAGGATGTTCACAGGGCCTTATCACAGATGTAGAAATGCCTTCCATTTCCTTCCTCAATCACAGTTTCAAGTGAGCTGGAACAAGAAAGGAGGCCATTCTTCCCCTAACACAATGAGCGAGTTTCATCACATTAGCAGTTTTACATTACAGTCCCATTATTTTCTATTTCGACGGCATAATAAGAGAGGTGCTGATTTGATTATTCCATAATAGTGAAAATGAATACCAATGCAATATAAAATTGCTATTATAACACAAAGCTACTAATAGGATTCACAAGACCCCTTGGAAATTAGGTTTTACAACTATGATCACAGGGGTAAAATTAGAAAGCCAGTAAGCAACAGAAGGGAATTAGGTGTTCCACACCAGAGTCCCGGTGATTCAGACAGCTGCTCGCATGAAGCCAGGCAGCATTTACTTTAAAATGACCTGCAAAACCCAGACCTTGTGAATTACTAGAGAGACATCCCTTCAAGACATGTTTCCAGGTGCACACAATGTTAAGTAAAGCATTGTTGAAGTGCAGCATTAAGGTAAGATTTGCTGATTTCAAAACAAAATCATAAATGAGCTGATGAATGTGTGAAGAATCCAATTGTTAAGGACCAGGAGGATTCTACAGATCAACTGCAAACAAAACGAGAAGCAAAATGCCTGAGGATTTGGGAGGAAAGAGTCCTGCATCCCTCATCTCAAATAACAAGGATGCTAAGTCTCTGTGTGATTATTTCAATCTCCTCCCCAGGTGTCTGCGGGATCCATGACCCAATGTGGGATGTTCTCAGCTGGCAGAACAGTGCACACCTGGCCTCTGTGCTTATATCTACCAGTTCACAGACTATCCCCATGGTTTCAAATACACCCCTGCCCCAACAGGTACAGAGTGAGTGGAGAAGCTGTTAAGTCCATTGCCACCTCAGATACTAGCTGTCCTCCATCAAGTTCTAAGAGTGACCAATCTGAAATAAGCAAGAAACCACGACAAGCAATCTCTAACCTTGAACACAAGAGCCACTGGCATAAATTGACAACTGTGGGAAATTGACACAGTGGGAAAAGCAGTACACTCATGTTGACTCTAAGTTGTCCACCTCTGCAAAGACAGGCATCTACTACTGGCAAAAAGATGGCTGAAAATGGCTGACTTTTCCAAACCAAAGAGATTATGCCAAATTTACAGAGTTCAAAAACAAATGTATTAGTGTTTAATGGGCAAGAGAAGTCAGATAACATCATATTTTACCTTTCATACATAAATTTCTTTTTTGTATACATGAATTTTCACTATTGGAGGAGTTAGCACTCTATGTCAAACAGAAATGGTAAAGTGTATGAATTAAGCAGTTTTGTCCTGTACATATTACCTCAGCACAGATGTTGACTCCTGGCACAGACTTACAATAACTATTATTCTTATGATTGACAGTTACTGGTGTCATTTCATCAGCACTCCATCATATAAACAAATAGCACAACACTGAGATGCTTCCCAGAGATGTTTGAAGTATTTCAAATTTCTGCCCTCTTTTTCAAGCTGGGTAACACAGGTTTCTAAGAGTCATGAACATCTGTAATCCTAGCTACATCAGAGCTGATCTACAAAACTATCCAACCACTGTTGTGTTTTGCTTTCTCCCTTCCCTTTCAGAATAATGTAAAAGCCAACATAATTATGATGTTGATGTTGATGCTGATAAAATAATATTTATTAAGTAGCTACTATGTGATAGATATTATACTAAACATTTCCCATTAATCACCCCTTTTATCCTTCAGAAGAACCTTATGAGACAGAAACTATATTTCATAAAATCTATGACCCCATAGATCATAAGATAGACTTTAACTTCAGACATGTTAAACTATGAAAAAACTTGTGCCCAAGTAAATGAAATTAAGTATTATTTTTACCAACCCCATCTGCACCTATGGAATCAATGTCCAGATGGCTTAAGTAACTAACCAGTACACAGTTATGAACAAGAGAGTCTGCACCCAAATTAAGAATGGTTCTGAAGCCTTAAACTTACCCAAGTAGTCATTATTAATTTTCAAACTGTGGTGGTCTGAATAAGTAAGTATGATACCCATAGAGTCATGTGCTTGAATGCTTGGCCTATAGAGTGTGTCATTATTAGAAGATATGGTCTTGCTGGAGTAGATATACCCTTGTTGCAGGAAGTGTGTCACTGTGAGGCTGGGCTTTGAGGTTTCATATATGCTCAAGCTATGCCCAGTATGCCCAGTTCACTTCCTGCTGGCTGAGTATTAAGATGTTGAACACTCAGCTCCTTTAGTCTGCCTGCATGCTGTCATGCTTCTCGCCATGATGATAATGGACTAAATCTTTGAGAATGTAAGCCAACTCCACTGAAATGTTTTCCGTTGTAAGAGTTGCTGTGGTCCTGATGCCTCTTTGCAGCAATAGAAACCCTAAGTCAACTAAATTATCTGCACTAAGGGGTTTCATATATTCAGTGGTGATTAATGCCTGAATATTTTCATGCGCCAGAGTTCAAAGCACTTTTCATATTCATTAATGCCTCACAATAGCCAGTGAGCCAGGGAACCCATTATACCAGTTCTATAGAGGAATACAGAGTGGACTTTGGCCAAGGCCACAAGGTGATACAAAACAACAGGCTCTTCGGTCCACTTTGAACTGCAGCACTGTCTTTCTAGAATTGGGAGTCTCCACCTCCAACACACACGGGTCTACTGATAGAAAGATATACACAATCTACACCACTCTGATTTGTTATGCATGTGTCAAAGCACACCAAACTATGACAACAGAAAAAGAATTACAGAAACATCACATCATTAACACATTCTGCTCCAATCCTGATGAAAACTTATAGAGCTGTGTGAACCAAACAAGGGGAAAGTATGGCCTCAAGCCACTGAGTTGAACAACCTTCCCTACCTAAGGTGATCTTTGCAGGACAATGAGGTAAGCAAGCAACTAAGGCTCACTGTGACCCCTTCCTCAGGAGGCCTGTGTGACACTTACGGCTGGCCACTACCTGAGGTAAAGGGACAAGAGAAAAGGATAAGAAGGCACAAAAGCTTCCTGTCGGCCAGCCAGCCAGCAAACTGGACTGACGTCAATATGGGATAAAGAATCTACATGTTGCAGAGTGGCCTGGCAACACAAAACTTCTCACACACTGAACATCGGTTTCTTTCTAAAACACACCTCTAAGCCCACCAGACAAATAAGCATCCCCTGAGCACCTAGTATTGACAAGGAACACAAAAGAGAAAACTGCAGCCATCCAGAAACAAGGTTTCAGTGTAAAAAAGTGTCCTGGTTAGCTGTCTGTCAACTTGACACAAACTGGGCTCATCCAAGAAGGAAGAACATCAATTAAGAAAATGCCTCCATTTGATTGGATGGTGCTGCCCCTGGGCAGGTGGTCCTGGGTTGTACACCAAAACAGGCTGGGCAAGCTATGGGGGTCAAGGCAGTATGCAGCATTCTTCCATGGATTCTGCTTCATTTCCTGCCTCTAAGTTCCTGTCTTGAGTTCCTGCCATGAGTCCCAACAAGAATGGATTATAAACTGTAAGCTGAAGTAAACCTTCACAGCAACAGAACCCTAACTAGAACAAACAGAGAAAACTCGGAGCTGTGTGGGTAAGGCCTTGCCTTTCCATGCTTCAAATCTCACCCCCATTTTCTAAGCATCTCTTTGCCTCCTATGTGGGTAGAAGCCCAGCTGCAGCAAGACAACTAGCACCGTGAATGATGCAAGTCACACACCTCTAAAAGTGGGTCCTCAGGAAGAAAACAAGAACAAATTCCTGTCAAAATATGGAATCCTATTTTCTCCCAAAGCACAGATTGAGAAAATACTCCAGGAGCAAAAGAAGATTGCCATTGATTGACCTGGATGATATCAAATAAAAAGCAGAAAAAAAAATTTCAGAAAATCTCTAGATTGATGTTGAACCAAATTAATTAGGCAGAATGAAGAATTCTAGAAATTTCTTTCACATATAACTTCTAACAAAACCAAACACACAGTAGTTTTAAATGTTATAAATTCTTTTTACAACAAACATGGATTGGTGTTATGCTGATAAGGACTGAATCTCAGAACTCAACATCTGGAAGCCAGATGTGATGGTTCACACCTGTAATCTCAACACCCATGAAGTTGAAGCAGGAGAATTGCCATGAGTTTGAGGCCAGTTTAGGCTGCACAGTAAATACCATGCTAACCAGGGCTATAGAGTGAAGCCCTGTCTCAAAACAACAATGAAAAAATCTTCCGTGTCTGGAAAACTTTTAAACATACTGTCAAATGCCATCACATTTTGCAATAAATATAGTTTTGGCTTACTGATAACAAGGTCTCAGGTAGCCCAGGCTAGTCTCAAACTCTTAAACTTCCTGCCTCAGACTCTCCAGTGTTAGGATCACAGGTGTGCCCCATCACATCAAGCTCTCAAGTACTACTTTAAACCAGAGGCTAATACACTTTGTCTTAAAGATCTAAATGATTTCTCCAGGTTCTATGGAGCATCAGGTCCCTGTTGCAACTCTCAAACCTTTGTGCAAGCAACTCAGACGACAGCAGACAATGCATAATTGAGTGTAGCTGTGTTCTAATGAAACTGTATTTATAAAAACAGGCAATCATCCCTGAGTTTGCTGGTGTTGGTTTAAAATATGTTTTTCTAAAGACAGAACTGATTATGGTCTATCGTGACAACTCTGTTTGTTCATTAAGGAAAACTGTTAAGGATGAAAATGCAAAATGAAGAAGAGAAAGAGAACAGAGCAGATCTGGGTCCCTGAAGAGTGTGTGATCTCCAGGTGTCAGTTTCTCCACTTGTAAAATCAAGACATGATGGTCCTAACCCAGAGGGTCTCACTGTCAGGGCCATACATATTAATATGTATAGAGTTCTTAACATAGTCATATGTAACCCCATTACCACTCACCCCACCCCAAATGCTGCTATTAACACCTAGCTTACCATCAGGGATATCACAAAATCCCCAGCACAATGCTAGCCTGAGCAGATATTCACCTGAAGTAAATGAGTGACAGAGATGACAAAACGTGGCCTTAGTTTCCAGATTCAAGTACAATGCTTTACAAAATAAAAGGACACCAGGAAGGAATAATTAGTATTTAAGCTGTATTCACAGGTTTTCTAGGGAAAAGTCTATATAGTCTCCACCCCACAACTCCCAAGGAATAATAAAGAAATGAATAAAAAGAGCTACTTGGTGAAAGATGAGAGCTACTCTTCTCTGTGGTCTAAGTAAACATGTTTAGCATGTTGAGACCATTATAGAAACCAGGACAGTTCAAACTGTAGAGAACAACCCATCACAGGGTGCCCATCCCCAGTGTATACATGTACATCATAGCTCCTACATCTAGAGCTCAGGAAACACAACGGAAGAGGGCAGAAAGACTGTTAAGAGCTGTAAAATTGGATCTCCTGGAGTTAACAGAGAATTGGTACATGTTACTTCAACAACATGGCTGCCTAAAGAAGACCCAAACAAGGATAACACCAAGAGACATGCTATCATGGAAGGGGGAATTCTTGAGGCCCTACCCCTAGATAAGAACTACAGGCAACTAAAGACAGCTGAGAGGGTGAGAATTTGTCATCCACATGAATGAGCTCTTTATTAGTTTTCCAATACCAAGTTATCAGCCCTGAAATCATGGGCATACAAGCAACACTAAATGGAACAACTAGTGTGTGTGTGTGTGTGTGTGTGTGTGTGTGTGTGTGTGTGTGTGTGTATAAAACAATAGTAATTAAAGAAAAAAAGACCTTAAATTTGAGAGGCAATGAGGAAGGGGAGTTAAGGAAGGGGTTGGAAGGAAGAAAAGAAGGGTAAATGATACAATTGCATTTTATTTTAAAATCTTAAAAAATTTAAAAAGATATTAACATTATTTAAACCAACAAAAAGGCTATAGCAACAACACATACTGTAAATACATTAGCCAGTTCTGATATTATAATTCAACACACCAAGAACAAGTGTGTCATAGAATTCAAATAAGTTCATCATGGCAGGTAATTTAAATAAATATATTTAACAAACACATCACCTAATACAGACATCACTCTGAAGTCTGCTTTCCTGTTATTTCTAAAATTCAAGGAGTCCTACTCCTGGCATCTCTTCTCCCACAGAACCTTCACCTCCATATTTATTACTGCATGAGATAGTTAATAAATAATAGGTCATGATAATCCAAAGATTAAGATGCTTCTTTTAGTTAAATTGAACCTGAGGGCAGCATATGCCAGAGATGCCTGGTTGTGCAAGTGTTTGTTACTTGGAGAAGATGAGACTGCTCAGCTTGTTCCTCTTAGAAGCTCATACTTGAAAATAAGGAGAAATGGGAAGTGGCACAAATGGAACTTCATACTGTCAGCTGAGAAAAAAGTCAACTCTATATTTATATTTTTTTCTATTAATATGACATGTCAAAGCCAAGATGAGGTCTAAAGGCTGAAAAAAAAGCTTTGTTTTACATCGCTGATGACTGGATACAGGATGCTGTTGGAGACCAATGGGATGGACAAGTCAAGGATCAGTGAGTGATGGAAGGGTAAGGCAAAGGGATCTACCCAGGGAAGTAGCCTGAAGTAATTCCCACATAATCATGCCTAAAATGTATCCAAAGGCCAAGAGCTGTTCAAGATGGAAGGCAGGAAGACTAACCAAATGAGAACCAGGTAGGTTAGGGTAGGTGTGGAGGGGATCCCCGCCACTCCCCATGTCCCTGTCCTCCTCTCAGTAGCAATACAGCTAGGAAGCAAAACAACCAAATGGAATCAAGCCCTGGATGATTTTTTTCCAGCCTCACTTGTAGTGAGAATCCCCTTGCTGACCCTGTCTTGGGGTAGAGAATGACCTATTTACTGGTGTACTTCTTTCTCCAGCTACAACAACTTCTGAATGCCAGACTCTAAACTAAGCATTAAACAGTCACTGGTAATCTTGACTCCAAGAATAAATCAGATTATGACAGACCACATGATCAGATTGGATTTTTATACAGTTGATGGCTAGATTTTGCTAAAAAGCAAAACAAACAGAAAAACCAAACAACCAAAAACTCATTACTAACTTCTTTGGTTTCCATCCAATGAACTCAAGTTCTTTCTGGAGACGACAAAACAATCAAAACTGCATCAAACCAGCTAATAATTTTATATATAGTTAAGAACTTAAAACCCCTTGGCCAATCTCAACTTTTCTTTTAGCCTGGACAATGAGTTCTAACTTTAGTTGATGCTCCAAAATTCCAGACACTACCAGAGAAGAGCCTCCATGTTAAATTCTGAAGCTCTTTTAGATACAACCAAAAATATGGGGAGCAGTAACTAAAATTTTTTCACACAGAACAATGCACACATCTCCTCTTGGTATCAAATTCTCAATAGTATAACATCTAAAACACAGCAAGGTTCCCGATCTGTTGTCAGGGCATAGAAAGGTCCAGCTACCTGTGAGTGTTAATTCTGAGTGTCAACTCAATTAGATCAAAAAACTGCGAAGGGGATTAGTGGAGTGCACATCTCGGTGTATCTGTGATGCTTCCAGAAACAATTAGATCATGAAAGCTGTACTGTGGATTAATCCCTTTAGGGGTTTATAAGGTGATGGTGACATTACTGGGAGGTGGTGAAAGGTAGGAGGCGGGGCCTGGAGGGTGTAATTCAGTGGGAACATATTCTTGGGGCTACACCTCACTTTTTGTCTTTGCTGTATGGCCTTTCTCTCTATGTCCTGTCTATCATCAGGCAAACATTTCCATTCCACCATATACTCTTATACGATGATGCTCTGCCCAATAAGTCATGGGCTGAACCCTCTGGTTTTATGGTAAATGAAAATAAACTCTGTCCTGCAAGTTGATCCTGTCAGATAGCCCATCATAAACAGGAAAAGTTAACTAATGCACTACTAAAAGACAAAAATAGGTGAAGGAGATAAAAAGAATTGTCCCAATATGTAGGATGAAGTCCAAGCAAGGTGAAGAAAGAGAAAACAACAAAAAGGTAATGTGTAGTGGCTCACACCTACAATCTCACTCTCTATAGTCTGAGGCAGAAGAACAGTCTTCAGTCAGACACCAGCCTGGTTTTACAGCGTGAGATGCTGTCTCAAAAACAAAAGTCAACAGAAGACTCGTAGATGAAAAGTGAAATCACACATGCAAACACATGTGATAATATATAGTCTACCAGAGTCATCATCTCCATCCACCCCCTGCAAGTGTTGGGGTGGGATGGACTATGGCCAGCTTGGAGACATTTTAAAGGACCAGAAAAGGCTTCAGGGAAGCAGGGCTGTTCTTTTAATAAAAGCAAGTTTCTGAATAGTGATATATTCTCAGAACCAGAGGAGCTAACCTTTTGTCATAAATGATTCATCACCCAAGTACACTGGTCATGTACATAATCCCAAATTTGAAGCTGTAGGGAAAGCACAGTAGAAAAGATTCTCACTCTGGGCTGGGACAATATTGAGATTATTAGAGAGGACTCCAATAACAACCTCTTACCTATCATCATCTCAGACACTAGAAGAGACTATTAAACACACATTAGTGGTCTTTCAAAAACTCATTCTCCCCATAATGCCTTCCTAAATGCACTTCAGCTAAGAAGCCCTAGTGTTTAGAAGGGAGTTCGGTTGGTGTTGACTTCACAGAAGTTACAGGAGCTAATGGGTTTAAGTAGCTGGAAATCATTGTGTCTCTCAGAGATGTAAAATGCTAATCCAACAGCCCAAAACTTCCAACAAAGACTGAAGAAACCATCCAGTTCATATTGTTTCATATTAAAATGCATGCTACTCCCTTATTTGAAACCAGGGTACACATATAAATGACTTATATGGGAAGAAAAACTTTCCAAAACTATGGAGTGAACTTGATAGTTTCCTAGCTCATGCGTTTTACTAAAAGAAAATGAGAGAAGTGGCAGGGCTTTCACAGAAAACATGTAATCATGGACATCTCCAACTCAATAATTCACTTAATTGCACATTTTAGTAAGCAAAATAAGTCACTCAAGGGATATGAGTTCAAAAATCTGATTTGAATAAAATTAAATACACTTGTTATTTGCAGATCAGTGAAACAAAGGAAGGCCAACAATTACCCAAAAGTTTTGGTCAGTCCAAGAATCAGACACTGAGGATAAAGTGTCTAAAAATATTTACATTTGTCCATGATCTCAACTACATTTTCCTAAGGCTGATGCTTTTTTATTTTTCTTTTCTATTACTTTGAGATTAGAATATTTGAAAGTGAATAATGTCTTCAAATCTTGTTCACTGGAAAGAGAAGGTCCAGGAAAAAATGAGAGTGAACCTGTTGGCTGAACAACCCTACAATCAAGCTGTGACTTTGACTGGAACATAACAAATACACTTGAAGTTTATTGATGACCGTGCTTAGTACTTGCTCAAAACTGCGGAGACTAAGCACTTTTGATGAAGCAAAAACTATGCAATCACAGGATTCCTGAGAGTTTCCATTGCATTTTCCCAGTGACTTAATTCCAGTTGATTAATTATACAAATGTCCAGAGATATTATTATGAAACCCAACTTGGAGAAAATGTGTAACACAGAAATATTTGATTCAGAAATACAGAGTAGTATGACCACTCCAAAAAAAAACAATTCAATATTCCAGAGTGAAGTACTTACTAACACTCACATGCCCACTCTTAAATAAAGGGAAAATAGAAATTTTTGAACAAATGCTAACAAGGATATTTGAAAGGCTAGTGCTTGTAACAACAAAACAGCAATAACAAACCAAGAGTCCACTGACAAAGGTGATCAAGAAAATACAACCCAGCTGAGCATGGTGGCACATGCCTTTAATCCCAGCACTTGGGAGGCAGAGGCAGAAGAATCTCTGAATTCCAGACTAACCAGGACTATATTGTCACCAAAAACAAAACAAAACAAACAAACAAAACCAGCAAAAGATCAAAAGGATAGGCCAAGGGGACAAAACAAGAGGTTTAGGCATGGGGTTTGCCTTAGACATGAGTAAGGCAGAAATGGCACCACTTCAATAGAGATCAGATCCACAAAAAAATCACAGAACACCATTGAAGAAACACAAACACATACAAGGTCAAATGACTTGAGAGAGCTTGAGAGAGAGAGAGAGAGAGAGAGAGAGAGAGAGAGAGAGAGAGAGAGAGAGAGAGAGAGAGAGAGAGAGAGAATGAGAGAATAATAAATCTGAAAGTCAAGAAAATGGCCCTTTCCAAGGGGAGAAAAAGATTCTAGTTACAAGTCATCAAAGCACATGGACAGGGATTCACAGTTACAGCTTTCACTGAAACTGAGTGTCAGTGCCAAGCAAAGGGGCAATGATCACTGTACTGCTGTTGTTAGTTTGTGTTTTTTGGTTGTTTGGGTTTTTTTTGGTTTTTTTTTTTTTTTTGGTTTTTTGAGACAGGGTTTCTCTGTGTTGTTTTGGAGCCTGCCCTGGAACTAGCTCTGTAGACCAGGCTGGCCTCAAACTGTTCTTTAAACAGCTTCACTATCTACGTTGTTGTACCTAAATGTTTGGATCCTTAATATCACCCAAAATTCATGTGCTAAAGGCTTGGTCCCCAACCTGTGGCACTATTTGGAAGTGACAGAATCTTTAGGAGTAGGCAGGGCCAAGTGGGAAGAAGTAAGATCACAGGTAGCATGCCTGTGAGGGGGTATTGGGAGTTTAGACATCTCTTTTTCTCGGGTTCCCAGATTCCAAGAAGAGGGCAGCTTTCCTCTTGCACATGCTTCATCAAAGCAACAGGGCAAGCCAACTGTGGACTGCACCCTCTGAAACCATGAGCCAAATAAGATCTTTTCCTTATTAAGCTCTCTCTCTCTCTCCCTCTCCCTCTCTCTCTCTCTCTCTCTCTCTCTCTCTCTCTCTCTCTCTCTCTCTCTCTCTCTCTCTCTCTCTCCCTCCCTCTCTCTCTCTCTCCCTCTCCCTCTCCATTCCTCCCTCCCTCCCTTCCTCTCTCTCTCTCTCACTCACACACATGCACTCTCTCACATGCACACACACACAAGGGGTGTGTAAAACACAGTAAAAGAATGCAGAAGCCCAACTCATTAGCAAACGAAGACTGTTATCAATTAGGTATTTCAAAATGGAATAGTGGAGTATTTCCAGAAATCTTGATCATTGTGATGTTCTTTCAGCCCAGGATAAACTTTCTGATGGTTTCTCTCTGTGTGTTTTCATCTAAGCTTCAAATATGCATAATGTTTATGTGAACTGCCTCTGTGACTATGCTGGAAATGAAGGCTATTTATATGCTTTCATCACTGGTGTGAACACTCATAGCTGCAGCTCTATTACAAAGAACAGCTAAAAGACTTTTTTTCAAGCTAAGAAAAAATAGGGCTATAATAAGGTATCTTCCATTCGTGGGTAAAAATACTCCTTCTAGAGAACATAATATAATTAGTTTCTATTCCAAGTCTGTCAGTGTGCACTGTTAACCTCTGACAACTATACACGAACCTTCTAATTAGCATGTTATCTTTGGTGCAATTAATAACTTGTACCTCATGTTATAGGCAAATAAAAGTTTTCCTACTAAAACTAAATTCTTCAGCGTAGTTCTAAGTGTTTTGCCATTTAAATGAAATTTTAACATTCAGACCTCTTGTTCCAGTTTTTCCAAGGCTAGACAGCTTTTCGCTATCAACATTCTTTCAAATATTTTACCTAAGACAGAGAATCTCATACTAAATTCAATTTCACACTTGCCAATCACACACGCCCACACACAGTTCCTCCAGATGATGTGACCTAATGTGGGTGCATATGTGTGAGTGTGCACACACAAAGCTTAAATGCATATAATCACATTAGCTGCAAGGCATTGGTTAAAACAAACTTTCAGCACACCAACTTAAATATATTAAACCTAATGACTAATATTCATAGGCCTACTAATGCAATTAACTCTGAGTCTAAGAGCCACAGCAATGTCCCCAAGCCAGTGCAATAATGGTCAGCACCATAGTATTCAAGAGATGAGTCTAAAACTCTTGGGACTACCCTCCCACAAACCAGAGATATTTCTACTTGTAATGGTGAGAGTGGTTCTTCAAAATACCAGAGCTCCAAATTCCTTCAATTC
Source organism: Cricetiscus sungorus (assembly GCA_030556225.1). Classification (NCBI taxonomy): domain Eukaryota; kingdom Metazoa; phylum Chordata; class Mammalia; order Rodentia; family Cricetidae; genus Cricetiscus; species Cricetiscus sungorus. The sequence goes on from JANBXA010000729.1 coordinate 28,215,733, forward strand.
CTGGGGACATGCCATCCTTTGTTCCTCAAAATAATATGGTTGCATTACCAAGGAAAAATGAAAGCTTTTGCATAAATGATACTACTTAGACTATAAAAAGTCAGAGTGTTTAATTTTTTTCCTTCTCCTTCCTGTGACAAGTATGGACAACCTCAAAATACAGGTCAATACAGTGATTACAGTAAAGTAATAGACAAGATGTAGAGATTAGTGAAGAGAATCAATATATTATTTATGGCCTTAGGAGAGCAGAGTTGCTAAAGAAACAGGTACGCGTGTATTATAACAAAATAAACACAAATTTGGAGTCGCTGGACTTAAATGTAAAATAGCTATTTGAATTCATGACCTGGTATCTAGATGTGTCTATTGATAAATACATCCCTTTTCTAATTCTTTACCTGAAATGGCTCGACAGGAAGTCATTTCTTTCATCCAGAAGTCTTTGAATAGGACTCCTTGCAGTCAATTGTTTTCTTCTGTTTGACTTTAATTCTATTCTCTAGCAAACAGAATTGGAACTCCTGAGAGAACTGCTGATTCCGTGTGTAGAAATGGGAAGGACAAAACAAGATCTACAGGAATGTATGTGATTCTAAGAAACCAAACATGCTGGACGGAATGGCTAGAGAGTGACCCTAAGAACGCCCAAGTAAATGACTCACATGGACTGAACTGGGACAATCTAAGTGTCCCCAGAAAAACATTAATTATAATCTGCATGAACAAGCACAGCCTATGAAAGGTTGGGGGCCCAACACAAAGACAGAAACTGTATAATGGGTTTTCTACACAGCATCAGTGATATAGAAGAGGAGTGGGTATAAAACAGACACTCAAAAGCAAACACTAACAGAGTGAAGGTATTTAGATGTGCGCATTCCAGCTCTCCTGTGCCTCTTTATGAAGAACAGGCTTGCATTGTTACTACCATGTGTGCAGAACGAATAAACACAGGGAGTTCTAACCTAAACAGGTCCATTGAAATAAAAGAATGTGAACCATGGCTTTCTGGCCTCGAGAAGTTTGACGACTCAATTCATTTAAAGTTCGGTGTGTTTGAAAACAAACTACTTTTGTGTTATATCATCTCCATCCTAACAATTTCAGATGATTCTGAATTCACCCCAAAACAGCTGACGGGTGACTGACAGGTGACAGGATGAACTTGGACCTCCTGAGAGTGGAAAAGTGAACTTGCAATTAGATGTTCCAGATTCCAGTAACACTCTGCCTAGTCCTGATCTTAAACAATGATAGCCCTGGTTCTCTCTCCATGCCAAGGTAGTGTAATGAATGGTCTGTGGCTTACATTTGTTTGGCTGTTTGGCAATTCATCTTTGACCACAAATATTTTATATATATATATTCCAGAAAAAGAGCAAGATGCTTCTTACAACCACACTTTAGAAATCAAGACTCATTCTAGAGAAGACACATAAATGACGAAAGTTGATTTTGTTTGAGTTGAACCAAAATGACTTTAAAAAATGCCCTAGAAACAGTTGCCAAAGAGCCAGGAGGTTTATATAGAGAAAGCAGGAAGTTGGTGGGTTGAATATTCACCGGGGTCCTTTGAATCCAAATGCAAAACTTCAAAGATGTCCTGCCAATCAGAGCCTCTGTCTCTACTTAACACACACTGCAGTTACTGCTCAACACATCCATTCACAACACAAATACCAAATGTACGACCACACTCTGGGTACTACTCTATGTGCCCATATGCACCCAAAAAACTTCAACCCATGCCTTGATGAGTCAGGACAACTGAAGGTAGACCATAAGAGTTCAGGTAAAGAAATTAAGATTGGGTGACTATAAAAGTGACTTGGTGAGTAAGACACTCTTGACCAGACTTCCCAGCAGAAGTTGCAGCTTTGACCTGAGATACAGAAAATAGAATGCTAGCCTTACAAAGAAAAAGTATGAAGAACATTCCTGCCAGAAGAAAGGAAGAACAAGTGATAAAAATTAAAGTCAGGACTATGTTATCTTGTTGAAAAAACAAAAAAAGGTGTGGAGAGGTAGGTGAGGGAGGGGATGGAAGACGGATGCAAGCAAGTGAGTGAGCAAGCCAGCCAGCAAGCAAGCAGGCAAACTAAGATGGCTTCTCCAAGGTGAATACCAGAGAATGTTTTAAAAGGTTGGTGAAGGATCGAAGGGGCTGAAGAACATGGTCTGGACACGGTGAACCCCTTTTACTTCTGTTATTGGACAGCACATCTAAGAATAGCATTTTCCTCCATGCAACAGATGATGATAAACTAATGCTCCATGTGTGCTGGGAACATTCTGTTATGACAACAGGAGCTACATGGTTCAGCTATAGTGATGGAGTGACTACTTCTGTACGTTCAATGTATAGACATCCCTTGGGCCTGCCCTGTACTTCCCAAACATTCAAACAACTAGAATTTTTGCAAGGGTAACAGCACAGCATGAGTTAAAAGGTACAAAAATACAGATGAAATGGAAACTGAAAAATGAATCATGGAAAACTAAAGCTTCTTATACTCACAATGAGATAATGCATGGAAGGTTTCCCAACCCAGAGCATGCCTGCCCCGATCAAGACCAGGTCCCACAGGAAATGAGAAATGACATTTGGGGACTGCTCTGAAAACTACAGTTTCACTCTAGCCCACTGACAATAGTTCGAGGATGGGATGTCCAATCCACCATGTAAGCATCTAAAAAGCAGACTTTAAAATACAAAGAGGTTCATCGCTCCTTACACAATGTAAGCAGTTGTGGAAGCTCTTAAAGCTACCCTGTCATGATTTGTAGTTTCATATGTCATCCCTCAGCAAGAAGTTTAAAATATGACAAGAAGCCCACTTAAGAGCATTTGCCCACATGTGTCTCAATAATAATCTACAGTCGAAGATGTCTGGGTACACTGAGAACCTGACAACCTAAACATCTGAAGGAAAAAAAAAACACAAATCTGGCTCTCTAAACAAAATGTACCACTACAGAAAAAAAGAAAGCAAGAATTTACACATGTTTTCAGGTGTTCTTTACCTATTAAACTTACCACGGCCCTCAGGTTGGCATTGCCATGCAAGTTGAGTGTAAGAGAAAAGAGCCCTGCCCATGCCCTTGTCCTTGGTCCTGAAGACTGCATTTGGTTAGATAGCTTATGAGGTCCCCATTTTGTGAGTTTTTCTTGATTTGGATTTTCTAGCCTTATGCACTGTTTTCAGTGTCTGGTGTGGTTTTGTTAGAACAGAGCATCCTGTAAGTTTTTCTTCTAAGAGTAGAGAGCTAACTGTGTGGACGTTTCAATGATTGCTTTTTTCAAATCCTGCTTCACACAAATATTTCCCCTCTCTCTCCAGGAATTAGGCATTTGACATTTCTTGTCCTCCCTGATGATATACTTCAGTTTGAAGGTGATAATCATTATTACTGAATTACTCAGTGGTAGAGTACTACACCAAATGCAAGAGGAGGTTCCAACAGTCCTCAGGGATCTATGAAGCTAAGTGGCCCTGCTCCTCTGTCTGAAACAAAACAGCCAGAAGGAGAACATAAGGTAGTTTTTCCCCATCACCCTTCTGACTTCCTTTCTGTTGATACTGAGGGGATCTATAGCAATGCACACTAGCCTTTGTTCTCTCTTTCTACTGGCATAGAGCAGCATCAGTACTTCTTATAAATTATCAATATCTTTCTTATGGCCACAGTCAAACTTCTCCACCAATGGTTAACCTCCGATGGCAGAGCCACTAATAGCAGGCTTTCCCCCCTTTTCCTTACCATTCAAAATCTGCATTAAAAATTTGCATTTAAAAACTTGTATGATTGATCGATAATACACATACAAACACATACCTGCTTTACATATAACTCAAGCATTTAAAATAAAAGAACTCTCAAAAAATGGATTACATATTTCAGGTCTGAAAGGGTAAGTCCACCTGGTCTAAAGTCTTGATAGTGCAGCTGACCTCAAAGGTCAGATTATTTGAATTCCACAAGGATGAATGTCAGCCAGCCAAAGATTACCACTGAGACAGATTTAAAAACCATCTTATTTAATATTTGTAACCAACTGCCAGGTTTGAGGAGCTATGTCTGTGTACTACTGTAGCTCTAACTAGCTAGACATGGAAGCAGGCCCTTGTCACTGTAGAACTCCAGCTGGCTATGTGGAAGACAAATCACAGTTGTTTCCTTCGAGCACAAACAGACACAAATGCAAACCTTTAATTAACTACAAATGAAAGGAAGTGGATTTATGACTTCAATGTACTTAGAAAGATCTAGTTCATGCAATGAGAACAATGAAGGAGAAAAAGTGCCAACAGCAATGGATTGCAACAAATCTCTTTCACTACAAATGACACAAAGTCTTATTCAACCCCAAATCCCCGACACCTCCTCATCTTTCCAGTATCAGTACCAAACACAGTAAAAAAAAAATATTTTAAAGCAAGACACATATGCTACTCACTAGAGCCTTAACTGTTTTTGTGAGCTGTCACGTAGGTGCTGGGGATTGAACCTGGGTCCTCTGAAAATGCCCAGTGCTCTTAACTGTTGAACCATCTCTCCCCCACCCCCCCACTAAAGATTTAATGGCCTACATAAGCACTTCCATAGTAATTAATTCAGTTTGGTTGACTTATGGTTAAGGTTTACCGGGAAAAGAGGACTACTAGCAAAGGGTCACAAGGAAACGGTGATGATGGAAATGACTTACCAACCTGTGCACTCCAAACTAGCAAACTGTAATGCAGGTAAACTATAACCAATATATCAGGCTCCTCCTCCCACCACAGAGTTCTAATGCACTGACTCTCAGAGTAACTGCTGTGGAGTACCTACTGAGGCCATAAATTCCCAGGCAGCATCAAAACCCAGCATACTATGAAGAGTTCACAAAGCAATGTTCCTACAAGCCACACACCATGTAGCTGAAGAGATGGCTCAGTGGTTAAGAATACTAGATACTCTTTCAGGACCTGGCTTTGCTCCCAGAACCCAACTAGCAGGCAAAGACTGCCTGTAACTTCAGTTCCAGGAGATCTGATGCTCTCTGCTAACAAAGGGCACATATATAGTACACATACATACACACATGTACCCAGATACTCATACACAGAAAATAAAAACACTAACTTTAAAAAAAAACATACCACAAAGTGTTAGCAAAACTAAGTACAATATTTCAGTGTGGGACTGGAAAGATGGCTCAGCAGTTAAGAGCACTTGCTGCTCTTGGAAAGGACCTGGATTCTATTCCCAGTACCCACACGACAGCTCACAACCAACCACCTATAACTCCAGTTACATGGAATCCAATGCCTTCTTCGGGCCTTCCCAGGTCCCAGGAATCAAGAGGTTCACATACACACATTCAGGCACAACACCCATACACACAAAATAATAATTTTAAAAAGAATTCAGTCTGACACCATCATACAGAAAAGAGAATAGATTTGCCGACACTACAGAATCAGTTACCAGTTCTCCATCTGACTCAGGCTAGTATTAGGGGGACATCCAGGACTATCTTAGCTCAATAGCTCTAGACACCATCATCTAAACAAGACCTTGGTTTCCTGACACCTTGGCTTGGTCCAGCTTGGCATTCATATCATTTTAACAAAAAAGGAAAGGTGCCCTCCCCCATGCCTGTCTCTACAGCAGAAACAGGCAAAGAGGCTAGGTCCAGAGGAAGGGTGCGGGATGTGTTGTATCAGGACATTTTCTTCCTGGTCTAGTCTTTTCCTGGTGGTGGCCAGTCTATCCCAACCTATAAATAGAGCAAGGAAAATGACTAATATTGGGTACTGTAAACAATTTTTAAATTATGAAGGAGAAACTATCAATGTTGTACGCACTCCAAAAGAACAGATTGCATGTCTCTTTTTTTATATTTCTATTACTTTTATTTGTGTATATATGCGAGGCTCCATGAGTTTATGTATACCACATGTGTACAGGATTGGATGTCTCTTGCCTTTGAGCCCAGTGTTCAGTCCTAACTGTCTTCTGATGTTCCATCCTATCAAGTCTCATATAAAAAACTGAAAGTACTGTGACCTGATCACACTCAATACAGCAAGGCCATTGTGAAAAGATGAAGCAGAAATGCAAGAGGAAGAACAAAACAGTGGCTTGAAAATAGAAACAGTTTCAGTGTGTCAAAACCAGTCCTATTTAGGCCATCTATAACCCTTCTCCAAAACCCTAACCAAAATACACTGGGATTTCTGCTTTAAAAAAAAAACTTGCACACAGAATAATACATGTGCTTTCAATTTGTTTTAATAAAAAAGTAGGGCAAAGTAGACAAGCAGGTGCCTGTGCAGATGGAGTATGCTAAACACACGTAACACTTCTGATTATGTCGAACCACCCCTCTTTTTGGAATTTAAAACATTCCTTAAAACCTGCATTTTCAACACTGCTAAATATTTGGAGCCTAAGAAAGATGACATTCATTATTTTGCACAGTAACACATCTTCAAACATTCCAGGCTGGTTTTTGAAGAACTGCAATTGATATCTTTTCCATATATACTTAACCTCCTACAGATTTATTTGATTCTCAATAATTACTGCTCTCTGGTAAAAGGCATATGTTATTACAGTACACTGCGCTCCCACAAGCTGTCCACTCAGGGTATTTTAATAAATCTCTGCCAGAGCTGTATAAATTTGATCCTGTTTAAATTTAATAAGGATCAGAATATATCAAAGCGCAAATACCCATGGGAGAAATAGATATTTTGCATAGTTATTGAATGGCCTATTCAGGGTTACAATATGTAAGACCCAGACCATCAACCTTGAATTAAAAAGAGAGATTAATGTGTTCAAAGCCAGCTACTTGTTAAATAACATGAAATTAGTATTTAATAAAACATTTTCTCTATATTGCTGCTAATGGCATCTGTCCTAACAAAGCCATAGTATCAATATTATTTTCATACAGAATTCCAATATTTACTAGAATTGTCAACAACCTATCTTAGATGTCTACATTAACTTTGGTTAAAATGCAGTATTACATGCAAGGAGGAGGAAGATCCCCTCAGAGTAAGTCTGGAGTGGGGGTGGTTAATGTCCATTTGAACAAGACTAACATTAAGACTAAATAAATACTTTGCTTGATTTATTTCTCCCACAACAATGAACTTCTTTCTCCAAACACTGTCCTCTCTGACAAGATGACATTTCTGATTTGGATATGACATCAATGATCTAAATTAATGGTCTATGGTTGGGCAAATCCTTTCTATTTTTTGCCCCCAAAATCTACACTTGAGTGTGAACACAAAGGACAGTGACTTATCAGCCTGGATTTAGAAGCTGAGGGAAGGCACAGAAGGGCATGATGTCAGTCACCAGGAAATCCTTCCTCATAGAGAGGATGAATTATGGGGCAGCTATTACACCAAGCAGATCAAAGGGGCTTGTCTCAGCCAAAGCATATAAAAACAACCTCCTCAAGCCCTAGCTGTCCCAAGCAGACAGATGGGACTAAACTGTCCTCTGTTATCTACAAATATTTGGAGACCACAAGTTATTTAAAGACTGTCAGACCTACATTAGTCTGTGATGTCACATTCAAATCTACAACTAGTTTTTTCCCCAACCACTTTCATCTTATTTAAACCAGAGGCATAATGGCTGGTCCATTCATCAAACAAACTGATAAAAGACACTGTCAGGTGGCCCACCGGGATGCATTAACCAGCTTACCAAAGGATTAGGTCCTACTATCAGATAGGTGGCTATCAGTTAACGAGGACTCTCACCAGTGTGCTTGGCTCCCTGAGCTAGGCAGGCTCCAATCATACCTCACTGGATCTTCTACGCATATCTGAGTCTTTTCTATCTTCCCTCCCTCTGTTGGAAGGCAATGAGTGAGAGAAGTAAATTCTAGCGGCACAAAAGATGAGGGAGATGAGGTGGTTGGGAAACCATCCATCTCTCACACCCAGAAAATAGGCTTAAGAATAGACTATGACTCTTACAGGGAAGAAGTGGCATAGAGGTGCACAGAAGCAATGTACCAATAAGAAAAGAAACTGCATCTGCCACATAGATGAAGACACTGTATGTCCAATGTACCCAATTCTATGATGGACCAGTAAGCAAAACCCTGGTAAACAAAGCCTGAACATGGAATGCACACCTACTAGAGTAACTAGCACAGTGCAAGTTCCTGATATAATTTCTCAACTTCCAGCCAACTAGCTCTTGGTTGAACTCCTTTGGTTTTACAGTGAAATCATGAGCTTTATTGTGCTTTCACTGTTAGGAGAAACTATTTGTAAAGAGATGCTTGGCAGCATGGTTATCCATTATCTTATGCAGGACACAGAATGTTGCCTCTCAGAGAACGATGCAACCTCTACCAGCTGTTTACAAGGAACAAGAGCAAAGGAAGCCTGTTCCAAGTTATGTTCGCTCTGTTCACGTTAACATGCAGCTCTCCCTTCAGATCAGTGCCTGTCAGTTTCAGTGACTGATAGGACACCTGCATGGATATGGTCACTGAAAACAGGTCCACACTGCTCTTTATGCAAAAAAAAACCCGGAGCCAGGCATGTTTTGCCCTTGAGAGATTGTAAGATTTGAAGAAGCGATAATGGAGAATGAGCCAACCTTATATAATCTCTGTAGGTGATGCTTTTGTGGCAAAATGTCTAAATGCTCACACAAAAACAAAACTAGTCTCACGGGATGGCAAAGATGACTCAGTGGGTAAAAAATTACTACACAAGCCTCACGATGGGAGTTCGATTCCATGGGTGCACCCAAAGGCAGGTGGAGAAAACAGGCTACACAAAGCTGTCTTCTGATCTCTATATACATAGCGTGGCATGTGTGCCCAACCCACACATACATTACATACATACACAATACTAATAGACAAATGATTCTTCGCAAAATTTTTACTGCAAATGTGATGTTATGAACTTTTTTCTTCAAAATATTTATAATGTTAAGATTACAAATCCTTCTGTGAGGACCTTTATTTCTCTCTAAATCAGCCCACATGAATTAAAAAAATAAAGGTGTATTTTTATTCAGAAAAGGAAAGTTAATATTGTGAAATGGAAAACCAATATAGCCAAGGCGAAGTCGTTTATTTAATTCTAGCAAACCACCAGCTGCTGTGGTGACTATAGCTGAGCCCTGCATGTGCTTCCCACCCCCTCTACCCAGAGCAAAAACACTCTTGTTAAAAAGGGAGATTAGCGAGTTGGTAGGTGTTAAAGACATGTTAGCACCAAACAGATCTTCTCAACTGGTATAGTAAGAGGCTGAAAGGGAAATGGAAAGTTGTCCGTGTGACTCAGTGTGCTTTAAAAACACACTGCCTTTAAAAGCCAAGCTAGGCCCCACTGACAGTAGAAACCCAGTACTGCCTAGCCTCCTCCCATTACACACTGCTTATCACAGCCCCAGCTCCTCTGCTAGACATTTGGAAGCGCACAGATGCCATCCATGTTCTGCTGGGGGAAAGAAATACCAGAGGTGTAAGACCACAAGGCTGCAGGACACACTTCGTTGTCTATGTAGTCTATTTATGGTTTGGATGTGGGTAGTCCCCACTGAACTTATGCTCAAGTATGACTGTCAGAGCAAAGGGGTTGGCAGGGAAGGTCACTGAAAGGTGACAAGGTCACAGGGGCTCTAAGCCCTTGAGTGGGGTTAGTATCTTTCTTGTGAGAGGACATTAGTTCTCTCCAGACTGGGTTCCTTCCTACAGAAGTAATTAGGTCCTGCAAGAGAGAGGTCTTACTCAGCAAGCCAATCATCACGCCTCCTTGTCACACATGCTCATTTTTGTTCACATACTCACTTCCCTTCCATTCCCTGATATGAGCTGAAGCCTTATCAGGAAGCCTTCCCTGGGAGCAACTGCTCCATCTTTGCTCAGACTAGCTACTGAAACCATTGGCCAGGACAAAGCATGTCTCTGCATAAGTCACCCAGTCTCAGATGTTCTATTGTAACATCAGAATATCAAATAAGGCAAGGCCCAGAAACTCATTGTGTTGTTTACTGCTATGTATGCTGACGTCACTGTTATTGCTGGAGTGTGTGAGTGTAGAAGTCAGGTACCCACACAGTTCCAATGGGTACATCAGGTTCCACAAGGAACCCTGATCCCTTCAGATGTCTTGGGATGGTTCAGGACACTGAGACTCAAACTGGATACACGATGGCAGCACCAGCATCACCAGGGAACTTGTCACCAATGTCAACTCTTGAACTCCACCCGGATCTACAGAATGAGAAACTTTGTGTGATCCAACTTCTGCCATCTAGGTTTAGCAACACATCTGCCCTTGGAAGGCTCTAGAGAAAAGCCTGGGTAAGAGGCACATCAGGGTACAACCTTCAGAACGAGTAGATGGCTTTAAAGCCTGACCTACTCAATGATGTTGGTGTCCTTATATAAACACAGTAAAGCCTCTGTTTTCTCATCTGTTAACTGGGACATTCATGGTTGTTGGGGATTAAATTTATTAACACATACAAAATACATTTTTACAAGTACTAATAGCATTTCATGTAACACAACTAAAGCCTTTACCTTCTTTGTAAACAAAGGCCTTACCGGCTAATGAGTTAGAAGCTTGGGTAATGGAGCACAAGTCATGTACAGTCCTTAAAGTTTCCAGTTAGAGCTAACAATTTTTTAAAAATTATCTGGACATGACAATGTACACCTGTAATCCAAGCATATAGTGATATGGAGGCAGGAAGATGAGGAGTTAGAGCAAGAGTCCACTACATAGTGAATCCCAAGCCAGACTGGGCTACATGAGACCCTGTCTCAAAAATAGAAACAGAAATTCAAAGTGGAAAATAAAACAGAAATCAAAATGTCTGGTTACCATGTGGCATGGAAGCTCATTAACTCAAGAAGTGAACAACTCAAAGGCTTCAGGAAGTCCCTGAAACTGATCAGATTCACTGGGCCCCTCCCTCTCCAAGTATATATGAGCAATAGGAACTGCTGAAAGCCACCCTCAGGCAAGCTGAGCTGCTTATAAGAGGCTCAGAGCAGGCAATGCCACCTGCAAAAGGGTGAGATATGTTGAGCTACCTGGAAAAGGCTTAGGAGACTGAGCCACCTTGAAAGGATAATCTCCAACCTATTGAGTCGTCTGTAAGTTATACAGTGCACTTAAGTTTTCCAGTTTTCACTAGCTGGCACCCATGCTGGTGGGCTTTGGTAATGCAGGTATCTTTGTAAGTAACCCTCACCCATATTCCTGTAAGTAACTCCAATAAAACTCATTGGTTCACCAAGTTTGACTTTGGTGGTATCTGTACATTGGTCTGTCATTGCTTCCCAATCTGGGGTGAGTAGACATTTGTCCACATCTCCCCAAGAATAGTGTCACACAACAAAGTCTGGCCCCTGTTTCCAACTACCATAGGGATTAGTGTCTTACAAATCCCAAATGTGCTTCACAGCATACTTCTCTGTCACTCATTCATGCATTGCAGGCACATCCCACAGGCCTCCTTTACAGAAGACAGTCCTTGGCTCTGGGCATTAACTTAGGACCAAAGGAGACAAGACTCTCTCCTTGAGGTTACCTGAAGCCTTGGGAGTCAAACAAAAATAAATAAAGAAAACACTATATTACCACAGAGAAAAGGAAAGCGGGGAAATGGTTGAAATGTACCAAGCAATTGAAAGGATTCTATCTGAGACAGCTTGTCCCTGAGAAAGGGACATTGAAGATCTAAAGAAGATCTTGAAAGATATGATTAAGCACAGAGGGAAATAAGCCAAAAACCTGGAAGTAAGTAACATTTCCAAGTGATGGGAACAAAGTAAGTATGTGTTCCGAAGCCAGAAAATGCCCAGGTGGCAGACACCAAGTTAAGGACATGCCTCAGTCTTTCAGGGAGCCATAGAAGAGCCCTGCATAGGGGGAGTGCACCAGGCTCTTGTGTTCTAGGGACCAGATACCTGTACCTAGTTGTTTTCACTCTTATTCAAGTAGGTGAATGCAAGGCAAGTAGAGTCTCCTCCCTCCATAATTTCAACTCTGTCACTAGATGCCGTGGCTGGCTAAGACAGACACTAAATCAAACAGTGAAAAGAAAGACTTACCTCAGTTTATCTACAGGAATTTATGTACTGCAGGCTAATATTCTATTGCACTAGAATATTTGTATTTATGAAGACAATGTAATGAATGACACTTTTTTTTTAGTTCATGAAATTTTCAACATAAAAGAACTCCGAATTCCTATTTTGAAATCCATTGTGCCATTTTTATTCTGTCTGTATTTTAATATAGCATCAATATTTAACTACTCATTAAATGAAGTGTGACTTTTATAGTGAAAATGTCAGTCTTTGCAGTTCATTAAATTCATTTAAAGTATAGCTGTTTGATTTTTTTTTTTCTTGGAAGAATAAAAGGACTATTCGCTGAAGGCATAAACTTTAAATTTAAGCATGTGTTTTCTTTAAAATTAACATTCAGGATCTGTGACATTATTCATAAGACTGAGGGACTGTTTGCATTTTCCTGCATTTACTTAGTGACTGTCGTCTTTTATAGAGTAGAGAGCTGTTTATCACAGTTGGATATGACCAGTAGAATGTCACTATGGACATTAAGATGTCATAAGCGATTATGAATCTCTGGAATTCTGCATGTAGTATTAAAAAAACATTATCTTGAACTATGGGCATCAGAAAAAATAGGCCCTGGAAGATATGAAATTTAATAACTCGTAGAATCCAATAGGGTCTAAAAATGGTCTATTTCAGTTTTAAAAAATAATTCTGATAAGACATTCAACTGCCTGAAAAGAAATGGATATATTAAAATGGAATTTGAGGAATACATTCAAATGAATTTTTTAGATGTTTGCAATTCTTTCTTCCTAAAATTACTATGATTTGCATGGGTGAGACAGCAAATGCAAATGACTTCCAATCACCACAGGATGTGTGTGCATGGTGAGTCTCTTAATGAGGACTCAGAAGATCCTGGCACTCTCTGAACAGAACTAGGAAAATGCACACTGCACACCCCTTTCCCCCGCAGAAAGGAAAACAGGACACTTCTTTTCTTCCCCACACCAGCCCATCTTCCAGCAGGATTCCAGCTACCTTCCCAAACAGATATCTGAGTGGAATACTTGAATCACAGGGTGTTTTGTCTTGTTTTAAAAGGGAAGGCCTTACCCTGGCCACGTGCCTATAATCCCCAGAGGCTGAGGCAGGATAGTTGGTTTTCCAAACCAGCCTTAGCTACACAACAAGACTGTCAAAACAAACAAACAAACAAACATACAAACAAACAAACTTGAAAAAAGAGGAGGAGAAGGGAAAAGAAAAGAAAAGAAGGAAGAAGAGAAGGAGGCGGGGCTGATCTTTATACCAAAACATTTCAAAATCTCAGCCGCCTTCTGTAGGTCTACTCTCTGGGCCCCCACTGTCAGCCTTTGACCTTAACATGAGGTTATTTCCTCTCTTTGGCATAGTCACCCCAATTTCATTCTCATGCTATGAGAAAAACAAAAAACCTTCCAGGAAGTCTCCAGAGTTGGAATAATAATCACAAAAGAAAAAAAAAATCCTACTGGTTTTATTTTTGCTTCAAAATCAAAGCAAAATAAATGCATGAATCCTGATGATCCCACCACACTACATTTAATCAGATTCAGTAGCTAAAATGGAACAAGACTCTTTTGAATGGATGTAAAAATTGGTGACTGTTTTGGAGGATGTCTGTCCACTTATGCTCTTGAAGTAAAGATGTGTTTAATTTGTGTGTGTGAGTTGGGGGCGAGGGGAAAGTCCATTTTCTTCTTACTCTTTTATTATTCCTCTTCTCTGAAATATGTCAAGGAAATAGAAAACATAGCTGGAGTCCAGGGTACCTACCAAAATTATTGAGGTCAAAGAGCACAAACAAAATAATATAATCAAATTCCATTCTAGGCACCTGAAAACTTGCTGCAAGAATATATTTAGGCATCAGTAACTTCACTGACTACACATGAAGGGCAAAGGTAATTCCTAGCAATGGCTACTATCAAGCATTTATTTACGAGCAGTAACTAAGTGGAAGGTTTTTCTCTTGGCTCTGCAGCACTTGGGAGTCCATGCATGTCTCATGTATCATATGTAACTGTTCATGTTCTTTCAACAGTTTCCAGTATTTTTATGTTCTTGCTTTAATCTACATGGCTGGTAATTCTGCAGGACTAATCATGTTGTCTGCAGGACTATTCACGTTGTCCTAAAGTAGTTACTGTTTATAAGAATTTCCCACTGCTTGCAAGTCATTCTCCCCCATTCACACTGACTTAAGTGATCTCATATTTTTATACCTAAGCTTGTAGTTTCCCAAGTTTAATTACCCCAGAACAATCTGGTCTCAACAAACAAGTAAAAGAGGAGGGCACACCCCTCACCCACACACACACACACATAAATCTATTCATCAAGATCCCACCAAGCCTGGAATGTCTAGGGAAAGCTTCAATAATCAGGGGGAAAATGAGCTGCAGAAACTCAAAGAGAATGGACTAGCCAGGGCAGATTAGGAAGCCAGGAGATGAGGGCACACTGAATTAAACATTCTTAAGCAGACTTACATACATAATGAATTGGTCAATTCTGCCCAATGTTTCTGAAAGAGATTACCCTTCCAACAAGCCAAATGAGTGCTCAAGGATGCTAGCTCAGATGGATTCCTGAACAAAATAAGTGTTAATCACTTTATCTCCCCCAATCTTTTTTTTGTGAAGAAGAGCAACTTTTCATTTCCATAAAGCCTTGAAATCATCCTCTGGCAGGGGCCAGGGTGTGGGGCTCAGGGCTGGTTAGAGAATGCTGACAAAGAAGTCCCTGAAAGAGGGGATTTCCTGACAATAAAACCCTGATCAGAGCCAGGGAGGGGACAGTGTTGTCTTCAGCACTCCCCTTTCCTCTGTGAATTCCAGGCATAGTAAAGAGGGGAGGGTCACAGGGACAAGGGCTTGAGAAGGATCTAACAGGTATGCCAGGCAACTAACTTCTTGGGATATACTGGGCCACTACTTCTAGGAATTTGTTCTTTTTGATGCATTGCTTTGGGTTTAAGACACCATGTCAACTGTTCCTAAAAATGTACAAGTAGCTAATAAAATCAGTAAGCAAAGAACCCTCAACATTAGTGTAAAATTTTACACCCAGATGTATCCTGAAAGGCTCCTGCATGCTGGGCACAGTGCACCAAGCAGAAAATAAGGTGCATGTGTGCAATGATCCTGCAGAGTCCCTGCAAGGGACTATATTGCCTCCCAAAGTTCAGTGCTCTCCATGCCAAACATAGGACCATTCCATGTATTTCTGAGGAATAAAAAAAAGAATAAAGTAAACCAAGGTCCCTGATCTTCCAGGTGTGTGTATGAGTCTTTAAATAAGAAAGTTAGTAACAATAATTAATAGATAAATTGGAAACCAAACATGCATGTAATCAACTTGTGTGCTGATTTTAAAAGAATGCACAGAAAATTATAATCCATGCTATGTTGCTCCTACTTACTATTCAAATATAATCTATGCACAGATTATTCATTCAAAATCAGCTTTGTGACTTAGTTTAAGACCCAAAAATATAGGTGGGCCCTAACTGAGCAATTCCCCATGGAAAAGGCAAATTACATTTCCTTTAGGAAAGACTTTCTCTTTCTTGGTCTACTCTATTTGCATAACTCTGTAAATTTAAGAGATGTTTGTGTTAACCCAGAAAGACTTCCAGAAAGAAAAACAAAGGGTAACATTTAGCAAATATCGAGACAAATGTAGATTATTTTAGCTAATCCAGTAGCCTCCTTCTCCAGTGGCATTTCATCAGAATGAAGTGACCTTCTTGGCTATTCTGGGGGACATACAATGATGGAGCCTCTTTTTTTCTCCTTTAGACCCTAAAAAGATACCTGCCCTATTTTTTGATAAATTCCCTTTGTAACAACAGAATAATGCATCCCAGCTATCAGAAAGTCATCGCGCCCCCCACTAACACCACCACAAAAAATAAGAAAAAAACTACTTTAAAAAAAAAATGTATCTAGGTACATTCTTGGTTGTCACAATGGAGAAAGAGAGGACTGGTCTCTGGTGGTGGAGAGGCCAGGAATGCAACAGAGCACTCAACTGTATACTCAAAGAACTGTCTGTCCCAAACATTAAAACTTCTCAGGTTGAGCAACCTTCCCCAAGGGAAACCTTAAACAAGACCCCAGGGCTTATCTGTCAGTACTCTGGATGAAAATCCTCCAATTGTTCCCCCAAACCTTGAGATATTAGCTTTGATCTTCATGGGAAGACACTGAGCTAATGTTAGCACGATGTGTAGTAATGGTGATAGTGGTTAACATCATCTTGGATGCTGTGGAGTAATAATGATGATAGTATTATCATAAACGGAGTTATCCATTTGAATTACAGTCAATATTCCATGGTCTTCTGTTGTAAAACCTAGTGGTTGTCTCTAGATGTGAGAAGCTAATCACAAGGTATTCCACAAAGCAGGTGTTCCTAGGAAGTTAAGTGCTGTGGGGCAGGACAGAATCTGTCTTGCTCACCACTGTTTGCCCAGACTCACCAACTAAAATCTCTGAAAGCCTGGGGGAACATGCTAGAATCAATCATCCATAGATGGTTGAAACCTGGATTGAGCTGGCAGCCTGTCTCGGCCAGTCTCACACCCTGCCACCATCCCATGCTATCTATCTGGAGTCACTGAAACCCAATAGAGAACTAGGGTCTCACCTCTGATAAGAAGAACCAACAACAACCTAAGGAGGGAGTTGGGCTGCTTTCCAGAGTTACAGAAGTTATGTTTTCCAATTTTCAGAAAGGACTCTGCCCGCAAGCAATAGCCAAGTGCATTTGCATTACCATGAGTCACCTGAAAGCAATCTAAGAGGGTGGCTGGCTGCAGAAAAGGTCAACTCTTTCTCTTCAATTAATACCTGGCACCAAGCAGGGTACCTGAAGCCCAGGGCAGCCCTTCCTCAAAGGGAAACTCCTCAGAAGCCAATTCTTAGATCATGGGATGCTTGTGTAGACTGTCAACATTTGATAATAGAACTTCAATGCCAGACCCATCTTAGCACTGTTTTTAGGTAGAATTCAGACAGGTACCAATTATGCACTGAGGTCTATTCTCAGGGATTAATACCTCCTGGGTGATGTAAAAATTCAAACATTTAAAACTCAGTGAAGGGGCATCAATTTGTATATATTATTGGTCTAATAAAGAAACTGATTGACCAATAGCTGGATAGAATAATATTAGGTGGAAAAAAAGTAAGGACAGGGAAGAAGAAGGGGGGAGCCTGGCAGAAAGCCAGCAGCTGCTGAGGGAGCAAGAGATATGAGAGAACATGTAAAGACACAAGCCATATGGCAATATATAGATTAATAGAAATTAGGTCATTTAACTGTAAGCGTTAGCTAGTAACAAGCCTGAGCTATTGGCCAATCATTTACAATTAATATAAACATCTGTGTGGTAATTTGGAAGTGGCTCCTGGGACAGGAGAACTCTGCCTACATGTTATCATGCCAGTAGAGGCTAGAATTTTGAAGGAAACACAAAATAAGAAACTTCTAGAAAGTACTATATTAATAAAGACACCAAAATAGGGATGAATAGAGTGTGCTTCTTTGTTTTGAACATTGAAATAGGAAACTTAAGTTCCCTCTCTGATGGGGAAATTTGATTTTAGAAATATATAAGTATCCTTGACATTAAACAAACATATATCCACTGCACTTTTAGGTGCTTTAACTATATATTTACCTGCATGCTTGAGTTTTGAAAGAATCAAGGCAAAGAAAAGTAAAATTAGGAATCTAATGAAACATGCTGGAGAGATGGCTCAGTGATAAGAACTCTTGTCCTTGCAAAGAAACTGAGTTTAGTTCCCAGCACACACTCATGGTAGCCTATAAACCATTCCTAACTCAAGTTCCAGGAGATTTGATTCCATCTTCTCACCTCTGCTGGTACCAAATACATACATGGTTCACATATATGACATTCAAGAAGACACTCATATACATAAAAAATAAACTAATAAAATTTAGCCTGCCAGCCCATAGGAAAGTGTCTCCCGGCATCCTGAATAGCTACTACAAGGGTCTCCTGTTTGGCTCCAACCGTTTGGCAGCCAATGTGAAGGCAGAAATAAAAATGACCAGGTCAGTACATCCACAAAATAAAACAAAGTGAATTTTCTTCAGCTCCTCCTGTTAATGTCTTCTAAGAAGAGTCTGTCAAGTTATCCTGAACTGAGATGCAGTGAGCCCCATTCTAAACCAAACAATGAAGGATGTTCAATAATCACGTTTCCTCAAGGTGAAGTGACCCAAAACCAGTATACAATACTAAAGGAGTCCAGTGCACAAGTCACCACTGGCAGCAGTCAGTTCTGGAGACTGGTGGAAACTCCTCATTGGATTTGATTATCTGGAAAAGTGGATACAACTCACCTTCTTCACACCATTGCTATTTCTTAAACAGATTATTTTTCAAATATGGTCTGGGCAGCAGATGCCAAGATAATAATTTCTGACAAGAAACTGAAGGACAAAGATTCTGTGGCAATAACCATATGATGGAAAAAATGTACCATCAGAAAAAAACGTTCTCAGAACCTTGGATTCTAGTGGATTGGAAATTCTGATTGGTAGCTGTAATCAACCAATTAAATCTCATTTGTAATCAAATGTACTTAACACTGTTGAACTAACCTCATTTTAACAGATAAACCTTCCAAATAACCTCTCAACATCTAGATATCACTCTGTCATTTAATAGATCTTTATCATCCACCACTTTCTTTTGATCTTCTCGTTAATCCAGCAGATTTTCTTCCTCTTGACTTGAGGTCCCTCTGTCTTGTCCCTACCTTGAACTTCATGGTCATGCAGGCTTGAGCACATGTAGCACAGGGAATGCTGACTGCCACCTGCCGTTTGTATTTTCTGGTACTTCTAGAATTGTCATGGTACCTGAAGAAGAGAAGCCAGATGTCCAAAGCAGTGACATCATGACCACAGTGTTGATAAGCCATAAAAACCAGCAGCTCCTGTTACATGATTTGCCCCCACTGGCAATCATTAACTTAAGACAAAGCCAAGAATGGAGATGATACCTGAAAAATCACTAACGTGGACAGAACAAGGATATTTTGCCACCAAGAAAATTACTTTCTGTAAACAACTGTGCTTGTAGGCAGAAGAACAATAGCTACTTCAAATTATTATTTTCAAAAGCAACTAGCATGTCTGAGCAAGGTGAAAATTATAAAGGCAGGTAATCCTGACTTGTGGTGATGAAATGGCATTAACTGTTGCTGGAAGGACCAAGACAGGTTAAGAAAATTCACCAGCTACTTGCTAAGGAGTTCGAGACTGGCTTACTGTGATAAATTTTGTCATTAAATATGAACCATCTACAGAGACAAGTTGAAGACATAGCAGGTTACTATGTTAACCAATGCTCCCTGTGTAAAGTAAAGCGATATGGAAAGACATTGAGCAAATAATACCACTAACAGGAAATACTGAAGACTGCAAATTAGAGGAAGAATTACAATGGACAAATGCAGCACTGAGAGAGTTTCTGTCCCTGTGAGGGTGGATAGCAAGCAGAGCACAGGGTTAGCTGGAGGGAAAGAAAAGGAAGGAAGGAAGTGAGGGAGAAGAAGGAGGAGGAGGAGGAGGAGGAGGAGGGAGAGGAGGAGCAGGAGGAGGAGGAGGAGGAGAAGAAGAAGAAGAAGGAGAGAGAGAGAGAGAGAGAGAGAGAGAGAGAGAGAGAGAGAGAGAGAGAGAGAGAGAGAGAGAGATTCAGTGTAAAGAGGCAAGAAGGAATCTGAGGTTAAGTTGGAGATACAGATTTGATGCCTGAGGCAGATTATGGAAGGCTCATAGTTCTGTACACTTTGATAGTCATGTTTCTTTGTCAATCATAAATGGAATCTATTTCCTCTCCTCTGGAACCTGGGCTAGCCCAGTGACTCACTCTGGCCCAAAAGATATGATAGAAGGTGTTATGTGACATTTCTCAGCCTGGGACACAGCACTCTTATATATTCCATGTTCTCTCAGGAAACTAACATGAGAACAAGCCCAAGCCATCACACTGTGGTAGGAGATGGCATGCCAGAAAAACAATGTCCCCAGCTGACAGCTGTTGCCCTCCACAGACAAAGTATCCTGGCAGTCCTATAGTGACTACACAGAAGAAAACGTAGAGGAAAAGAAAACCCACCCCGCTGAGCTCAGCCTAGAAGGCTGACCTACAGAATCATAAGCCAGAGTGTGCTTAGAGAAGGTTTGTTACACTGCCATAGATAACTGATACAAATACCAGAAAGGGGCCAACAAAAGGCAAAAAGATCCCTACAAATGTTGTTGTTTGTTTGTTTGTTTGTTTGTTTGTTTAATACAGAGGCAAATGAAAACAAAGTAAAGCTTGAGAAGTAAGGTCAGAGTCTCTGAGAAGATGAGGAAAAACAGTAGACAAGATAGAAAAGCAACCATCAGAAGCATCCAGACATATATCAGAGTCTAGAAATGGAGGAAGAAAGGGACGCAGAGAGACAAGGACAGACACAGGAGGGTCTATGTAATCATAAAGTAGAACTCTGGGGCCTAGAATAGTATGTTCCCTGAACGTGACATTCCATGTTCTTACAGGAATAAGGAAGTTTGACATGGCACTGAGCGCTCACTGAAGGAGACAGTCCCAGTCCCAGCAACGTAAAAGAAGAAGAGAAGTGGGGGGGGGGTTGGGGGTCTGGGTGGGACACTAGGTAAAGATTATTCACAGAAAATTTACTCAGGAGGGGGTCAGCAGAGGTGTTTGGATAGAAGCCAGGATAGCTACCAAGTCCAGTAGTAAAGGTTGCAGGGTCAAGATGGAAGGAAGGGACCATAGAGGTGAAGGGTCATTCAGGTCTGTGGGTTTCTACAGAAAGTGGGTTATGGTATACATGTAGATACAGGAGACAATAGCAAAC
The DNA here is from genome assembly GCA_030556225.1 of Cricetiscus sungorus. Classification (NCBI taxonomy): domain Eukaryota; kingdom Metazoa; phylum Chordata; class Mammalia; order Rodentia; family Cricetidae; genus Cricetiscus; species Cricetiscus sungorus. The sequence continues at coordinate 28,236,775 of JANBXA010000729.1, forward strand.
CGGGTTTGATGAAAATTATGCAGAAACGTGTGCTTCAAACAAACGTCAAGTGGAGAAGGGTTACTGCTCAAAGTTTTGTCGCTCATACTGAGACTTGAGAAACAGCACTATAAAACTTGGAGATGTATTTTGAAAAGAAGAGAAATATGGGCCTGAAATATAGGTAATCAATTAAAATTAGGACATGATGATTTGCAGTTTCTGCAAAGAAAAACATAAATTACTGGGTATTTTAAGCAGGCCCAAAATAAAATGTCCAAACTCAAGAAAGAATTAAAGAGCCATCCATCTTGGCACAATGCACCTCTCACCAAAGGCTATCCAAGAAGTGAATGGTAACAAAAATGTGTAGAAAATCAGACCATTGCACATAATTTCAATTTGAATAGACCTAAGAAGTAGGTCTAAGATCTGCCCTGGAACTCATTCCCACACACCTGCTGTCCACATCTTCTCGTCCACTTACTCCTTCCACGGTGAAGGGTATTTAGCTTGATCACATGGCCAGCCGCAGTACAGACTGCATGTCCTGGGGCCCTAGTCATCACAGGCGGACAACTGACTCAGTGTGGCCAGTCAACTATACACAAAATATTTGTACAGCAGTTTCTGGAGCCTTCATTTACCTGTAGCCTCCTCCGTCCTACTGGCCTGACTACTGTTAACTCAACCTTGAATCAGGAAGACAAGACTGGTGTTAGCTAGAGCACCCTGGTTCCCAGGTGTCTACAAAGCCCCATAGCATCCCTGAACTACTTCCTTCTAGACTTGACTAAGGTGAAATGTTAGCAATCTTATTCCATGGCTATACAAGTTTCACCTCTGTGCTTTGATTTTTCTGTAACATGTAAGCTGAATCTTGACTACACTCCCCTGGCATTTACTGAAGCTACCCTTTCCTTGGTCATTTCTTGGCCAATTTTGTTTAAGATCAATCCCTTCCATTCCTGTCCTTTCTTTGCTACCTCAGCAAAATCCACTGTCAATACACTTTCACTTCCATTGCTGCCCCTGCCACGAACACATAAAATACTGATATAAAAAAATTATAAATAAGATTTTAATTTAAAAGCATTGGAGCAAATCATTATAATTATAGGCCATCTCCTTAAAAACTTGAAAAGTGAGTCTTCTCATCTACAGTTCCATTGTCTAGAAGTATCTAGCATGGGGCGGGTCCAACACACATATAGTCAAGGATTAAACTACAACCAGATCTGTTCAACAGTGTTATCTTTTTCATGTCTTATCACATTTTCTTTGGCATGCTGCCAAATCACAAACACCCCACCACCACCACCACCCCACCACCACCGCTCACCTCCCCACCCCCGCCTTAAGCTCAAATTCCAACGGGAATAAATAAGCCAGAATAAACAATAATGAAAGCAATTAAGTTACACATTAGGAGTAAAATTATATAGAATCATTAGGGTCCTAAATGGAAGGATAGAGACAGGGTATTTTAGATACTAAAGCATTTTTGGTGGTTAGCCCATACTGGAAAGTGACATTTGGACATCAGGAGGTAGAGGAAGTGAAGATCTGTGGGGAAATGCTTCCAGACACAGTAAGGTAACATGAAAGCTGGTGTGATCCAGGACACACAGCAAGGAGAGTACGGGCAAGAAGTGAAAACGGCATTAGGCAAAGCTGGTCCTGGGCCTGCCAATCAGCACTCAGGACACATCAATATCCATTCCTCTGTCTTTATTTGGCTATCTCTTCCTCCTTCCCTATCATCTTTTCTACTCAACTATATGTGCCAATATACTACATAAATCCCCATCTTCCTTTTCTTCTTGGTGGTTAGCAAGCCTTCATGTAAAGTTAAGCTCACCTTTGACCGTTTATACTAACCCACAGCCTGTGACTCAACAGCTCTCCTTCAGGCTCCCATTCTCTGCCATCTTTCCTCAGTCATTCTCAAATGCTGCCTTGAAGATCTTCTCATGAGGGGCCCCTTCAAGCTTCATCCTCTGCCTGCATGCATGTCTATAAATACATGTGCATGTTCTCAAACACATGCACTCATACTTCACTCTATTAGTACCTATTAAATGAAAGCTTGAACTTTCACAAGACATCCTAGTGCCTCCATAACCTGGTCTTAATGAGCCACATCTCCCACCTCAGGAAGATGAGAATTCATCTCCATATTTATCCTTCGCGGCCAACTTATGCAAGCCTATAAATAGACTTTTGCCCACATTTACGTTCATACAGCAAATTCCACCTGGAATTCCCCCACTTTCTCTTCTTCTCTCAAATAATATTTTACTCACTTATTCACTCTAAGCCTAAAAGCCCCCATGAGCCCTTCCACCTGACTGTACCATGCCTGCAGAACCACCTTCTTCATCAATGTGCTCACGGGCCATTTTTACTTACACCATCACCCTAGAACCTCTGTCTTATAAATACATAGTCACATATATATACTTCACTAATACCTGCCCCTAGCCAAGCTACAGACCTCTTGAAGGCAAGGGCAAGCCACATCTATTCTTAGTCCATTACAGGAAGTTTATTCCTAATACAAACAGCATATATGTACAAATATATGTACATGTATATATACAAATATATAATATATCCAATATATGCAATATATACATAAATAGCCTAGACATATGTCTATGTGTGTGTGTGAGTGCATACACACACAAACACACACACACACACACACACACACACACTGCATTAAAGAAGCACAGGCTCACTCTGGTTTCCAGAAAAAATAATCATCAACACAGTAATGCAAATCTTCAGAAGTCTTCAGCTGCATCAAGTGCCATATAAGTTGGCATCTACACAAACACACATTTCCACCCTATATCTGATTCCAGTCTTGAGATAGCAGCACTTTGCTTTTTTCTCACAGGAATCAAGAAGGCTCCCCGCTCTTCAACCATGCAGGTTACCACATGGTCTCAAGGGAAATGATATGTGAATCCCTCCTGAGATGCCTCATGACTCTGGGCCTGGGGCCAGAGTCTATCCAATGAGACTTGATCCAGGAGCCACTGATGGACATCTTCACACTCCCTGCAATCAGAATAGCTGATTTGAAAAGACAAGCACATGAAAGCAGAAGAGATAAGAAAACCCTTTAGTATCCTTTGAGACCCTAGATCTAGCTATACCTGAAATACAGCTGGCAATCCCAGCTGCCTCAACTCAGTTAGGTGACTTCTTCTCACTTGAACACAAAGCATTTTTAAATAATATAATTCTTTTACCATATCTCCATTAAACACTTTTACTAGAATTTTTTAAAATAAGCCAAACAAAAACTGCAAGCTCTTCATTAAGGAGCACATATGAAGGGTCAGGAGCAGAGATCTCCTAGGCATGATTTCTGAATGGCTCAATATTTCTAAAATTACTCCCTACCTTTTCTACAAGAAAAACAACTTCAAGGGGGAGCTCATGGACCCCAGTCTGATAGCTTGGAAACTAGCCATAGGACCGACACAGACCCCCTGAATGTGGGTGTTAATTAGGAGGACTGGGCAGTCTATGGGGCCTCTGGTATTGGATCAGTATTTATCCCTAGTATATGAATGGACTTTGGGAGCCCATCCCACATAGCAGAATACTCTCTCAGCCTAGTCACATGGGGGAGGGCCTAGGCCCTGCTCCAAATGATATGACAGACTTTGAAGACTCCCCATGGAAGGCCTCACCCTCCCTGGGGAGCAGAAAGGGGATAGGATAGGGCTTGGGGGGGGGGCAGGGGAGGAGGGGAGGGGGAGGGAACTGGGATTGACACGTAAAACAAACTTGTTTCAAATTTATATTTAAAAAGGAAAAACATGCTTTTTTATTGTGAAACAATAAAAAATTATCTGCAGAAAAAACAACTTCTAACAAAGCACATGTGTATTGTAAAGATTTGCAAGTCAGCTCAGCATTTTGGACTTCCTATTGCAGTTCTAAAGACACTATAGGACCTTCACCATTCCAGTGTAAATCCTTTGCCTGCCATAAATTAGCTGCAGGAAGCATGGGGGGAATCTCACATTCTAATATGGTTATTTACTTTAAGTCAGTTTTAAATCAGTTTGAAAAATCACTCACATCATCATCTTTAGTACAATTCTTCTACATCAACAGTTGAATTCATAAAGATGAGGTCACATTAAAATCATCATATTTAGACTAGAGGGGCCCAGTTTAAGATCTGGCACCTCTAAAAACATTAAGTTTCATATTACTTAAGTATGTAGAACCCCAATGTGTCTTGATATTGGTCTATTGGCTTAATTTCGGGGTTATCAGAATATTCAAGTTATTCTTTTAAAAGCGAAGTAAAATTAAATTAAGATTAAGGAGCATTTCCAGTAGCTTATATGTCTTGCATAGTCATAGAATACACTTTAAGAGACTATGGTCTCCCTGAAGAAGAGATTAAAGACACAAACCTAGGAAATGAAATGTTCTACCACACCAGGGGAAGATTTAAAAAAAAAATACTAGACGCTCAGGGACACCTTGAATAAAAGCCTCCCTACTTACTTTTAAACATAATTTTGTTTCTTTTCTAAGGGACCCTAATATACCTTTAAAACATATTTGAATTTATAAGGACACTTATCAAAAAAAATCCTCTAATAACAAATTTGAAAGAGATTCTCTAAGACCCTTAAAAACACTATTTTTATCTCACAGAAATCCACTGTAAAAGTACACCTCTTACTCATAGGAAAATAAAATGTTTTCCTTCATGAATGGTTGATAGTGTTTTCAATTACTGCCAACTTTGCAACACCTCTAACTAATAATAACTATTTAAAGGTGTTTCCTACCAAATAACTATCGAAGTATATGATGTGTCATCAAGCTGACACAAAACTATAAGTACTCTGGTTTTCCCCACAATTATTATAATAAACAATTGGCTCATAGGGCAAAGGTGCTTGTCACACAAGCTTGATGACCTAAGGTAATTACTTAGAACTTACATTAATTGAGGGAGAGAATCAACTCCCACAAGTTGTCCTCGGAACGTCCATGTGCACAGCATGAACACAGACACACACACACACAGACACACACACACACACAGAGACACACAGACACACACACACACACACACACACACACACACAGACACACAGACACACACACACAGAGACACACAGACACACACACACACAGAGACACACACACACACACACACAGACACACACAGACATACACACACAGAGACACACACACACACAGACACACAGACACACAGACACACACACACAGACACACACACACACAGAGGCACACAGACACACACACACACAGACACACACAGACATACACACACACAGAACACACACACAGAACACAACACAGACACTCACACACACACACACACACACACACACACACAGACACATACACACACACAGACACACACACACACACTCACACACGCATTTAAAATCATGAATTAGACGGGATTTCCAAATGAGCATACTTCCCATAGTACTTCCTAAATAACACCCTCACTAAGTGAAAGATTGTGTTAAACAGCTTACCAGCCCTCAAGGTTAAGCCACATCCCATCTCCTACCTCCTCACATTTGAAGAAGTCAACTCCATTCCCTTCACTTTGTGTATAAATACTCCAAGTTTGCTTTCTCACTCTGAGCTGTCTCTTGAATCCCATACATGTATTGGTGGGAACATTCCACCACAATATCCAATGTCAGCTTTATTTTTCCTTCAAAACCTAGCCTAAGATTCAGAATCTCTAGGAGTGACGTCCAAAAATCTGCATCCTACCATGTTCCCCAGGTGATTCTTATGTGGGGGACGATTGAGGAATATTGCTCCACGAGATGGTCACAACCACCCCTTCTACCATCTCCTCCACTACCTGATTAACCAAGAGACACACAGAATCTGAAATGGCTCCAATGATAGTAACCGTATTTCACTTGGTTTCTGCAGGTCCCTCTTGTTTAATGGGATCTCCTTGTAATGAAAGCCTTCAAATGCCAAACCTGGCAGGCAGCACCTGAGAAGAATGTGGAGGGCCAACCAAGCAGAAGAGGCAATAGAGAAGCTCTTAAACTGTGAGTGACAAGTGTGCCCCTCAGAGGAGCTTCCAGAAGATGCCTGGGCACAGAGCACTACCAAATTTATTACTATTTCTAACACACACACACACACACACACACACACACACACACACTGAAAGCTTCATTTATATGCGAAGATTTTTAGAAACAGACAACTAATTGAGGGTGTTTCGTATCTTTTAAATACTGTGGTGATTAAATAAAGTAACTCCTCAAGTGGCTTCAGCTTCCAGCTGAGTTTGTGCCCTGAAGGAGGATGGTACAGAAATAGCAACACTCTTTGAACACTGTGACCACATATGTCCATCGGCTTAATCTAAAATCTCTCAGATTAATTTTCTTTGCTTAATGATATGCATGCCCCTACTGAGCTCAGGGTTCAGTTTAGCATTCCACCATTTGGGGGTAACCAAATGAAGAATGTGTAGGCCTCTACTTTGTGACCACTGTGCTACTTTACCCCTTATTGACTATACGCCCAACATCTAGGATTGCAGTTTTCAATGACCTGTAAAAATATTTGAAGTGGTGGGGGTGGGGGCTCAGTCTACACAATGCATACATACTTCAACTGATCAGCTCAGCTGTACTGTCATATTATTTGATATGGAATTCAGGTCATGGTTGCTGTTAATGTCTGATATGATTTAGAGAGCTACCCAGACTAACTTGTATTCTGCCCAAAGTCTAATCAACTTTACAGCAATCACAATACCCAGGCTTTTGCCCATGTCCACTACAGCACTACACTGACTACACTGTTGGACAGGTGAATAAATTGTCCCATATAAACTACAAATGAGTTACCAAAAAAAAAATCTTTGAGTCCTATTCCACTTTTAAACCAGTCTAAAACCAAATATGCGAAGCACACAAAAGTAGTCTGTCATGGTCTCGCACAATTATTCTAATTACTCAATCTACTGTCAGCTTTCAAAACTATGGAACTAGTTTTAAAACTACAGTCATTTCACATAAAAATACAGATTATCATTCTCATAAAAAGAGAACTGTAAAACATGAATGTACAGGGCCCAAATGTTGTCATGGTGATAGTCTAGCTAATGCTGAGCAATCTATGACTTTAAATGGGGAGTGTTTTCAGCTTGGCCACAGACCCTATCCTCATGCAGGTTCACTGCCTGTCCCTATAGAAATCTGAGTGTATGACCCCTTCCAGGAACTCTTTTAAAAACCTATTTCTCTTCTATAGTGTGGCTTTGATGACACATTTTAATACCTGTCATGGAAGGGTATGGTAATATCTCAATGTGTTTTATAATTTCAACAGACTCATACTCCAGATCCTAGAAATGAAGTAACTGACCTCATGACAGGGTAGGACATTGATCTAGGAAATATCCATCAAAATCCCCTCTCAATACATTCTCAGTTCCAAATCATGGTCCCCAAGAAGAGAGGCAAGAAACAAATTAGCCTTCAGTGTCTCTTACTAGTCAAAGTAGAGGCACAAAGAGATAGACTCAAAGGACAAGCAAGAGTGTGTCTTAATTAAGTAAGGGTAATCAATAAAAAGACACATAAAATTGAGACAGCAAGGCTTAGGGCTGAGGCCTTAATCTGCATAAGAGTAAGAAGCCATATTTTGAAAAGGAAACAAAAAGCCAAAAGTATTAAGAAAATAAACAAAGATCAGCCTAAGTTCACTATTAACCTGCTGTATTATTTTACCTCACATCCATGTTAGTTAGATACATGACCTTATTTTAATTGCTATTGTATGTATTATTTTCTTGCTGGCAAAATAAAATTAAGTGAACCCAAGGGAAAATTCCAGATTAGCCAGTCGGTCACCAACTCACTTGAAGACCACAATGACATTTTTCCTGTTTTAAAATACAGATTTTAGTTCAATTTGCTAGTCACATCATAAAAAATATATATATAATAAATGTTCAAACAGTGGATTGAAATTAAAATGGAAATTAGTCCTTAGAAAATAGACACGGCTTTAAGTTTATACATCAGTGGCTGGTTCATGAATTATTAACTGATTTTAATGATCCTGGCGATATTTTATTTGAAGTTATTCTCCTACTTGCAATGACTTTTGAGCCCTCCAAAGCCTTTCATCCATTTTCCATAGATAGTATACTTTCATGAGCACTAACATTTAAAAAGGCCCCACATACTCCCAGAATGTAAAGATAATACACTCACATATAATTTATACAAAGGACTCTGGTCATTTGTTAAGAGGAGAAATGAATGGACCCCTATTATTCACGGTTTGTAAATAAATGTAAAGATAAGTGCTAGTGTTTCACTTGGGAGGCTCTGGCACCGATAGTTTGGTTTCTTCTGAAGTTTCCCAGATGGTCATTAAAACAAGAAAAGGCAGAAACATACTTTTTTGTAATCCATCATTTCTCATTCAAAAAGATAATACATGTCTTCAAAAGTCAAGCCTTAAGAAAGATTAATAATCCCAGGTACTTTCGGATGAAGTAAACGCATGTCTTTGTATGCTGTTTTACGTCTTCAATAAATCTATTCTGCACGGCAAACAGCACTTCAGATGCAAGTTAGCTGTGAAGCAAACGCTATAAACCTGTAATTAGCTCTTGCTGCTCTGTGCTCATAAAGTTAATACTTCCTCTTCTGTTACATTCTCTGTTCAGAGATAAATTATGAGGAATAAAACTGTTTTTCCCCCATTCCAGAAATTAAGAATACTATATTTATCCTGTGACTCAGTCTAAAGGGATTTCTTATATTTTTACCTGTAAACAAGTAAAGGCAAACACACCTTTAGAATAAGTCCAATTTGACCCCTCCCAAAGCTGATTCCAACTTTTATAAGTTGGGTCCCCACAGTCCTTCCTATCATCAGATTGCTGAATTATTATTTCAGGGCCATTGCAAGATTCAGAAAAGGACACCCCAAGTGAGCTTGCTACCCCACTGCTAAAGTTGACCCTGAAGCTGGACAAATACTGTCTTATTTCAAGCTTTATATACCTGACCTGAAATAAGCTTCTGGGTTTAAATTGACTCAAAATAACTCTTCTCAGAAAATAAAAGGAGATACACACAAAACACCCACAATTTCCTCAGTCCCTTGAAACCCTTGGGATCCCAGTGAACAGAGATTTGCCATGCATGGCAGTGACTGGCTTAATACAATAGGTTTCTATTTGGATGTCATTCGAGTGTTGCTGATCTTAAATCAGAAAAAGAAGTAGTTACATTAGACAAGGTAATGGCTTCCAAAAATAAGAGCATGCCCAGTTTACAGGATTGCATACCCGGCTGAGCTCTGAGGAGATAAGTAATACCCCACTGGAACAATTAGGCGGATTCTCAGAAACACTACATACTTAATTAGGCTGCCTAAGTCCCTGACTGAGCATACATGGGGGACTTTTTAAAGCATTTAATAACCTGAGTAAATCCAAAATCAGACGACAGAAACCGATCCTTTACTCTGGCTACAGCCTTCGGCCTTTTCTTGCCTTGCTTTTCAATGCTTAAGGCATTCTTCTCAGATTTTACAAGTATATGAACAGGCACCACCACCACTAGACTAAATACACTGAATAAAGTCCCTCTGGCCCTGAGTGCCTGGCTCAGGGGTACCCCACCAGGACACCCAAGCGAGCCAGTGAGACTTCCATGGTCTTTTGCAAACTTTAGCACTGGTGTAGGGAAGGGAGTATAAACAATGAGAAACAGGGCCTCCATCAGTCAGGGGCACAGCCAACTGTGCGGACTCTAGATACAAGCCCTTCTCTTCCTGCTATCTATTCATTAGTTTTGTATTGCACCTTTCTTTCAGCTGCCTCTATATTTCCTCCTCCGTTATCCAAGCAATCATAAACAAACTGGGGTTTGAAAGAAAAGTCGGAGGGGAGGGAGGAGCAGGGGGAAGGGAAAAGAAAAACACATTCAATAGGCGTAGGGTTCTTTCTCTGAATCTCGCCCTCGGGGTTATGTCTCAAAGCTCTGGGGTGGGAGCTTTATGAAAGGTAGACAACCCGGGTCCTCCAAGCCCAATGACTAGGTCCTATGACCACCTTAATCGCTCGCTCCTGAAGTTAATACTAGGAGAGGTGCGCGAAAGATGGGGTGACCCCGGGGTGTGGTGTGAAGCTGCAACTCTGATCTTTCCGAAAGAAAAAAAATTAACCCACCCCGTCCCTCACCCCCCCCCGCAAAAATTAAAATACGAGAAGTCACTAGAGCTAACTCGGGAGAGGCGAGCACCTTCCTCTGGTAGATCAGAGCACCCTAGAAAGAAGGAAGTAACAAGCACCTGCTGGGCCCTACAACTTCAGGCTTTCCAGATTCAGACCCGGGATCCGGGCACGCTCTAAAGTTTGTTCCTGTCTTTCCCTGACCGGGTGGGTGAAGTGAGATGGACTGCGAGGAGAAGATCTCTGAACCACGAGATCCAGGACTTCTACATGGCGTGTGCCCCCCCCCATACACACACACATAGTAGGGGTGTTGCAACCGTGTTTACTAATAACATGTACAAAGACTCACGCGCGAATCTCAACTCAGTCCCGGGACTGCGCTTCCAACAGCTTTGGGGGAGCGGGGGAGGGGGCCAGGGGGGCAGAGGGAGCGCCAGCAGAGGGACAAAAAGGTGGGTGGGAAGGGGACAGAAAGAGAAGACCAGGAGAGTTGGTCAGAGACGAAGGCGCACCGAGAAACCAGCGTGTGGAGGGAAAGATAGAAAAGAAAGTGAGCAGGCGAGTCGGGACGCGGGACGCGCCCGGGATGGAGAGGTGGCTCCCGCCCCCGGCCCGGTCACCTTGCTGTAGCCGTAGTACCCTAGGCACTGCGCGAAGTCCAGGCCGGCGGGGTCCCCGGCCGCCGCGGGGTAGAACCTCACATCCATGCCGGGGCCGGGGCCGGGGTCCGGGGACCGGGGCTGGAGCTCGCCGGGGCCGCTACCCGCCTCCTTGCGGCCGCGCGATCCACCGTCGGGGACGCCCGGCCGGGGGCGCCCGGGGACAGTGCACGGGCCGTGGGGCTGGAGGGGCTTCGCGCGGGGGCCGCCGACGAGCTCGGGAGCTGCGGCCGCCGCACACAAAGGCGCGGCCACGCGAGCCGCGGGAGAGCGGGAGGCGGCCCGGGGGACGCCCCACCGGGACACCGAGGCTGGCTGCGCACGGGCCGGGCGCCCGGGGCGCGGGGCGCAGCGCAGGGACCCGGGGCGGCCGGCGAGCTCAGGTGCGCGGCGAGGCTGGGACGACGGCGGCGGCGGCGGCGGCGGCGGCTGGCCCCGCTCCTCCTCCCAGGGCGGACTGAGCCGAGGAGCCGCGGAGACAAGGGGCCCGGCCCCTCCCCTGCCGCTCCCCCTCCTGCCGCCGCCGGTCCCCTCCCCGCGCCGCCGCCGCTCCGCCCCTCCCACCCCGGGCAGCTGGCGCGCCGCCCGCCCCGCCGGTGCGCTCGGCCGCCGACCGCCTCCGGGCTCGCGCCCCGCCCCGCGCCCCGTGCAGCCCCGGCCACCGCGCGCCCCTCTCCGGGCCTCTCTCCTTCCCACCCCTTCCCTCCCCGGTCCTCTTTGTCCCCGCGGCCTCACCGCTCTCCTAGCTCCCCAGCCTCCCTCGGCCGCCCCGCTGCTTCCAGCACTGTCCCTCCTCGCGTCCCGCTCTCCCACTGTGCGACCTTGCTTTCCTCTTCCCTAGCTTCCCCAAAGCCGTCCACTCCCGACCCAGTCTCTCCCTTCCTGTCCTAACCCTTGCTGGTGGGGACCTGTCTTCCATCCCCTCTAACCTGCTCTTACGACCGGGTGTTCCGGGTGTAGACTAGCCCAGAAACTAACCTGCTCAAGTGGCTCCTGGTAGCCAGGACCAGGACCAGGACCAGGAACCCATGTACACCTGTGGTATTTTGCAGAAGGGTTGTTAGGGCCTGACCTTTCACAGGTAGGCAGACTTGAAGCTTCCCCTGTTAAGCCTCGTGTCGAGGTCTCTTTGTATTTTCTTTACTCTTGTTTGTTTTTGAAAGGCATTTGAGTAACTGGATCTAGGCGGATCACTCGCTGCTCTCCAAGAGAAAATGTCCCTCTTTTCCTAAAAGGTTCTGGGTGATTAGCTAGCCCACGCAGCACCCACCCACCCCTCTTTATTTCTTTCTCTTTCTTTAATCTACATTTCTCCATCCCCTTACTCCCACCCACCCACCACCACCCTCTGCTTTATTGCTCTGAGTTAATTTGAAAGTTTGGCCTTCAGCCTTGGCGGTAGAAAACGTTGGCTGAGCTGTGAGATCTCCCTTTCCCGGTTCAGTTATCTGCAAACTATTTTGAACTCGAAGGGAAAGAAGTTGAAATATTTCGACTGACAGCCTCTAATGGTGTGGTCCCTGATGACTTCGCTGGCCCGAGGCCTGAACTTTTCCAGACATACATGGGTTTCTGTATTTTCTCCCAAGTAGACACTCCAGCTTGTGACACCTGTGTGTGTTGCTTCACTCAATACTCTACTTCAGGAACCACAAGCAGGAAAAAATAAACTTTAAATAGATGAAAGTGTGTGTGTGTGTATGTATGTATGTATGTATGTATGTATGTATGTATGTATGTATGTGTGCTCTTAGCAGAAACCTGTCAGGGGACTACAAGAGCCATGTGTATTCAGGGAAGGAACAAACTCCTCACATTGTCACTGGGTTGACTCTGATTTCCCCCCTCCTGAAAAAGCTTTGGTCTACTCTCCATTTAACGTTGACAACCCAGCGGTGCTCCCTAATGGCCCAGCGGGTTGCACAAATTGGCAGTGTGCTGAGATATTATCAGGACAACACCCCATTGAGTAAGTTCTTGAAACTCAGAAGTAGAGGCCCTTTCTCTGGGCCACTGGGCGCCTGTGGCCTTTCCACCAATCAGAGCTGGAGGTTGCAGTGGCCACCTGTTGTTCCCGAAAGAGAACATCTTTTAAGTTTCACTATGAGTATTTAACAATGGTGGCTAGTGCAGGGTCTGGCCAATCGAGAGAAGCAGATTGCTGATCCAGGTTACCAGGAAAGAATTTCCCCACCACATAAGCCTGAAAGGGAGCAAGCCCCAAAGGCCCGGATGATGTGCTTTAATCTGCACACTCCCCTCACCTTACTGCCATGCATCTGGAGCAATCTGAGCCTGATTATGGAGGATGAAGGAAAGTATAATCAAGGTTTCAGAGAGAGGAAACCTGAAGTTGTAATGAGACATCCAGGATCAGGCACACCAACACCCTGTGGCAGAAATCCCACTAGCTGCAAGAGCTGGAATTACATGTGCTGGTGTGTTGTACTGCCAGAAACTGGGAAAACCTTGCCCCCAAAGGCTCTAGGATTTAGGAATGTGTGCTCATACGACTCTCTGCCACTGCTTTAGAAGTTTTTTCTATGAAGCCTATCCCTAACATGTAGAGGCCTTTGAGGAGGGAATACTTCCAAGTCTGAATAATTTTTGATAGGTTAGGGTGAGCTGTAAACAAAAGGAGACAGGGGATAAGACCTGAGATGTGCTTGGACATCAGAATGAGGAGGCACTGGTCATTTGGGAAGCCTGTGCATTTGCTTTTTCCAGTCTGTCTCCATGCCTTCAGCGGCTGTCTTTGAGCACCCAGTACATTCCAGCCACTGTTGATACACTTGTGTGTAAGAACAAAAATCCAATGAGACTCATAAGAGAACATTTTAGAAGAGACTGTGTTGTACTACAGAAAAACAGACACACAGCACACACACACACACACACACACACACACACACACACACACACACACACACACAGGTCCTGTCTTATCCAACTACCTGGAGACCTATCATGATATAGCTTCTGCAACTATTGGGTGGAGTGATCTAACAAACTCACATGTAGCCTGCAGGCTGCCAGCATCCAGGTCACCAGAGTATTTTAAAAGGAGACTTGGAGGGATGAGTGCACATAGCAAGATGCTCCCACCTCAAGCACAGCAGACCATGCCTAGCACATATTTTGCAATGAATAAGAGGAAGTTTATGAGGACACTGGGAAGGAAGAAAGACACAGGAAGGGAAAGAAGGGCAAACACTTAAATGTGGAAAGATTCTTTGCAGACCATCTGGAGATTTAAGACTACCCAGGACCTCTGATTTGGGGGGACTCTAAGGCATCCTGATGCCCTAGGGCTTTTGTGTACATGAACATTAAAGTTACACTGCTCATTTAAAACTGATTTTATTAAACTCTTCATGCTTTGACACTAACACCCCATTTTAGAAGTTCCAGGGGATGTAAATAAGGCCCATTGATTAGAAATTTCAGAATGGACTCTGAAGTATTGACAGCAACTGTGATGCAATGTATTTTATACCGTGTTCCTATTCCTAGTCTGTCTATAATTTCATTTCGGAATCCCATACCAAAGGTTTCCTACTACCAGATTAGCCTTGAACCTGAAGAAGCTTCTTCAAAACATCATCTTAAATGTGATTTGAATTTATGTTGAATAGTGTTAACATTTATTTTATTAAGAAAGGCAGCAGAGAGCTTTGCAAGTGTGAGGACCTGAGTTCAATCCCCAGAACCCACATTAAAAATTGTGCGTGGTATACTGCAAAGTTTGTAATTACAGGGCTGTGAAGGTAGAGACAAGATCTCAGGACTTAGTAAACAGCCAGTCTAACATAACTGATGAGCCTCAGTCCAATGAGACACCCTGTATGGCCTTTCAGAGACACTTGCACCCCCCACACACACAAATACAGATGAAAATACACATACATGGACAAATACACACACCTTTAAAAAAAAAATAGTGACAGTAGACAAATTCTTGTGAAGCCAAAATAATAACTTTTGAGCATAAAGAAATTCCTTCAGGGGTTGTCTATGATTTGGGTCATTACTGTTTAGTTTGATTAGCTTGGTGTCTCTATTCACCCAAGAATATTTTTTTAATGAAAAAATAAGCAAATGTTACAAAGTCTGAAAGCAACTTTAAATCTTAATAAAACTCTGAAATTGTTCCCTACTTTCTGTGGCCTCAAATTAAGCAAGGACCAGAGGAGACTATATTCACCAAAACCTACTGGATTTTGTAACCAGAAATCTGACTTTTAGGAATTTCTGAGAGTCATGTAAGCCAGACACTACCAGACATTATATATGGCTTAGTTCTCTTGCATTTGGGTGATGAAAAGTCCTATCCAAATATTATGATCCTTGTTTGCAGTATGTAATGTAGCCAAATTAACAGCAGCTCCAAATGGAAATTAACAAGGCCAGAGTTTCTCAGGTCCCTCCTCTATTCCCATAGTAACAGCTAATGTATTATAAGCATAAATGTCTGGTGGTTGGTTTTGTATCTGAACTTGGCTTCGCGTCATAACACAGGGTCTCTAGCCAGCCTGGATTCTTAATCTGTGTGCAAAACCCATTGCCACAGAATTTAGGTTTCCTGTCAGAGAATCAGTATTTCACATTCATAGTTGGGGTCATATGCAAATAGAATCAACAGGCCAACATTCTCACAATGGCCAGCATGTACAGGGGTTGGGGGAGATTCCAGTTACAAGTCATTAGCACAACTCCCAAGTGAAGCTAGTTGACAGGCAAGGGTTCCACAAGAAATTGCAACTTTAAAGATACCTCAAGGCCCAGGGCATTTTTGTTTCAGTTTTTTAGTAATTTCAAACTTCTAGTCTAGAAATGCAAATTATTTTTATAACTTTACTTCAGTCAAAATTGTAGAAACATGGGCAGAAGAGTAAAATTTAAATCTTTTCTTCATAATAAATATATATTCAGTTGTATACATGAGGTTACTTCCTGTATTGCTAAGATAAATTTTGTTCATATTGGTCTCTGTACCAGGAGATCCAGGAAGAGCCCACCAAAACTAACCAATTCTCCACTGATTATTGCTTTTACTAAGAGTAGAGTCACTAGTAGGTTCTGACAGAGTGTAGTTATGGACCAGTAACCCCAAAATCCTAGTAACAAAAAGTACTAAGCAGAGAATTCATTCCTAGAAATAGGAACTACATCAAGTATTTGCCTGTAGCCTAAATAGTTCTTCAATGAAGCTATTTTAGAGGCCAATACACTCAATGCAATCGGGATTTCAGTGCCTCTGCCTTATAAAAACAAATCCAGGATTCACAGAGCTCCAGAGCTGCTTGCTGTCCAGCCTGTTTTCTGAAACACCCTCTATTTCTTCTAAAGTGAAGGAGTGACCTCTTTTACAGGAACAATTTTCACCGACATCGTGTTTATCAAATAGTCTCTCTGTTTTCATAAAAACAATTTCTTTTCACTGAACTCTCCAAGATGAGCATCAAAGCCAGGAAGAATGCACAATGAAGTTTGTAATTATACTCCAGGAACAAACCCTAGGTAGTTTTTATTTTGTTCAAGTGAAAATGATTTTTGTTGTTGTTGTTGTTGTTGTTGTTTTTCCTCTAAGAGACAAAGGTAGTGATAGCTGGCAAGGAAGCTTCCACAGGAGTGGAAACTAGGAAGCCCAGCCAGTTTACAGCAGGAGGCCCCAACAGGGCTGCCCAATGAGCCCAGCTGAACAATGAGAGCCCCACAACCCAGGATTTGCTCTGCAAATGGGCAGGGGTGAGGCCAGATTTAGCTTTTCACTAAGGGATAGCTATAGGGGCATGAAGGAGAGAAAATCCTGAGGCAGATGTACATTAGACCTTCTCATGGCAGATCTCATGTAAATGCATCTCCATAACATCCTTTCTTGGAAAAGCACCCACATTCCTAGTCTCCAGTTACACAGAATGCTCTCTAAGAATCAGAGAACAATAAACTTGTAAGACCAATAATAAACGGATAACTGAGAAGGACCTGAATCTAATAACGAGTGTGCTTCTTGAGTAAAAAGAAACAATTGCATTTGATCAGAGAGCAGCCGAGGACTAGCTGCGACATCATCTCCCTGAATTTACATAGATCTGTGCATGCCAAACAGACTAGTGTTTGCTTTTCCAGTAATAGTGCAGGTGCGTCTCCTGCAGGGTCTAAATCTCTACCTCATCAAACTGTTTCACCAGAGTGGGACATGCCCTCTTTCCTGGAACAGTTTCAAGTTTTTTTCCCCAGCATTCCAGCCACCTGTTTGTGGAGTTCATCCTGTGGAGTCCATGCATGCAATTAGAAACAAGAGAATGAAAATAAATGACCTTGTTTGTTATTTATAACAAAGAAACTCAGCAAAATTAATGCTGTGGAGCTTGACCTCATGACCTGAGAGAAAGGGCCACCTCATGGCTGTGTGGCCAACACACAATAGCCTGGCAGCTCCCATTGTCCAGCCACCCTGACTTTTGGATGGTCATTAAAACCGTATATCCAAAATATTAAATGTTTTACAAGTTAGATTAGAGGATTTGCACTCATTTTAAAAAGCATGTTTAAAGAAGCGAGGCCAGTTAGCCCAAGAGCTTTTCCTTTTAAAGACAGCAAGCAAAATCACTTAGCTTTATCTACTTACTCTGTCCTGTGTCAACATGTTGAAGAAAAGGGAAATATTAAAAAATTTCAAATGAGGATCCTGGGAATTGAGGAGAGTTAAGTATGTAATAGAAACCAAACAGAAGAATGATCATTGCACGGGGGCCAGGGAAAACACTCTGTTTCCTTCCTGTTGAAGCTACTGCTAGGCAAGGAAGACACAGCTTCCTTCTTCTATATAAACACAGTGTGGATGCTGCCCCTGGAGCTGTGAGAAGAAATAGCACGGCCATGTTCTCTCCACCACATGTCCAACCACACACCCTACAAGTTCTTGACAGGAAGAAAATGACAAGCACAAGGAAGGGTCTACATGACTTTCAATACTGATGCCCCATCCTGAGAGATGTTGTGGCTCAGAAAAAGAGACAACTCTACACCTTGGGTGATGAATCTCAGGCTTGCCTGGGTCCCTACCTGTTGCCTTCCTTGCCTTGCCTCTTTTTTTTTTTTTTTTTTTTTTTTTTGGTTCCTTTCCCGGTTAACACTGAAAAGTGTTGACATTGAATTATCAAATATTCAGCCAAGATTTAATTCTCTACATAAAAGTAATCACATGAACCCAATTCATTAGGTTTTGCTTTCATCTGTAGTAAATGAGAAAACTGTGTGACCAGAAAAAGTATTTGAAAATAGCATTTTTATAATTTATTATCAACAAATGTTTGATTTGTATGTCCATTTAATAGACACACATACCCAGGTCAAATAAAAAAAGTCTTGGATATAAAACTGTTCCAACATAGAAAAGTCTAGGGAAACTTGCTATGGTACACAGCGCTTCAGAGATGCTGTGGTCATACATTAGCATCTAGAGCAAAAAAAAAAGATGATAAATTATACTATGAAAGATGCAACTTCCTGGTGAACCTCTTTGGGGCTAGCCAATTCTCAAGTGCCAAGAAAAGAAGCTTTTTAATTTAACTGATCTAAAGAAACCCATTGGTCAGACCAAGATGATGTATCAAGTAGAGTTTGTCAGAAAGTCTAAGCTGTTTTTATTTATTCTTTCTTAACCACACACACACACACACACACACACACACACACACACACACACACACACACTGTATTTGGACCACATCTACTCTCTTTCCCACTCCAAGTACTTCAGGGTTCTATCTAGCCCTCCTTCCTCCCTGGCCCACACACCCTTCCCAACTTTATGTCCTCTTTTCTTTTCTTTCTTTTTTTTTCTTTTAAACCACTGAATCTGATTATTGCTGCCCCATATGAACATAGATGTAGAGCTGACCAATGGCACATGGACAACCTACCAGGGACAATACTCCTGAAGAAGACTGACTCTCCTTCCACAGAAGCTATCAACTTCCAATAGTTCCTCAGCTAGGAATGGGGTCTCAAGAGCTCCTCTTAAGTCCGTGCGGGAATGCTTTATGTATGTATGCATCTTTTATGGGTAACCATGTAATGCATACATACAAATACAACCACACACCATACAAATGAGTGCAATCACCATTTCATGCCCAGAAGACACTGTTTCATCCCTGTCTGTCTTCCCTGAACCCTGGCTCTTACAATCTTTCTGTCCCTTGTCCACATTCCTTGAGCAATGGGAGAAGGAAATGTGTTACTAATGTCCCAAGTAAGTCCACAGACACTTCCTCTCTGCACTTTGACCAGTCTTGTATTAATCACTGTCTACCGAAAAATGAAGGTTCTTTAATACTGAGTTGCACTAACCTATGGGTTTATGCATTTATGAAGCCCTTTGATACTATGTCCTTTTAGTGAAATAATAGTCTTAGATTCTCCTGTATGTCCTAAGAGCTCCCCAGCCAAGGGTTCTTGCCATATTTATAGCATGTAATTCTCTTGTGGACTGAGCCCATGTTCAATCATAAAGCCATTGGTTACCCCCATAATATTCATGTCACTATTGTATCCATGGGCTTATCTTACCAGGCCTGTTGTCATTGTAACTCACAGGTTCCCAACTGGGTAAGGCTGGTAATGACTTTCATCCCTGTAATAGTTACCTTTCTGTTACTGTAACAAAAACACCATGATGAAGGTAACTTCCAGAAGAAAGTTTATTTGGGCGTACGGTTCCAGAGGGTTAGAGTCAGCTTGGCAGCAGGTTGCAGGTATGGTGGCAGAGGCAGGAAAGTGAGAGGGCACATCTTGAACCACAAGTATGAAGCAGAGTGAGCATGCTGGAAATGCTTTGAGGATTTAAACTCTCAGGGGCCACCACTAGTGACATACTCCCCCCTGTAGGGCCATATCTTCTAAACATCCCCTAAATAGCATCATCAACTGAGACTCCAATGTTCAAATACCTGAGACTGTGTGTGTGAGAGAGAGAGAGAGAGAGAGAGAGAGAGAGAGAGAGAGAGAGAGAGAGAGAGAGAGAGAGAGAGAGGGAGAGAGAGGGAGAGAAAGAGAGAGAGAAGCATCCTTATTTAAATCACCCCTCCCCAGAAACTCATGTAATACCTTCTAGGATTATGAAAGCTAGCCAGCAGGGAGGATGCTTCCAGATCAGTACTAGCTTGATTTCTTCACATCTTAAGATCAAAGTATGTGATATCTGCAGCAATAGGATCTCACATCAAGTACTGGTGGGAGATTGAGCAATGACAATAACTTGTATTGTTTTAGATAAATCTCTGCCACCCTGCAGAACCAACCACCTAAAGTGGGGTATCTTATCCCAGACACAGGGCTTTTTCGTTTGACAACCAATGTCTTCCGGAAGGAATATTATCTGCCACGTAGACCAATCCCATCTATGCTCTACTCCCATTTATATTCACATGTGTATGGATGAAGCAGAGAGAGCATGAATATAAATTTACAAAATGGTAGGTTTCTATGCGGCTTTTCACACATAGTTCATTTAGCTTTCTCCTTACCACCCTTTCGTTTTCATATCACCTGTGTTCTACTTACTCTCATCCTCTAAGATACTTCTCCCCCCACATAACCTGAAAACATCTCGGGAGTCTCACTGTGTGCGCTTAGCACCAGGTTCTTTCTATTGCTGTGTGTCACTGTAAGCAACAAATCAGAGAGGTGAGCATCTCCTCTTGCCAGAATCAGAGACCATGCCAATGAGCTTTTAAGCACCCTTTCACTGTGTTTTTCGGGTATGCAGCTCTAAGATTCCAGACCCTTGTCTATACTAAAGATGACAAGGCACGAAGAGAGTATTATAACGGTGAAATGATATAATCACCATGGCTGGAGAAACATGCTCTTGCCAAGAAGTCAACAAACATGTTTTCAAAAAGTGTTACAGATAATGTGTTGTGGTTGCTTAGAGAAAGGAGATCCTGGAAACAGAAGAGGGAAGGCTCTGTCAAACACATTGCAAGATAGCATTTTCAG
The DNA here is from genome assembly GCA_030556225.1 of Cricetiscus sungorus. Taxonomy (NCBI): domain Eukaryota; kingdom Metazoa; phylum Chordata; class Mammalia; order Rodentia; family Cricetidae; genus Cricetiscus; species Cricetiscus sungorus. Next base: position 28,257,685 of record JANBXA010000729.1, read on the forward strand.
GAAGCAACAGAGAAGTAAGAATGCCCTACATTGGGGAATTTTTAAATAGCTACAAAGAAGTCACTTGTGTGGTGGGGACCTTTTGGATAGATAATGCCTTAGTATAGGGGGTGACCACTAGAAAGGACAACTTCTCATATACTTTCCTATCTACCATTCCAACACCCTCAACACTCAGTCTTGCAGAACCCAAACTGAAGAGATGCTGTTATGAGTCAGATGTTTCCTAGGAAAATGCAACACATGTGTTGCACAGAGGGAGCCTATAGATTAAAGTGGGGGTCACCTATAGGACCAGAAATGACTCAAAAACAGATGCACCACTAAAGTCCACCCCAGAGTAGTGCCAATTCGCCAAAGATGAGAACCTAGAGTACACTGCACAGCCCCCAGGAAGCTCAACAGTTTGGACAGTGTCCTTCTCCACTGGTTCATTTGATCCAGACCTCTTCCCAGGCAACTCCTTTAGTTTCTGCTTTTTGCAGGCAGCTTGGCTGGTCACAGTGTCTCTGTAGGTTGGGTTTTCTGCAAGTGACTTTCAGTAGTCTTTATTGTTTACTTCTGGGAGGAAGAGGCCTAGTGAATCTGGTCAGTTTCAGGGGCTTCTTTGAGTTGTTTGCCTTCTGTCTGAAAGACGGAGTCTTAATCTTGTGGGTCCGGGAGAGAGAGGGACTGCTACACAACAGAGGTTTTTATACAGGTCCTGTTAGTCTTAGGATAACAGAAAAATTAGTGCCATGGAAAGATGCTACAGTGCTCAAAGTATCTGCACACATCACTTCTGTTCACTGTTTGTTGGTCAAAGTAGGTCAGACAGCCACATCTGATGCTCGTGAGGTAGAAAGTGCAACTTTTCCAGGACTGACCTGATCAGGGGACACCTAATACAATTAAAGATAATTATCAAAAGTCTTCAACAAGTGAAAGTAGTGCTGTGATAGTGAGTGTTGACAGGGGACACACTTGGCAGGGTTGGATGTTGGAAATCAAAGAACAAGGAGGGGGGTACAGAGTAGGAAAGGAAACCTAATAGAATCTGCATGGCAAACATGTTACACTTGAAGCAAGAGACTACATAACAGATCACAGGAAACCTCAGCTAGGAATTATACCTTAAAAATCTGACCCCTTATACAAAAGACCCATTTAACACTGAATAAATTCAGACCACATGACAGCTATGTGCTCTATAGACAACCACATGTATACTTATGTCTTTGGTGTATTTTCATGACATCCCTCCAGGTAGATAAATATTACTCCATTCTTTCATGTTGAGGAAGGGGTGTCACAGGGTGAGATGCCTTGCTTAGGGACAAAAGATAGAATGGTGTGCTGGCTAGTTTTATACCTTTTGGACACAAGCTAAAGTCATCTTCAAGTAGGGAACCTCAGTTAAGAAAATGCTCCCATAAGATGGGTCTGTAAGCAAGCCTGTAGGGCATTTTCTTAAGTAATGATTGGTGGGGGAGAGCCCAGCCCATAGTGGGTGGTGCCATCCCTGGACTTGTGGTCCTTGGTTCTATAAAAAAGCAGGCCATGGCCTAATTGTCATCATAGAGGTGTCATTCAGTAACTGATAAAGGCAGATACAGAGACCTACAGCAAACATTAGCCAGAGTTCAGGAATCCTGTGGAGGAGAAGCAGGAGGAGATGGGAGTGTAGGAGCCAGAGGGTCAAGAACAGCACAGGAAGCTTCACACAATCAACAAACCTGGGTTCATAGGGGCTCACAGAGATTGAACTGACCACCATGGAACCTGCATGAGACAGACCTAGGCCTTCTGCATATCTGTTTCAGTTACGTATCTTGGAGGGACTCCTAACAGTGGGAACAGGGGCTGTCTCCAACTCTTTTACTGGCTTTTGGGTCCCTACTTCTCATACTGGGTCCACAGGGAGGTGCTTAGATTTACTGCAATTTAATATGTCATGTTTTATTGATACTCATGGGAGACCTGCCCTTAGATAGAGATAGAAGAGGAGGGGATTGGGGGTGGGAGAGGGGAATGGAGAAGAGGGACTAGGAGGGGAGGGTCCTGGGAGGCTGCTACCTGGATGTAAAATAAATAGATGAATAAAAAAGAAGAACGGAAAGACAGGAAGGAAGGAAGGAAGGAAGGAAGGAAGGAAGGAAGGAAGGGAGGGAGGGAGGGAGGGAGGGAGGGAGGGAGGGAGAGAGAGAGAGAGAGAGAGAGAGAGAGAGAGAGAGAGAGAGAGAGAGAGAGAGGAGAGAAAGAAAGAAAGAAAGAAAGAAAGGAAGGAAGGAAGGAAGGAAGGAAGGAAGGAAGGAAGGAAGGAAGGAAGGAAGCTGAGCAAGCCATGAGGAGCAAGCCAGTAAGCAACACTCCTCCATGGGCTCTCCACCAGCTCCTGCCTCCAGGTACCTGTCCTGTTTGACTTCCTTTTGTGATTTACTCAGTGATAAACAGTGATGAGAAAACATAAGCCTAACAAAGCCTTCCTCCCCAGGTGCTTTCATTGTTATGTTTCGTCACAGCAACTGTAATCCTAACTAAGACAAAAGGTGGTAAAAGGTCAGGAATTTTCTTTCAATTACATCACTGTGGGGCACAGAAATAAACATGCTTCCTCTCTTCAGCAGAAGCTTCTTTATCCTCTCATCAGCACAGCCTGAAAGCAAGGGATGGATAAGCCACTGCATGGCCAATGGCCACCTCAAGCAGAGGTTGTCATTAAGATGGTGTTTCTATGAACACTCCTGGCACAGTACAATGTCATAAGCAACTAGAAAACAACACATTGTTCTAGGAGGTGCTTGCTAGAAAATCCTGTGGCAGAAAATGGACAGTTTTCCAAGAGTCCCTGCCATGCACTGCCCAGCTTTTCCTGCTGTTAAGAAACACATGTGAGCAGAACTGGCCAGTAGGCTGTGAGATAGAATATGATAAGACAACTGACAGCTCATAAATCTCTTCCTTGTCCTATGGTAGTATCCTTGGATGATACTAGGGATTCCAAATGATACAGGTACAAGATGTCATGTATGCTTCAGAATGTACATGAGCAACATCTTATCTCTTGATGGCATTCAGCTTTGAGGCACCTAAGGTGGTTTGTTTCAGCAGCCTAGTCCTCCTAGCCCATCCTCACTAACAAACACCCTTCTGACCTTATTTAATATAAGAAATGACTATATTTATTCTTCTCAGACACTCTTTCCCAATGCTAAATATAAAGAGGGAGGCTTTCATACTATATGCCAAATGTAGTTGGGATAAAATGAATGAGTCTCAAGTTTAGCCTTGTTTCTGTATGCTATACACGTATGCTACCCATGCTCATCTTTGGAAATCAGTGATTGACACATCTTCCTAATGTATTGTTTCATTTATGTTTTCACTGGCCCAGGAACAAGAACTCTGTGGTCTTGAGGAAGCTATTTCATTTGCCTCTGAGCTTCTCATGAGTGAGTTCCACATTCTGTATCATTATGTACAGCAAACAAGATAACATATATAATATTTTAACTATGCAGGAAGATGAAAATCCATACCAATTTCGCATTTAGTTTTGTGAGGATGTAGTAACAAGATGGATAAGTGACAGGAGTGATGTTTAAAAAGATACCTGTTCAGTAACACACTGCTGAAACTTCTTTTGGCAGGCTCGTACAAGAACTTGCAGTTTGAGGAGACACTGTTGATTACTTCCTCCAAATGCCTTCCCTGTTCTCTTTGCTTAGGCATACTTATACTGTATCCTGGTCCTCCTCTTTAGGCTTCAGTGTCCGTCCAGAGTCAATCTTTCACCATAGCCTGTTTTCATTGCCAGGGGTTATCAGTTCACCATGGTGATTAACCTTGATTGTTAACTTGATAGGATCAGAACACATACAGGGCAGTAATAAAGCACATCCCTGGCTATGAGGTAAGAGGGAGGATGCACCGTGAATGTGGGCAGCCCTACTAGGGATCCAGGCAGACTGGAAGGAGGCAAAGGGAGAAAGCTAGACAGCATGAGAATTTTCTCCCACTGTTCTCCAGCTGGAGAGTAGGGTGATCCACTCCACCATCCCCTGCCCACTGTAAAACCTCTGAAACTGTGAGTGAAAATAAATCCTGCTCTCTCAACTTGTTTCCTGGGTGTGTCCTTATAGTGAGAAAGTGTGACTAAGAAAGCTAGCCACTGGCCAGGATGCATTTCCAGTCCATGAGACCCATATAAAAGAGTGCAGCAGGTGTATAACAAGGGTTTCTTTGCTTTTATAGGAAATCAAGAAACAATATTGTGTTTTCCTCCAGACAACACTAATGCCGTGCCTTAAAATTCCAAGTTATGTCTCCCTGACATGATCCCCTCTGAGCTAGGAGCCACTGTGCCAATTAGAGGATGCTGAAACAGAATCACACAAAGAAAGGAGACGGTTGGCAATGCTGTGTTACTGATGGAACGAGCGTGGGCCTCTTTTTGTCCTGATTGCTAGTTAGGTGAAACACCACCTGACTCAGCTTTCAATATAATGACTGTATTTTCTATTATGCACAACTGAAGGCAACAAATCCCACTAAACTCGTTGCTTTAGTCAGTTGGTGATGCTATAACAAAATACCACAGTCTGAGTGGCTTTTGCAACAGAAACGTCTAGTGGTCTGGTTCTGGGGGCTGCAGGAGTTGGCAGGGCCACAGCTTTTCTTTTCCTTTGGCCACTCTTCTTGACTTGTGGGTGGCTATCCTCTCACTGTTTCTTCACACAGCTTTTCCTGTGTGCACATGTTCTCAGTGTCTCTCTGTTCTCACGCCTCAGTGTCAATCTGTTTCACAGCCCACCCTAAAGGCCTCTTTTTAAGGTAACCATATCTTTAAGGGCTCTGTCTACAGCAGTCACTCCCTAAGGTACAGGGGATGATGACTTCAGCTTATGAATTTGAGAGAGACGCGTCCAGTCCATAATATTTATTCATGCCTAAGCTTTGGTTAGTTTTGAATTACAGAAAAACCCTTATAGAATCAAAGGTTATTGTTCTATTTGCCTCCCTGTTACTGTTTTATTCTGGAAAGGGACAGATGTGTTTGACTTTCAGGTCATGGTTCAGCACTGAGGAAAGTGGAAGCAGAAACTCAAGGCAGGAACCCAATTACAGGAACTGGAGCAGAGACTACAAAGGGGCGAGGCTTCCAGCTTGTTTCCCCAGCTCACTCCGCTGCCCTTCTCACACAGCCCAGGACTACCTGTCCTGGAATGGCCACACCCTCAGGGGGCAAGCCCCCCACATTGAGCAACAATCCTGAAATGCCCTATAAACACACCCCCAGGCAAGGCTGATGAAGGCAATACCTTAGCTGAAAGTCTCTTTCCAAGGTGTCTAGGTTTGTGTCCATTTATGACAGTTATGAAGTCAGACCTCCTAGGAAACAAGGATACAGAGGACTACTACTCTCTCCATCATCTTCCCTTTTTGATCTTAATTTGCAGCCCACAGCTGTTCATTCACCATGGAGATATGGAGATCTGAATGGCAGGAAGGTTTTTGTTTTTTTTTTGTTTTTGGTAATTCTAGTGAATCAGGGACATCTACATATCTTTATGTTGTAGTTAAGAGTACTTGAAGCAGATTAAACAATCCCATACGAAATTGTCAGTTTAGCATTGATAAGATGGAAGGAAGCCGTTAGTGAAGTTGCACTTTACTCTGCCCTCAGTTCTGAATTATCTTTTAAAATTGTAATATTTTAATAAGTAGATTGGGAAATAGAAGGCATGCTTCTACAATTCTTAATTGATAACATGACTGGAGTATGAGTTAATGCAGTTGGAAACAAATCTCAAAATCATCTTAAAGGACTAGAAATCTAGGTAGAATCAAAATTAAAGAAAATTAACTGAAATGAATATTAACTTCCAAATTGGAAGTATTGGCGGTATGGGCTGGCAGAATAATACTGTGGAGATTAAACTGAGCCTTTCTGTAAATTACAGAACTCCATGGAGATGTGCCTTTCTTTCTGAGACAGAAGCCCCTTTTAATTTGTTGTGTATAAATTAGTATAACTTCGGCTGAATCAATGTCTTAGAATGGAATACTCCTGTAATTTTGATTTTCATTTTATTTAACACCAGGCATATAATGAGAAAACAATTTGTGTCCTTTGGGTACTCCAACAACCTGGAAAATCCCTGAAGAAAAAGGCTCCCTCCTATGATAGTTTAGTGTGGTATTATAGGGCATGGCATGACTTTTTCTAAATAGGTGAGTATCCCTGAGCACATTTCCTCTCAAAGTATAAAAAGGAGAGAGAGAGAGAAATATATCTGTTTGGGGCCATTTTATTGTGCTATTTTTATTTCTTTGTGTCTTCACAAAGAAATAAACACATTATATTCTTCTTACCTGAATAGATATTTAGAACTGAAGCCCAAACATTGTAAAAGAGAGAGAGAGAAAGAAAACATGCATAGAAAATGAGATATCACTGAATACGTAATCAATGTCAGTAGCTAGATGAGTCTTCTTTGGAGTTGCAGTACAGGCCACAGTCAGTGGAAGAACATGCCACATGGTCTTATCACCTGCTTTTCCAATGTAACAATATACCCTTTTGTAGGTAACGGTAGATTTGTTTGTTATAGACCAACTGGTCAGCTATGAGCAGCTGGAAAAGCAGGATGACATATGTGATCGATTTTGTTTGATGATAATGTAGAGCCACCAAAGGCAACAAGGAGGTAACGGGCTGAGATCTCAAAGAAGTTCAGGTACGGAGTGGTGAGTTCCTCTCTCATGCCCCCTCTTTCCTTAAGTCCTCGATTAGATTCATAACTGCTATTCAAATGGCTAGAAACAATGTGACAATACCAAGGAGGAAATGGAAATTCAGAACCTGCTGTGGTCTGTGTATATGCTGGGAACTTGATCCTCAAGTGGGAGGAAACTAGGAATAGATCATTCCAAGAAAAACTAAGTCCAAATCTGAGCAACTTCAATCCCTGATCAGATTAGTGATATGACCCTACACTGCTTACTGGGTGTGGCTGGGGGAGGTTTTGGGAGGGGAGAAAAAAAATTACTATAAAAATACTCAAACTCTCATATTATCTTGATTTTGTTTTGTTTTTTGTTTTTTTTAATTTTCAAGGCAGGGTTTCTCTGTGTAATCTCAGCTTGCTCTGTAGACCAGGCTGGCCTCAAAGTCACAGAGATCTGCATGCTTCTACCTCTTGAGTAATGGGACCAAAGGCATGCACCATCACCACCTGGGTTGATTTTGGTTTATTTACACCTGAAATTTGCTCCTATACTACCAGTCATATCTGGAGACAGGACCATGTGACTGGAGATACAGATGTTGGGGTCATACCTAAGGTGTGTCAAATGTTGAAGTTATTAGGCATGGACTTTTAAAAGCCATAGTGATACCAGTATTCAACATTCTGAAAATTACTCAAAAGACACTGATGCCCGTCAGCTACAATGAGGATGTTTTCCCTGATGAATCCATTGTAAAAGACATTGTAATTTGAACATCTGTGTACTTAGTCTTATCAAGCATCCTAGCTTAGCCTACTCTGTTTGAAACATACTCAAAATACTGATATTAGCCTACAGCTGGGCAAAATCATCTAACACAATACCAATTTCAAAATAAAATGCTTGCTATCTCATGTAATTTTCTAAATTCCCATATTTTCCAAATGCTGTCAATACAGTACCTTGCAGAGCACCTTCTTGTTTACCCTGGTGATTCCACAGCCTCATAGGATATGTGGTTTGCCTTGCTCGGCATCATAAGAAATATCATGGTGCATGTGGCTAGCCTGGGAAAGGATTAAAATTCAAAAACCCAGGTATAATGTCTACTAAATGCATATTGCTTTTGTAGCATGAACAAATCAAAAAAAAAAAATGTTAGCCCCATAGTGGGCTTTCTGCATTTAGGACAGTCTTTTAGCTCAGTGTGTTTCCTCATCTGCACTTACTTAGTACCAATGCGTTACTCAGTGTATTTCCCCAGGAAATATTTGGTGATATGTACCAGTAAATTAATAAAAAAAAAATGGCACTAGTATGTTGACAATTTAACCCTAAATAACTTAATGTGTACTTTAACTGGGATTTCTAGAGACCCTACCATAAACTAAAGTGATGTAATATAGTCCACAGGCACTAAATTACATGGAGAAAGCCATTCACTCTTCTGTGAACATTTAGTGTTGATGATTATGTCATGGAGAAAGTTTCAGATTATTGCCAGCAGTCTCCCATACTGCCCTACCATGACTAGATTTTCTCTTTTAAGAAGGAAACCACAAGCTTCCAGCTTGGCCCACTGGGCAGATAGGTTTCAATGGTTTCTCTATTCTGACTGAGGTTGTTTAGAAAGATGCCATGGGCTTCCTGGGCATCTAGTGTAGCCAGAATCTTTAATAAAAAAATGCCCAAGGCAAAGAAAAGGAAGAAAGATATAATGAGCAAGAATTCTACCTACTATTTGTTCTGAGGTCTACGCCCATTATTAGGCTTCCTCTTGTGACTGCTTTTTAATCTATGGAGAGTGTTTTTGATCTCTGTTATGATCAGAACCTACAATTATAATTTTCATGTTTATATGGAGTAAACAGAAGTGAATTAAAGAAAGAGTATGTGAGAGAAAGAGATGTGACAAAGGTGCTTCCTGACAGAAGACAGCATGCTGACTTAATCTAGAGAAGTGGGGTTAGCTGTGGAACTGTAGGCTGGGGGCTATGTGCCAGACTTGGAGCAAACCTCACATGTCCATCAGTCAGCACTCACTGAACAGCAATACCAGACACAGACACTTCTCCAGTTGTGGAGATAAGGTACCAAACAAGACAAGCCATTGTCCAAACATTTACAGTGTGGCAGAAGGACATAGACAACAGGTAGGCCAGACCTCCTCAAGAATAAGCTGGTATTCCTCCAGGAAGGCGGCTGAAAAGCTAATGATTTGAGCAAAGAGTGGGAGAGAAGGGCTAGGCATCTTGCTCCAGGCCGGGTCAGAAAGAGAGCAGCTTCCCACTCCAAGGGTGCCTGGGAAAATGCAGAGGAACAGCTGGGCTCTCTGTACCATTGCTGGGAGCTAAGGAGGAAGCATGAGTCCCCTCAGTCTCTCCTCTTGACACCTGGGTGAATGGCTGTTTACACAGGCAGATCACCCAGCCACTCCCTGAAAGAGAAACAGCTGCTTCCTGCCTTCTTAGCTGGCACAGATTGGGGCCCTGACACTATGTGCCCACAAGAAAGAGGAGGTGTCCTCCACTTGCTTTCACTCATTGGTTCAGGCATCTTGGGTGCCTCCCAAGGACAAAGATGACAATAAAGACAAGAAAGTGGCCACCCCTCACCTGGTCTCTCCACTAGACTTAAAAACCAGGGCTATCCAAGCTACAAGCTCCTGAGTTCTCAGTCTACCCAACAGCATATGGGAATATCAAAATAAGCCGAAGAAGCAAAGAAACCTTCCCAAGATCCATATCAAGGTGGCTGTAGATTCAGGCAAGTCAGGAGTCCTAGCTCCCTTGCCAACTGAATCCAATGGCCCCGCCTCTCAGCTTGTCAATCTAGGAAGCAATTAGATTGATTCTTCTTCATTTCCTCTACCAAACTCTTATGGAAGAGCATGAGCTGACTCCTGTAAGTACACCAAAGTTTAATGCAATATAAGTCCCTCAGTCCCTAAATTACCAGAAGGATCTTTGGGGCTGCTGGCTGCCTTCCTTTCCAGGCAACACCTCCTAATCTCATTGAACTTATCACAGCCTATAGTTAAGGCAAATGCACACTCTATTTGGCCACACGTCTATTTGCATAACAGGCTGTATTTTCCAATGCTCCCTTTCTCTGTTAAATCTCTAAGTGTCCATGAGCACCCAATGGGACTTAATGGCAGTCAAAGTGAAAGACACCCGCAGATATGATCTCTGCCCTCATAGCCTAGTGCAAGTGTGTGCCAAATGATTGCACATACAAATTCCTCAGCATACTAGACACTCCTGTTAGTTAATACCCTCCAGGAACCATGCTAAAATGGAAATAAACAGGAAGAAGTTTTAGTGGGAGAGATCCAAATGGGTAAAAATGGGTCTGGAGAAAACTGGCAAAGACATCAGGCAAAGTCCTTCTATGAAGGAGAAAGGATGGGAGAGGTATTTGTCTTGTTCCATTTTATGTGGATAACTTATAAAGAAAAAAAGGTTTGGGTAATGATTCTCGTGCCTGGAGTGTCCAAAGGCGCTATCACAAAAGAGAACAGAAAGGAAAATGACCACAGACAAGGAAGCAAGAGATCATGGTGGTGACAGCCTGCTCTTTGAAGGACAAATATTTCTCAGGAACTTACCTACTCCTAACTAGATCTGAACCACTCACCCTAAATAGCATCAATACACTCCTGAGGATGGAGCTCCTATGCCAGATTGCTTTCCATGGACCCTACCTGCTAATGATACTGGCTTGAGGACCAAGCCTCCAGTATATGAGCCTTTGGGGGACCAGCCACACCTAGACCTTTGTTTGTGGTGTGAGATCACAGGCCAGCTCTGAGGAAGTTCTAGAAGGGCCACATTTGAAGAGCTGGTTTTCCTTCTGTGCTCAGTGATGGGCTGTCAGAAAGCTAGGACCTTAAGATGTGGCATAAATAATGAAGTGGCTGGTTGTGAGTGAAGGAGTAGGAGTTAGAGGCCAGTAGGAGCCTGGCTGGTGGTTAGGGGCTGATCTCAGCCTGGAGGGAGAATGTCATAAAGTCAAGTTCAGAGAGTGCTAGTAAGTATTCAACAACTACCACCTCAGGGAGAGAAAATCTGTGTACTGATTCTCATGATGAAACTAAAATACCCCCACCCTAGTGAGGCCCGGATCCAGCATACTGTGCCTAAGCACGGAGTTGGAAGACACATGTGTAACCATACACATCTTGTGAGATGGCAAAGCCTGCACCAGCTCACCACTGCTGTGCGTGAGGCTGGAATTACTAAATTAGAGGAATTGGGACCTTCTGGCCCAGTGCCCAGAACATAGCAGGTGCTCTGCAAATGGCTGTTTACCCAGGAACCGTGTGGACTGAAGGCCACAGATGGGAAATCAGTAAGCAGAGGGGAGGGCTAGGAGGAAGAGACTGAGGGTGTCAACCCTGGGACCACAAATCAGAGGGAAGTTGTGATTCTTTTGAGCAATTGCCTTTTAGACTTCTAATTCCCACAAGGGACACATGGAGAGTAGGGGTTTCTACAGTCTCTGTAACTCCTTTTAGAATCCTATGATTGAAATCAACAGTTTTCAACCATTGTTTTAAAAATGCAATTATCCTTATGAACAAAATACTACAAATAAAACTGATGGAGAATGCCCTTCTGTTGGGGGTCCTGTTCTGGCTTCCTTGAAAGCTTCTCTAGCAGAACATTGGCTCTGTGACTCCAAGTAAAAGGACTTTCTTATGTCCATGCCCTGTGAAGGTTCTACTCCCTCAGCTTTTGGTCTGGTCTAAGGCCCAATGCACCAGAGATGAAGAAGAGATGATGGCTTCCCTACCTCCAACTACCCTGCTGGAGAGGCCCTGCAAATTGACCACAAAGAAATATAAAGATGCTGAGACCGTATAGAGCCAGATAAAGGGACAGAGTCCCAGGTACCCAGCATCTCAGATGGACCCAGGCCTAAATCATGCAGAAAGAATAAAAAATGTTGTTTTAGGGCATAAGATTATGTTACATGAGATTTAGATTATAGCAAAGAAGTAAAACTATCTGAAAATAGTGTTGGAGAGATGACTTGGCTGTTAATGGCACTGGCTGCTCTTCCAGAGAACCTGGATTAGGTTCTCAGAATCCATATGGTGACTTACAACCACCTCCAATGCTAGTTCCAGGATACTCAATGCCCTCTTCTGACCTCCTCAGGCATCAGGCACACTTGCAGTATACAGGCACAGATTCAAATAGAACATTCCTACAGGGAGGAGAATGAAGAAGGAGGGTCCCTAAAGTGGAGAAGGGGAAAGGAGAAGGAAAGAAAGACAATGAAGAGTGTCAATCAATGACTTAGCACTTCATTCCAGGCACACCAGGGACTGCTGCAGAATACTGCAGAACATTCTGTGGAGTTTTCACAGCCAAAGAAGGAGGAATCTGAGATATTTATCTTCTGCCTTTGGGCATATCAGTTCTGTAGGATTTCTAGTGAGCCTCACTTAAAGACAATGATACAGAGAACATGAGGGCAGAAGATGTTTGAGTTCTGGGAACTACAGGCAGGGTTCTAGTATGTGCTCACCTATAAAGCAAAGACTTTGGCTAAAGCTCAAGTGCTAATGGAGTGAGGAAAGAGAGGGAACCAGAAAGGACTGGGCACCATACTTGCTAGGATGATGGCTTACACTTAGTGGGTGTCTTCTTGGAGAACATGGGAAGTTACCTGACTCTCCACCATGCCTGTGAGAGGAGAAAGGAAAGTTTCTGAGTCCTTGGTTACACTGAGAACAGTAAGTCCTAGACTAGTTAGTGAGCAAGAAGCCCATGATAAGGAGAGGCAGTACCTAGTAACCCCAGGAGTCTGAGAGTAGCTACCTCAGCAAGTCCTCCCATCTCTTCTACCACCTGCAGAAGCTGAAATCCCCAGGGCTCCTGGGAGGAAGATGCACAATGACATCCAGGACCAGGATGGATCTTGAGGTGGTACACAATTCAAACCTGCTCCAGAAAGCAATGAGACTAAGACAAAAACCAGGCGGGGCATCCTGATGATTCATTTCATGAAGTACTATGGGTCACATCACAGAGCTTTACCAATGAGAAGGTTCATAAAACACTTTTACAGGTTGACTTTTGAGGCTAGAGACACTATCTCGGTATTACTTCCTGATCATTATAAAGCAGAGTATATTAAAGGATGTCAATAAGCACACAGAAAGAAAAAGGAGACTGCTAAGGCCCGAGTCTAGTTCTCCAGAATATCACGTTGTACCAAATGTCCATTCTTGATGAGAAAAAGTATTGCAGCCACAAAGTTTGACCTAAGCAAAGCATCTTTCGGACCACATGGCTGACAATGTTTTTTCAACAATAGATGAAAACATAGTAGCCCAGCAAAACAGTGAAAAGTAGGTTTGTTGTGCTCACATCTCCAGAGCTCTTATTTCTGCATGTGTGTTGTCCAATATATTTTCTTTCATCGTGTGAAAGAAGAAAGAGCTGCCACATTCACCAGATTCTCCGTTGGTGTCAGTAATGTGGGCCAGTTATGTTGGATGGCAGAATTGGGGCTCAACTTGTGTTGCCAGGCCATGACATTAGATAACATGAGGTTGGCATAATATTTAAAAATAATAGAATCTGTATTCAACAATACAAATAAGAGTCAACCATGTCCATCCAGTGTTTGGGAGTTAGATTGATGGCCAATGAGTCAGAAAACCTGAGAATTTTAATTAACCCAAGACTCAGCAAGATCTACCAGCAGAATACTTATTTTTAAAAGCAATTTTAGGCTGTAGCAATAGGTCTTATTTTCAGCAGAAAGGCAGTGATGATCTTAATAGATTCTGTACGGGAACACTACAGCTGGAGCGGTGTATATTCAGTTCTGGGTGAAAGAGTAAGCAATTAGATGCAGGCAGGATTTCAAATGCATGTCACATAAGGAATGGTTATCAGCACCAGGGATAAATGAGAACAAAATGATAACATTTTGTAGGAATAATAGTGGCCTCCATCTATCTGACGAGCACTCAGGTGCAAAAGGGAGTCAACATATCCTCCTTACTCTGCCTTTTAGTCAGCTATAGCCACATTAATGCTGTGTGGGCCACAGCAGTGTCTGTTTATCTTGTGGGCATCTGCCAGCGAGCTGATTTCTCTGACCTGATGGAGGGAGCCAGCCTCAGACCCAGGCAGTAGTTTGGTTTTCAGATGTGTTCTGCGAGATTCTTCTTCTTCTCCTCCTTCTCCTTCTCCTTCTCCTTCTTCTCATTCTCATTCTCATTCTCATTTTCATTCTCATTCTTATTCTTCTCTAAATCCTTCTTTTCCTTTTTGGAATAAATGTACCCCTGGGAATGGTTTCTCATGGTGATTCAAGAAGCACAAGAGGTATGTGCTTTCAAACTTCCTGCAGGATTCATCCAAAGCCAAGGGGCACTATACACTGTCCACTCTGAGACCATCAGAAGAGAGTTGCATACATTCCTGTCACAGTAGCCTGAAACCAATGATCCCATTTACCCTCTTGAAACTAGTAAGTTAAAACTAGAGTCCATGGTCTAAATCATCAGGAAGGCAGATTTGGGTATAAGGCAGTGAACTACTGAATGATTGAAATGCCCAAAGATGGAAACTCATGGCCCAGAAATTAAACAGAGTCCATTAGCTCATTCCCAAAAGCAGCAGAGATGCACACCTGCTATCATTTGGAAAGTTAACCCTGCACTATGCACCTCTAGCATACCATGGTCTCATCCTACGGTCTTCTCCTCTGATTATGCCATCCTGTTTCTCTCTGGGGGGGGGTCATAAAAAGTCATAGCTAATTGGTATCCCTGACCGTTTTCAGATGGGTTTCTCTATTCCTAACTGCCTTGAAAGCATAGGTGTACAGACTGGGCCATCAGCTTCTCTTGCCTCACACAGTGCTGCCCTTCTCCATGAGTTGGCGATATCTCTTCTCATGGTTGACAGACAGCTGCAAAAGCCCCAAGCATCACACCCTAACACTGAGAAGCAGACAAGCACTCTTCAGGATGTCTCTCTCCTCAGAATCAGAGTATACATGCGGCTTGCAGATATTTCCTTGCACCTGACTGGTTAATACCAGTGTCCATACCCACATCTCTGGCCTGTCACTTGCAAAAGGGAATGGAGTGCTAAGATTGCATGAGGTCAAGCATGAGCCATTGGTGGTACTACAGTGCTAAACAAAATCCAGGCTCTAAACTGTAAACAAGAAAGAAAAAGATGTGTCCACATTTCATCCTTGTACAGCTCCAGGATTTAAACTGGAGTAACAAGGTAATGAAGAAAGGACAGAAAGACAAGATAAAAGGATACACAGACAGGCTGGGATTGGGTAGACTGGAGCATCTCAGAAGTTCATTGTGTTTGTGGTGCACACCTGAACAAGGAGGCAGGCTTTGTGGGATCTGAATCAAGGATGCAAGTTTACTTAATGCCCATAAACACAGGCTCTGTAGGGGAGCAGTTGGGAGACAAAGCTACTGTGGTGGACATTTTCTGCACACACTATCAGTGTCCACACATGGACCAAAGGAAGCTTTCCCATCCCTTTAAAGCTGACCCAGGGAAGGTTTGCCGCTCTCATGGGCCATGCCTGTGTCAACAACACACATTCATTCAGGACTTCACTCCTCCCTACACGTTCATCTTTGCTAACCTGTGACCATAACATCCATTTAATGAGCTGCCCCTATGGGACAGTAAGCTTGCTAAGGGTGGGCATATGTCCAGACACACAGAGGCGTCACAAGTCTTCAGATGCCCTGCCATACAGGTGCAACCCCTGACCCTCTCCTCCACTGGCCCAATGCCGTCTTGAAGCTACTGTAAAGTGGCCAGGTCCCCATTCCCATCATCTTGATTTTGAAGCTGTCCTTCTCTCTAGGACCTCCAGGAGAGTTTGGTCTTCGCTGAAGCTGAGGACTCAGGTATAGGAACTGTATCAACACATACTGAGTGCCCAGGACAACATGTCAGTCGAGGAGCTGTGAGTTAAGGCTTTTATTTCTCCTTTTATTGCCTGCCATGAAGTCTGAACATATTAGATAAATGAGAGGTCAAACCCCAATCCCAACACCTAGTACCTGTGTGCTTTGGTTTGTGAAACCATGTGAAAACAGGAGCCTTTTCCAGGGATGCTGACTGAGACAAATAATGACTGCCTGCCAGACCCTAATCTACATGTCTGAGTTCAAGGTCATTTCTAGAGCAGATCAGTTGCTCCATACTCATCAGTTGTCCTCTCTCCAATCGCCTGGTGCTCTCAAAACCGGCTCAGTATTTCACAAAGCCATTCCTTGTCTCGAGTGCAGAGTGTGCCATTCTGTTTCCACATTCTTGTTCCATCTCTGGAAGATCTGTGAATCTTTCCTCCAAATAAATGACCATATATTGGAAATCCCGTGAGTATACCCTCTTTTGAGAATCGTGCTCTTCCCAGGAAGCAGAAGAGCAGGAGGAGAAGGTAAGAAATATGAGGACCTCAAACGGCCTTTTCAGCCTCTCTGTTTTCACTTCAGAATGCTGCGTCTCTGTCACTGGAGAGTGTCCTTGTCATCTCTCCTTCCTAAGAGCATACCAGCCTCCTTTCACTTCCCCTTTAAAGTGACCATGGACTTTGTGCCCTTGCCACTGTGGCTGCCTTGTGTTGCCCAATGCTGCACTGTCCTTATAATAAGGATTCCAAAGTGGCAATGTGAGCTTTTGTACCCAAGCAGTCACATTTACCACAGACACCACAAAACTCTACAGCCCCCTGGGTCCTCTCCACATTTCATGAAGGACCAGTTTTCATCTCTACTTTGCCTCCTAAGAGCTAGGCTCATATTTTCTCCCAGTCTTGTGACTGCTATTTTCCAGACTTTGCCAGTTCCCATTTTTTGTGGAATGTAAGTTCACCAGGACGAACTCCCAGGACTGGAAAGCCTGGTCTACATGTGTTCCTGAACACCTGCTGGGCACACACACGCGCACACACACACACACACACACACACACACACACACACACACACTCAGACACACACACACACACATTCAGACACACACACAACACATTCAGACACACACACATACACATTCAGACACACACACACACACTCAGACACACACACAACACACACATACACACACACACACACACACACACACACACACACACACACGTGCACGCACGCGCACACATCCTTCCTGAATCAGGACAGTTCATGGCACATCACAGTCTTTCTTCAGAGATTGCTAGTCT
This sequence comes from Cricetiscus sungorus, assembly GCA_030556225.1. Taxonomy (NCBI): domain Eukaryota; kingdom Metazoa; phylum Chordata; class Mammalia; order Rodentia; family Cricetidae; genus Cricetiscus; species Cricetiscus sungorus. Next base: position 28,274,631 of record JANBXA010000729.1, read on the forward strand.
TGCCTGCCATCATAAAGTAGGCATTCTTACTTCTGGGCAGATAGACTCACATCAAGTGCAGTTTAGTTTGAACTTGGAGGTGTATTCTCTAGATGTTTGGGGAAAATAGTATGATAAGAATACTGGTAGGACTTTTCTTTTGAAATGTCAGCATAGCAAAGGAATTTGAGATATGACCACAATAAGTTTGTTACTGTTTAACTGGGCACAGATGTATGCATAAACAAGTAGTGTTGTGATTGAATCCATAACAGTGCTGATCACCCTCTCCAACATGTCCTATATGTAAGGTCATTTGATGTTTTCCCCAAGTTTCAAAGGACTATATGGCTATCTCAGATTTTCAGAGAAAGTTAAGACCAAGCAAGGCTAAGTTAAGTGTGTAAAACCACATCATGAGTGTATGTCAGAGGGATCTGAACCCAAACCTTGGCTGCCTTCCAGCTTCACTTGCATCTTGTTCTATATACTGCTGCTTGGTGATGCTTCCGTATGTACCTTCTGGTTAATATTTACTCCCTTCTCCCTAGTACACCAAGTCAAGGGTGTGGCACAAGCCTTTTGCTTCCTGAATGGTCATCACTCAGTTTAAGCAAGGTTCCAAAAGGACATTGAAAGTGGCAGCCCTGAGTTTATGAAGAACCAAAAGCTGACTGTAGTGCACAATCCAGTAGTAGGCAGGTGGTGGCCTTTTCTTTTCTGTAGTGGGGGCCTTTTGAATGTCAAAATGACCCAACTACCTTCTAACCTTCAGGTAATCCAAGACAACACATGGAAAACTGTCTAGAAGACAAGAGACTTCATGGGGTATGAACAGATTCAAGAACACTGGTATATGGGATGATTGGAACATAATAGGTGCTCGAGCAGGGGGATTACAAGGTTTTCCCCCCTCCTTTAGTACAGTGGAGAGAATGTGAGCTTTGAGCCCCAAGCTTGTGGGGTGATATCATCAGAATTCTGGACTTCCATTGGTTATCTCTGGTGCAGAAAACCCAGGGAGATACCTCTGTGAAGGCATCTTGCATATTTCATACACAGGACACATCATTTCTGCCATCTTCCAAGGTCTGATGTTTCATGAATTTGCCCGACTTTCTCACACAGTAAAAGCACAGGCCTGTGAATTCTTTAGCCTTCTGCATTTAGGAGCATGTCTGTGGGCAGTTGTCTTGATTGTTAATTGATATAGGAGGTCCCAGCCTATGGTGGGTGGCACCATTCTCTGGACAAGGTGGTCCTGGGTTGTTTAAGACAGCTAGCTAAGCATAGGTTAGCAAGTGAGTCAACAGGCAGCATTCCTCCGTGGTTTCTGCTTCAAGTTCCTGCAGGAATTTCTGAATTTCCTCAATAATGAACTGTGACCTGGAAGTGTAAGTCAAATAAATCTGTTCTTACCTTAATTTGCTTTTTGGTCAGAGTGTTTTATTACAGCAACAGAAGGAAAGCCAAGAGCAAACCTCAAAGCAAGCTGAGTGTGGGACAAATCAAACCCAGAAGTGAGTTAATGATTCGAGTTTGTTCTAGAAGAAGCAGCTGGAACCCAGTGCCAACAGACAATGGCCATGAAGTAGATTGGGTTCAAGGTGTTCAAATCTGATCCTCAAAGATTTCCATTGCTCCCAAGCTCTTCAAATACAAAATCTGTTGTTTAAGACAAAACTACATGCTAAGTAATTGTAAACATTGTATAGGATACCTTCATCATCTGGTACAGTTGCCCTTTGTTGGGACCTGAAAACCAGCTAGTAGTGAAGGCTGCTTGGCTGGTCCCCAACCAAGAGCTGGAGCCACCTTTGTTAAATGCAGCCTTTGGTATTCTTTGCTGGCCACAGTCAGTTGTCCTAGATCACATTTGTTCTACCATTCTGTGTTTCCTTCCTACAAAGGAAACAAAAGAAGTGATTGACAAGAGAAAGGGGGAAGAAAGTAGTGAGGGAAAGAGGAGATAGGTTCCTATTTGTACTACCTAGCGAGTTCCCAGAATGGCTTTCAGAGGAGCAAAAGTGGCTTCCTCTTTCCCACTTGCTCCAGCACACCCTTGGATTTGCTATTGCCCTGTGTAACCATTGATCTCCAGAATCCAACATACAGGACACTGATCCCATCATGTTAGTCTCAGACTTGACCAATTATTTTTAAGAGAGACTTGGAGGAATGGCCTGTAAAAGGTCAGCAGAGTTGGCTCTATTCTCATATCCCTACAATTGTGCCAGGTGAGGGGAAAGTAGATTGTAAAGTACTTTGGATATTATCAAACTCACTCAGCCACCAGCCACATCAGCTGATTTGCCAGGCTTGTGATAGGGGCTGGAGGATGGGTCTTGATATTCCAATTGATTCTCAACTCTTGACTGGCCCTTGCTCTACCTGCTTCCTATGGGGGTGAGTTAAGAATACACTTTCTTCATTTCTTTTATTCGTTGTCTATTTCCTGCTTCAGAGGCCCAGTTAGAAAGGATAGCATCATGCATCTAGCTAGCCTCAGTGACTGGTATCAGGAAGGGTCAAAGTTTGGACAGAGCCACTTATGAACTGTGTGGTTTATTCTCTCTGAATCTTGCTGCCTTTAGCACCAAAGTAGTAATGATACATGACTTAGCCTCAATGCAAAACTTACTCTAAGTAACTGAATGTTAGGTGAGCACCTGCTCCAGGATGAAACACACAGGGACTATTCAACAAGGGTGGGCATCTCTAGCATTCCAGACCTAGATTCTAAACAGAAATCTATATGAGATAGTCAAGGCTCTGTCATCAAGCCATCTGGATTAGAAAATCCTTGTTTTTCCACTCCAGAAAGTTTTAAGAAGCAAGGTAGAGAATGTGGCAGGATCTTTCTCATGAGCAAGCTGAAACATAGCTTTTACCATGTGCTTAGGACCATACTTGGGCCAAGTGCCAGGCCATCCATGTGACAATGGAGTTATTCAGGTGGTAATTACAAATGCAGACCAATGGGATAGCTCAGTTTTGTCTTTAGGAAATTTATAATATGGGAAAGAAAACTTTATAACCATGATATTTCACATGGCCAAGATGTTTCTACCCATATCATTCCAGACCTCACCACAACAGCTAACTAGTGATTCTAGGAGGCTGATGGCATTGGTGGCTGGATTGACCCAATATCTATTGCTGATATCTACACTCTACACTTCACCTCTCTGGCAGTTTTAGCCTGCTCTGTGTTCACTGGAGTGGAATCAGGCAGGTTAATGTTCCCGCAGGAGCTACTCTTTACCAACAGCTGGTGGGAGCTCCTTTGTAAACACCCTGCTGCCCTTCACCCCAGCGAGGGGGCTCTTAGCTGGGTTTCTTTACTGTTCTTAATGGTCCTTAGCCAGCTTGGGCCCAGATACCCAGGGCTTGATAACACAGCATTCATTGGCCTGCTTGCATTGTCTTGGCCCTTATTCTTCACCTAGGATTTACTGGGATCATGATTTTCAGTGCTCTCAAATCTGTAAGTTCTGCTTGCAGAGGGACATATTGGGGTGGTGGATGAATTACCTGCCTGACTGCTGTGAGAAAATACCCAACAAAAGCAACTAAAGACAGGGAGGCTTCCGGTTTAAGGAGCTGCAATGCATAGTGGAGACATGGCAGCAGGTACTCCAGGGTGGCTTGAACATAAGGCAACTGCATGTTACATACATGGCCCATAAGAGTAAGTAGAGAACTTGGCTGAAATCTGGCTGGCTAGAAATCTTCTAGCCCTGTCTGCCAGCTAGGTCTCACATCCAAAAGGTTCCATGACTACCATTAGTGGGGACCGAGTGTTCAAACACATTAACAGATAGACAGACTCTGAAGGGCTGAGCTGACCCCTGTACACATACCAAGTACAATGATGTCTGGTAAGGCTACAAGAGCATGCATTCTTCTAGCAACACTAGGGAAGGGGCCAGGATTCCATTTTTCCTGTGTTCCATGACTCTGTTCCATGAGTCCTTGTTTGGAAGCAAGCTTCCTTGGTGATGCCCCTGGAGGCCAGGAGCCATGGGTGGGCTGATGCAAGAATCTAAAGTTGTGTCTCTAGGCTATGACCACAGCCCAGCTGTGGGCTTCTTCATTTAAACACAACATCTGTGAGCAAGAGGAAGCATCCTCCATCCAGGCCAACTGGGGTTCTCTTTCTCTTTCTGTTTCTTTTTTTTTTTTTTTTTAAAGGGAGGACTGTAAAAAACATTTAACTCTGGGCACTTCATCTGTGCTAATAATAATAATTAGAACAGTAGGTCCAGCTGAGAGGAGTTCGTCTCCCAATAATGAGAAAGACGAAAGCACACTCTAGGCAAATAAGACGAACAGTTGGGGGAAGAAAGTCAACCTCAGAAGGGCTGCTTCTGAACTTGGTGATTGGCATATGAGTGAGTCAAGGTCTATCTAGCCTAGTATTCTATCAAAAGTAAAAATGGAGGGAGAGAACAGAGCAGAGACAAGATACTAGATGCTAGCTATGGCATTCAAGTACTCACTAGAAAAATTAATATCCCAAGGACCAACCTGCCTACCCTAAAATGTTGCCCCTCTAGTAAAAAAACAAAACAAAACAAAAAAAAAAATACTCCTCGTGGCGTCATGCTGACATGACATGAAAACACAACAGCAACCACATGTGAGTATGCAGACCTTGGGAAGGGTGAAAAAGGAAAGAATGGGCATCTCTCCCAGGAAATAGGGCTTTTGCAACAAATTCAGAATCTGCACAGGTCAATGCACACAAAAGACACCCCAGCTCCTCTCTTTCAGCCCCTCCAAAACACACATGGTGGTTTCCAACCACTCACAGATGTTTCTGCCCCCAAAACAAACACAGAAACAAATATTTACAGAGCTCTGAAAAGTCAACAGAAGTCACCTGGGCACAAAGTTTCCTTGCCTGAGCCCGAGATCTCTGGCCTGGGATTATTAAACAGAATGTCACACCTAGTTTCCATTGCAGGACAGCAAACTCTTGCACCCAAAGGAGATTAGTTCCCAGAGTAGGTTCATGAAAAATAAAGATCACATCTTTTCCAGACAGTGTTTTCAGTCCCAGAGAAGACTGGACTAGAGACAAAGATAACGCTGGTAACATTTCCTCATTTGACGATGTATGCTGTGAATCAACCCACGGTGGTGGTTACCAACAGCACAGTGGCTGCTGCCCGAAGCCACATTGCCCACCTTGAATGATCTCAGATTCGGTCATTTGCGGGAAAGGCTCTTGCTTGCTTTTCCCGAATGTTCCAGATACGAACAAGTCTCCACATTAGAAAACAGAGCAGCAATTGCTGCCAGCAGCCTCGGCTTCACTGTGGTGCTTTCTTCCACAGGGCTAGGAAACCTGACAAGAAAGACCATGAGCGGTGCTATGGACGGGAAGGAAGGTGGGAGAGAGCAGGAAGAGAAAGGAAGACTAGGAGGGGAGACTAAAGGAGAAAGGAGGGAAGGGGGAGGGAAAAGAGCAGACAGGTACAGAAAGGAAGAATGGAAGAGACAGAGACGGCCCTGTTGCTCTCACACACTCACTGCTTCACACAGAGGGACCAGATAGCTCCTCAGTGAAAAGCTGAGATTAAGCCCACAACATAATTTCCATTATGTTAATGTTGCTTTAAAATATATTGCACAGAGTGCTGCAACAATCAAATTATCAATTATAATGTCTACTCGGAGTAGAAAAGTGTTACAAACAGAGGCCTGATTACTGCTTCAGTCCATCCAATCTGCATACTCATTGTTCAGTACAGGGAAAACAAATTATCTTGTGTTGGCCCCAGTTCAAATTTAATTAAATGAGTGCAAAGCAATTATAATAAAGTACAATAGTGTAGTAATGAAAGGAAAATAACTCATTAACCTATTAATCTTTATTTATGTTCCTCTCAAATAACTATGTAATTTCTTTATCACCACATCCCATAAGAAAACGTAGGGTCTCACTGCTCGTGGCCTGCTTTAAAGATTGTATTTGGTTAAGATTTTTCGCTGCTGCCATTTATATCGACTTTCCTTACCTTCAGGGCTCACCCCTTCCTTTCTCACCCATCATGCTCCTGTCTACATATTCATGTATATTGCCTAGATTTAGGCTTCTCTCACATGTTCCTCTCACATTTTTCAGTTGTGCAAGGTAGCTCTCTCTGGAAGCGGAGATGTGGTTAGCATAGCAAATAACAGAGAGGCACCCTCTTTCACCTATTGCATAAGGCAAAAAAGGCAAGAGTGGGGACCACTTCCAGGCAGGGTGGAGCCCATGAGTAAGGAGTGAAGGGCTTGCCAGCTGACAATGTGTTTGGCCTTGCATCTCATTAAATCACCTTGTGAGGAGGCCTGATTGGCAGATGAGAAAACAGTGTTGGAGTAGAGAAGTGTTTTGCCCAAGCCTCATATGACAAGTTGTAGCTTCTTGACGCTGACTCCTATCTATAGCCCCTCTCATAGACTTCCTTTAGAAGCTCTCTAATCAAAGTACAATCTGCATCTGCAGGATGACAACTCTGGGGTCAACCGGAAGCAACTCAGAATCGTGCCCCTTTAGTTCCTGCAGAGTCTGAACCTGGGTTCCAAGCTTCCCTGTTGACTCCTGTGCATGTTAAGGCTTGAGCAGCACCATGCTGCCAGGGGCTAGCCACACAACTCCTCAAGGAGAGCAGAGACTCAGGGAAGTCCTCGGGGACATGGTTCTTTGGACCACTATACTGCCTGCTTAAGGATTTTCTGGCAACATGTAATACCTAGAGACAACTTCTGGCAGTCAGTCCCAACTCTGGCTTCCCTTGCATATCATATGAGGACAAGATTAGATGTAAAAATATTATATGATTATAAAAACAGAGTATTTTCTCTCTCCAGTGTAATACCTGGTTCTAAAACCTTTAACCTTTCCTTCAAGGAGAATTTGGCAAGTCACCAAGAAGCGAAGACACCTTGATGGATTGACAAGCCAACCCTTGTCCAGTTTTTAAAGATTTTCCCCTGTATTATGTAATTTAGTCTTCAAACCACTCCTTTTTTAGGTGAAGTTACTACCAAGAGCTTTAAGTGTCATGACTGAATGTGCCTACCCAGCTGGGAACAAAATTATGCTTGGTTTCAATGCCAGCACTTCCTCAGTGCTAAAAAGATGTGAGGAGAGACAGGGAGGAAGGGAAGAAAGAGAGAAAGAGGAGAAGAAGAGGGAGGAAGGAGCAGGGGAAGGAGGAAAGACTAAGGTGAACCTTAAAAAATGGCGTGGAAGTGGCTAGGGATGTTCATCAATATCTGTACTGCATACTCCTTTCTTTAGGCACCCTGAGGATTGTACTGCTTCCCTCCTTGGCATTAGGTGAGACTACATGAGTAACTTTGACAATGCAATGTCAACGGGTTTGATTTTTAGATCAAATACTTAATTGTGAACACTGTACAGGGCTGTTTCTCTTCTTCCTGCTACAGAGATCAACAACACTCAACACGCTGTCTGTGACATCAGCCTGTGTTTCAAAGTGAATGACCATCCTGCCCAGGGGTCCCATGTTAACCTATGACAGACACGATGTGAATGAGGAAAAATAAACTTTTTTTTTGTCCAGTTAGAGATTATTTGTCAATGAAGCACAACTAAGCCTATCCTGATTCTACAGACACTGCTCTTTTTTTTTTAAACTAGAAAACAGCATTCCTATTGGAGAAAGATGAAATGAATAGTTTTTATTTTGTAATGAATATTTAGTATTCATTATAAAATACAGAACTCACACAAAATAAAGTGCCTTCCCTACCCAAAGTCACAAAGCTTCTATGTGGCAGAGCTAGGTTTGGAGCACAAATCTCCTTATAACTAACTCTTTCTCAATACAGAACACCTCCATCAAGAAATGTCTGGAGCCTGTTTCCCTCCCTGCAGTTCAGGTATGCCCCAAGTTACTGTATCTATCTAGCTTTGTACTTAGTTTTATTACCCCTCACCTCTCTAGAGGAACACAAGTTATCTGGTATGTGCACGTGTGCGTGTGCACACACGCCCGTGCACATACACACACACACACACACACACACACACACACACACACACAGACACATGTAAACACACACACAAATACACATACAGAAAAATACACACACACAAACACATACATAGAGACACATACAGAGAGAGACAGACACAGAGAGACAGAAAAAGAGAGAAATAGACACACAGTGATAGTCACACACAAACACATACAGACAACACACACACACACACACACACACACACATAGACAGATAGACACACAGATACAGAGAGAGGAAGAGAGAAAGAGAGAGAGAGAGAGAGAAATGGACACACAGAGGGAGACAGACATTTACCAAGACACACAGAGACACATACACAGAGGTAATTTGTACACAGGAAGCTCTCTCTCTGATAATAGCTACTTAATCAGTTCATTAAATTAATTGAAGTTCTTATTTCTTCCTCTAAAACACACCTCTACTGCATCCTGGCAAGTTGTTAACTCCTGGCAAGTGGGTTCCTTTGTAACCCATCATGCCCTCAGCCAAGCTCTGGAATTCTTTGGGCGCTAATGTTTCTAAGAGTCCGTTAGGATTTATTCCCAATCTGTTTGCTTCAGTTGCATTCATTAGTGTAATCACATACATTAACAGGAGTGGGAAAGGAAACAGTGCTGTTTCTGTGAAAATGAGAATGCATTGGAAAGAGTCCATAAAGGAAACTTTAAAAACAATGCAACAAAAATCTGTAAAACGGGGAAATTGTGACAACTTATATGCAAACTACCCTAGAATATTCCTTCAGTCTCTTAAGACTGCACATCTTATTTTAAAGAAACGCTATCTTCTAGGTAGGGTGTTGTGAATGCAATTTATACAAGAAAGAGAAGCTATGGGTTTCCCCAGTATAATATAATAGTAATTGAAGGACAAAATGTCAGAAGCCTTCATCAAGTAATGCATACTTGGTAGTAACATTAAAAAATTGCTAACCTCTCTCTCTCTCTCTGTTTCTCTCTCTGTCTCTCTCTGTATCTGTATCTGTCTCTGTCTCTGTCTCTGTCTCTCTCTCTCTCTCTCTCTCTCTCTCTTGTGTGTGTGTGTGTGTGTGTGTGTGTGTGTGTGTGTATGTGTAGGCACATGTATATGAGTGTGCTGGCCTATTCATGCATTGTGGAGGCCAGATCATTATGATGCTCCATCTTACTTATGGGGGTTGGGGGAGCAGAGTTTCCCACTTGCTGTGTGCTGCACTACTTCTGTATTGTTTTGACACAGGTGACAAAGGATTGAAGAAAGGACAGAAGCACAGATGCAGAACAGAAACGCCGTGATTGGGTGGACTGTGTTTGTTCTGATGAAGATGTGCCAGCAACATTAGAGAGAACCTCAGAGAGTCCATTTTGTAAATCTGAGTTGAGGAGACAGGTTTATTGTGTACAGCTGAATGAGGAGACCAGTTTGCAGTATACAGTTAAACAGGAGGAAGGTTTAACTAATCTTGGTGGGATGCCTCTGTAAGGATGAAGTCTCAGGCTGCAGTTATTCCAGAGGAGGATGCTGTGACTGATAGCTTTTTCATAACAGTCAGCATTCTCACTCTGACCAAAAAGGCTTTGTGATCCCTCAGACCCTCACCCATGCTTTGCCACACCCTTCAGTCTGAAGCGCCAGGGTCCTTGACAAGGCTGTGCTCCTGTCAAAAGCTCACATTCATTCAGTACTTCCTCTGCTCTTTATTCCCTCTGGGCATCTTCTGTCCCTTGGTTGTACCTTGAACAGCACTGATTAGCTAGATGAGAGGCCAGAATGTTGAGTCCTAGCATCCATCTGTTTCTACCTCCCCAGTGCTGGGAGCATGGGCATTGATTTCTACCTCCTCTTGCATCTTACATGGGTGCTGGGCATCCAGTACTCCTGTGTGTGCAGCAAGTACTTTACTGTTGACCCATCTCCCCAGCACCAGTATGCATCATTTCAACCTTTCTTGTTTAGTTGCTTTTGATGAGGATTTTTATGTTACTAAATTTGTTTCTCTCATCCCCCTCATCACACAGTTCTAGGTGTAGCTGTTCACATATTCTTTATTCAATTAACTAATGCGATAAGCATTTATACAGTAACTACCTGTGCCAAGGGTTGGACTGAAGGCTAGCGAGGAATCAAGAGCTGCTAAAGCCTTGGGGAAACTTAAATAATCACAGAAACCTTGACTGATGAAGTTTGTGGTGTGTTGGGGAAGGCTAGGATCCACTCATTCTTCCTCTCTGTAACTCAGATATGGGATGATTTCCTACTTCTGAACCAATGAGCCTTGCATTCCCTTCCTTGGGTCCAATGTTGCCCAAAGTTTCTGTGGGCTAAATGGCCACTTTCGTCATTAACAGCCTGAACTAAATTCCGTTAAGTTGCCGGAGCACCTCAGAATTTGGAGAGTTTGCTCAAGGACCTGCTTCCCTTCATCTCCTCCTCGCTTCTGCTTTGAGGATGCTCGTCTCTCCTTTCCCAACCCCAGTCTGTCCATGCCATGGACTCCATAAACTTGCCCTCCCTGTGATTTAAAGTGGAGGAGGTGAGGGCTCCGTAGGAGGCAAGAGAGGAAGGCTATAGCTCTTATCCACAATCTCCATATTTGTGGAGTCACCCTGTGTTGGTGTCTAACCCACTCTAGCAAGGACCAGCAAATCAGGCCCATACAGGAGGAAGAAGGTGAGCTAGCAGGCTTAGAGGCAATGCCCACTCTCAGGGTTGTGCAGGGCCAGGCTGAGAGGCAGTAGTTCTGTAAGCTTTGCCCCACGAGTGCCTTGTTTCCATATCCTTGCCCTGGTCTTAACGCATGTTTCTTTTGTAAATGTTCAAGAGAATGTTCAAGCTTCATAAGCCACGTGATCTCCATTGCTATATTCAACACTGCTTCTGGAATATGCATGACTGTGTTGCAATAAAGCTTTATTTTCATAGACAAGTGGCAGACCTGATCCGCTGCATGGCCTGCCGCTTGCCAACCCTCATTCTAAAGGAGACAGTTGCCGACTCTGGGGCACCGCAGCATCCTGGTTTCCTGTAACCCTGCACACATCCTCACAAAAAGTCCCTTTACTAAACTCCCCTCAAATTACCCACATTGAATGTACCATCTGCTTCTTGCTAGGACTTAATTGATGCACTTGGCTTTGCAATTCTCCAACACAGGCTTTAAATGCAAAGTAACAACAATAACAAAAACAAGGAAAACAGACTGCGACCAATTACTGTGTGATGGGGACACGGTGCTTACCACGCACACATCCGTTCCCAAATATGACAGAACGTTTTGCCCAGTGCAACACACTCATACAGTGGACCAGAGGCGAGCTAAGCAAACTTCCTTTCTTGGTGCCCATAGTCTCTGCCATCCTGCTGCCCTGTTTGTTGTCTTCTAAAGGAACAGAGTTCTATTCTAATTAAACAAGAAAACACATCTTTTCACAAGGGGAGATGGAGGGCATTGTACTCTGTGCCTCAAAGAAGGCTTTAATAAGAATTCTTTTGTATTCCCTGCTTTTATTTGCAGCTTCCCCAGGCTTTCGCTACTAATAAAAGGATTGTAAAGTTGACAAATATAAGCAGGGACAAAGAAGTTTGGGGAGATAATGCCTTGGTGAATGGGCAGGGGTTTGAAAGTGTATTGATTCCACAACTCGGAGATGATTGTGAGAAGCCAAAGCTGCCATTCGTTAATGTGATATTTCTATTACAAGTAAAAGTCTCCATAGGAAGGATCACATGCTTCTAATATCACCTCAAATTATGCTCTGTGTTGAGGAAAATAGTTCAGGCCAAAGATATCTGAAAATATGTTTTCAAATATGAACTCATAGCCCCTCCCACAACCTACCATGTTATCACATGTACTCGGCAAACAGAATTCCAGCCAGTGCTAGGCATTCATCTATGTCTGTCATGGAGGTCTGTGGTCCTTCCACATGTATGACTAGCTGAAGTAACTGTTCCTCCTTCTAGTGTGAGCTCCCAGTTTTCCCCTGGAGATTCCTTCATTCCTACACTCAAAGCTTTGACACTTCTTGTGAGGCCCCATTGGGGTGCATGTGACCAAATCCAAGCCAATTCTCGGACTGTGTTCCTGGCCATTGAGACTGATTGTGATTGTATAGGAATATCATCTAGTTACAAGCAGGAGGGTTTTCCGGGAAAGTGGGAAGATGGACTTTCCTACTAACCTTGATTGTGGGGGCGGGGACTGTTTAAGCCATTGCAGTGACACAAGGAGTCTGACATCAACAGAGTAAGATGATGAAAAGACTAAACTCCAAATGCAGCCTTGACTAAAGCCAGCCTTGAAGACACTGACGGGAAACAGGTAAATACACAGGCACATTTCCAAGCTTTCCACTGATCAACCCTTGGTAATGCCTCTTTTCAGAATCTTTACCGAGAGCATTGAGAGAAGGGAATCATTCTCCGTCCCTCAAATACGAACAGAAACTCCTTTTGACCAATGTAGGAATTGGTGTTATATATTTTCAGTTTTTCTTAAAATTCTACCAGCATACAGACTAACTTGAGGGAACACAAGATTCAGGAAAAGGACTGAATCAGACCAGAAAACAGTCAGCCAGCCACCAGAAGCAGGGCTTCCCAGCTCACCCACAGCTCTAGAAAAGATGCCCAAGTGTGTTCAGCTTAAACAGCTAATTTACAGACTTTGAACAAAAAAAAAGCCACTTAAAACTATTCCTTGATCATTAGCCCTGGCTTTTTATATGTCTATGAGCAAATAATGTACCCTCTGTTTTAGTAAGAATTGGATTCTTTCATTTAAATTTAAAAATCATCTGCCTTCATTTCCCAACCAGGCAGCCCTCTCGGGTATCTTATTTTGTCTGTATCCCCAAATAAGTGACATATCAGTAGATACTAGGCAATTACATAATGTTGGCAGATTCACAGATCACATTTTGAAGAGCAAGGGATATAACTACTAGAGTCTCTGCAACTACCTGTTGGAGAAGGTGGTTTGCACAGCTTAGCTCACTGTCCCATTTTCCTGTTACAAAACACCCATGGGAGGATAGCTTATAAAGGCAAACAATGTGTTTTAGCTCACAGTTCCAGGGGACCACAACTGTGAACTCATAGTCTGTTTGGCTTTTTGTGATGCCCTCATCCTCCATTACGCTGCAGTAGAGAAGCAGAGGAACCCGGCACATTTGAAAGGGATGTACATGTGAGAAAGGCACCTGGCCTGCTTTGTAGCAGCCTGCCATTGTGAGAACTCTTCCACTCCCACTAGAACTAATCCAGTCTCAAGAGAACTGTGCTGGTCTCTGGAGAAAGACACTAGCCCAGTGTGAGGGTGATATTCCTGTGAGCTTCCCTCCTCTTCCAGGGTCTACTACCTCTCAGTATCGTGACACTGGGGACTTCATCTCTAGCACAGGAACTGGGATGGGAGAGGGCAAATCAGATGCAACCCATCACACTTCTAAACAAGCTTGAAAGTTGCAGCTCACCTCTTTAGCCAACACAATAGCTGGAGACAGGCACATCTGAGACCCAGATTCTAGGGATCACACTCAGCCATCTCCCTCAAGGGAATAAAAAAAAAAATCCAGGCCTCAGCTACCAAAACCTGAAATTAGGAATAATCCTTTTTTCTTTCTAAAAACAGGCAGGCAAGAAGCCCAGATCTATTTGCCCTCTCTTCTCCCAAATACTAGCTATTTACTGCTGTAACCGACAGCATTATTCCTATAATTACTTTCTTATTTATTTTTAAAAAGGCCTAAAGCCAGGGGTCATGCCTTACCTGACCTATTTTCTGTATCAGAGTACAAGCCAGCTACCAGTTCTCACCAACTGTGAACAAATTGTGTGTTTATGTGTGGGAAGGGGGAGAGAGATACCTGCTATTATTTCTATTCTTAGAGGGTATCCAAGTGCCTCTACCAGTTAGCTTATAATTTAAGTACTCAAGTATCCCCCTCGTCATCTCTGCAGATGAATATCAGAAGCCCCTGCTGAAGTCTGAAAGGGTGACTACCCTTGGTGGACAGAACACACCTGATTCTACCCACACATTTGACAGTGTACCTCCTTGACGTGCTCATCCTGTGTACACTCATTCCTCTCTTTACAATGCACCTAACAACCTGTTAGCGACCCAAGACCCACACCTCCATCAGGCTACATGTACAGCCTCTGAAGAATGGCATCAGTTTCTTCCCCTCTTAATGACCACCGTCCTCAGCTTCTATTCAAAAGTATTTCCAATGCAACCCAGTACAGGATACGTGTGGAATAAGACAAAATTATGTTCTCAAATGAACTTTTAATGAGAGGTCCCTATTTAACATCTTATGCTTATGTGTAATTAGGTGTATAAATGATTAAAATCAGATTCATTATGAAAAGAGACATGTGCAGTAGAAAAAGGATGATAAAATCTACCTATCAAAACATAGAAACATTCCCATTACAACCCTTAGTAACCAAACTCTGCCTCTTGAACCCCATATAAGGAGGCTCCAAATAATAATCAGCAGCCTTGAGTGGCTTCACTTGTGTGGCCCACTGCCCTCTCACTGTGTGTTCTTATCGTTTTTATTGCTATGCTTAAAATGAAGTTTCTTTGCTACTTTTGCAAATCTGTGTGAGCCTTCAATTCTTTACTTGACAAGCTAAGAATCTGGCAAGAGCCAGGGCCTACCCCAGACCACAGGTAACACTACCATTGTCTATTCAGATCACAGCAGGAATACCACAGACACAATGTGGTCAACTGTCTGAAGTTCCTGCTGCCATGACTTCCCCATCGTGAAGGGCTGTATCACCTGGAAATATAAGCCAAAATAAGTCATTTTGTCCCTAGATTCCTTTTGACAGTTATGTTGTCACTGCACTGAGACAAGTAACTGATACAAGCACTATGGGTAGTATTTGATTCACTACAAACTCTACACCTCTCATGCCTACACACTATGTGGACTGTTTCCTCCTTCCCTTCATGTTCACGTAGCACTGGATTCATCTGTTTTGAATTCATTCACTGTGAGAGCAGGTGTCCTGAAGACTCCCAGAGGGCCAGCCCCATGCCAGCCAGCACATCCTCAAACACAGGCAGAGGGGGATAACAATAAGAATCCTCACTCTGGCTTCTGGAGGTCTGTGTGTCAGGCCACCAAAACACTGTGGTAGTTTGTCAGATGACCCCAACCTTCCCTGCCTTAGGCAGGTGTCCCTTCCCTTGCACATAACCCTGAAGGGCATGAAGCTCTATTAATGTCCAAAAGCCAGGCTAACCCAGAGTACATGGCATTCCATCTCCTCAGAGCCCTGTGGGCGAAGATACAGATGGGCTGTGTCACGAAGGGGACAGGATCTAGCCTCTGTCAGCATGATGAACCCCATGATGGCAAGGGACTCCAATGTTACCAGTATTTGCTTCTCGTGTCTATTCCAGCTGTCTATACACTCGACAAACAGTGACCATCAGTGCATTAAAGCAAGCAACTGGGGACCTGTCACCTTTCTTCTGACCTCTGGCCCCTCATGCTCCAACCCTGGTAGCATGTCCTAGTCATGGCAATTTGTAAGAATTCACAAGGACCTGTGCATAGATACATGCCATGTTTTCTAGGTTTTGGCACTCAATTCATGCTGCTTTTCGAAGTCTGTGTTGACTATTTTCACCCTTGACCACAATCCTCATTCATCAGGGGTCTCTCCAAATGTACTCAACCCATGCTGTCTAACACAGGGTATGTGAGAAACAGAAGGGTCTTGATTTTGTATGCCATGTCACCTTTATTCTTGAGAACACGTGGCTGCCTTCATTCACTACACCACTGCCCACCAAAATGATGTGCCCTCCTCTTAAAAAGCAAAATCAACTGAGCATCATTTCAAGCAGAGGAAGAGACGCCTCCATAGAGTGAAGAGCTTTATAACCCAACATGGTATTAATGACCTCACTTCAGTGTTTATCAGTAGCAGTGCCTATAATCCCTTGCCAGAATTACATGCTGGCCAGTTCAGATAAATAACACAGATCTCCACCACTCATAAGCCCAAATGTTAACAATTAATTTCCAAAATCCATCCTGAAAGACCCAGACAGGCCTTTGCTTGGTGAAATTCTCACTAGTCAACATTTAAACCTCAAAACTTGAAGCTGTTGTCAAGACACCGCTGACTTAGGCAATCAAGATAACAATATTCAGCAATAACCCGGGTGAAGCAGGGACTAAGTGTGAATTAATAAGTCGGCTGACACCAGGCCCCAGATGTTTCCAACGCAGGCAATATACTCGAAGTGATGCTAAGCAGATTTACATACTTAACTAATATGTTTATTTAAAGAAAATTTCCAAATCCCAAATAACATCCAGATTTCTTCTTTGGCGGCAGATCAAAAGACAGCCTATCAATAAAGACAGACTCCAGCGTGAACCTTCCAACATCTGCTTCGAGCCACTAAACAACAGATTTGAGAGTTTTGAAAAACTTAATTGCAGACAAATTTCACTGCCTCTTACATAAATATATATATGTTCATGTCCCTGGGGTGGTTCTGACCTCATCTATTTTCATGTTGGCAGTACTAGATACTCTCAGTCACCAGCTCCAGTGGTTCTACCTCCACAGAGAGTTTGAGAGCCTGCTTCTTCATTCAGAGTGAAGGATGAATGGATGTTTTTCTCCACCAGAAAACTCTAAGTAAAACTCAGGAGCAAGCATTTGATCCTGGAATGTTGTAGAAAAGAAGGCTCCTCCCTCTACCAGTACCTGCATTGTGTGCCCCTGATTGCCAGTGAGCGTTTACTTGGTCTGGATGTCCTGTAGATCAGGTAGGTAGGGGGTGTGTGTGTGTGTGTGTGTGTGTGTGTGTGTGTGTGTGTGTGTGTAAGGTTAGAAATAGTAGTGAGTCAGATTATCAAGATGTGTCTCATTGTTGTCAGCAACTCCTCATGAGAAAGCTCAATAACCAAATACATGTATGAACAGATCTGTGTTTTGGTGAAGGGGCATAGACAAAAGAGTGCTCATTCCATAATAGCTCTTTTCCCTTTAGCATGAGTTAATTCATGTCCCATGGGTGGTAACTACCTGCAATTGGACTGTGATTGTTAAGCACAGGGGTATTCTTCCTACCCAATGGCCATGTCTGTAGTTGGAATAAGGACTTAGTTCAGAAACTCCCCTTGGCTGAACATCTGTTTAGTGCAGGGATGAATATACATTAAATGACACAGGGTCATGTGGTTCATAAATATACAAATCATCCCATCTTGTTTGCATCGGCTTCATCCTTTGAACTCTGTCATGTTGAACTTCTGGGACCAATCCCAACCCAGCCATGACAGGAGCAAAATGTCATGTCATTGCTGACACATTATAGTTAGCCCTGCATAACTGCCACGACAGTATCTGTAACAGAGCATGCTCAAACATTCTTGTCATTATTCCCTAAACAACCTTTTACAGAATTGTATCAGGTGTGACAAATACCTTAGATACAATGTAAGGTCTCCAGAAGTACATGCCTAGGTGACAGGTAAGTGCTGTGACATTTTAAGGGAGGAATTTGAGAATTCCAGGATGTGAATCCTCAGGGGTTCTGGGAACCAATCCTCCATAGATACAGAGGGGTTGCTATTTTGGGTGTGTGAAGCCATGCTTCTTTGCCACAACAGAACAGGAAAATTCTATTTGAAAATCAGCTATGTAGGGATCTGTTGAAGAATAAGCCTTTTGGGTTGTGGCTCTAGGCTTCCTTTCCTATGGAATGAACTTGTTTCTGGCATACACCAAAGCTGACTTCATGCACATATGTCCACCGTGCCTCTGCATGCTGAGGGTTCATCTTCACACATAGACAGACCTCTTGCACTGACATTAGCCACCCTTAATGGCAGGACTGTGTTTTGTATATCTTTATGTAAATAGTGCTGTGTCAGTTGGGGTTCTACATAGCAACAGAATTGATAGAAGAAATACATATAGGGGGATTTATTAGAGGGGCTTCGAGTCTGGGTACTCCACCCATAGCTGTCTCATAAGAGAATGGCTGAGAATCTAGTAGCCATTCAGTCCACATCCTACTCTGCCATTGGAGTCCATAAGGATTCCAAGAGAGTTGCTGGTTTTCAGTCTGTATTGGAATCCCAAAGAAGTTGGATTGAATACCGATCACAGCAACAGAGTAGACAGACTTGCCAGCAAGAATGAGGGCAAAAAGGAGAAATCATGTCCCCTTTTTTGTGGGCATCCACAGGTGAGGCTCAGGTTTAGGGAAATTTCCCCCCCTTCAAACAGCCCAATTAAGAAAATCCTTCACAGGAGTGCCAGTAGCTTTAGTTAATTCCAGATGTAGTCAAGTTGATGACCAGGATTAGCCATCAAAAGTGCCTAGTGGAAAACAGACACAGAGCAGAATGAGAGCCCAGTTCTGGGTAGCTTCATGGATGGGTGGATGGATTTTTCAGGCCCTAAAGGGGAGTAGTAACAGCCACCTCACTGGTTCTTGTGGGTTAAATGAGCCAATACATGAGGTTCAGTTATGTCTAGATCATAGCAAGCACTCTGCATACAGATTTCTGATCGTTTCTATGCTATGCTTTGTATGGCTCATTTCTTGTAGAGCAACTTGTAATGTTGCAGTGGGTAGAAGATGATGGCAATGGTGGTCATGATGATGCCATAGCTCTCAAATTTGAGGTCCCGTATGTCTCAAATCTTCATTATAATATCAATTTACTATAAATATCTTGCTTTATTTATTTATTTATTTATTATTTTAATCTGTGTGTATGTGAGTGCTTGTTTATCAGCAAATGCCTTTGGAATCCAGAAGTTATTGGATTCCCTTGAGCTGGAGTTACAGTGGTTGTGAGCCACTCAATATTAAAGCTAGGAATTGAACCCAGGTCCTCTGGAAGAACACCAAACACTCTTTACTTCAGAGCCGTCTCTCATCCCTTACTACCTCTTTTTTTTTTCCTGGTTGTAATTGAAATAACACACATGAGGTCATGAAGTTAGTAGGTGATGAAACTGGGATTCAGACTTGGGCTTGCTAGAATTGAAGTGCCATAAGCCTAGTCATCTTGCTCCTTTCACACTCTGCCCTTTTCATTGGGAAGTCTCTGACTTAGAGAAGAGGATGCAGGAAGCCAAGGAGGGAACATGGGTCATATGCATAGCAGGAAATAGGCTGCTCAGCTAATACTGCCCTTCTTCCCTCCCTTCCTTCCTCCCCTCCTTTCTCCCTTCCTTCTTTCATTTCTTCCTTCCTCCTTCTCTCCTTCCCTTCCTTCCTCCCTTCCTCTCTCCCTTCCTTCCTTCTTTCCTTCCTTCCTCCCTCCCTTCCTTCCTTCTTTCCCTCTATTTCAGTTAGTACTAGCTTCAGTCAAATGTGCCAGAAAATACAAATATCAGTGGCTGAAACAAGATAGAATTTTTCCTCTGAGACAAGAAATAAATGACATTTTTCTCAAAGCTGGTACAGTGTGGGTTCTAGTCCATTAGATCAAGTTTCTGTGGTCTTTGCCAAAAATAATTGGCAGAGCACTTTCAACAATGTCAAGATGTGGAATTCAATTCAGTATTCACTGACAAGTGAATCTGTAGAGAAAACATTGTACATAAACACAATATTACTTAGTTATAAGAGAATGAATTGTGATTTGTGGCAACATGGATAAAAATAAAACTGGGCAGTGGTGGTGAATGTCTTTAATCCCAGCACTTGGGAGGCAGAGGCAGGCAGACTCTGAGTTCAAGCTTGGTCTACAAAGAAGTTCAAGGACAGCTAGGGCTACAAAAAGAAACCCTGTCTAAATAAATAAATAAATAAATAAATAAATAAATAAATAAATAAATAAATAAATAAGAAAAAAAAAGAGTTTATTTTGCCAAATTAACAAAGTTAAAAAAAAACCAGTAAGACAAAGACTACTTGTTCTCACTTAAATGCAACATAAAATATTGATTTCATAGAGGTAGGGATTAGAATAGCAGTTATCAGGGCCTGGGAAGGGAGAAAGGAATGGAAAGAGGATGGTTAATGGGAATACGAGTGCAACTGGGTAAAATGAATGACTCTTCACGTTCTATTTTTAAAGGATTTGCTTTGTTCAGTAATGGCCATCAGCCCCACAGCCCTGCACATTAGGCAAATGTTCTACCACTGAACTACATCCCGAGTCCACTTCAGTTTTTAAAATCTTGAAATAAGGCTGAGTGTGTGTGTGTGTGTGTGTGTGTGTGTGTGTGTGTGTGTGTGTGTGTGTGTGTGTGTGAGAGAGAGAGAGAGAGAGAGAGAGAGAGAGAGAGAGAGAGAGAGGGCTTGTGCGTATCTTCTTTTCACTTACTGTGCTAGAACTTGTTCAGGGTCTTTCATTGTGATGATTAATGTCCTGCAGTTCTTGGAAATTTTCATGCACGATTTCTTAAATAATTACCTGCCGTCCATTTCTATGTTCCTTCTTTGTGGACACCCTCCCCTCCCCCGCTTCTAATGTTCTACAGCACAGTAGAGTAATGATGGCTGACAACAATTAATTGTATACTACAAAAGAGCTAGTAGGGAGGATTTTAAATGTTTCCACACAGAGATGACAGATGTTTAAGGTGGCAGATATACTAATTACCTGGACTGATCACTCCACTTTGCATCCCTATACTAAAACATCAGACGGGATGCTTTCTACATATATGCAATTATGTGCAAATAAGTTTTTAAAAATATTTTTTAAAATAAGCAGCCAGGACACATGCTTCCCTTCTTCACAGAGCTGGACCTGTCTTCCTCTACCCCATGTTCTCCCTCTACAGGCTGGGGAAAGACCTTTCTCCTCTCTTTCAGCTCCCTAGTGTTCAGTCCCCAGCAACAACAGACAGACAGTAGACCAAAACAGCACTGTACTCACTCTGAACACTAATTTGTCAGTGGAGCCATAGAGCAATGCAGTAAGCAAGACCTAAACACAGCAGCAAACTGAGAAAATAAAAGATTAAAGTGAGCCCAAGAGTCTCCTAACATAATAGGCAGGACGTCCAGGACACAATCAAAACTCATATCAAAAACCAGGAAAAATCGCAATTTGAATGAGCAGTAATAATCAACAGATCTAAGGATGGATTGGATGTTGGAGTTTTCTAAGAAAGAATTTTAGAGAAATCATCAGAAAAATAATACAACAACTACTTACAAATTCTCTTGAAACAAACAGGGAGGGAAAGGAACTCTCAGAAAAAAAAAAAAAAGAACCAAATTATAGTTGTAAAATATAAACCAGAAGTAGAAAGGGCATGTCCTTAGGCAGGATCAGCCTCTTCAAAGAACCATGGAAGATAAATTCCATGATTTCCACTTAATCACAATCGATTGCTTTTTCCTAGCTGCAAAGGAGGCTGGAACACAATCTCAACTTGGAGTACCAGTGGCAGATTAGAGTTTTCTTTCTTGAGTAAAAGGAAAGAATGGAACAAAGGTATGGTGAGGGTGAGGATGAGGCTCTGTGGGTGTAAACTGGAATATGGACTTACTTGGGATTTACCAGAGAAATCAAATGCCCACTAATGAGTTTGGTGGCCATTTTGGTTCAGGCTAGCATGATCCATAGTTACCATGGTTTCTCTGTCTTGCATAGAAGCAAGTTGATGTGACCTGATGTCATAAACACCTTGGCAGGCTCACCTTCTGAGAGAAGGCCACTTAATTACCTGATTAATTTGCTCATCTTAATTAACTTGTCCCTATTGTTGATAACCTTGTATTGATTGCTCTGCTGTTAGTAATTAGAAAAATGGTGAAGAAATAGAGAAGTCATAGAGAGGACGGGGGAGCACAGACTCCTGTCTTCCTGAAATCTACTATCTAGGCTTTGAGCTTAACACTTTGGCTTCTCCTGTTTGGTGAATATGTTAGAGATACTGCAAATCATTCCTCATTCCCTCTTGTGGAATGTGCCCTTTTTATTTTCCCAGAGTCTCAAACTCCAACATGTCCTAGTCACTCAGCTGTTCAGTCAATGGATGAGCATTTGAGGTTCAACCATATTATATTTCCTAGATTTATCTGTAGGAGTATGAAGATACAGGATCGGGCCACTTTTGGTGTTGAAACTCTTGGATAATGTGAATGTGGACAGTAACACAGGCAAGCATTTTGCAGAGCCACAGGAATCCGTTGCTCTGTCAGAAATCAGAGGATTCGTGGCTTTGCTGTCTCTAGTCTCCTGATCCACATTTTTTACTCCAAGAGTTACAAGGCACCTCTGGTTCTTTTCAAAAGTTTCCCTTATAAAATAGTTCACTCTCGTCATCAGCCACTTCTTGTGACCTAAAAAAAAAAATCCCTAATATAATAAATTACTCTTGTGATTAACTTCTGTTTTAGCTTTAAACACTTCTAGTGAAAATAAAAATCTAAGAGATAGACAGGCATACATCTTTAATCCCAGCATTCATGAGGCAGAGGTAGGCGGATCTCTATGAGGTCTAAGCCAGCCTGGTCTACAGAGTAAATTCCAGGACAGCCAAAGACATACAGAGAAACCCTGTCTCTAAAAAGAAAGAAAAAAGAAGAGAAAGAAAGAAAGGAAGGAAGGAAGGAAGGAAGGAAGGAAGGAAGGAAGAAAGGAAGGAAGGAAGGAAGAAAGAAAGTGAAAAAAAGGAAGGAAGAATTCTAAGTGATCTATTTTAAAACCAGCAAAGGGGAAGTTGCCTTTTAAGCATATGCACTGATACTGCTCTGGTCTCCCTGGGAGCATTCTGAGTTTACCTCTCTTGCACTTAGTGAGTTGGAGTCGGGACTCTCCTGCCTGACACTAACCACTTCCCCTACCGACTTCAGTCCTGTGGAACCCTCTGATGCTTGCACTCCACCAGATTCCTAGAACTCCTTCCTAAAGTAACCTCAGCCAACTCTTACAGCTAGTTACTTTGGCTTAGGGCCACGGCCTTGCAAAGCTGGGACTGAAGTGAAGTTCGCCTGTCTAATGTGACTGAACTGAGAATTCCTGTAAGACTGGTGAAGTGTTCTTGCTTCGGGGTCCATAGTAATGAGCAAAGGCTGCTTTACTTCCACAGGGGCTGTAAATAAGGGCTTGTAAAGAAAAAACTCACAAACAATTCTGGGTGTCTTTAAGCTTACACTACATGGTTACACATAGAGATATGCCGGGAGAATCTAAAATAAACCTAATTTGTCCCCTTCATAAAGTTCCTCGTTTACTATTTGTGCTATTGTGCAGGTGGGTGCATGAGTGTATGTGTGTTTCTCGGATAGAAGTGAAATCACCAACTGAAAGCCATGGCCCTCTGGAGTCCCATATTCATGCCTTGTCTGGAGTCCTCAACGTACTGCTTGAGATTCCACATGCCACCCAGAAGAGAACAACTTTGAACCTGGTAAAGAACCAGGAGCCTCTGCACAATAGGAACAAGGCAGTGTAGAGATATGAGATCAACTCTCCATGGCTTCCCTATGCCAAAGATTTTGCACTTCTCCCAGAACAGGAATCTGGAAGCTCCATTCTAGAAGGACTAGCTTGATGATAGCTCAGATTCACATACAAGAGATTCTAGCTTCATTCATCTCATGCCACTATGACAAAATTCTATAGGACAGATTATTTATAGTCAATGGAAGTCTATTCCAGACAATCTAGAGGCTGGGAAGGCTCTAAGGTCTAAGTTCTAAGTCCCAGTATCTGATGAGGTCTTAGTTCTGAGTCAACCATGACAGGGACCAGAAGAGGTCAGCATGAAAGACAAAAGAGGCCAACCTCACTCCTTTATAAGGAACCCACTCTCATGAAAGTGGCATTGACCTAGCTATGGAGTCCCCAA
Organism: Cricetiscus sungorus; assembly: GCA_030556225.1. Taxonomy (NCBI): domain Eukaryota; kingdom Metazoa; phylum Chordata; class Mammalia; order Rodentia; family Cricetidae; genus Cricetiscus; species Cricetiscus sungorus. The sequence continues at coordinate 28,298,454 of JANBXA010000729.1, forward strand.
AGAGAGTTCTCACAGCCCAATAACCTCCAGAGAACATGTCATCCCATAGACAGTTGTATTTCTGAATGTAGTTCTTCAGACCGATGCAATTTTCTAGATTGAGCATGCATGTTTGTGCACACATGAGCATGCATGTGTGCATGCGCGCACAAACACACACACACACACACACACACACACACACACACCACTTTTACAGCATATGACAATTTTCTTTTCTCTTACTTGTAGCCTAGCCTACTTCTACTAAAAACACAAATGAAATGTCTATGTTAACAAACATCTATCTATTTTGACATTTCAATAGCTATATGCTATTCTATGATATAAAAAGACCACAATTTACCTTTGCCAGCCAATACTGTGGGGTGTTGAAGCTATTTTCAAATGTATCTGTCTGTTAATGCATTGCTGCCCATCCCAGCTCTTTCCTTAGAAAGAACTGAACAAAATCTCAATGTCCCAGTTTAGCTGGACCTGCTAAGGAATGCACGTATTTAAATAATTTGACACTTATGATCAATAGGTGTCTTCTGACAGATGGGATAAAATTAAGCTTTTCAGACCTTTCAGGGCATTGCCTCTTCATTCATATTCTCAAACACGGGTAAACTTTGTTTCGTATCATTGGCAATTTGATTCATGCTGGGGTTTTGCAACCAGGTCTGGAATCATGAATCAAATAACTTCCTTCTGCCCATTACCATTCTGAGCACTACCCATTCCTCTGCCATAGGGGTAGCAATGCCACCAACTTTCTCACTACATTTAGTTCATTTGGGCAGAAAATTGCAACCTTTGTCCCTGCGTTCATTCCATTGATGAGTACCCACTTTTATTTCATACACATTTTGATGTAGGTATATACTGATGGGTGAGAAAGACAAGATCCTTATGTTTATGAAGAAGAAAGTATCTGCCACCATCCACACTGCAACCTGACTTGGGGCCACAGTCTGCTCCCATCTCAGCATATTAGAAGCAGCTTCTGTTCCAGGCCCTGCCTACTATTTCCATTCCAGGCCCTGTCCACTATTCTTCAGATGTTTACTACCCACGCAGAGCTTCATGGACATTTCTTTCTCTTTCTGTCTTGGCCTCGAACAACATGACTCACCGGCCACCATAATGGGCTGCTGGTGAACAATTTGATGATGCAGAGTGGTCCTTACATTCCAGAGACGGTGCTCAGCCAACCATCCAATAGAAGATTATTTTTCTGAGTACAGTTTCTCATATTCTGGAATGTTCCTCGAACTGTGCTATCTTTAAGGTAGATGGACTTTTAGAAGAAATGGAGTGTAATCTTCCTTTTTCTCTAGTTTGCTTTTCATATGCCCTGATTCTAAGTAGCCATTTCCATCTTTGAGATATTGCAAGGTAGGTACATAGAGGATGGGACCAGAAGCCACAATTCTTTTCCAGATGCAGAAAGTCAACATCAACAACAATACAAGGCTTAGATATTTTTTATTTGAGGTACAAGAACCTGATAAGCACCCTATACAGGCTGTGGGAGGGTCTCTAGACCTTTTAGAAGACCAGTGGGCTGGTTAGTTTTTGTCAGCTTGACACAAAGTCTCCTGGGAAGAGGGAAACTCAGTAGAGGAATTTTCTCCATTAGATTGGCCTGTGGGCATTCTATGGATCATATTTTTTTTCTTGATTGGTGATTTATGTGGGAGAGCACAGCCCACTGAGGGTGGTGCCACCTCTGGGCAGGTAGTCCTGGTTAGCTGAGCAAACCATAGGGACCATTCCTTCATAGTCTTTTCTTCAATTCCTGCCTCCAGGTTTCTGCTCTGTCTTTCTTCAGTGAAGGACTGTGACATAGAAATGTAAGCTAAATAAATCCCTTTCTCCCCAAGTTGGTTTTGGTCAGTGTTTTACCATAACAATGGAGAGGCAAAACAAGGCAACTACCATGTTTATCATTAGAGCCCATTAGTCTACTTCTTGCAGGTTTTGCAAGAAAATAAATGTAGTGTTTAAGAGCATTCCACATGCAAGAGGATGATTTGTGTATATTTGAGTATAGATGTGTGTGTGTGTGTGTGTGTGTGTGTGTGTGTGTGTGTGTGTGTGTGTGTTAGAGGGATGTATGGAAACTACCCAGCAAAAGTCCAGATGGAGGAGTCTCTCTCATCTAATACACGAGGATGATCCCTATAGGACCCACCACATAATCCATTTGGGATTTTTCTCTGGTCCCTAATAAAAGAAAATTCTATAGGGGTAGAGAGCATACCCATCTTGCTTGACATTACCTCTCAATAGCTTAGAATGATGCCTGGCACATAGACACTACCCAAAAGAGACTGTAAACCAATACACTGTGTTTCCTTCAAAGAACTGTTCTGTGAGGGAATCTCTATCATTTATCTGACACTGATCCACACTCTACCATGTTCCTGACTTCACACCACTCCAAAATGCCAGCACATCTTCCACCTTCGCTCAGCCTAGCACCTTCGAGGGCCTGAAATACCTCAAAAGATGAGAATGTGTTCTTGGTAGCAAGTTGTATTGACATGTGGAATTCCACAGCTCCTGCAAATCCCATATAGATGATCCAGAGAGGGCAGTTACCATAGGATCCAATAGCAACAACTTGGGGAGGAAAGATTTCTCTTGGTGCCTGGTTTCAGAGGAGCACAGTCTAGTAGCCAGAAAAAAAAGAAGAAGGAGGAGGAGGAGGAGGAGGAGGAGGAGGAGGAGGAGGAGGAGGAGGAGGAGGAGGAGGAGAAGAAGAAGAAGAAGAAGAAGAAGAAGAAGAAGAAGAAGAAGAAGAAGAAGAAGAAGAAGAAGAGAGAAGAAGAAAGGATGCAGCAGCTTAAATTATAGCACCAGGAATGCGTGGCAAGGCTGTTCCATCAGGGCAGATAGAAAACAGAGTGAAGCGAGAACCAGAGGCCTGCCCCTAGTGACCTACACAGGACATCTAAACCCAATCTCCTAAAGGTTCCATAGCCTTCCAAAATGGTGTCCCTGGATGGAGATCAAGTGTTCAAACAGAAGACTGTGACATCTCAGGTTTAAGTAGCAGAGGGAAATAAAACATGTACTTTATCATTGACGCTGCAGGGCCGTCCCTACTCCACCACACTGTTACAGATATGAGGGGATGGGCACCCAATCCAGGTACAGACCTCGATTTTACCATCTGTCCCTTTCTCCAAATACTGAGTCTTAGCTATGATTAGACTCCAAGGACAGCATTTCTCATCCCACCCTTCTAAGGGACAGGAAGGTAATGGTGCTAGGGGAGAGAAGGGTCACTAAAAGGTGCAGCCTGCTGAAGCAGCTTGGCGGTGATTGACAGCTAAGTTTAATGGACCAGGCATGGTGCCATACTAACAGATGGGCACACGAGTAGATAGCCAACGGATAATGTATGAGCAACAAATGTGTTTGTTGAGGGCAGTTTTCCCAGGTAAGAGTGTTAAAGTGGCCTCATCTGGACTTGCCACACCTGTGCTTCTCTCTGTGTCTGAGACCCTGTGGGACTGTAGTTCCCAGTGCTGAGACCACACAGGTGACACCTACCTCCCATGGGAAGAAAGAATGATCTTGAGGCACTCAGGAGGCATCGAGGAGCTACAGGGGCCACTGCTTCTGCCTATATCCAGTGGAAGCAGCAAGTAGGAAGGGGCTGGCCATAGACCCCCACAAGCCCGTCAGTGTTTCCCTAATCTCACTGATGAAAAGTCCTGAAAACCTATTTGGTGTCAATCATGGAGCCATGATGAACTTTGAGGGAATAAACGAAATATTTGAAGAATTGACTGTTGGCCTGAGGTCATTTCCCTGTAAATAACCAGCTCCACTCGCAGGAGATGCTTAGATGCTAACAGTTAGGCTTCGTGTTAGTGTTAGTGTTAGTGTTAGTGTTAGTGTTAGTGTTAGTGTTAGTGTTAGTGTTAGGCTTAGGCTTAGGCTTAGGTTTAGGCTTAGGGTTAGGGTTAGGGTTAGGGTTAGAGTTAGGGTTAGGCTTAGGGTTAGGCTTAGACTAGGAGGGTCAGGACAAGTGTCCTGATGTAACCAGTGTCTGCCTAAGGTTACCTTCTCCTATGCCCATGGCAGTCACATTTCATTGATTGCCATGCACTTAGTATTTCCATATGAACCTAAGGCCAGGTTTTAGAACTTTTCAATAGGTGCTGTATTCACAGGGGGCCAAATGCATAAACTATAAAAGTATACCTAGGAAAGTATTTACCTTGAAAGTACATATCTCCTCCCACCCCCAACCCCATCCACATAACTGCCATCCTACACTGAGACAGAGATACCCTATCTCAGAATATTGAGGAGAATTCAAGATTTGAGAGGCTGTGGTTCAGGAATTCAACTGATCAATTTCAGAATCTATCCTTTTAATATCAGAAAAGTGACTAGGTCATTAGTATTTTCAAGTGCATTTTACTTAGGTATTCTTTGATTACATATATATATATATATATATATATATATAAATATATGTATATATAATTTTGATCTTATGTACCCCATATTACTCCTCAGATGTCTCCCAGACAGCTCCCTACTCTCTTCCCAGCATAGCAGACCTCTTCTTTTTGTTTTTCTATTTAGTACTTTTCCATCCATTGTGTCAGAGCAGACTAGCTCAATAGCAATGACCTAGGTCCATGAAAACAATTTCTGAGTATAGATGCTTCTGTGTGTGGCCATGATGAATCAACTTGGATGATCCAGGATTCCCAGAGGCCAGCATCTACTAAGCAGTATCAAAACACCTAACCTTTACCAAGAAGACCATGAACTCTTCAAGCTGAGGTTGAGGTTCAAGGTCAGGTGCCATGCTGAGAAATGTCATAGGGCCATGAATGTTGAGGAAGCCTTGAGTATATAAGGGGGTCCATTCCTTCATTTTAGAGTCTCCTAACAGATGTATCTGAAACTCTATTTTCTCTCTTTCTCTTTCTGAAGTAAAACTTCCTGTCAATGTGAGCTGGCTTACCTTAGAGACAGGTCTACAGGACTGGAAGCTCATCTTCACCAGCCTTGTGACCCACACGCATGACACAAAACCTTTTCCCCTAAAATAAAGGGAGGGTAATAGTAAATACAGTTCCTGGGAGAGCTGAATGGGCTCAGAATAAATTTAAGCTGTATAATATAATACCTAATATGTGGTAAACACTTGATACCTTGGCTATTGTTGTTTAATGATTGCTTTCAAGGGGAGAAGTAAAGGGTAAAGGGAACACACAAAGGGCTGAAACCTTATTTTAGTATCCAATAGTACTATCTTCTTTGATGTCCAAATACCTAGAAAGGAGAAACTAGGAAAAGGGCTTGTTTTGACTTACAGTTTGATAAGGAGCATAGTCCCAGCCTGGTGGGTAATGTGCACTAGAAGGAATGTGAGGAAGTTGGTCACATGGCATCCTTATGAGTGGGATGCAGTGCTCAGTTCATCTCTCCCATTTTACTCTTTCTGCACTTCTGCACACATTCAGGATGGATCTGAACATCTCAGATACCCTCACAGATAATCCCAAAGGTGTGTTTTCTAGGTGGCTCTAAACCAAATTTGGAGAGATGGCTCAGTGGCTAAAAAGACTTCTGGTTCTGCCAGAGGACCAGAGTTAGGTCATCAACAACCTCATACATGAAGTGGCTTGACCATCTATAGTTTTAGCTCCAGGGAATCTGATGCCCTCTGTAGGCATGTATGTACTTGTGTGTGCGCGCACACACACACACACACACACACACACACACACACACACACACACACAATGATGGGGGAATGTCTTTTTGTATGTATGTTTCTCTTATTGGTTGATGAATAAAACACTGGTCAATAGCCAGGCAGGATTACCAGACAAGGAGAATTCTGGGGAGAGGATGCAGAGAGTGAGCCTCCAGGGAGACACCATGTAGCTACTGAAAGTGTAACATGCTGGAGAATTCTCAGGTAAGCAAAGGCCACATGGAAATATTTAGATGAATAGAAATGGGTTAATAATTAAGAGAGAGCTAGCCAATAAGAAGCCTAAGCCATCTGCCAAACAGTTTGTAATGAATATAAGCCTCTGTGTGTTTATTTGGGCCTAAAGGGCTGTGGGACCTGGTGAGAAAGAAACTCTGTCTATGACACAAAATGGATATTAAAATTAAAATATCAACCATTAGCGCTATCAATGACCCTGGTTGCTAAGTTACTGAAACTCTTCAGTTGGCTGCCACTCACATGCTTCAAAGGCAGGGCTACTGGCTGTCACATTTACTGATTGAATAGAAATGTGTTGATAATGTTACACGCTTTTATCAAGATCAAGCCTTCCACTGTAACATCAAAGCATCACTTTAGCCAACAGAGAAAGGAGAAAATGAGCCATTTAACATGAGCTCTTGGCTTTTGTCCTCAGTAGAGAAAATATCAAAGCTATGTTTGAGATGTTCTAAAACATCTGGTGTGATATTAATACCTCTAGTGGGGAATGTACTGTTCTGGGCCCCACCCAGAAGACAGCACCATTCATAATAGACACATAATTGTGCATGTCATGTAATCTGCAATGACTGCATTGTAGGATGCACCATGACTGTGTGTGACATTAAGACAGCTTTTGCTAATTAGCTCTGACTAACAGTGGTAGAGAGCCACTACCCATCCTCAGGGATGTTAAACTGAAAAATAAAAATGTGCCTTAGAGATGGTGAAAATGGCAATGTTTCAGGAATAATGAGCTTGTGTATAATTCTGGTCTGTAACAAAATCTCCTGACCCTTGTGAAAACCAACACCGTAGCTTCAGCACTGACCTCAGACTAGGTCCTAACACTGTTAAGTTCTCATGTGTATGGAGTAGAAGAAGGGGTGAGGGGTTGGGCCAGCCCAACCATTTCCAAGGCTCAAGTACTAGCCTGTGGACTTCAGAACCCCAGCAGAAGTCAGAGCATTAAATGGTCATGTGGTTCACTGAGTTTCCCAGCTTTTGTTTGGCTGTACTTTTAAGAGAGATCCTTGCCTTAATACTTCTCTTTTGGGGTGCTTTAATGCAGGCAGTGAGGGACCTGAGGTTCAGTGAAGTTAACTGCATTGACCAGGGTCAACAGGTAATTAGTATCATAGCTAGGATCCAAATAAGCTCTCCAATTGACGCCAATGTTTAACTCAGGCTAATTAAAGCACTTCTATTTAAACAATTGTTAAATAGAATTGAACTGCAGTGACATTCTGTGATGAACATTCCTGAATATTACAGAAACTCAGGACCCTCATCCCCGAGATACCATATTCCCATTCTGGGTCCAGGGGCCATTTCATATGAACTAGCTACTGAGTCAGTGTGTCAAGGGAAGGGTCTGGGATCCTCTGGGGGTGCATTCTGGAGCAATTTGTTGTTTTCTTAAAGCCGGGGGAACAGTAAGCGGTAATCAATAGTGAAATCTGCCTGAGTCTCAGAGGCTCAATGAAGGTGGTTTTGAAGCCCATCACGGCGCTTGATTTCCTGTTATTTAGTGCCAAAAGTTATTACTTCAGCAGCAGCCCAATGTCTAATTTATATCAAATTGTTAGCTGAAATCTATTAAAGTTTATTAGCACTGTCTCAGAATACAGTAACATCTTGCAAGTTCTGCTCCTGTTGAAATTGACCAGCTGGTTTAACTCTATTAGATTGCAGACTGAGACGAATCAGAGTTTGAGGGAGCCATCCTCAGCACTGAGAGAAAGGCAGCGCAGATGAGGTCTGAGTATTGGGAATGTCCACTGCTATAGGATCGCTGGTGTCTCTCTGGTTGCAGGCTTGACCCTTTCAGCTCACATCTAACAAGATGAGACACTGTCCTCAGAATGCAGAAAGCAGTTATCGATGTGGTGGGGCTCTGCAGACAGAGGCATTCCCAGAACCAGGACAATGTCAGTCCACAAGGGGGACATAGAGCAACTTGATCGTCTGAAAGGTGGAATTGAATTTTCAAGATATTTTCCCCAGATTGCCAGTGGATCTGTGGCTTCTCAGGGTCACCTCCAACCAGAGTGAGCAAGAACAAGAGATCTAATGTATGAAAGAGCGAGGCTCTGACCTGAGTGTATCTTACCTGTCCTCAGGGTCAGGACTTCCCCAAAATCAACCCACAAGCACATGGAAATATTTATGTCGGGGCAGAATGAGCCGCTGTAATGGAACACAATGCTTGGTTGTTTGTGATGCCCTGGAGCGGTAAAAGCAGTGCCCTTAAAAGTCACCCAGATCTGGTCTGGAAATGACCCCAGTGCCCAGTGGCTGCCGTTGTGGGAACACTGGCAGAGTTCTCTGGGTCCTCTGGAAACTGTGGGGCTTGGGGTGAGAGTTTAGAAGTTAAATACTCAGCGTTTAGCCCTGCCAAGGAATAGCCTCTCTACTCAATCCTGGTTCCCAATATTCACCCTGCATGGCCTTTTGCAGTCATAAATGTGTCTTTGTTTTGGCCTCCACTTCCTCTAAGTTTTTTTCTGCGTGCTACCTTTCTCAAGTCTGAAAGGAACTCAGAGAGCAAGGCGGTGATGGTCCTGTGCCACAAATCAGAAAGCTCTCACTTAGAGGCACAGAAACCCCGGAATGTTATACCACTGAGACAGAGTGTAGTACAACAGCTGGATTCCCAAGTTCCACTCCAGATTTCTCCATTCCACAATCATTTTAATAAAAGCAACCAGCACACAGAGTCCCAGGACTGGGAACCAAGCTTCAGTGGACAAAATCCCCAACAACTTAAAAGCGTCTGGATTCATGCACGGTTCATGGTAGGTGTTTATCAGAGCTGGTTGGCTCCATCAAGATTCCAGAGAAGGAAGACTTGTGAGATAGATGTAAGGGGCGATATGGGACGATGATAGAAAGCATTTATGCACTGCCTGTGATCACTCAGCAAGCACACCACGGAAAGGACACTCCGTTCTCAATCAAAGACTGGCCGATTCCTGGAGCAAGGTGCACACGCTCACAGAGCACTGATGTGGTAGCGCCTAAGGGGTCGGCTCTCCAGGCAGTCAGTCATCACTTCCCACACCTCCTGCCTAGGAGACACAGCTGACTCCCAGCACCTGGCTTCTTCAAGACCCTCTGAACTTGTCTGAACACACTTTGCATCCTTTTCCCTAGCACTGTCCCCAAATGCAAGTCCCACTGCAATACTTTTCCCCATGAGAAATGAGGAGGTCAAGAATGGCAGGTTTTACCACCTCTGCTTTATGGCTCAGGAAAGGACAGCCAGAAAATGTGCCCAATGGGAGGTCTTAACTCTTTTACAAATATATTTAAATAATTAATAATCTATTCCACAGCAGAGCTGTCCCAGTGCCAGGGATGTCATGGTGAAGGTAATAGGCAGTGCCCTGCCCTTAGGGGGACAATATTCTAAAACAGGAAACAAAATGGAAAGTGTGTCTTTATCATACTACTGAGTTGGAAGTTCAATAAAAAGTGGAGGCAGAGAATAGTGCATCCAGGGAAATCTTTCTGAGGCAGGACAACCAGAAAGCTGATGAAGTACTAGATGGGAATGACCATAAGAAAAGGAAAGTCACAGAAGAAAGAGGAGGAGGAGGGAGAAGAGGAGGAAGGGAGGAAGACAGCAGAAGCCTCCAGAAGAAAAGCTAACTTGTAAAAATGACAAAGTGTGCCAAGTAGAACAAACAGCTCACTGCAAAACTTCATTGGGGAAGATCTGGGACAGTGGAAGAAACAAAATGAAAGCCAGGGTCTCCTCCAGGGAACAAGAGAAAGCAAAGACAGGATACGACAGAGAGGTGAAAAGGCTGGAAGGTCATGAATTTGATCATAGATACAGTTACAATCAATGAAAGGGAGATAATGAGACTAACTTGCAACTCAAGGCTGCCTTTCATTGCAGAGGATCATGGATGAGGGCAAGAACCAAGAATAGAAGATAACTGGCCAGCTAGGACTCTTTCCAGATGAGATAAAGCAGATTTGACCAGAATCAGAAAGCTTGCTAAGAACAAAGCCAGCTGAGTGGGGTGGCACAAGCCTGTAGTCTTATCACTCAGGAGGTTGAGGCAGGAGAATTGTCAGTGCTAGGTCAATCTGGGCTACATAGCAGCTTCAAGGCCAGCCTGGGCTAGATAATGAGACCTGGGTGTAACTCAGTGGAAGAGTACTTGTATGGCATGTTTGAAGCCTGGGCTCCATCCTTGGCCCTGGAGGAGAAAGGGTCTGCCACCAGCACTAGAACCTGTATCTTCGTGGTTGTCTTTTAAATGAACCACACTCTGATGGTGCCCAGAATGAAGGGAGAGAACCTGAGGGAAATGGGAAGTTCTTAGAAAAACACTTAGAACAGTATATTCAAACTCTTGAGCCCGATGTCAGGCCTACACATAATACACCCTCTGAAATAAAATCTTATGGTCACTACAACAACAAATGAACAGCACTTGATAGACACAGTGTGGTGTGGGATCATTTGGATGAGCACCTTCTGAGTTTAGACACACCAACTCAGAACCTCTGCTGATTTCTATCCCTATCCTGCAGGCATCAAACACTGCTTCCTAGGTTTTCTTCAGAAAAGGCTGAAAACCCATTGCATAGATTCACAGGTCACGATAATTTTATGCCCAGTGATGGGAAATACAGAAGAAAGATGGAAGCTATGTCAGTACTTGATGGCCTTGGTCCTTACTCCAAGAGAGCTTGCATCCAAGCCAAAGAGCATAGTTCCATCTAAAGAGGAGACTCCAATTCCAAGAACATCAGCCTTTTGTGACTATAATTAAATACTTGACATAGTTAACTCATAGTTTTATTTTTGCTTTCATTTTGTTGCATTTATTTGTGTGTGTGTGTGTGTGTGTGTGTGTGTGTGTGTGTGTGTGTGTATAAGCACACACGCATGCATACATGCACGCCTAGCTTGCCTAGGCACACATGTGGAAGCCAGAGGACAGTTTTTAGGAATGAGGTCTCTCTTCCTGCTATGTGAGTCCTGAGGGTTGAACTCAGTCAGCCTGAGTCATTTTAGCAGCCCTTTAATTCATATTTTTGAAGCTTCAGAGTCCAAGATCAAATAACCCTACTTGTGTGGCTTCTGCAGAGAGTGGCAGGTGGCACATCACAATGGCAGAAGCACAAGTCAAAGCCAGTGGTCACATCTCAAATAAGAAAGAGAGAGGCTCAGATCCTGTAGTCCCAACAGAGAGCAGTGTCCCAAGTGGTATAAGAAACTCCCACTAGGCCCTAGTTCTTAAAGTCTCAATACCAATGACTACTTCAACCATAACAAACACAAGTGCCTATGTTTGTTTGCCTTTAAACCTGAAACCTTGCATTCAGCAGCAAAGAGTGCTACTCAAGCTCTAGGGCCTTCCATTGCCCCAGATCCTGACATATACCAACGAACTAGAACTAGGTGACTAGGAAAGTAACAACTGTAACAACTGAAAATAATGGAGCCTGGCCAGCAGAGGACCAGGGCAAGAAAGGAGGCTTAGGACACAGGAGCAGATGAGGTTAATGTGTTTATGATGCTCCAGGATAGAATAATCTATCCAAAATCCAAGAGAGGATAGAAGCCCCTGGAGGGTGTGGCAATAAAATAGGCTTCCCTTGCTTAGCTCTGAGAATCACCAGTGCCCTCTGTCACTCATCCATTCCAAAACATACAAAGCACCTACTTTCCCCATTGCTGCTTAATAAACATTAAATACCACTGCACACAGAGAGCAGCCAATATGTTTGATAATTCATCAGCAGTAGCAAAGCCGACCATCTCCATGCAATGCAAATTGCTTTGGCTTCCACATGGCTCCTGTCGCTTCAAGTACTGAGGTAAATAGCCTTCCTTGGGATTGTTATCAAGTATTCATTCTAACAACATTAATTTACAATGTGTTTCCCCACTTTACATTGTGCTACATGACTTATTCACAAAGCTGGCCCTGCAGTGACACATAGATTCATTCTGTCATTGTGCTCACCTAATATCTTTAGGTTAATGGAAACTACACCAGAAAAGGATTGTGGCTGGGTTGCTCCTATGGGAATCACTGATGTCAACAAAGGGCATCTCCTTGAGAAATTTGTTTTTCTGGCTGTGTTTGGTGGAAGAGGCCACAGGAAGTACCTATGTTGTAGAATATCATTTTAACTAGGCAAAGATGTGTTACGTTTGTTTATGCTGCAGAATATTACTTTAACTTTGTGAATGTGTATTTACATTTGTTTCTGCAGCCTTTGTTAATGATATAAAGATGTGTTGCATTTGTTTATACTGCATTTCTTTAATTATGTAAAGCTGTGTTGCATTTGTTTCACCTTGCTGATCTAAGGTCCTAATTGGTCTAAGAAAAAGCTGAACAACCAATACCCAGGCATGAGAATTATAGATATGCTAGTGGGCAGAGAGAATAAGTAAGAATCTAGCCTTGGGAGGAGAACAAGAGAGAAGAGAAACAAAAGAAGGAAGAGAGAATGGGGAAGAAAGAGAGGGACATGGCTGAGGACAGAAGCCAGGCAGCTAACAGGTGGACAGATGCAAGAAGCAATGAAAGTAAGACATACAGAAGAAAGAAAGGTAAAAAGTGCTGAGGAAAAATGTAGATGAAGAGAAGCAGGTTAAGTCGTAAGAGATGGCAAGAAATGAACCTAAGCTAAGGCAAAACATTCATAGCTAATAACAAGTCTCTGTGTCATGATCTGGGAACTTGTGGGTAAAGGTCTGGTACAGACCTTTTGCTCACCTGAGGACTCCCTGATACCAGCTCGTAGAGTAGTCAACTGTAGTAGCACCTGCAAAACTCAGGCATCCTTGGCACTGCACACTTCATACATCTTCTCCAACCTGACCTTCCCATGATGACCAAGTAAGCTACACCGAGGGCTGACTAGAGTATGAGATCTAGAGGCTGGTTTCTTGAGTTACAAATTAGATCTGTTATTCCCTAGCCAGTAGAGCTGAAGCAGATGACTCCAATTTTCTGTGCCTTAATTTCAGCATCCTCATTACTTCATGGGGTGTGTTGGCCAGGAGATGAAACAGACTGTCCCCACCATCAGTCAACATGGCTGTAAGCACGTGACTCCATGCAGCCAATGAGAACAGGGGACCATATCCCAATGTTCTGCCTTCCCTCTGTGGCAGGTATTGTGGAAGTGAAGTGAGGCTGTGCTGAACTTTCAACAGCTGAGGTCCTTGACAAAGATGAGAGGCTAGCTGTAATGTAGCAGGAATGAGCAGTAAACAATACTTTGTTCTTATAAGCTTAAAAAAAATTATAACTCGGCATGAAGCAATCTCTCAGTGTCAGGTGTCATTCTCTTTATATTCCAGAAGAACAGAAAATTTGGAATAAGACACTGATGACATAGCAGTAGTGTGCTAGAAGCATATTGCATGCCTAGGTCTTAGAGTGGTCCAAAGGGAAGCAGGAAAGAAAGATAAATGCTAATGATGAGAAATGCTAACTGTGCAGGTCCAAAACATACCCTTCCCTTCTAGTATCAAAAACTGTGCATGAATTAAATAAAATAATACATATTAATCCCACTCATAAGTCTATCTAAATTCAGACAATCCTAATTATTTAGCTATGCTAGCTTTTACCTCCATTATTAATATTACCAAGTATCAATAATTACTATACTATTAACACCATCTAACCTATGCAGTCAGTGAATTTAATCAACTGTGTTTATGGTATGTAAACAATACATGCAAATCAGGGGTTCCCAAGTGCTGACATGCTTACTTTAGCCCCCTATTCTGCCTCTCTGTGGCTAATTTCTCTGACTGCTAAGCATCTTTGTTGCCAGAAAGCCTCTCCTCTTGGCCTGACCTCAAATTGTTAAGCACCCCACAGAAGCTATCTAGCTCCTTCGTTTTGCTGGAATTCCCAACTGTGAACAAAATGCACCAAACTGTATTATGGTTCCCATTGCAAGTATAGATGGAGAGCACTCCTAATAGACAGTGGTGATATTTCAGTGTGAGCGCAACAAAGAACTGTGCCCATATTTTGAGAGGGAATTTAGCAATGTCTATTCAGATGCTAAAGATGATCTGACAGTCACTCTCTAGCATTCTGTAGAGAAATAAAAGCACTAAGAGGTAAAGCTACATGTTCAAGAGTAGTCATTACAGTACTCTTTTTGTCACAACATAGGAAATTGAACCAATATGTAATGCCCCTTCATGGGGAATTAGTTAAATAAGATTTGTACTTCTATTTAATGAAATGTTGCATTATGACCCATTTTTCCTGTTGCTCATTTTATTTTACATGTGCCTGATCCCATAAGATGCTGCTGTTCATGTCAACCTCCTCCCCCCAGTTAGTCATCTCTGGAAATAACCTCACAAACATACCCACAGGTGTGCCTCACTGGCCTTTCAGGTGATTCTACAGCCAGCAAGTACTTTGTCTTGTTCCCCATTTTGTGTTCACAAACACTAAAATAGCATCTGGTACATAGCTGATGATTGATGAATAATTATTCTTGTTGAAGAGAATAATTAATAAATGCTAAACAAAGTTATTTTCATGATAGAGGACAGTATTTTTGTCATTTTGAATAAGATTCAATATTTGCTTTGGTAGGTGTGTATGTGAACAAAATACATGAAAATTATATAACTGAGTATACAAATGAATACATGGATACATCAATGACAGGTTGATTAGATGGGTAAGTGATTGATAGATGATAGACAGAGACAGACAGACAGACAGACAGATGTAGTAATGTTTTTGCCCTTAACTGGGAAATGTAGGGCTAGTAGAGTTTTCTCAATTTTACTTTACACAATCATTTAATTATTGATATCATAGGATATCATAAGATAATAATCTTTCTTATTATTGTATTGAATGGGTCAAAATAATGATATAATAAATAATAACTATTTGACTCAATGATCCTAAGAAGCAAGTAAGTTTAGTAAATAAGATATCATCAAAGTGTCATCCATTAACTTCCATTGCCCTCAGAGAAAGATAACCAACCAAATACACCAACAGATGCTAATGGGTTGAAAGAAGAAGTCTACCTCTAATTGTGCTTTCAGGGATCAGCACAACATGTAAATGTGGCCCTTCATTGTTTTCAAAGACTATAGCTCTGGGAAAAGTAGTTCAAAGTGGAAGAGAACATGAAGAAACAATCCTCTAAACAATTGCATTTTGGTGTGACTCAAAATGTGTCTATCATGGAAATTGTGACTTCCTAGGAATTATAGCAAGTTAGTTAAAAAAATAGTCCAAAGCCTAGCTCCAACACAGACTACAACCACAAGACAGTTATCTCAACCCTGAACTTCATTCCTTTATCCACAAAAGGAAAGTATATGTAGTAGGGTGTTGAATATTAGCTACTATGCTCCCAGGATTCAATAGCTTAATATAATCAAAACTGATTTTTCTCACACTGAAATTCAGTATTGATGTTCCTGGTTGGACATCTGTACCAGTAAGCCCTGTGTCCAGCAGTGTGTCTTAACCTGAGGTCTTTACTTCAATAAGCCTAAGTTCAAAGCTTGGGTGAGTGCTTTGTTTGGAGATATGATATGAAGCAGTGACTGAAAGCAGATGCTTGACTTAGCTGAAAGGAGGAATATCCGTTTTGGCTCATGGTTTCAGAGGACTCTCTCTGTAGCTACTAGGCCCTGTGCATCAGCACAGGTGGTGGGAAAGGACCTTCTTCATGGTGGACTGAAAACAGAGGAAACCAATGCTGGTGCTCAGCTGGCTTTTTTTTTTCTCTCCATTTTTCCCCATATGGGACTTGACTCTATAGGGTAGTACTGCCAACATCTCCCCTTTAGTTAATCATCTCTGTAGTTTTCTTCAGAGACACACCCAGAGCCTGTGCCTCATCTGCTTCCTAAGTGATTTGAAATCCAGTCAAGATGACAGTGAAGATGACCATCACAGAAAGGGAAGAAGAAGATGAGGAAGAGTTAATAGAAGGAAGCTTTGAAGTTTTCGCCCACTGCCTGTGTAGTTGTGTGGTCCAAAGAGTGAGAAAACTCCTACTGAATGCCATAGAGCATCAAGGCAAGGCATTTATCTACTGGCTAGCAGCCTTATGAATCCAAAGTCTGTTCCCATGAGATTTACATACCCCACCACACCAGGTATCTATCTTTGTTCCTAAAAGTTGCTTGGGTGAACTTGTGGAGAGCTGGTAATTGCTGGAATCCTATACAAATGAGCCCTTAAGTGTCTAAAGGATACCTTTAAGATACTTCATCCATAAATGAGCTTCAACATCTTCATGCATGGTCACAACCAAAGGAGGGAAAGAGAAAAGGAAGCTGCGAGGCCTGGCAGCAGCATGTGTCACTCACAGCCACATTCCAGTGACTATGTTTGGTCATATATACCATCACCCTCACATTGAAGATGATAAAAACATTAAATAATACTCACATGAACCTAGGGGACAAAGGGAATGGCTGGGTGAACACAAAACCTGGTTTCTTCCCATGGAGACACTTATTATTCTGGCACATACTTCGATTGAGATCAGGAACGTTCAGGGACCAAGTGTTCCAGGAACATTGTTGGTAATAGGTAAATGATAGCTTTATTTAGCATCTGCAACATGAAAACACATGAGGCTTAAAGGCTTTCCTCTGTGATGAAGCAAAAATCTTAACTAGCAAAGATCTGACATGAAAGTTGAATGGTTGGTATGAAATGTGTTCAATCATAGACTTATGGTTGTAGTGAACAAATGTTGTACATAGGAAATAAGCACTTTTCATATTGAATAAAGTCACCATTGTTGACCTGTGTATATATCACATTCATACTGATTGTGTGGGACACCAAATAATCAATTCCTCATCTCCTAGGGGTTCAGGAAAAAAGGACACAACTTTTTATAGCATCTGCCAGGGATTTTTTTGTACATACTATCTTCTGGAAACCCCTGGATAATATAAGACTCATTCAAAAAATAAATTGATAAGCCATCTGTGCCTAGCTCTTGGCTAAGTGCTTAAATAAGTCAGAAGTCTTAGTTTTAGTCCAATGAGAAAGATATAAGCATACACATAAACACACAAACATGTATGATCTAATTATAAAGTATATGAAACAGGGAGAGTATAAGGTTCTAAGGTGGCTGTCTTCCAACACATTCTCCCTCTTCTGGCTCATCATCAGAATTCTACACACTTTAGCTGAGCCCAAAATCTTTACCAACAAGCCTATTTCTTCAAGACTCCCTTGCAGCTAGGTGTTGTCATCTGATTAAATCCTATTCCATAGCTTTTGAAGAAATGATTGCTTATCTTCTCTCCTGTTTCTGTTTATTTAGAAGTGATAGTAATGTTTTTGTGCCCCAATACAAAAGCTATGTTTAAGAAGACCAATCCTTCATGATGTGAAGCTGCATACTAATCTTTAACTATCTATTCTTTCAATGAGAGAAAAATAAACATTGCTGTTTGGGCATCTCTGAAAAAAAAAAAACCAGAACC
This sequence comes from Cricetiscus sungorus, assembly GCA_030556225.1. Taxonomy (NCBI): domain Eukaryota; kingdom Metazoa; phylum Chordata; class Mammalia; order Rodentia; family Cricetidae; genus Cricetiscus; species Cricetiscus sungorus. Next base: position 28,315,916 of record JANBXA010000729.1, read on the forward strand.
TTTCCTCCATATCTCATCTTTGAAATGAAGTAGGAGCATATAAAGACTATAAGAAAGTATCCCAGGCAGAGAGAACTTCATGTTCAAAAACTTGAAAGGTCAGAATGGCTTAACTACAAAGAGCAAGAAAGCAGCATGGTTCAGTGAAGCAGATAGGGGTGGTCAGGCATGAGCAGCTTCCATCTTACACAAAATTTTAGTAACTATCAAACTATTGCTTATTATTCTTCAGCCTCCTTTTGAAACAATCTCATTAAAACTATCTTCAAACAGAAAATTCAACAAAATGCTTGAAGCACAGTAATATCTCTGCACCCCCACTTTCTCTTCACCTGCAACAATATGGGTACCACAACTCCTAACCTGAAAAGCTGTTTCCCAAGGAAGACCTATATATCTGAAGAGATGTCATCAAACATTTTCTGGAAAGGGTCAGACAGTAAAGATTTTAAGCATTGTGGATCAGGTGATTTCTGATACAATTGCTTAACTATATCTTAATAGCCTATAAATGTGTGTGTGGACAGAACTGCACCAAAGCCAACTGAATTGATGAATGGATAAATTAATGAATGAATGAAAATGAATCCATTGCAATAGAACCTTACTCATGGACACTGTGACTTGATTTTCATATAACTTCATGAATTGTGGCATGTTCCCTTACCTTTCCCCATTTTTAAGAAAGAAAAACAAAACACTTTAAAATGTGAAATATCACTCCAAGCTTATAGAATATATGGAAAGAGATAATGCAATGGACTTTGTCTAGGTCTAGGGGCCATAGTTGACCAACCCCTACCCACATTAATATTCAACACATCATATAGTAGTGGCTCAGCAGTTGTTCTTGGCTGGTTTATTTGCAAATGACATTAGCTACTGGTGTACTACACCAGGCAGTGACTTTTCCATCCTGCAGTGTAGCATAGTAAAAGGCACATAAAACCCAACCAGTCTGAAACTTCTCTTTTTCCTCCTGTCCTCCAAGCAGCTGATCTTGACCTAAGTTGGGGCCAAGGGCTGGGATGAGGGCAGGGGAACAGGGTTGAGGGAAGTCAATGCCTGGGATCAATGACTTCCTAAACACTAGTGTCTGGGACCCAAAACTACCAGATGGAAAGGACTTAATAAGGCAATTCATAATCTGATTTTGCTGTAAGACCATGATTTTAGCAGCTCTGTAGCTGCCCCCAACCTTTTAACACTGTCTTCTGTGAGTCAAGAGATTCTGATGTTGTAGCTAAATTGACTCCACCAAATGTTTGACATTCTCCTGGTTAATGTCTCTGATATGACTGGCTTCAGGCCCAGCTCTCTCTCTCTCTCTCTCCTCCCCCTCTCTCATTCTATATATATATATATATATATGGAGATAGACATAGGGACAATGATAGAGATATATAACAATAGATACACACACACACACACACACACACACACACACACACACACATAGTTATAGTCTCTCATTTTCTCCATATTGAAACATATGTATTTTTAATTATCCTATTGATGTCGCAATTGGGTCCCTTTGGTCCCCCACCTAACATTTATTTATTTATTTATTTATTTATTTATTTATTTATTTATTTGTGGCAAGAAAGATCATCTGTTTAATCCTAATGCTAGTATTTGAAGAAATGGCCAAAGATTTCAGTCATTTGTAGCATTCTAGAGTTCCATTGTGTTCTCAGGACAGTTAATCGTGACATGGCAATGAGGCCATTTCTTTTTTATTTCTTCTTCTGGTTGTGGCTTTAAATTTTTCTTCCTGGAGACAGACCATTGTAGAATCTCAGTTATGATTTCAGAATAAAGCGCTCCAAGGGTCTCTTGGCTGGGGTAAAAAGCTCTGGCTTTGCAATGGAAGGCTTCTCTGGATGGTACAACACTGTTCAAATACTACAGCATGAAGGGAGGGCACTGTGTTCTGAGGCCAAAACCCCCTCTGGGCATGTGCCTGCCTACACAGCAGTGATCATGCATGAGGAACACAGCCCTAGGGACTGGGCTGATGAAACTGGAATGTATCTGTCACCTAGAGCTGAGGACAGAATATAACCAAGAGGAACACCCTCTTCCAACAGGAATAAACTACAGGGTTCGAGGGGAGGGAATAGATAGGTAAAAGAATAGAGGAAACAATGAAAAAATGTAGTGAGGAGCAGGAGGGAAGTTGTGATATGAGAGGCTCCAGGCTTTGGTACTTTGTGGGATGGGTGTGCTCAGAAAACAGCCCTTGATAAAATCTGGAGAGCCACCACAGCAGACTTGTCAAAATAAGTCAATCTTCTGATTTATCAAAAAGGCCTGTACTTCACAGGGAGGAGGAGAGAAGGAAGAGGAAAGATGGAGGAGGAGAAAGAACAGGGTGTGTGTGTGTGTGTGTGTGTGTGTGTGTGTGTGTGTGTGTGTGGCGGGGGCAGGGGTCACCTTCCTAAACTCTGTTCGTTCAGACTAGAGATTATTCTGAAGCTCTGCCTGAGAGTGTTGGTGTCCTGGAACTCCATGAAGCATCTTGTGGGTGTGAGACTGAGGTGAACAATCTCCAGGGTGAGTGGACAGCAAGCCTGAGCAGCAAGCCACAAGAAGGATGTTCCTCCACTCTGAGAGGACACTTCTTCCTAATGGTCTCATGGCTGTCCCAGGGAATTTCTGGGTGTGAAGTCAAGACTCATCTTGAGATAGTCTCATCTTCATTGAGGAAGAAACTCTAATAAAAATATTTTAAAAAAGAAAGAAAGGAAGGAAGGAAGGAAGGAAGGAAGGAAAGAAGAAGGAAAGAAAAACTGAAGTTTAATTGATAAACTACAATCTTCCTCCCCACCAGCACTTTGGTTAAAGACCCCACAAAGTGTGTGAGGGGTTTTGGTTACTGAAACAACATGCTCTTAGAAATTATCAGAAGGCTTCAATAACAGTAACAACCAATATTTGTTAAGACTTACTACATTACACATATAACCTTGTAAAGCCAACGTATTGCAACTCTAACTGATCATCATTTGATATGTGAGAACACTGGGACCTAGGGGGACAGATGACTTGCTCAGACACACAGCTGAAAATGGAAAGGACTGACAGAAATCCTGGGCAGTCTATCCAACAGCAGAGTTCTTAGGCTTAATTTCCAAGCTATGCCATTTTTTAATGCAATGATATGTGCTTCTGAGGTTCAAAATAAATAAAATAGCAGTCACCTTAAGAGGACTTTTTTGGGTCTAGTAATGATGATAATTATAAATGAATAGAAACAACTAATCCTATTCATGTGGCATCAAGTCTCAGCTTGTGTGTATCAAGTTAGGTCACTTCTTCAGACTGTTCTAGAGGGGTGTGAATGTGTACACATGTGGGTGCATGTAAGGACATGTTGTCCTCAAGGAAGGCTTCCTGGATAGGACAATATAGGAGCCAGGCTTTCACAGGCAAGCAGAGCACAATGTGGACTAGTGATCAGAAGGACTTTCTCTATAACAAGGGAACAGGGTGTGTCACAGAGACACAAGCACCAGACACTATTACAGGGACCAGAAGTAGTTTTAGATGCCTGGGGCATAAAGTACCTGTTAATGAATGAGGATGGTTGAGAATCCAGATGCAGGCAGAAGTCTGGGTTTGCCAGACTCATGTTCAATGTCAAACTTTGGGTTATCAGGTAGAGAGCCCCTGAGAACATCCATGTATCCAATCTATGACTTAAGACAGAATAATGATGGAAAATAAAGTCATGAAAATCAAGCAAAACAGACTTGTGTGTATAGTAGAAACACATAGAAACTTTGGTGTAGTCAGAACTTGAGTTCATGGAGGTTCATACAGCTGCCGGGTGGTTGGTTGGTTGGTTGGTTGGTTGGTTGGTTGGTTGGTTGGTTAGTTAGTTTGTAATCTATAGATTAGTAATGTTTTCCTCGAGTTCATTTATTTCTATAGCCTATCCTCTCCTAAACTAATCATTTAGAATTCACCTGTAGATGCTTGAGAAGGGAAATAGCATCTTTTCTTGAGAGGTAGAATGAGTGTATGTATGTGAAATCTGCTCAGTCTTCTGTTTCAATAACTTCTTTTCCTGCCCATAAGGAAAGACCACATTGGCAGGCATGTTTTTTTCTCTTTGTAAAACCAAGAAGACATCTGACCTAAGCTAATCATGATAGGGATGTTCTTCTATATGCTGTGAATATTTGTTTCTCTAATTGGTTGATGAATAAAGCTGTCTCAGCCAATGGACAGGCAAGATGTTTGCTTTTCATTCTCCCCCCCTCCTTTTTTTCCTTTGAAGATGGGATCTTACTATGCAACCCAAGCTACCCACAAACTCAGGATTTTCCTGCCTCTGTCTCCAAGTGTTTCCACTGCTGACACACATCAGCATGCCCAATTGTGTCTTGGCCTCAGTAGGAAGCCCTGTCCAGACATGAGGTTCAGCCTCTGCCTAAAGTTTGTTTTTCATAGTTTTTCAAGCATCAGGGGGGCCCTGTGCCTCTAGGACAGAAAGACCTTTATCCAGATTCTTTCTGGCCACCAGCGAACAAAGGAAAGAGGGAGCATCTGTCTCCAGGAAATCGTTGCCTTCTTCAAAATACAAGTGAAATGTTTTTTGGTGGAGAAATACAAGACCTGGGGAGGCAAGCCGATTGATTTCCTAACCAAATGGGCTCCCATCAAGGTCTTGGAGGTTCCCCATTTTCTTCTCTGCACTGACAGAGAACTTTTATTGGGAGAAACTCCATGACCTCTGGCTTATCAACCAATGCTTTTAATTAATTAGTACTCTGCTCCTCAAAGAAAGAGTTCAGGGTGGTAGAATGGGGTCATTTCATGATTTTTACTAAAATACCCCACCTGGAATAGTCCCAGGGGATTCTTCATAACAAATCCTTCTGCTAAGGGTTTTAGGAAATGGTAATGGAAATCAGACTCAGCTCCTGAGTCCTCAGGGTAAGAATAGGCAGGACTCTATCTTTATTCTTCCTGGTGCTTGCTCTGTACTTGTATAGTAGTCCTTCTAGAAGCTGACACCCAAGAGGGACACTCCCAGGTAAGAAGAATGATAGACCCCATATTCAATAACCATATTTGCTGGTTGCCTGTTATATGCTCAGGTGCTTCATAGCCACCATGGGGACATAGAATAAATATAAAGCAAGAAAATGGTGTTTTTAAAATGCTCTATAGATATTCCAGAATTTTCAGTGTATGAGATAGTTTCATTTAATGCTAACAAGAACTGTCTTAGGAAACAAGCAATGTGAGTAGCAGATCCATTTGTCAAGTAGGGAAATAGATGTTCAAAATGATGCTTGCCATCATCTGAGTAAATCATGGAGGAGTGGGGACTAGAACCCTAGTGTGATTATGCTTAGCACTCTGCTCCTTTTATCCCCTGTGCCTCTCCACTGGATACTATCCAGAGGGGGCACACATGGTGAGAAATAAGTCAAGGTCATAGCCAATGAGTGTTGAATCCCACAATCCAATAAATTACATGAGTGGCTTAAGAAGGAAATAGCTGTATAAGCCAGAGGCTCAGAGTAGGCTTCATGGAGGGCAAGTGCCCAGGTCTGGTTCATGGAGAGTGAAGGCAGCAGTTTACTGAAAGGAATGGAAGCTGAGTTGAGAGGTTTTTTTGAAGGAAGGTAGATGTTATCCAGAGAGCGAAACTCAGAGAAGGAAACAGAAAAGGCTAAGGTCCAGTCAATAGTAATCCTCGGAAGGACAGACAACTTTCACTGACACAGGCGAGGGGAACATTTCCATCCCTGCTGAGGTTCCATAGCAACCTTGATGGTTGGTGTTCTGAGAGAACCACAAGCAGAGGCTAAAAAACAAGTTGACCTTTGGTTCTGAGAAGAGAATTTGAAAGTGGGTCTTATCTCCCTTTGTAGAACTCCAAACAGGCTTGTATCGTGTTCTCGGCTCTCCTAGAAACGACCATCATTGGGCCAAAATAAAATCTGAGTGAGTCTGGACCTCCTGGTCAGTCCCCGGGCCCTCTAGCTCTTCCAGAGCATATCATCCATTGAGCCGGTTGATCTTTTCCTAAGGTAGCTTGGTGTGAGCACCTGTTCTGAGCTGCTCAGCTGCTAGAGCCCAAGGCTAGCCTTCGAATAGTGAAGCAAAATCCTAGGTCAGCAGAGAAACAATGTTTTCCTGCCTCCCCCATCTGACCCACTTCTCCACCATCCACCTGCTTCAGCCACCTTACGCCCAGCTGCCAGCTTCCTACCGAGACACTCTCTCAAATTGCTAGGAGATGGCTATCCAAACTGTCACCCCATGATCAGAAGAGGAGTCCTGAAACTGACAGCACCTGAGAGAGCTCTCATTTGGATTAAATCAAAGTCTTTAAATATTTATAAAGTTCTGGTATCTAAAATAGCTAGTCTCTGCACTGTGTGTAAGCTATTGAAATAGTGGCCTAGTGAATTGTAAATAGAACATACATGCGAACCATCATATATTTTGTTTGTAAGAGTGTACCATAGCATGAGGGGGGAGATAGAGAGAGATAGAGATGAAAACCCCACTGCATTATGTTAAATATCCCAAGGGCTCAGTATAGAACATGACTGGAATGGATACAGGCCATGAAGAACTTTTTTTCTATCTCATTAGGTGGTCTGAGTTTTGAAATCTGTTCTGAGTGTGGTAAAGTGTGCAGAGCTGTAGATTAACGCACTGAATACGTCCTGCAGTTCTTGATGTGTTTCATCAAAGGCCCATTTCAAAAGTGTGCTGTATTATAGGTGAACACTCTCAGTAAATAATCTTGTTACAGAAACCTAAGCAATTTTTACAAGGCGTATTTCTGGCTGACTGAACAATTTATTCTCCAGATGTCACATTGTATTTTTCCAATATAAAATGAAACAGCTTTTTTTTTTTTTCCTTTTAAGGCCGACTGTGTTGCTTTGTCTGAATCTAGAACAAAGGATCTCCCCTTAAGGAGGCTGATGCCACGTTAAAACCCATCACTTTCAAATGAACACCACACCTGGGAGGGGCCGGCAGCATCATCTCTGGCTTCCCCATTTTAGGACAATACTTGACAATCAACTAGAAAGATTCCTTGGATCACATGGTCTAAGAAAACTGACTGGTTTCTTTAAAAAAAAAAAAAAAAAAAAAAAAGCAAGAGAAAGAGCCCAGACACTGAGCAGGGGACTAGAGGGGAAGAGGGGAGGGATGGCGAGGAGAGCAGGAAGAGAGAACAAGGGGAGAAATGGGAAGGCAAGGTAGAGTTGGGAGGGATTGGAGAGAAAGGCAGAGGCAGAATGGCAGGAGAGACAGAGAAGAGAAAGGCAGACATGCTGGGGAGGTAGATGTCTAGAAGAGGCAGAAGCACAAGAGAAACAGGCAAAAGTAAGCTAATCTAGACGTAACTGCTGCTTCCCCGAAACATGGAGCCCATGAAATGTTTTTAAAGTCTGGTTTGCTTTGGCTCGGGGACCAGGATGTTGTTCATTGATAGGACACTTGCCTGGTGTGGTGGAGAGTCTAGGTACATTGCCTAGCACCACAGTTGAGAACGGGGAGTTCTCAGGAAAATGGACACACTCTTCCTGTATTCAAGGCACCTCAGTGTTGTGCTTTAACGAGCCTTGCTGGTAAGAAACCTGCTCAGCTGCATCTAAACAGCTGTTCTGAGTTCTTTTTTTTCCTTTTTTTCTTTTAACTCTAAAACTCTCTGTTTTTTGTTTTTGTTTTCACAATGCCTCTATGATTTGGGCACATTCTCCTGAAGGTCATGTTATTTCTAGAAGGTGGGCCCTATCACATCAATTAGTTTAGCCAAAACACCCTTCATAGAGTGCTGACATTATGTAATGCTCACCCAGGGAAGCATCTGAGAAAGATATTTTTGAACACAGTATCTAATGCTGACAAGATATAGCAGTCAACTTTGACTGGATAAAGCTAGATAAAGTTTGGGAAAACTTAACTTCTCACCCATTTTGTATATCACACCAGCAAAGCTGAAGCTCCTCGTGTCTCCTCAATCTCAGATATAGATCTCATAGGGAATGCAGCCTGATTAATGAGCAGAGACTTTTCATAACATGTATACAACATGTTTTAATGATATGCCCCTCTCCCATTTCAAGCTCCTCAGACTCCACCAATATATCCCTTTCTCAAATCCATGTCATGTTTTTCTTTAATAAGCCACTGAGTACAGTTTGGGAGGCCCACATGCACATATGTGGGGCCATTCACTGGAGCATAGGCAAAGTATCAATGACTGATGTGAGATGTCATTCTGTAAATATGTTTCTCATATTGGTTAATAAATAAAGCATTGTTGGCCAATAGGAAAGCAAGATAGGCGGGACTAGGAGACAAGAAGAATTCAAGGAGAGGTAGGAGGAGATTCAACATCCAAGAGAGCAGAATGCCAGGCCCTCTCTCTGGTAAGATAAGACCACTTGGAAATAGATTAATAGAAATGGGTTAATATTTAAGACAGAGCTAGCCAATAAAAAATGCTTGTAACAGGCCAACAACTTTATATCTAATATAGCATCTCTATGTGTTATTTGGGGCTGGCACAGCTGTGGGACTAGGCCAGTGGGAAAACATGCTCGTAACAAATGACTACTGCCCACCCACAAATATGTTACTCTCCTTTCCTTGGCAGCCATCAACTGCCAATACTTCTCTGCCAGAGGTGGGACCTCGTGATCCCCTTCCCCATCCATGGTAGAGTTCTGAATGGAGCCATTTTATACAGGTAACCACAGCACTGTTTATTCATTGAGTGCAATGGCCTTGCCATACACAAAAGACAGCTTCTCAGCACTCCCCTCCACCCTCCAGTTCTTATGCTCTTTCTGACATGTGTTTCCTGTTGTTCTCTGAGCCTCAATGCAGACATCCCATTTAAAAATGAGCACTCATGGTCACTTATTTTCACACTCTGATGAGTTATGAGCCCACTGCATAAAGAAGGCACTCTAACTAATATTGGGAGCAACACAGATCTATTGGTATAAACATAAATATTTAGAGCGGAGTTTGACAATGCGACCATTTAACACAACAGTGATATTAGGTTCCCCTCTTTTCCCCACAATTTCCCAATTACCAGCTTTTGATCAGGTTTACAGCACCACACATGAGATCTCTCCTGTGGAGCAGGCCTTATATCCATATTGAAAGCAATTGTTTACCCCATAATCATCATGCCACTGTTGCATCATTGGATACACCTTGCCCAGTAGGTTGAGATATTGTAGTAGGCAGGTTCTAGTGCTGAATGAGTACATTGAAGTCTTTTTTCCCTAGCAGCTCCCATAGCCCCTGCTGGTCCCATGAAAGCTAGCCAGCCAGGAGCAAGTTTCCTGGTTAGCTGAAGACTGACTTTCTCTATGTTCTATGACCAAACCATATGGCATCTTAAGCCATCCTTTTCCAGGTACCCTCATTTCCTCACCTTCCTCCCCTGATAACACACTCCTCTTCATCTTACATTTACTAATGCTCTACCATCCCTCCTCCTTAAAGCATCTTCCTCCAGTGGTTCTTTTCTGAATTCCTGGCTTCAATAGGCACTCCAAGTTAGACGCATAGCATTAAAGGTTCAAGGTTAGGATCCACATATGAGAGAGAAGACTGGGAACTTTTCAATCATCTGCATGGGCTCCAAAGATTACATTGCACTGGGTTAAACATGTCACATGATCAAGCCTGATGTCAGGGGTTGAGGGTGTGTGCATTACTCTTATGGAGGCACTGTGAGTCTAAAACAGCTTGGGGAAGGATAAGCCTTCTGGGGAGGTCAGGGAGCAGTGAGTACAGCAGCTGCTATGCAGAGTAGAGAGGGTGCCATACTTCCTGGTATGTCTAGTAGGACTCCTATGCCTACATTCAGCTGCCTCATGGTCCCTGCAGCTGAAAATATGTTAGACAAAGACTGGAGGATGTGCCGCAATACATACTTTGGTCCAAAAATCTTATATACAAAAGGTTGAGGGTATGCCAGGGTTTGTAAGTCCATAGACAACCAAAAAACAAAACAAAACAAAACATTGCCAAAGCGAAAGCCTTCTCAGCAAAGGTGTACTACTGCATTTTATTTAATTCAAATCTCTTCACTGAGCTATATCAAATTGCCATTTTTAGGTTAAAAGCCTACCTGTAGTAGCATATATATATAGCTTTGAGTAGTTCAATCTAACATATGATATTATATATAATATGCACATTATCAGAAATCTTCACCAGGGACTGTCAGAGGTTTGACTTGGGTGCCACTGCAACTTAGCTGTTGGGAACACAGAAGGCACTGGGGTCCTGTCTAGGCTGCTCAGGACAGAGCACCCTGATGAGAGAGCATTGAATGCCACAGGACTGGATTCCATGCTTTGTCTTTGCCATGGCTGGTATCCTGAAGCCAGATCCAGTGAGACAGTTATATCATGCCACCAGGATACTGCAGCATCTCCAAACTATACCAGGGGGCCTCCATATGCCCAAACTCAAAGGATTTCTGTTGAAGGAGCCTATCATGGATCATCTATTTCCCCTCCTAAGAAACCACATTCTTTCTAGGAGCTAGATCAAATTATAGCAAAATCAGGTCCTGAGGATGAAAGATATCCCCAGATGACAGTCATCTCTGGCGTTCCACACTCAAGCTGTTTTTCACAGTGACAGATTTACCTCTGCTAATGGAGCAGGGCCTTTGCACTGGCTGTTTTTGGCTGAGAAGTCACCTCTGCCTATCTCCCCCAACCTCCTCGACCCTATCTCCCATTCCAGACCTTTATGCACCTGCTCAAACATTGCCTTGGCAAAGAGGTCAATGTGATAATCACTTGGTGAAACTCCTATGACCTCTGTCACTCAGCTATATTTTCCTTTAGATCACTCACAGCCATCTGGAACCATCAATGATGATAACACATATTCAGTAAATGAAGAATAGTAGTGACTAACAGAGGGACTGGCTGAGCAACCGAGTGGGAGACTGCATTCAGATCACTGACCCTGTCATCCAGAAGACAGGGACTTTCTCCCGCTAAAAATGGAAAGAACACACAAGTTGAAAAAAAATCTTTGTGGCGGTTTTTAAAATATTACAGCATTGGATCTATGAGATCGGGCGAGTCATAAAGAAATAAACTAAAATTAGGTGTCATTTCAGGGGAGTGAGCAATAGAATGCACAATGAAGAAAACTACCAAGTAAGTGAGGAAGATAAATGACAAATTCAACCTCATCTCAAAGGAGAATGCAGAGTTGGAAAATGAAAAGAAGAGAGAAAAATGATGGCAGGGGTATCCAAGAGATCATCTGACAGGAAGGAAGAAGTCATAGAAGGGAGACTAGAAGCAGCAGAAGCAGGAAGTCAGTGAAAAGCTGTCTGAGCTAAACCAGCCTTGTGAGTGAACTGGAAGGGTTTTCCAGGCAAACTAGAGTTTTGGAAAATTAGCTTGGGCTTGGGTGCAGGTCAGTGGTGGAACTCTTGACTCACATGTCAAGCCCTGGAGATCCCATGCCCAGCACTATAAGGGGGAGGAGGAAAGGGGAGGAGGAAGGGGGAGGAGAGAAACTAAACTCATCTTTGGGTTTTTGTTTTGTTTGTTTGTGTTTGCTTTTTTTTTTTTTTTTTTTTTTTTTGAGACAGGGTTTCTCTGCATAGGCCTGGCTGTCCTGGAATTCACTCTGCCTCCCTAGTGCTGGGATTAATGGTGTGCACCACCAAGAATGTCGAGCCAAAGCAATCTTAATTTGAGGACTCAGTGCTTGTCCTGCTTAGTGATGAGTTCATACTCAACACCCCCAACCTCAGGGAAAGGGGGTTCTGGTGCTGTACCCCTTTGTGTATAATGAAATGGGGGTCTAGAGAGGTTAAGTGAACCTCCCTCCCAAGGTCATACCAAGAACATGGAGCCTTGAACCAGAACTTCCAAGCTCCTAGACCTGACTGCCAGCAGTCTCTCCCCTCTGCCTCCTGGTACACATAGAGGGCTACCATGCACTGCCAGGGTTGTGCCTCTCCTGACAGAGAGCTCCCAGTTGTTTTTCACTGCACCGTTACTGTCCTACCTACAGCACAGCCAGAACTCATTGTTGCCTTGATGGGCAAGGTTAGGAGGTCAGGACTTGTTCACAGAGCCAACACAGTGTGCTGCTGTCCTAGCTAGAGTTACTAGTGCTGTAAGGAAACACCATGTCCGAAGCAAGTTGTGGAGAAAGGGTTTACTTGGCTTACACTTCCACATTGTAGTCCATCACTGAAGGGAGTCAGGATAGGAACTCAAGCAGGACTGGGACCTGGAGGCAGGAGCTGATGCAGAGGCTATGGAGAGGGGTGTTGCTTACTGGATCTCATCTTGGCTTGCTCAGCCTGCTTTGTTGTAGAATCCAGGACCATCAGATAATCATCTGCCCACACCCATCAATCACTAATTAAGCAAATGTAACCAGATCTCATGGAGGCAAGTTCTTAATTGAAGGTCCCCTCCTTTCAGATGACTCTAGCTTGGCTCAAATTGACATAAACTAGTCAGCACCAGTAGATCAATACAGCTTCTGAAACCAGACAACCTGGTTTTGAATGCTGCTCCCATCACCCACTAGCTGTGGGCTGCAAATGAATTACCTTCTCTGTGCCTCAGTCCCCTCATCAGAAGAGTGGGAATAGACAACTCTGCCTGAGCATTAAATAGAGTGGGGCACATAGAATCCTTAGACCAGAGTGTCTGTGCTTAGAAAGAACCCGATGAATGTGAGCTTTCACGGGGTGTGGCCCCAGTCAAGCTTTAGCCTCAGGCTCTTATGCCCTAAACCACCTCAAGGAGCTGAAGGCCTTGTGGCCAGCATGCAAATGCTGCTTCCGGAAAGAGATTCTTGCTGGGCTTAACTGGTTTCTAGTCAACCACACTTGACACCCTCCATCTCAGGCCACAGCAAGCCCTGGGCAGCCAGCTCTCTCTCATCCAGCCTTCTGCTCGCCTCTCCCCTTCACACCTTCTTCCCAGTCAATGCCATTAATCAAAATCCTATAGCAGAAAACGCATGCATAAGTCCGACACATTTATTGCTATGGCAACAATTCAGGCTCTTGTCCCTGTGTCAAGCTATATCAGTGGAGATAAATTCTATTGTTTTCACACTGGCAGTTTTCTCTGTGTTGGACTTAATCCATGGAAAAATATAGCCTTTCTCTTTATTTAAGAGAGTGAGAGAGTGCTCCAAAGAAAGAGAAAGTGACCTCTGGGTTTCTTACCCAGCACAATCAGGGCTGAAACCAAAATTTCCCCTTTCTTTTAAAAAATGAAGTCAGTGATCAACCTCACCACAGTGACACATCAACCAGCCCTGGCCCCAGAACCAACCTCCTCCTAGAACCTGGAGTTCAGATCTGCCAGAGCCCTGCAGAGCTGCAGGTCCATGTGGTCTGCATCAGGACCCAAAGCTTACTACCACCCTCAGGGAATTGAGACCGTGCCTCAGCAAACAGTGTGGACAAACAGAATGGGCCCGCTCATAATGAACCATCCTGGTGAACAACATCTCTCACCCAGAGAAGCCAAGGAGGGGAGACCCTCTCCCCATCCTCCCCAAGTGCATGTGATGGTGACCCTCATCCCCACACCCACACTTCCAGAGAGGCTGATCTGCCTTTTCTAAGCCCCTTTATCCTGAGTTTCTTTCATATTCTTCCCTGAGGAATCAAAACCCACACTTAAGGTTCCTGCTGAGTCTAAAGCCTCTGGAGTACTGGCATGTGCCCAGCACGCTACTAGGAAATGCAGGAAGCCTGAGGACTAGTAGAAAAACACAAATATCTCCTCCTTTATTTAGTCTTTGCTATCAAGTCAACTGAGGTTCCCTTTTCCCAAATTATTCTTACCTGGTGTCAAGTTGATATGAAACTAGCCAGTGAACACATTACCTTCTGCACCACCACCACCACCACCACCACCACCACCACCCCACCCCCCCACCACACACACACTTTTCTGCTCATTCCCTTCCTCTCCCCAAATAGTCCTCTTTAGTAAGAAATAGTCATTCTTGAGCACTGACAGTATGAATCCCTGAAAGACATTCACATTTTGGAGGCAATGCTGACAGAAAGCCCAATAGTCCTTCCAGGAAGGCAGGTGATGCATGGGGAGGTCAGATGTCAACCTCTCCCTGAGAAGAGGAAACAGAGTAAAATGAATACCACAAGATGGCTTCCACGAGAGGGTAGGGTTGAGGATGCACAGAAAGAATACACAGGAATGGGGCTCCACACTTTCTACTTCTTGGGTATATGAATGTGGTCAAGGTTGGTCCTCACAGTCAGGGCAAAAGCAAACAAACAACAACAAAAAACAAGACTTTCAAATCCTGGAGGAAGTTGTCCCAACTTCCACAAGAGGCCTCAGCAAATTGCAGCCAAGGTCACTTTGTTTTTGATGTAGAGTAGGCTCTGGTGTGGCTTCCCCTCCTTGGGGCTTTAAAAGCAATGGGAAGAATTCCATAAAATCACAGGGTGGGGCTTAGACTCACCCTTCACACAGGAATAGTGACTGGAGCCATTCTGTTGAGTCCTCTGCTCCCCTTCCTGACTCCATCCACCTCTCCCTCTTTTCTTCTTTCTTTTACTCCTCTTTGGTTTGTTTCTGTTTCCTTTCTGTTTTAAAAAAGGAGTTAGGGTACATGCGCTGGGCATTCTGTATCCCAAGACTCTCCCCACGAATGAGTCTGGCTGTGTGTGTGTTGGGGGACGGGGTCATTCTAGCTACAGACCCATTGATTCTTTCTGTTAGTCTGCTGGGCCTGCAATCTGGTAAAGCCCAGCTATGGTCCTGAGACTGCCTGGCCCTCTCTCCATGAGCATTCCTGGGACATGGTGCAGGGTGTTGCCCTTGGAAGATGAGAGGGCAAAAGTCCTTTATTCCTGGGCTCTTTGTCCCATAAACAAACCCAAAATCACAAAGAGGAGCTCTAACTGTGGTGGAGGGTGTGAGTGCCCAGGAAAAGAGGAGTTAGGAGGAGTTCTCTACAACTGTATTTTCCAGATTTGGAGAAATCTCTCTCCATGAATTTCAGAAGATAACTTTTAAACACACAGATGTTTAAGTACAGTGGGTAACCTCGAAAAAAAATGCCAGAAACTTAGAGAAGCAAACACAAGTTTAGAATAAAGGAGAGATGGAAGACAAAGAAATTGGAGAAAAGGTGAGCTGCCAGGGAAGACAAGAGCCACAAGAGGAGGAGGGAAGAAGTCTGGAAATGACAGAAATGTAGGATAGGATGAGTTCAGTGGAAGCAAGCCATCAAGAAGGAGAGCCTGAGGATGCCCTTGTAGGTTATAAAGAAGCCCAAGGCCACCAGTTACCATCGTAAACCACTGTGGGAGCACAAAAGCTTCTGGAGGGCGTAAGTGCCATCCCTATGGTGGTTCAGGGCAGGCTTCAAAAGGTCTTGGAGTTTGGGCTGAGACATGACAAGATTGAGGCCACAACAACCAGGCCAGGCTTAGAGACATCCAAGAAGCTCCCGGGGACTGGGAGTTGACAGGCTCATTTTGTTCTTAGGCGTTCATGGTATTTTATTTTTCAGGACTCACAGTTTTGAACAGCGGCAAATGAGAATCTCTTTCCATACTCTGTAAAACACTTTGGCAAAAGTCTGCTGCAAGACAAAGCCCTGAGGAGAAAAGAGGCTATGTGGGGAAGTCAGGCACAGGCTGGCAAAGAGCGGAGAGGATTTGAAAACCGAGTTCTCCAACTACGTACGTCTTGCCTTCTAGCACCAAGTACAGCCTTTGCCCTAAGACACATCGCCAAACTTCACCAGATTACATACAGTCTGCCTTTCTGGGCCGGGCCAAATCCCTACAGCACATTTCTACAGTGTTCTAATCACACCTCCATGTTACTTGCTTATTATTGCTGTCATCATTTAATTTCTGAATCAGGATCCCAGTAGCCCAGGCTGACCTCAGTCTGCCCCGACCTCTCCAGCACTGGGATTTCAGGTACATGCCTGGCTCTTTATAAAGTAAAATATCTTAAATAACTCTCATAGAAATAATAGGTCAAATTTGTCTCATTGTGATTTTGCTGAATTTATTTTGTGTAGTTGCTGCTATTGTTGTTGAGACGGGCTCTCACCAAGGACCTCTGGCTGGCCTAGAACTCATTGTATACACCAAGCTGGCTTTGCCTCAACCTCCCAAGTGCTGGGAATAAAGGCATGCCCCACCCAGACATTGTGTTTTTAAAAATGTTTTATCTGAGGTACTCTTAAACTTTTAGAAGAGTTTTGAAGATAATATAAAGAATTTCCACACATCCTTTATCTACCCTGTGTTAGAACCTCACATAAATCCACTCTAAACTCCCATTAACAGTATCACATCAAGGTTAATTAAGTGTTCTGTGGTTATGCAAGGTCCTTATTAAATTTTAATTGACTTATTTTTATAGTTAAATTTATTTAAAGGAAAGATGTATATTACTCTGGTCCTGGGAAATGAGTATCACCGCAAAAAGAGGCTGAACACAAAACAAACACGCTGGACATGAAACAGTGATTGCTCAACGCTCATGAATTCCAATGCTGGCTTTGCTGGAAAGCTAGCATCCATTTGATGAGGGAACTTTATTAAAAGCAGTGGAAATTCAGTTAATACAGAGATTCTTCAAACAGGAACTTGCTACACGAGCGACTGAAAAGTGGAGAATAGACTGGCATGGAAGCCACCTCAAGTGTCACACTCAGGTTCAAAGGTTTTCTGTGGGTGTGGAATTTCCCAACTGGGTGTGGTGGCACAAACGTAATTCATGCACTTGGGGGACTAATGCAGGAAGATTCTGAGTTCTAGGCCAGTGTGAGCTACATAGCAAGACACTGCCTCAAAAAAAAAAAAAAAAAAAAAAAAAAAAAAAAAAAAAACAAAAAAAAAACCCCACAACAACATAAAACCCTGTACTCAGTAAAGGGCATGGACAGAAGTGTCTAGTATTAGTGGAACCAGGTTGAATGCTGTTGGCATAGCACTGACCCATAGGACACACGGGTCAGGGCTCACCTGGGGTTTGCAATACTAGGTTTTAGGAGGGAGGGAAAAAAAATGAGGAAAACGAACTGAGAGGAGAGAAAATGGAAAAGCAAAAGGAAGAGACCTCCACTGAGCTGGCCATGGCCTCACTAGAAACCCAGCCATTTGTTTAGCCATGTGGGCTCTCTCTAGCGGACTGGGGAACTCTGTGTGAAGAAGGTAAGATGGAGCACATACATACAGTGTTTTCCTGACTCTTCTCAGCCAATGGCATTGGATTTATTGCTCCACACTTCTGGTTTGTGCTGTCCAGAGATCCAGTTTGGTTAGGGATGGAGATGGGATCTATCAAGGCAAGCACAATGAAGCTAAGGCTGAAATGGCATTTCCTGGCCAAGAAAGCTGAAGAGTGTCCTAGTTAAGAGATGTGGTGGGGGGTTGGGGGGGTGGTTGTGTTGTGGTGGTGGTATGGTGTGGTGTGGTGGTGTGGCGGTACCTCTACTTCCTTCTCTGCTGAGTGGCAGTCTGAAATTACCATTGTGGCATGCTGCAGCTCTGTAGGCTCAGCAGCTGTCTGTGTAAGAGACTAGGGCACCTCATGCTGGAGGAATGTGGTTCCCTTATGCAGGCAGGACCAAACAAACCCAACAGGATGAATGAGGCTGTGCCTATGCTGGTGTCAATGGCAGCGGTTTACAGCATGGGGAACTGATGTGGCAATCAGGAGCAACAGGAAATGAGGGGACAGAGAATAAGGCTTATGTATGTGGCAGGTTGACCTCAAGTAGTGGGAGGGGGGAAATATACCCACCTTTCCAGTTTACTGTAGAATCAGACTCAGAGAGCAATTTCAAAGCTGGGAGGAGCTGTCAACATCATCTCCTCTAGCCTCTGCACTTTTATAGTAGGGAAAATGAGTCCTAGAAAAGCAAATGCCTGTGCCTGCAGCAGAGGCAAAGCTAAAACTAGAAAGCAGTTCTACCCAGAGTCAGGTGTACTGGCTATACTGTTTCCAGCAGCCCCAGGCTCAGGAACCTTCTCCACTCCTCCCTGGATTGATGCAGCAGTCATCAGAATTATAGTTCAAGCTTATTAGTTTGCATTAATGTGCTTAATGTGGGTATGATGCTGAAGATCCATAGCACTGAAGTAAGGAATCAAAGCAACAAACTGGTGTTTGCTCTGTTTCTAGCATCCCATCTTGACAAAAATATCCCCCAACACTAAGCATTGTTTCAAATGATACACTTTAAATAATATATATATATATATATATATATATAATGCTTTAAATGTTATATATTCTATGTATCCCTTGCAAGGTCACTCACACACACACCATAAATATTATATATTCTATGTATCCCTGTGTGAGAACACACACACACACACACACACACACACACACACACACACACACACACACACCATCCAGCTTTTAAAATGTCAGAATGTTCTTGGTCAGAGGCCATTCTATTTCACTTACCTTGATGGCATTGGAAAAAAAATCACTCTTTAGGCAACTTGGCATTATTCTGGCAGGCTCACGTTGCTTTTATTGTTTTGTTTTGTTTCCCATTTCTTAAATGACATTTTGAAATATGCATTTATGTTTCTTCTTGTGAAATGCTCTTTTGTGAAAATGAAACTATGTTTGCATAACAACTAAGATCTTTTCTTTAAAATGCTTGGGGTGTTGCCAGAACGCTCATCTCCCTGTGGGGGGGGGGTATGATCCTACGAGGTAGGTCTGATCTGGGGAGCTGCGTAGAGGGGGTGAGAGGAAGTTTGAAGTGTTTCAAATGGAAGCAGGCTTAGCAACAGAGTGGAGATCTGCTTGGGTGCCCACTGTCAGTGTGGGACTTGTGGTTTTGTTATGTGATGTGTGTTTTCTTAGACACCAGAAGAGCTAAATACCAGCAATGTCCTCTCTCTCCTACAAATTTTCCAGGGGCAAATTGCGGGAGCCATGTCTTTCCAGTCTTCCCAGTAACTTTAGGTCAGAAATGAATTGTTGAGGAGTCATATACTAAGAAACTTTCCTGCTGGAAACATCTGTAGTCAAATAGACCAATACATCACCTTACAACACCACAGCAGAGCTTTACCGGTTGGATCAGTCAATTGCCAACTTTCTCTCCATTGTGGTGAAGGGTAGACTGATCTCCAAAGGTTCATGCTTCCTTCCATGGCTTCTCACTAACACTTTAGTGAGAAACAATCATCCTGTCGGAGGTTATAGTTCTCAGTCTCCTTGGCAGTTCCTTGAGACTGAGTTCCAGCCAATGGAATGTGAGCCGAAATGCATACATCCATCTAAAAAGGCCAAGGGAAACATTACACACCTCCCAGGGACATGAGACCCACAGAATGGGTATGGCAAGTTCTGTGTTAACACTTAGACCTTTAATGGAAAGAACTTGAATTCCAGAGTCCTTAAAAATGAACCTCTTAATTAGAGTCAACCAAAGTGGACTATTATGTAAGTGAGAAATAAATGGTTCCCATGTTAAGCCAATAAGGAGAACTGAGCAGATTATCTGTTACTGCAGCTGACAGTCCTTAATTAAGATCACTTTTGAACAGCTCAGTGACTTCCTTTTGGGAAATTACCTCTCCCATTATGTGTCATCTATGTTGGATAGCAAATCACACGCCCGCCCTCTTCCCAACATGAGAAACACAGATTCTGTTTCATCTGCCTCTTCCCCTCCTCCTGTGACTTGGGCTGGAGCAAGCAGGCTGTCTGTCTGTCATGGGGGAGAAAAACTGGAGAAAAGAGATCGGAAGGATCAGAGGGAAGCGACAGCAGCATTCTGCTCACTGCCCTGCTACAGGACCCTTGCTAAATTCCTACTTTCTAGCTCTCCACAGCCATCCTGGTTCCTGCCCATTTCAGGCCAAATCCAAACACTCCTCAATTCTGCAAGCTTCTGAGATCCTGCCGGTAAATTTCCCCTTCTTAAGTTGGCAGAGTTAGGTTTACTTGACTGTGACCAGAAAATCCTAATACTAGCCTGTTGAAGGAACAAACTGAAAATAAAATTTGCAAGAGTCCATGTTCCGATAGATACTGTGAAGACTGCGCTTGGTAAATAACACTGAAAGCAAATATGCATCTCTTAAAATATAAATTCTCTGTACCTAGATGTCTCCTTGAACTCTGCAGGGATGTGGGGGGGGGCAAAAGGATTAGCGGTGGTTTTTCTATAAGCTGCAATAAATATGAAGACAGTGAAGTCAAGGCAGGGGAGTATGATTGATTTATTACATTATAGTTCATTAAAAGTGTTCCATTGCCTTTTTAAAAACCATCCAGTCATTAAAAAATCTTTGCGGACACAGTTTCCAACATCGTTATAAGGGATTCTTGACAGCTCTTCATTTTTAATGGCACCGTTATAAACAGGCTCCATAATGGTCCTGCCTGGTAGGAGGCTGGTTTAGAGGCCAATGGCTGAAGAAGCCCAGGCTGCTGCTGTGGCCCTGTGCAGAGACCAAGCCTGAAGTTAATTTGTGTGGAGTAATTGAAAACCCTGGATTTTGCAGTATGATGTTAAAGGTACTTTCCAGAAGGGTCTCAAATTCCAACACAGGGCTCTCAGATCTGTTTTCTCTTGTAAACCCAAAAGATGAGAACTAACTGAAGAGTCGCTGTCCTCAGCCATCTAACGGGAGAAAATGGTGCTAATGTGCAATTCAAATTGGTAAGACTGTGCCTCGGGCCAATGGAAGGGAAATGCCAGCTTTCTCATTTGTAGCAAATGGATATGAGCTCTCAGCTGGTTTGGCTAGGGTCCCCAAGAGATCAGGCAGCAGGGGAAAAAGATGGGAGTGTGAAGGGGCTGCATTTGGAACAGTGCTGCTGCTAACAGCCCCCCTGCCCACCACAGGGAAAGTAGAGAAATACAGTGGCAGTTTCAATCATGGGAAATGCCAGCTGTATCCTTGAAATAAATGTTTAGTGTGACTGTTCCCATCTAATTCCACTCCACAAACATCCTTGGTGCTTACTAGGTTGACACCAGAAAGCTGGACTTTGCTGGATGTAGGGATGAATAAGACAGTATACGGACCACTGGAATCAGTGTGGCTGGTTATGAGCACAGGGAGATGGGGACAAGGCTTGTAATAAAAGTGTGCAGGGGAATAGAAAACACACTCAGTATTTCACCTGCCTAGTACCTCCTCTTTTGAGAAAAGAGCTTTGCATTCAAATTAGTCTCACTCTTCCACCCCACTTCATGACCTGGCTCCATCAAAGCACACATGCAACCAGCTCTGAAGAGCTAGAGCATTCCACTTTCCTCCCCTGGTCCTTAGCAATTGATACTTCAGGCAAGATAGAACAATGAATGACAGCTTTGATCTTCACTCAGAACTCCTGAGAAAGTGATGCTGGGTTTTCCTGGGGATGCTCAGCCAATGACGCAAACCTGGCGCCACCAGCAGTGGTTCAATGCCTTCCCCTAAAAGGCTTCTCCTAGTAAGTAATGATGGGTGCAAGAGAGCAGGGATGAGAGCTGCCTGATGACAGAGGCAACCATCTCCACCCATCTCTCCTGGATATTTCAGGAAGGCGAGTCACTTGTCACTAGGACAAGTCCTGCCATCAGTACAGTAGCTTTAGGTAGAGATGAAGAAGACATCCCAGCAACCAGGGATGTCAGGTAGCTTTGGGAAATTTCACATTTCTTTCCTTTGCTCTATTCTGAGCTCAGACATCAAAGTGGTTCCAAGGCCATCTTTTGCTTTCCTCGTACCACCTGACTACACACTGGCCACTTAACGTAGCCCACTTGCTCTTAGATTCACTACCTTCCCTTGCCCTGATATCTGTACCTCCAAGTATTAACCTCCCTGAAAAATATGGTGCTCATATTCCAAAGCAGCAGACTCTGGAAAAGAGTCTTGAGATGCCCAGTGGGAGACTGGGCAGTGAGAGAAGGGAGAAGCGAAAATATTTGTATCTTCTTTGGAAGCTGTGTTGCCTCTGGTTTCTGGCTCTCTACCATGGCTCCATATCCCTCCAGGTGGCCTCATTCTTGGACTTCTTTTTTTTTTTTGTATTCTTTTTCTTTCTTTATATCAGTCCCCCTCCCCTCCCTCCCCCTTTCCTTCTCTTCACCCCCTCCTCTCTCTTCTTTCTCTCTATCCCTTAGAGCAGAACAATTCCCCTTTGTTGCTGGTTCAAGGTTGCCTTGCCATCCTCTATTCATCCTTAGCACTTTTCCAGCACTTTCCAAAGTGGATCTCTACATCAATGGTGCTCTATTGAATAACTGGCATGGGTTCTCTTCCAAATACCTACTGCCATGAACCACATCACTGGGTGGCTTTAAACAACATTTTAATATCTTTCATGGGTTCTCTGGGTTACAATGGCAAAGTCAGATCACTTACCATTAAAAAGTACCCTAAAGTCAACTGCAAAATTAGCATTATTAAATTCTAGCCTGATAATGTTGATTGATTCTAGCTTCTCTGTGTTGAAAATGGAATTGTCAACTTGAAGGCACTAAACAACAATAGTCAAAAGCACAGGAAGGGAGTTTCTCAGGGGAGGAAAGAAGAGGAGGCATTTTAAAAAGCTAGAACTGTGTGCTACCAAACACTATCACTCCTGCTGCTTAAAGCAGCATGTGTACCTCAGAGGTGCCTATTCCAGATGTGGAGAAGTACTTAGTTAGGATCAGGACAGGTTTGCTTGCAGAGACCAAGAGCCAAATTAGGCCAGCTGAAACTAAAGGGCTTTATGTTGAGAATCACAGCCTGTGTGCACACCTACCCACCATACCTTTTCTCCCAAAGAATCTCTCTGCCCTGCCTTGACCTTGAACTCTTAGCCCTCTCATTCAAATGGCTGGCTAGGTCTAAGGACAGCTACCAGAGATGCAATGATTTAATCCTAAATGTGGGACAAAAAAAGCTGATTGGCCTAGCTTGGATGAAGCATTCAGTTCTGACTCAGGCAGCCACAACTGAGCAGAAGTGCAGACTTGGAAGATAAGGGGGCGGAGTCTTAGGAAGAGTTCTGAGTGGCCTGAGAGCCACAATAAATCAGGAAAGCAGTTCTGTCTGGGCTTTGAAACCATTGGCAAGATCATGAGTGCTCAAGACCCCAAGCAGTAAGATGGGTTTCTGGGGCAGCTTTGGGGTAACTGCAGGCATCTTGGGCTAGCCTGACCTTTCCTCAGCTGCAGATGGAGTCAAGTTTTCACAAATAGCTGCCCATTTTTCCATAAGCATTCTACCAGGAATGTCGGTGCTCTCATCTGAAATGAACCTGCACTTAGTCTAAGTGTGTGAGGTTTTTCAATTTTTGTTTCTGTTTAGTCCTTCTTCTCTGGACACTGGGATGTTGTTATATTCTCAATTTCCTAAATTATACAGAGCAAAAAGTAGCAAAGACTGATGTACTCTGGGCCTGCACTGACCACTCAGGCTTACTGTTTTACCCTCACAAGCTGAGATGCCTGGGTAGAATTATTCAGGGTGATCTTCACTAACCCTTGTCTCTACTTTTAATGACAGCAAAGACAGTAACAGTCCAGTGCAATGCCGTCTCCTGAGTCATAAGGTCTTGCTTTTGTCACACTATTTGTTCCTTCCATAGCAACATGCCATTACATAATTATCCTTCTCCTTGATTACTTAGGACTTTGATCCCAATCCTGTGACCCAAACACAATCCATTAAGAAACCCAGATCAGGGGCTGACAACAGGTCTCAGATTACCTGACAGTGCTGATCTAAGCTCAAGAGGCATGGAGCCTTGTGTGAAATAAAATTCTAAGATTGAGCCAGGAAGACATCATCCAGATGAAGGCAGGAAGAATGTTCCAAAGAGGTGACAGCATGTGCCACACCCTCTCTTCCAGTGGAATTACCTTGTGCTGATAAGAACTTTCTGTTGATTTAAATATTCAAATTTAAACATGATAGAGACAGAGCTGACCCCAGGGGCATGAAGTATGGCCTGCAGTCTCCTGTAGTCTTTCCCAGAATGACTTGCTCACTTCTGATTTTGTCTGGATGGTAGCTTGAGTCTCTCCAGCTGGAGATGGGGGTTGTGGCACTTGGAGGGAGCAAGGTTAAACCTTCACACCATCCACCAGAGAGGGATGTGAGCAGGAGTGTTGTCTTCCCTTCAAGAGGGGCTGGACAGTTCCCAGGAAAGGCTTCTCATTGGCGCATTGGGTTGGGTGCCCATCACTGACCCATTGTGACCAGGATGGAGAATGGTGCAAGCATCCAAACAGTCCCTTTTTGCTGGTTTCTGCCATCAAAAAGGACAGTGACCTATATAGAAATTGTTATAAATCAGGTTCTTGTCCTCCAAATCTTCCAGACAAACAGATTTACTCCCGAACACTCAGTTCTTCACATGGAATCTGAGAGAACTGCTAGACCTCGAGTTCTTTTACTGGCCCTAGTATTAGCCGGTTTACACAAGGGATGCTTCAAAACATTTATTTCCAATTTCAAACACATCTGTGCACAACCTAAGTGCCCTATGCCCAAGGGGCCTGAAGATGGGAATAGGAAACCCTGGAACTAGAGTTTCAGAAGTTTATTAACTGCCATGTGGGTTCTGGGAGTTGAACCCAGGTCCTCTGCAAAGTTCTCTTAGTCACTGAGCCATCTCTCCAGCCTTCAACACAATTTGAATGTTAGTGGAATAATTCCTAATGGCAGATCATTTGCAGAGACACAATGCATACTTGTAGCATCTCAAATCGCATCCAGATCCATTCTCCTAGTATGGCCACTTTAGGCCTATCTTAAATGTTCATACCACACCCTCTCTTCTCTGTTCACCACATTCTCTGCTTCTACCACTGCTAGGGAGGTAGGAGACCATTTATATTCAGACAGAGCTGAGAGGTGGGAAACTACGTGATAACAACCAACTTTGAGCATCAAGAGGAAGGTAAAAACAATGACACTGAAATGCAGATTGTGAAGCTACAGAGATACAGTTCTGGGGAGGGGCGCGGATCTTTTCTTCTAAATCCGGGTAGAGAAATATTTCAAATGGAATAAATAGCTATTTGACAGCTGCCCTAGAACAAATTGGAAGTCAGTACAATGCCCAGGCAATTCACTTGTTTAAGCCTGGGAGACTACATACTTTCTCTCTCTCTCTCTCTCTCTCTCTCTCTCTCTCTCTCTCTCTCTCTCTCTCTCTCTCTCTCTCTCTCTGCATCCTTTATGCATACATATTTACACACAATATACATAAAGAATGGCCTTCTCCCACTCCATCACTCTGCTGCCAGCAATGGTAACATTTACTGGAGATTTTATTACAAAAGCCACAAAATGAAATTCTAATCAATAACAGTTTCCAGGATTGGGGGGGAGATTGAATACATTCATAGGTAAAAGATGCTATTATCTCAGTTCAGTAACTATGAAAGAGGAATAGATGAAAAAATCCGGGTTTTATATTAAAACCCAGCACAGCTGTAGAGTTACATAATAAAGCATTGCCTGTATCCATGGAAATGAGAGTAATTGATGCACCACAAGTTATTTTTATAAACCCAAACAAAAAAATTCAATCAGAAATGTCTCTCCCCATTTGGGGGGCATTGTATATTTTGTATCTGTACATAATGCTCACATTTAGAGTCTGAATGCACTCTCTATTGATCAGCCTTGCTGAATAGGACGCTTGCTGCCTTCCCTGAATATTCAGGATTAGAATCATGTGGCCTAGTTCCCACCTCTTCTCGCCAGACTTCCTCTGAATACATCCCATAGTACTTCAAAATCTAGGCAGTACTGACTTGGTTGGGGGGTGGGGTGGGGTGGGGAGGATTGGGGGCTAGTTTCGGGGGTGGGTAAAGGAGCCAGGTTCCTGATTTCAGAGGTGTCAGAGGGGCCAAATTTGAAGATGAGAGCTCTTTGGAAAGCATGGCCTTGAATTCCACTACCACTCCCAACGCCATCAGCCACATTCCTTCAGCCCATACATGCTTTTACTCAGTGCCTAGCACAGAGGTGAGCACATGGCAGGCCTTTCAAAACCAACCAGGACACAAGGCACATGAATCATCTCAGTTTGCTTGGCAAAGGACAGCTGAAGACAGCTGCTACAATCACTTTCAAGGGCCACACTCCAACTGGCTCTACAGAAGAGACACATAGGAATCTGTACAATGAATTCATTTCTTCAAAAGACTTCTTGCCAGTAAGAGCTGGAGCAAAGGCGGGTGATCTGGATAGAGGGCTAGGCCTCTGAACTCAATTCCCTCTTTCTTTGTTTGGTATCAGCACTCTCCCCTTTGAAACTCTTAATAATTTTTTTAACAAAGGGTCTTTTATTCTCATTTTTGCACAGAGTACAAACTTTGTATTGATAGATGATCTTGCAAAGCTATGACAGTTAAGAGCATACATTTAGCAAATAGATGGGTAAAAATTCCACCTTCGTCACTTAACTGGTTAGAAGATCTTAGCAAGTTAAAGGCCTCTGTGTACTCATCTATGAAAGGAAGATAATAGCAATATTGACATTGTGGGTTGCTATGAAAATTACATGGCAGAAGATTTGTAATGTGCTCACGGTTTAAAGAAAAGCAAAGTCTTGCTCAGTGAATACCAGTAATGTTCAAGTTGAGCTGAGTATAAGAAAGGCCTGAGAAGAGAAGGGGTTACACCTGGAGACCAGTAACTAGGTTCTTGCCATACCAACACTGAGTGAGCCTGCAAATTGCTTTAAACAAAACAACCATATTGCAGATAGGCCTTAGAAGCCACGCCAACACGCTCTTACCTCCAACGTCGTAACAGCTTCGTTCTATAGTCTGCTCAGTGACAGGCTGTGCTGAGGGAAAGCTGCCAACATGAAGTTCCTACCATTGTTACTTCAGGATCCCCTGGCCAGAGTAGGGAATTGCTCTGTGTTGGGTCAGGTGACATGACAGAGATTGGAGAGTCCCACGAGCAGCTTTCTATCTCATCCATACAGACATGTATTTACAGTCATTCATCTCTCTTGATAAGTTACTTACAAATATCATTACCAAATTACATAGTAATTCTGCTACTAATTTTTTGAACAAATGCTAAGCTATTTCTTTACTGCAGTTGTACATTTTAGAAACTCTCCCACCCCCAGAAATCTGTTTTCTCTACTTATACTCTTACTAATACTACTTTTCTCTTACTAATACTCTTTATTTTTGGACCTTTAGACTATGGCCATTGTAATAGACACGAAATGATACCTCATTGGGGTGCTGATTTCTGTTTTTATAGTGACCAATAATCATTTTCCAGGTGCTTATTAAACATTTTTATCTTTGGGGGGAAAATATTTATTCATCTCTGTCTTCATTTTTAAAAATTTGATACCATATGTTGAGAAAATATTCTTTAACTATTGCAGCACCTTCTCACCCTCATCAAGGATTAATTGATCACAGTGCATGAGAGTGGCTTAACTCTTAATTCCAAGTCTCTTCTCCATGCTTGTCCTTTTATTTGTACCACAATGTCTTGATAATTGCCACTTTTTAGCAAGTTTTGAAACATGAAAACATGAATATACAAATTTCTCTTTTCTCTGAATTACTTTTGCTATTTTAGGTTCTTTGGATTTCCAAATAAACTTCAGGATCATCTTGTCAGTTTTCATGAAAGGTAACCTGAGTATTGACAAGATTTCACTGAGTCTCTAAACTGCTAACAATAAATAATCCATGAACACGGTATATATTTCTGTTGCTTCAGATGTTAATTTCTTTCAATAATGTTTGTAGTTTCTTTAGTACAATGATTGTGGTTTTATTCTTTAGTAGTTCATTACTTTGAATTATATTAATTTGAATTGTTTCTGTATTTCCATTTTCAGATTGTTCATTTGTTTTTATTATTTTAGTGTGTGTGTGTGTGTGTGTGTGTGAGTGAGTGTGTGTGTGTGTGTGTGTGTAGCCATGTACATGTAAGAGCAGTTGTCCACAGAGGCCAGAGGAGTTGGATGTTGGATCCCCTTGCAGTAGAAGTAAAACCAGGATGCCAGCCTGATGCGGTTGCTGGGGAAGTATCTGCTCCCAGTCTTCTGGAGTACATGCTCTTAACAGCTAAGTCATCACTCCAGCCCATTTTCAAATATTTAAATTAAATAAAGCATTGTATGTAAGTGTCTGTGTGCATGTGTGTGTATTGTATGTTGGGGGTTGTGCCCATGCCCTGGAAATCATATGGAGATTGGAGGATAACTTCATGGGGACGTTCTCTCCCTGCCAGGAATCAGACTCATATCCCGGGGATTGTATGGCAAGATCCTTTGCTCGTGGAGCCATGTCATTCATCGGCCCTGGTTTTTCAATCTTCACACCACAGCTTGTAAACTTTGTGAGCACAGTTATTTCTTCTAATAGCTTCTTTGTGGCTCTTTAGGGGTTCTAAATGCAGGACAAATGTCACCTGCTATCAGATAGCTTTGCTCTTGCTTCCAGCACAAATGCCTTTTATTGTTTTTTTTGTTTGTTTGTTGGGTTTTTTTTATTTTGTTTTGTTTGGTTGTTGGCTAGAACTAATATAAAGTGTAATGAAAGTGAGAAAGCATCCTTATCTTGTAGGAACAAGATTTTGGGGGAAAAAAACATAATTTTACATCAAGTATTGTGCTAAATCTTTAGTAAATGCCCCTTTTTATTTTAACTAAGTTAATTCCTATTTACTTTTTCATTGAGACCCAGCCAGATACCATATGTACATTCTCAGAGCTCTTTTCTCTCCTGGGTAGTTGGTTACTGCAGATGTGTGTGGTTTTTTGACCCATATCTCCTGAACAAACACTCCATGAGCACCAATGGTGTGTTTGCGACCATTTTATCCCCCAGTCCTGGCACAGGGTCCAGGAAATTCACTGAATGAATGAATTAAGCCAGTCAAATTATATGGAATTAAAATAGGAGGCTATGAGGACTCTCAGTACTCCATTCTTCTTGGTTTTAAACAATGGTTTTAAAAAAATAAATCTTTGCTATGCTCTGAGAGAAAAAGTCTCCTTTTTTGCTCTTGAAGTGAGTGACAGAGAAGCTCCCATTTTGAAGATGACTCTTAAATGGTGAGTCATCACCTCTTAAGGAGGATTAAGAAATCCTCCTCATTTCTCATTAAATCCACTTATTCCCACTGTCACGTCTTTGGCTCTCTGTCCACACCTGTCCTAAGAGCATGAGCAATTTTCACTGGGCTCATGTCACACACATATTAGACTTCTTGTCCCATTTCTCTTTGAAGGAAAAAGCCATGCATGATCTGTCTTGGGCCTCAGAAATTTTTCAAATGGAGAAAAGAGTGGTGGCCACCATTGAATAAGTAAATTAAGGCCCTAATAAAAAGTAAAGTTTTTGTTTAGAGCATATTCATTCTGAAATGTTTGGGGTCTTTGTTGTTCTTTCAACACAAGAAACATTTTTGTATTTTAATTCTTAGCAATCAAATCAATGTTTTAATGATGCTGTAGCCTAAATTCCTATCACAGCACAGCCACAGTAGACCTTGTAGTCCAGTCAATGTGATCCACATACCGTCTTTGACCAAAATCAGAGCAAGGATTTTCTTCACCCATGGTTATCCAACCGATTTTCACCTGCCCAGAATGACTATTTTTCTCTCTATGTTTTCAAGGGGCAATTAAAATCTTATTGAGTTTCTGAAGGCACTCTGTCACTACCATTCCAGCCAGAGCCATGTTGAGCTTCCAACTAGGCCACTGACATACCACAGACTCCTGTATGCCCGACAGCTGTTCAAGGTAACTTCTAGCTCCTTGAAGACATCAACAGTTAGTTACTGCTCTCATTGCTGTAACAAAATGCCAGGCACAAATAGAAGACAATTACAGAAATTCTAAGGTACTATTCTTTTTCCCCTTTAAGATAGGGTTTCCTGGAACTCACTCTGTAGACCAGGCTGGCCTCAAACCCAAACATCTTCCTGCCCCTGCCTGCTGAGTCCTGGAATTAAAGGCATGTGCTACCACCTCCTGGCTTAAGATAATAGTCTTAATTTTAACAATTTCTAGCCATATGTTCTTTTCTATCTTATTTGTGCCATTTGAAAGTGCAAGCTTTTATGCGTTGACTGATCTTAAAGATACAAGTGTATCTTATTTTTTCTTACAGACTGGAACCTAAGTCTCTTGATACCCTAGAACTTGCCATATTCACCTCTATTCCTTTATATTAATTTTTCTCTTGCTGCATTATATATTGTTATACTCATTTTAGCTTAAAACAAAGAAAGCTACCCCACAATTTCTGGTGTTCCCAAGCCTTCATTCAGGATCCTCTTTTAAGATGCTGGGCCATTGGCTGGATTCATTTCTTTGCATTTGAAGGTCTGATGTCACATTATCCTGCTAATTGTTGGCCAGAAAATGTAGCTGTTAGGGGCTGCCTGTGATTGCTGCTATGTAGCCCCCAGGGCAGTTCAATTGATCCACAGAATAATTTGGGATCATAGTTTTAGAGGTATCTGTCCTTAGTCACCAACTGCATTGATTCTGGGCCATTGTGAAGCAGATCATCACGGTAACATGTAGGAGAAGGATGTTCACCTCATGATGAGCAGTGACAGGGAGAATGAAACAGGAATTAGGGACTGGATGCCGCCTTCAAAGTCAGGCACCCAATCCTTCCAGCAAAATCGTACCTCCAGCACTTTCAAAAGCCTTTCAGAATAGTGGCATCACCTTTCAGAATAGTGCCATGAGCCTGTGAGAGATGTTTCATACTGAAACCTTAATGGTGCCTTTCAGCAACCTCAGTACATTAATGCTCACAATTGCCAATAGTGGCAAAATCATCTTAACATGCACATGCTTCATTACAAACTGCCACTGACCACTCTGCATGATCACCCAAGCCAACTCCTCACCATATACCTAGGTCTGTACCTCACTTGACCTTACCTTGCCCCAACCTTTTATTCTGTTGCTACTAAATAAGAATACTGGTTAGATTTGTGTCGCTACAGTCACCTGGGAAGAGAGATCCGCAATTAAGAAAATGCACCCATTATATTGGCCTGTAGGCAAATCTATGGGGTATTGTTTTGATGAATGAATGATTGTTGTGGGAAGGCCCAGGACACTGAGGTTGGTGCCTCTCCTGAGCAGGTGGTCCTGAGTTGTATAGAAAAGCAAGGCGAAAGAGTCATGGAAGCAAGCCAGTAAGTAGCATTCACTCATAGTCTCTGCATAGGTTCTTGTCTCCAGCCTTGAAGATCTACTATGTCTTCCCTTCATGATGAGCTACAAAGTGAAATAAACCATTTCTTCCCCAAGTTGCTTTTGGCCATGGTGTTTGTCACAATAAGAGAAAAGCAAACTAATACAATGAGTAATTGTGGTTCTAATCTTTCCTAAAGACACTGAGTAAATTACAGTAATAAATTACAGTAATAAGAAAGCATAGCCATGCCGATTCCCTGCACTATTCCCTCCCTCCTCCCATAAGGCTAATATTAGATAGCATGGGCTAGCTCATAGTCATGTTGACTATCCTTTGGTCCTTGGAAAAGTACCTTGGACATCAAAGAATTAATTCTAATGAAGAGGTATCAGGGTATTGACATCAAAGAAGGAAGAGTTTAAGACACAATAAAGTTAAAAATATTTTCTTAATACGGACATGACCTACAATATAAGCTTATTTTGGGCTTGGAAAATTGGAATAATGTCTACCTAAGTCTCTTCAAGACATTACAAAATTACAGAGGAAGAGATGAAATACAGAATTCCAGGGCAAGAATCCATCTCAAGTAATCATAAAGCAATTGCTTAAGACTTCTTATTAAAAGTCAAGGCTTTTAAGGTCTAAGTGAGGGACATTTCCTCAGTACTGAATCATGTAATGTCATGTGCTTGTTAACCAGTTCTCAAGATAATTATGTCATAATAAACAAACATTTACACACAAAACCCCTAATTAGTGGTACCTACCCTTTTCTGTCCCATCCACATCTCTGTGAGGACCATTTGTTAAGCTATCAAAGGTCCTACGGCCTGTAAGATGTATAAACTGGTACACAACAGCACTGCACTAGCACCTACTTCTGTATGTCACTACACAAGTGGACGAGCCTCTAGTCTGGCGTTGACAAGGGTCTAGCTTCTGCATGGGTCTAGCGTCTGCATGGGAATCCACACTTTGATTAATTGCCTTGAGAAATCTTGTAGTTATATGGTGACTTGGAGCCCATAAAGATAAAAACCCTTGTTTCCCAAAGGTTTAATTCTCAAAGATTGATAGGTAATAATGCTCTGACCATAGCATCCACTCTAAAGTTCCACCTTATTACACTCTCAAGGCCCACACACTAATGGAGTTCTTGGGTAAATTTTTTCAACATTAAGGTATTTGTGGCTAGACACAACTATTCTCTCAAAATGGTTAAAGACCATTAGCAAAAAACAAAACAAAAAAAAAAAAATCCTCACTCCCACAAAAATTCTTCTGATGGAACAAGATAAAATTGCTCTCAAATTTTATATTATTTATGAGCAAATCACAAAAATCACAACTCATAGGGGGAGAGGTCAGTGAAGAGAGATGAAAGCACCGTGTGGGAACATAGGCTGGGGGTATGGACAGCACGTACCGACAATGTTCGCCTCTTCTTAACCCAGTGTGTAAACAGTTCTGCAATGGGCTTCATTCAGCCATGAGATCAGTCACGCTCTACAGAGGTTCCTGCCTCCGGGAATAGGTAAAGTCCTTGAGGCTTAGGTAGGTTTTGCAAGCAAATTGTGGGAGAAAACCTGAACTAAATGTGAAAAGGAGTAAAAGCATCTTTAGTTAGCATTTTGTGAGGAGGGAACCACTTTCTGATATCAGGTCTTACAAGGACTCAAAGCTCTAACAGTTAAAATCAATGGGCATCACACTCCACACGGTCAGTCCATTTGGCTTTGACCACTGACTCTGACTCTCTCTCTCTCTCTCTCCTCTCTCTCTCTCTCTCTCTCTCTCTCTCTCTCTCTCTCTCTTGTCTCTCTCTCTGTCTCCCAACTGTGGCACCTCTTTCCCACTTTGCCTGAATTCTTCAGCATCTAAAATCCTAAAATCCTAATTGGCTAACCACTGGCTCTACACAGCTTCCTCACCAATGCATGCCTGCAGATTGCTAACCACAGTTGTCCTTGCATATTTCTATAACTTCTATTTTTTTTTTGAAAAACATCCCAATGCCTTTTAAAAACTGGTTGGGAAAGTACACAAGCTCAAGGTGTTGTTGTGGCAAAGAAGGTATGCCTGGGCTCAAGCCCTTCTCTCTCCGACCTGTCCATCCACCGCATTCCACTTCAAGGAGAAGCTCAAGCAACTTCTCTAACCTTCTGAAGTCTTCCCTTCTCTAAACTGGGCACAAAGTAGCATTGAACATTCTCTTTATCCAATTCAAATGCACTCATAATGAGGGTCTGAATTCTCTCGCTTCTTGTCTTGAATAGGTGTATCCCTCATCTCATTGTCCTCACTAAGTCGGAGCCTATTTGACGTATCCAGTTCATCATATTCATAGTCATTCATCATAGCCACTGAGTGTCTGACAGCACCCAGCAGGCTGCCCTGCATGCTGGGACTTCTTAGGGGCAGGTCGCACATCTGCCTTCTTGCTTGCACCTCTGCTCTACAGAGCAGAGCTTGACAAATCTAGACACACAATAAATGCTGGTAGAGTATGAAATCGGTACATCAGTAACCAGCTAATATGTTTTGTGAGAAGCGGTACATCAATCAGCTGAGCAACAGAGGTCTTGAAAGTTGTCATTCACTATTGTATGCCTGGAGTTCAGTCTGTGGTCAGAAAATGACCAGTAAGTGAACTACTGATTAATCAATCAATCAATCAATCAATCAATCAATCAATCACAGCCTGCTGACCTAGGATGGCTTCCATAGCTTCCTGGAAAGCAACTTGCAATCTGAAAGTGCTGTTTGGTGGGACTTCAGCAACACCATGTCCTTATAATCAATGGCACAGATACCACACAATTTTGCTAATCACTGGAAGATTCTTATGAGCATCTAGTGCATATAGAGTCCAGGGACACGACTACACATTCTACAATGAAATGACAGGGCCTGCACAGTAACAATAGTTCAGGCATTGGGAAAGGCAGCTATATATGGTCAGTTATAAGAGATTGATTCTTTCACAGTAACGAGTGCTAAAACATGGTTCAAACACATGGAGATTTTCTGTGTGGTGGTCTGTCGTACATAATCACAGAAATTCGGAACACAAAGGACACACTAGAGTTCATGTCTGAACCCTTTGTGCTATTTAATTCTTTATTTTGTTCTGTTTTGGGGTTTTGAGACTGAGTCTCATTATGCAGCAAATGGCTGACCTGAAACTCTCTGTATAGACGAGGCTGGTTTTGAATTCACAGAGATTCACCTGCCTCTGCCTTCAAAGTGATGGGATTAAAGACATGTGCCACCACACCTGATTTTGAACCTTTTTTTTTTTTCTAAAAGGAGAAGTGAATGGTCTAGGTCTTGTGGCTGGTGAATAGCAAGCAGTGATGCTCCGTGACTCATGAGACCCTTGCCCTGAAAACAGACACACAAACAAACAAAAAAACCTTTCCCTATCACATTTTTTGGCCAATGTAAGATTATCCTGCAAGCCTGAGTTATTCGAAAGAGCCATTTAAAATCAGATTATCTTGCTGGTTGCTGAACAGGAATTCAGGCAGATACATAATCACCAACTAGCTACAGATTCAAGTAAACATCAACATTGTAAATCTCACAGCGAGCAACCACAAGCAGCTGCAGTTCCTGGCCAACAGCTAGCAGGATAATGTGATATCAGGCCCTCAAATGCAAAGAAATAAGTTCAGCCAATAACCAGCCATCTTAGAAGAGGATCCTAAGTGAAGGCTTGTGAGCCTCAGGAACTGTGATAAATTGAACGAAGTTAAGAATTAATACAGGGGGATAGAGATGACTATGGCAAGTTACCTGGTTTCAGAAAACTTCTGTTCTAGCCCTGAAGAAGGATAAGATGCACATGTGAGAATTTTAGTTTTTATCAGGGCATATAAGCTTGCATCTGTAAAAGTTACAAGAAAAATAGAAAAAAAAATATATGGCTAAAGAGAGTATTTAAAGTAAGTAATGTCTCTTAGAATTTCAGCCACCGTCACCAGCATGGGCCTGGGTTCTTGACTGGCCTTGGACACAAGTACTGGGATGTGCAGAGCCTGGATTCAGTGTGCTCATCAGACTGGGAAAGACAAGGTATTAGCAGCAGAGCCCACTTCATGCTGGAGCAGGCTCCAGCAGGGCCACATGACTCTACACTTCTCTGGTGACACTGCATCCGGTGTAGGGGTCACCTAGGGTGGGACCACACAGAGTCCCACTTACCATATATCTGTAGGTGTACCGGCTTTAAATCAACCCCCAACTGGTAACTAAAATTGTCTAGCCTGCTCTGCTGGTGAGTGGACTTCATGATGATTTAAGAAGGGTTTCTTTCTCAAAGATGAACTCCTGCTGCCTTGCTCCATTCTCAAGGATGCCTCTTTTCAGAGCTCACATAAGACTTTCCACAAGGCCTCAGTCATGACCCCACAGAGGTCAGCCTCTCCCTTTGCTCTGCCTTCCTTCCTTCCTATCCTATGGGAGTGTCCCCCAAGAACATTCCCAGAGGAACCAGTCCGGGAGAGCCACCCTCTCAGCCTTGATTCACCTGTGGACCGTCTTCTTCCCGAAGATCTCTTCTAACCTGCACCTTTAGTTCCTGATCCCTCCCTCCCTCAGCCTGCCACCTGCTGGTACATACCTGACTTCCAAGAGTCACCCATTTCTCAGGAGAAAAAAATGTCACCGTCACCTCTTGCTGTTTGTTTGACGTTTGTCATCCTGGGAACCAAACTCAAGCCTGGAGAATGCTAGGCAAGCACTCCACCCCTGAGATACATACCCAGCTCTGCCATCGCCTACTTATTAGAGCAGCTAATTGCATCTCTCTCTGACAGTTGTCCACACAAATGAACACTCCTATTGAAAGGACTGGCTCTGTTTGCAGGATCACATTCAGCATAAACAAACAAACAAATACACATTTAATTATGTGCTATGACAGCATCCATGCCATTTGCTGGCCAGGTTTGTTTGGGACTTCCTTATCTTGCATATCAATGCCGCCTATTATTCCTCAGCAGATTGGAGAAGTTTCAAGGTTAATAAAAACGTTCTGGCAAATTGCTGTTTTGAAAGTGATTGAAGCAATGTCCCACTCACAGCACATGTTTGACCTTTTCGGGGAGGAAAAGCAGAAAAGGCTTGCGGAGGCCTCATGCAGGGCTAGTTCTCCTGACAGCTCTGAATTGCTTGGCCTGTATTGAGTTGCTTTAAGCACTTTCGAGACCAGCCTTGCCTTCCAAAGTCTGTCTCTCTACTCAGACTCATCATGTTAAACAATAATGATAATAATCCTAACTCAGCAAAAGAGCTGCCTCTGAGCTGTCAGGCTCAGCACACTGCCCTCCCTGTGAATGCTTTTATACGATGTGCACAACTGCCCTGCAAGTCAATATTTCTATTCCCTGGAACATAGACACAGGGAACTAAGGTTTAGAGAAACTAAGTAACTAAATCTGAATCAAAGTGGTTGAGGAGTGGAACCCGGATGAAAACTGAGGCCTGTCCTGCAAACCACCCCCAGGCTGCCTGTCTTCAGTCATAGTGGTAGGGACCATGGAGACTTCCAACAGGGTCTTCTCCCCAGTCCCCAGAAGGTCACCTGTCCCTGCAGAGCAGACAGCAAGCTCAGAGGAGCCCATAAGCCCACAAGGAACCTTTATTGGATGACTCATAAGAGCTTTTAGGAACCTTTATTGGATGACTCATAAGAGCTTTTGAGCAAAGATCCTAGCTCTCTAGGCAGTAGGGTGGGAGGAGACCACCCTAAGGAGGCCTGTGTCTGTCTGCATTGCTTTCTGGTTCTTAAGCTCCAGCTACCCACTGTCCACACTGAGCTAGTAACAATCTCTTAATGGCCACATTCTCTTCCCTGAGTCACATCTCCACTTGCTAACTAACATCCTGTGCCCCTCTCTCAAATGAAGGACTTGAGCTTGAATCTTCTACTCAAAGTCACTCCTAGAATGAATAATAAACAAACCTTCCTGGGGATACTGGGGACTGGGGTAGGACAGTATTGGGCTGACCCATCTTTCTCCTTTGGAAACATCAGTGACTTCAGACAATTATATTTATTATATTGGTCCTACAGCTTAAGGTAGCTCTCAACTAAAATCTTGCAAGTAAAATCTTCCCCAGGGAAAACCAAACATTTGTGTACCCTTTAGTCACAGATTTCAAACTTTCAGAGGTTTAAAGGAAACCCAAGCCAGTGCCCCAGGTATGATTTCTAGCCCCCGGCCACTCCACATACACCAAGATAATATGCTAGTTGGCCCATGCTCAGGTTTATAGATCCAGCCCTTAGTCTCCCTTCTCTCCTACTTAAAAGCCTTGTTAACTACGATGACCTTTCTAACCTCTCACTGACCTTATAACCTCAGTAAAAATCATGATAGGAACTTCTGCTTTGTGAAGTTGCGGAAAGTAAAGTTTTATTTGTAGAGTGCTTACACACTGGTAAGTAAGTGTGTGGCATTACCAACTATTACTGTTGTTGATATTACTGTTGTCGCTGTTACCTGTTGAGGAAGAGATCATGGGGTGAAAGTTCAACAGCTGCAAGGGATCACTGAATTTGGCCTTGCTCTCCTCTTGTTGGACTTATTCTGCCACTTAGAGGACCACAGTCAAATCAAAATTTTACAGCAAATCATCAGTTTGCCAGCCCATCCCTCTTGCCCTAATGCTGTCATCTGAGCAGTAAGTTATGGTAGGATTCAGGTCTGAGAAAGAGGGTGGAGGGGTGTGCTCTCCTAGAACAACAGTTTTCTCTTAGGAGGAAGACGCAAGACTGTTCCAAAAGCAAGGTCCACCCTACTGAGCTCCACCTCCCCTACCCAACCTTTACTCACCCCTTCCCCACTTTAGACAGATTGCCCTCCTAACACCCTGTCTAGTTCACCTCCTGTGTGGAATCTTCTGCCACCTCCCCTGAAGTCCTTGTCTTCCCCGTCCCGGGCCGAGGGGAGAACCAAGGGGAGAGTAGAGGCTTTATTTCTGCTCCAGGTTAAATCTTGTGCTTGACTTGCTTCTGACATGCTTCCTTGAACCCTCGTTATCTCTTTCCTGGATCACCATCAAAAGATCTGTACATAGATGCCCCTGCTACCTAACAAAGACATGCAACCCTTCTACACCCTGGTTCCCTTGTCTTACTGGTCACTCATTCAGAGGTGGCTAGAAATGAGGCCTGTGAGACAAAAGGCAACCCGCACCTTTGCTTTTTGGTAGAATAACTCTGAGATGCATGCCAGAGCAGGTTTCAGCAGCCTTTTGAAAAGAGGTAGACAATAAATACTTGAAGGTTTGTGGGGCATATGGCTCTTGTCACAACCGTTCTACTCCAGATGATACATAAACAAATGAGCTTGGATGTGTTCCAATATAATTTATTTATAAACAAGGTGGGTGGCCTCTGACTCCTGTTCTACATTATTTCACAGGATCCCCAGGGTTGATCCCAATTGACAAATTATTTACTCATTAATGGACTCTTTCCTCCTTTCTCAGCCTCTGTATAGCACTCTGTGGCCATATTATAGCCAGGTTTTCGTTTTGCGATAGAAGAAATCCAAACTAAGACCAACAGATCAATTGTAAGGTATCACAAAGTCACATGATGAAAAATTATCCAGTCTGATGGAGTCACAAGGAGTGGTCCAGGCAAAAGAAAAACAATTGTATATCTCGGAGCAAGAATGGGTTCTTTGAGAAACCAGAAGAAGATTGAATGGCTAGAGCATGGGAGGAGGTAACCACAGCAGAGCAGAGCCGTTCACCCAGAAGTGGGAGAGACCAGATCCCATGGGACCCTCAAGGCCATGGTAAGACCTTGGATCTAGATCCTGAAGGAGCTGGGAAACATGGAAGCATTCAAGCAGCCATATGGAATGGCACGTGTCTGTGCAAAGGCCAAACATGAGGGGCCACTCGGAGCTCTGTCTCCTGGCCCCTAATCTGTACTAGGGACTTGCTTCCTCTTGCTCTATTCATCCCCATTTAACTAGAATTCCTGGAAGGAAATCAATAGCATCACCCTAAACCAGATTCATCAATGGGTAAGATCCCTCTACCAACATGGGACCAAGAGGAAATAACCAATAAAGACACACAATGAAACAATGACAGAACAAACAAAGCTGCAGTGCCAGGCCTCTCTGGGTTATTGCTTAGATTTGGGGGAGGATTCGGGAGTAATATTGTTGGCTTCTACCAGCTCCTTGACAATTATTACAAAATGTCCCTTCTGCCTTGCTTCTCTGTATCCTTGTCTTGAAGAACTGGTGTTATAAAGTCTCTAAACGCGAATCCTGGAAAAGTTGCTCCTTTGCTGTCCCCTCTCTGTCCCTCCTGATACAGATAAGAAAGAGGGAATTATTGTCCAGAACTATTGCTGTGTCCCCATGCTTTCCAGAACTTTCTTCTGCTAGTGTGTAGGCACACAAGAACCTAATAAGCTCTGTATCCTGTGGGCTGAGGAGACAGGACATTTTCCTGCTTCATAAGCCACCTGGTACTTGAGGATGGAGGGTAGAATAAGTACACAGTGACAAAGAGAAGTCCTTTGGAGGAGTCCTGTTCTTCCCAAGAGGTTTAATAAGGACCGGTTCCCACATCCCTGCAGGAAGACTCAGTCTGTCGT
Source organism: Cricetiscus sungorus (assembly GCA_030556225.1). Lineage (NCBI taxonomy): Eukaryota > Metazoa > Chordata > Mammalia > Rodentia > Cricetidae > Cricetiscus > Cricetiscus sungorus. Next base: position 28,355,763 of record JANBXA010000729.1, read on the forward strand.
GGCAATGTGGTCTTGCAAAGTTAAGTCTTTTCTGTGACTAAAGCCTCTCAGCTACCTGCTTCCTAAATGTGCCAAGGCATCTTTCCCCCCCTCTTAGCCTTTCCTGACACACTGACTGAACATGCGAACACATTGTACATGTGTCATTTGAGTTTTTTTCAGGTTGTTTTGAGGAAGTGGTTTTGTGAGGAAGACCTGGGGCTGACACATCTGTGAATTTCTACAGGCATATAGAGGTATCGTTAGCTTTCTAAGATTAGAATATTAAAACCTTTCTGTCTTGTTCTCTTTTTCTCACTATTCTGTTTTGCTGTTACCTTATTTTGTTGTTTGTTTGTCGTGTTTTTATTCTTTTAATGGGTTTGATCTTGCTTTGTTTTATTTGAGATAGGCTATCACTAAGCACCTTGGGCCAGCCTCCAGTGCACTGTCTGTCCTCCTACATAAACCTCTGGAGAACTGAAATTACAGGTGTGTAACTTTCAAGCTACTCTTATGACAATGGTGACATGCATTTGCAGGCCAAGCAGTTAGGGCATTCCCAACCCCATAGGTCATGAGGCATCTGCTTGCCTAATATTTCTGTTAGCGTTCTTTTTCTTACAACTGGAAGAAAATCCATCTCCTATCTGCTCAAGTGAAGAGGAAAGTATTGTGCAACTCAAATGAGATAACCAAGGCCGGGCTGCTGACCTGAGTACCTCCTTCCTCTTTCATGTAGAAAACAGGCTATTTACTATTTTAAGCCACCAGTATTTGAAAAAGATGATTGTTTTATGAAATGAAGAATTTGCCAAGTACATCACTTCCTAGCAGTTCTGTGGAAGTAACTTCCAGGCCCCTTCCAGTTGCAACTCTTCTTTCCTGTTCCATTTGGTCTGTTGATGTTAACCATGAGTTCATTGTTAAGCTCATGAGTAGCTATAAGTCACATGCAGTTCTGGCTTTCTGCCTGAACTAGCTGAGCATCGGGGAAGATGGGACTATTTCCCATGGTCTCGGTTTCTCTTCCCTTTTCTGTGTCACCGTTTGGCTCTTCATAGCAGCAGATAGTGACAGTTGTTCTGGACCTTATGCCCCCTCTGGATTTAATGTTAGGGATCCAGTGTTCTCATTAAAAACTGCATCTTGTCTCCCTGGCCTTGGTTACATAAACATCATTCCTGGGCTAACTATAGTGACCAGAAGACTCCTGTCTGTGGCCTAGCTTGGATGACAAGTGGCATCTGTGTTATATCCAAGCACGTGGGCTGAAGGGGCTGGAAAAGATGAGGGTGAGCTTATTTTAAAAGGATGACAGAACAGACGGTATCTCCAACATCATGAATGAAATAGACAATTTGCTTATGATTGGCAAGTGGAGTCATGGCCACAAATGTGCCCCAGCTCATTAGTGACTGTCTTTTCTTTTGAAGACAAAACTTACAAGTCAAATGTGTCTATGAGAAAGGAATTATTCATATTAAACTGTAAATGGCTAGTATGAAAATGTTTTTGATTGGAGTAGAAGGGAAAAGGTATCTGTCTTCCTCCATTTGAATTTCAAATTATCCCAACTTGGTGGTCTAGAAACTATGTAAGTTTATTTCTCACAGTTCTGGAGGCACTGAAGCCGAAGCCAAGGAAGGACTCAAATTTAGAGTTTGGTGAAGTCTTGCTTCTCCATCAAGGGCCTTGCTGTTACTTCATTTACTGGAAGAGAAAGAAGATTTCTCATTCCATTGTGAGAGATCCCATTATCAAAAGGCTTTATTTCATAATGCCATCACTTTGGTAGCTAGAATTTCAACATAGTTTGGGGGACTCAAACATTCAGACCAAGGCAGCATCATAGGAACATTTGTACAATGGAGTAGAAGAGAGGCAGGTCAAATATAAATGCAAAGAAAAAGAAGGAAAATATCCCTCCACCTACATTTTTTCTAAAGCTGGCTAGCCCTGCTCTTGTGCACAGGAAAAGCCATCATATTTTAAGAAAAGACCAAAGGGGACTTCCACAGAAAGCCTTGTTTGCATGTAGGAGTCGAAGAAAGAAATGGAAAATGTATTCTTTCCCTCAGAAAATTACAGTTTAGTTGAAACCCAATTATATTGTACATAACATGTGCTGTATGCATAATCCCTGTGTACCATAGTGCTATAATGATGTCTTCAAATCAGTCACCAGCCAACCTTAATGAACTCAGGGTAAGGTTCCCTAAATTGCATCTATAGAGTATTAACTCTTCAGAATTTTAGACAGTATGATGTTCAGGGGCTTGAAAAAATAGCAAGTGTAAAGACTACAGGATGTCTCATAGTCATTACATGTTCGGATATGTGTAGAAGACAATGAAACACTCTCCACATTCATTTAACTATAGAGTTGTGTACAGAAAGAAACATGTACTGAGAAAAGTAGACTGAGTACTGGGCACCTTTTCTTTGTCCAGGCTCCATTGTGTTCACTCAACAAATGGTTATTGGGCACCAAATATGCACCTGATTATCAGTCAGAAATAGGCAAGCTATCAGTAAGACTAGGCAAGTTACAAGTTCTGTTTCCCACAAAAACTCATTGAGGAAAAACAGCCAAAGTTACAGGGTCATAATCACAAAGATTCTGGTGCAGCCCTACAAATGCTCACAAATCAGGACAACATGGGCCAACAAGTTTCATTTAATGCTAGAAAGTGCCACGGAGGAAACCCGCAAATTCAAACAGCATATGGGAATAAGGCTACAGCTGGGTGAGGGGGAGGCTTTAGTAGGGGAGAAATACATGGTTTGAGTCTTACAAGATAAAAGAATGAAGCACCAAAGAAGTGCAGTAACTCTAAAGCTGTTTGACCTGGTAGCAAAGATAAGGGAATTAGGACTACAAAACTTCAAGATGCAGCTCCAGGCGACCCCTCTGGGGCTCTTGAAAGGAAGGTACAGACCTTGTAAAGTCAAACATACATGGGGAAGCAAATTCCAGTGAGCTCCTCTTTGCACATTAGCTCCAAGTCTGGGCATCTGGTGAGCCCTGTGTGGAATGGAGTGCCTCGAAGGCTCATGGGTCTTAGCTAAAGCAACTGAGTCTCTGAGTATGTTTGCCAGCAACGCAGAATACACCTCCCACTTGAAGAGAGGCACTGGGACAGATGCCAAGCCACCGCAAGCCCCTCTGTTCCTTAACATGGCACTTACTGGAGCTGTGAAAAATATAAACTGGATCATTCTCTCAAGACACAAGGGCAATCATAACCGTAAAAATCCCCATTCAGTCAATTTAATCAGTCCCAACAAAGGGACTGATCTTTGTCGGCCCTGTCACAAGCCAATTTAAAAAAAAAAAAAAAAGCAAAATAGATGGATAAATAGAGATACAACACGGATATAGCATACATTCCTAAGTAATGTGTACCACTCAATAAGCTATGCAAATAGAACTGTACTAAAATAAAATATGCCACCATAGCCAATATCACAGAAGTTCTTCAATACTAGAGTGTGTTGTGGAATATTGGTTGAAGATGTATTGCATGTGTTTATTTATTCTGTGGAACATTTATTTAATGATGTAAATATGTGTTGCATTCTTTCATGTTCAGTTTGTTTAAATCTGTGAAGCTGTGTTACTGTCTAATAAGGAGCTGAACAGCCAATAGCGAGACAGGAGAAAGGATAGGTGGGGCTGGCAGGCAGAAAGAATAAATAGAAGGAGAAAAAGGGAAGAAGGAAGAAGGAGAAAAGGAGGAGAGGAGGATGCTGGGGGCAGCCACCCAGCTACACACCCAGCTACACACAGAATAAGAACGAAAGCAAGGATGTACAGAAATGGAGAAAGGTAAAAGCCCAGAAGCAAAAGGTAGATGAGATAATTTAAGAAAAGCCTGCTAGAAATAAGCCAAGCTAAGGTTGGGCATTTATAAGTGTTTTTATTTGGGAGAAAGGTGGCAGGCCTCCAAAGAGCCAAAAGAGTGAAAAAGAGTAAAGAAAACAAAACAAACAAAATCAAAAATACCAACAGTGTCTGTCTCATCACCTCCCCAAAGGGAAACACTGTTATTACTTCCAACAGTATAGATTAGTTCAGCCACTTTATAATATGTAAGAATAGATAAAATGTGTGGACTTTTGGTGGACCCCTGGCTTGTGAGAGCCAGTCATGTTGTTACTTGTATGCTACAGACTATTCATGCTCAGGGCATAGCATCTTTTTGTGGGTCTGTACCATTTCCACTTACACTATTGTGGGTGGGCATTTGGATTCATTTTACCTGGGGGCTGTTACAAATTGCTATCCTATAAATACTTTAATAACATCTCTGTTGGTTATGAGATAAATTTCTTTTGCGTCTTTGGGGAGTATATTATGCTTCAGTTTCTCTCAGACTGAAACATTCCATCTCAGAGAGAAGTTCTCTGAGACTCAGGAAATCCTAATAAGATGTTCATTGATACTTGAGAAATAAACAACTGGTACTTCTCAGGAAGTCCCTGAAACATGCCACAGTCACAAACAAGGCTGTTTCTTCTCTAAAATTATATAAGCAGTAAAGACTTCTGAAGAGAGGAGACTCTCTAACCTGTCAAGCTGTCCATAAGTCATGTAGAGAGCTCCCAGATCAGCTTTCATAAATCATCCATTCTGGGGTTGGCTTTTATTGATGTGACTGCCTTTGCATGATCAATGCTACTGTAAGTAACTTCAGTAAATTCATTGGTTCACCAAGATGGATTTTGATGATATTATTTAAGTCTATTGCCAGTTCACTGTTCGTGCTAGCGTGTGTGTATGTGTGTGTGAGTATGCACGAGTGTGCGTTTGTTATGTTGTGTCTCTCAAGGGAAAGTTTTTCACAGACCAATTTATGCCCGGGTTCAAGCCAGCTCAAACTGGATCAGACCGGATCAAACTGGTTCAAACCAGTTCAGAATGGATTAAATGGAATCAAACCGGTTCAAACCTGTTCAGACCTGTTGAGACCTGTTGAGACCTGTTCAGACCTGTTCAGACCTGTTCAGACCGGATCAAACCAGTTCAGACCGAATCAAACTGGTTCAGACCGGATTAAACCTGTTCTGACCGGTTCAGACGGGCTCAGACCGGTTCAGAATGGATCAAACCAGTTTAAACTGGATCAAACTGGTTCAGACTGAATCAGACCAATTCAAAAAGGTTCAGACCAGATCAAACCTGTTCAAACTGGATAAACCAGTTCAGACCGAATTAAACCAGCTCACACTGGTTCATACCAGCTCAGACCGAATCAAACCGGTTTAAACCGGATCAAACTGGTTCAGACTGGATCATACCTCTTCAAACCAGTTCAGATTGGATTAAACTGGTTCAAACTGCATCAAAGCGGTTCAGACCAGATTGAACCAGTTCAGACTGGTTTGAACCAGTTCAGACCCATTCAGACGGGCTCAGAAGGGATCAAACCAGTTTAAACTGGATCAAACATGTTCAGACTGGATCAGACCAGTTCAAACCATGGCTAAATGAAAGCTGTGGCTTTCATTTTGGCAATGCTGTTGTTTACCAGATAAGAGACTCCTGGCTATAAAAAGATAAAGATTTATAGTAAAAACAGATTCAGATTAAGAAAAATCTCCAAAGGTTTACAGTGTGTTTTAAATATACGTATGCTTGGGAGAGAAAAAGAAACAGGATACAATGATTTAAAAAAAAAAAAAATAGAAGAAGTAGAGTAACTGGCTGTGGTGGCACACACCTTTAATTGCAGAACTCCAGAGACAGAGGCAAGGAGATCTCTGTGATTTCAAAGTAAACCTGGTATACAGAGTTAATTCCAGGACAGATAAAAGTTACACAGAGAAACCCTGTCTCAAAAAATAAAAAAAAAAAGAAGTAGAAGAAATAGAATAATAAAAAAGCCACGTAAAGATGGAAAGCACAGAGAGAATCTGGATATTGTATGGTATTATATTGTCTGTGTATTATTTGACTGCTGAGGAAATAACAACTGTTAAAAAGAAATGCTGCTGGATCAATTAAAAATGCTTTGACTCCAAATTTTAAGTCTAAGAAAAAGTTTCTGGGGAAGAGGATTTCAATTTTTGTTTCCACAGAAAGTGAAAAGCTGTGTATCCCTTCCAGACTAATGTGGTTTGATCAAGCAAGACCCCCTGAAACAGCATGCCAGGTGATCCAACATTCAAAACAGTTGGGACAAGGCAGCCTTGCAGACTACAGCCAGGATTTCTTCATCTTATTAGGATCCCCCATGACAGTGCTCCCTACAAGTAGGAAGTAGTTTGGAAATAACAAAGCCCAATTTCCCAAACACGAATTAGGAGGAAGTAGTTGCATAGCCCATGCAACAGTTGCTGTAACATTCAACTAAGGTTGACTTCATGAGAATGGAGTACCCACAGCATAAAGCCTAGTATGGTTACCTTCCCAGTGTGATAAGTGAGGAGGATTGTCTTCTTGCTGTAGTGATGGTTTCATGTTCCCTACCACAGGTGATAGGACATGCCACCAAGTCTGAGCTGTCTGAGAATAAAACATCTTTGGAAAGAATTCCAGATGGCCATCTTCCTCTACTGGTATGGGCAGTTTGCCTTCTTGATGAACAGAGTCCACATCGTGAGTGTAGGGATACCACCAAACAGGTAATGAACTAAATAAGGTATTCTATAATTCCTGGGAGTAAAATACATGAGACAGGTCTATTAGAAGGATGTGGCATCAATTTGCGGACTTTCTTTTGGGCAGTAAGACATGAAAATGAAGCTTGGCTGCTTTTCCAGAAAGATTTTGCTTAAAGGAGTATTTACAATGGGAACAGGATTCTCTGTGTGTGTCTCTGTATCTTTGTGTTTCTGTGTCTGTCTCCCTCCTTCTCTCTCTCTCTCTCTCTCTCTCTCTCTCTCTCTCTCTCTCTCTCTTCTCTCTCTCTCCTTCCCTCCTTCCTCCCCTCTTCACTTCCTGCCTGGGGATCAGATGTAAGCCCTCAGCTGCTGCTCCAGCACCATGCCTCCTGCCATTCTCCCCAAGATGGTCACATTCTAATCCTCTGAACTGTGAGCCCCATATCAAATGCTTCTTTTTCTAAGTTTCCATGGTTATAGTGTTTTATTAAGGCAAAAGAAGAGTAACTAATATCTTTCTTTGGATCCAAAATGTTTGAAACTATGGGAAGAGTCAGTTAATGAGAAAGAAGAGAGTGAAGTAAAGGTCATGAATATATACATCATGTCTGAACTTTAATAAAGAGAAAGAGACAATCCATGATTCTATTCTGCACATAGATGGAATCCACAAGAGTGGACTGATGAAAGAGAGCATGATAGTTAGGAAGAGCTCTCCCTCTCTCCCTTTCCCTCCCACTTCCTCTCTATCCTTCTTTCTCCCTCTCCCTCCCTCCCTCCCTCCCTTTCCCCCTCTCTCCCTTCCTCTCTCTCTCCCTCTTCCTCTCTCTCTCTCTCTTCTCTCCTGTCTCAATTGATGTAACTGAGAAAGATTTTCATAAGCAATAAAAGAGCTTGTCACAGCCTGGTCATGGGAAACAGCAGATGGAATCGACCTCTGCTGTGGACCCTTCATGTTACACTGTCAAAATGCCAAGCAAGATATGACGACAGTACAATAGTGGCACAGACTGTTCCGACAACACCTAATGACTTTCTGATTGGATTAAGGCCCATTCTATAGGAATAAATCCATGTCTGCTACTGGGTGCCAGGACAAAAACCTGTGGCGAGAAGGTCATAGGCCCCAGCAGGAATGTTTTATAGATATTTTTAATATATATCTTTGTGAGTGTACATGTTTGAGGAGGATTTTGTTGTTGTTTGGATTTTATTTTGTTTTGTTTTTCTTTATCCTCTGGTCTTTCCTTTTATTCTAATCCATCCATTATTTTCTTTTATAAGTAGCAAATTTTATTTCCAAATTTAATGACCTTTGCTGATTCCAATGGGCTTAGAAATGTTCTACTCTGGCTTTTTGAAGCTCATTCCCTATGCTGGGATACCTTGCTCAGCCTTTATACAAAGCTTGGTCCTGCCTCTACTTGGTATGCCAGATTTTGGACTTCCCAAGAAAGGCCTTACCCCCACTGAGGAATGGATAGGGGTGGGGAGGGGGGAATAAAGAGAGGCAGGAAAAGGGGAAGGAGGGGGACTAGGGTTGGTATGTAAAATGAAAGATATTTTTTAATTAAAAAAAATATGTCTGCTTTCTTCTGAAGATATTACTATGGTGTTTTTCCCACTTCAGTCAGAAAACTCTCTGGAGTTACTACTGTTTGTATGGAGTCATGTAAAGGTGTGATAAACCACATACAGGAAAACATGTAACACATGATCTAATATGAATGAGTCTAACTCACAGGACCAGCGGGTACCATAGAGGTTGTCAGGAGATAGAGTACGGAGAAGATGGGCAGAGGTTATCAACATGACAAATAAGTTTGAAGGTAAATATGGTCTGGGAACCTAGTCCGAACTACAGTTAGTGACTTCCATTAGTGGCCCTGCCTTGTATATTTGGAATTTCCTTAGATATTAGATTTTACTTTCTCTCACAGCACACAGACACTTATGGTGGCAAATGTCTGTAATTCTAGTACTCAGGAGTCTGAGGCAGAAGGATTTCACCACATTCAAGCCAGCCTGGGCTACATAGTGAATACCAGGATAACTACAGTTATATAGCAAGACCCTGAATCAAACAAAATGCACACAAGCTTCACAAGCTTTCAGCTGTGAGAAGTGATGATCTAATTAGCTTGATTGTGGCCAGTGGTTCACAGCACAGGTATAAGAAATCAACTCATTTATACTTAATGTTTCACTTTGTCTGTTATATCTCAATAAAGCTAAAAACAAAAACAACAAGAACAAAAAACTAACTCTGATTTCCACCTTGCTGATCTGTCAGCTTCCCATAGGCTCAAGACCCAGTGCCCTTTTGCAGAGCTGCATCCCAGCAAGCTTTGGTACTGACCCCGTGCATTTGCATATGCTATTACCTAGTAGGGATGGGATGCTTTCTCATCTCTCATTCACCTTCCACCACTCCAAAACTGTTCTCCAACACTCCTTTGCTCTTAAAGAGGTCCATGGTGTTATCTCTTAATTCTAATCACATTTAGTTTCTCCCATAACATAATTTACCTACTTTGTTATAGCAGCTATGTAACCCTTTCTATTTCAGTGCCCTACTCCTGCAGGCCAGTTACTCTTGGAAGGTTTGAAGGCTGGATCCATGGCTTACCTTTGTGTTTTCACTATGCCAGGACTGGGTAAGAACTTGCTATGTTTTGAATTGATTACTATTGAGGTGGGCTAATCAGAATGTACCAACTAACACATCTTAAGTTGAAACTGAGATACTCCTTAGTAAACAGAAAAGATGATAGATACAAGCTTTGTCTAACATTACCCCTTTTAAAGTATGAGAGAAACGTCAGGGGCAAAATGAGAGGGGCAATTTTCATTTTTGTTACACATGGAGTAACTGTTACGGACTTGTCACAGTTGCTATGAAAGTGAAAACAATATTAAATATAACTATTTTCAAACAGACACAACATAGTGTTCTGTGTAATATCCAAAGAGGCAAGATGGCAAAGAGATATGTAGGTTGAGTCCCTGTGCAGAGATCAGTTTCAGGAAGGTGAAACCCAAGCAAAAAATGATGATCCTATTGATACGAAGACTCCAAGTCCAGAATTTGAATCTGCTAGGCAACTGAGACTTACATGTCAGCATTCTAGAGAATAAGTCCTCTCATTAAGAGATGAGTTCCAGAAGTTTCTACAAAAAAAAAAAATACAGGGCCCTTGGTTCAACGTTAGGCTACGCTGAACACTACACAAAAGGTGAGCCTTCATAATGTGAGCGAGAGCAATTCTGAGTCCATAAGTTAATCGTCAAGACAAAAACCTATCAGTTTTGAAATGAAGTAATACAGCCCAAATTCCCCAAGCCATGTTATCTGGTATATAATTAGAAGTCATTATGAATGAAAAAGGGGCAGGGGGGTGGATACAACCCATTATCAAGAAGAAGCCATCAATAAAATGGCCCTGAGATGATCCAGATGTTGCACTAACAGGGAAGAACTTTAAATAGCCATTATAAACATATTCAAATACCAAAGGGGGAAATATTGTTTTAATAAATAGGTGGGGAATCTTGGAGCAGAAACTATGAAAAGAACTAAGTGCAGTTCTAGGAGCCTGGCTTAGTAGCAGAACATAAAAGAGGTGACTTACACCCGGTACTGTAAACCTAGTCAAGAGCCAGGCAGGTCAGAGGCCCTAAAGTGGGGATATAGTACAGTTGCTTCGCTAAGTAGCCATGGTTGTCAAACTGCCCTCTAAATGCTATGTTTACACCCACATGTCAGTGCGGCTCTTGGCCTTGGTGAGGGGGCTTGCCTTTCAATGGGCACCAGCTAATGCAGAGACTCACAACAGATTAGAGAGATGGGAAGAAGTAGCTGTCAAGTTCTCAGCTCTAAAGTGGGGCATCTGTATCACCCTCTGTAAGACTCGGGGCACATTTCAGAGGACGCAAAAAGAATGTAAAGGCAGATGAAAGGGAGCATGCTGGGAAATGCAGTCTTCTGAACATGACATGGTCACTGTACTCATGACCTCACTGCAGCCATGGTTCCCTTCACAAGACCCACACTAAGACCGAAACAATCAACGTTCAATCATGCACCAGGGAGGAGCAATTAATGGTTGCTGGGGGGGGGGGAAAGTATCATTTTCTTCAGTAGTGTAGCCACTAATAAATTTCACATAGTAAATAATACCCTCCCCATCACCCCATCACACACACACACACACACACACACACTGACACACTTATGCTTATGCAAACAACCCCAATTAAACTTATTAAGTAAAAAAAAAAAAAAGAAGAAGCAATGTTGGAGAAGGGAACAGTTTCGGGGGTGGGTGGTTAATGAGTGAGAGCAATGTGGAATGAAAATGACAAATGCAATTATCAACAAAAACAGCAAAATGCAGAGCATTGGTGGCGTAATAAACAGAGTAACAGTGAGTTGGGTACCAAAGAAAGCAAAAACAGAGATTGAGACTGGACTAGAGATGTTAAAATATAAGGATAATGTTGTAGAGGCTTCCAGAAGTTGATGAAAGAGTGACAAAAGAAATTCAGCTAACCTATACAGGACACAGAGAAGCCACAAGTAGACAAATGACACTCAGATGTCTGAATATGTAAAGAGGAGAATAGTCTTGAAACATCTAGAGGAAGATGACCCATTTCATAATGATCTTCCTTAGACAACTTCATATGCAAAGTGGTGGTCAGGAGACAGCATCCTCAGAGTGCTGAACCCAGAGCTTTATATCTTGCCCAAGTGCATCCTTCAAACACTGGCGTGAAATAAATACCCTGTCATATTAATGGCTGAGAGTGTGCTGGGAACAAAGGTGCACTGTGGGGAAAACATAAGAAAGGGAATTTTTCACACTGAAGGAACGTGATCCACACAGTAGCTCAGACCAGTGAGAAGGGATGATCAGTGGGTGTGAGGTCAGTAACAAAAGGTTACTCCTTAATTTCATGAGGGGAGGGGAAGAAACAGAGAAGAGGCAAAAGCCACATACAATCCAAGAACATCAGATCTTAGCCTGCCTCATATAACTAAATGACAGGGAGCAGGTGAGCCATTGCTTCATTCACAACTGAGTTCATGACACACATGCATGGATGTTTTTCAAATAAGAACATACACCCAGAGTTTAGCATGACTTCTCGGCACAGGAGAGCCTCAAGTGATCAACCCCTGGGTACACATGGGAACTATGTAAGAGGCAAAACTTCAGGTTTAGAACTATCCTGTCTAATTCAAAACTGTCTAAAGTTTTAATAAATGTTTGTCCTTTTTTTTTTCCTTTAAAGTAAAAGTCACAGAAGTGTATAGCATTCTTGCTGTTTGGTTGTCTCTGATTTAAATATTCAGAGACATCCAATTTCAGGACCCTGGATGACGATGTCAATTATTGCAAGTTCATCACTTTAGGGGTTCCTGAAAGTATTGGCCTCTGGTGAAAACGAATGCTAATGTGTGTGTGAAGTTTGCCAACACATCAGAACAGAAGTGCAGTCCCTGCTAGCTCTCAAACTCATCCTCTACTTGCTTCTCCCATCAACGTGGCCATCAGTTTGTAAGTCTCTTGCTTTGTTTTCAAAGGCAATCTGCAGCGCCTCTACAATATATGGATTACTGTGTTTTTACTTTGTTGCTGGCCATACACAAAAAATAAATAAATAAAAATAAACATTTGAAAGCAGAATAAAAGCAAAACACTATTAGTGTGAATTAGCTGGAAGGTGCTGCCTTCCAGGGGGAGTCAGAACCTGTGATGAAGGAGAATGATGGAAGAGAATTGTCTCTGTGAAATTTTGTTTCACTAATTCTACTAAATACTCTCCGTGGGCTCACAAACCCCATCCTCTTGTGGCTTTCCTTTCCCAGTAACCATTTCTTTTGAAGAATTCACAAAGAGTTTATGATTTTTACAGATTCCTAACTAAGTACACAAATAATTTTACTCATTAAAAGATTTATAAACTAGTGTTTGCTGTCTGCCATATGAGTCCCCGCCTCCACACCACATAATTGGTCCCCTTGAAGGGAGAGATATGGTATCTCTTCCTCCACAAGGAACACTCATTCGCCTGTGCTAAGGAATTCTTCTAAAACACGGCAACCCCTCACAGAAAAAGAATGCACATTCTTGGGTCCAGCCTCAGATCTATTGATCAACTGAGCCAGAAATACTGGAGGTGAGCCTAGAAGTCTGTTAGGAAACATCCCAGGAGACGCTGATGAACACCAGACTTGAAAAAGCCTTCCTTCTTAGGCAGGGAGGAGAAACATAACACCGTGTGTTGGGGATGTCACCACAGTAAAAAGGATGTTCACCTTGTAAATTTTGTTTTATGGGGTTTTTGGTTTATTTGTTTGTTTGATTGATTTTAGGTGGGGAGACCAGGTGTTAATGCATAGCCCAGGCCAGACTTGAGCTCACTATATGGCCCAGGTTGGCAACAATCTAAAAAATCTTCTTTGAACTCCCAAATGGTGGGATGATGGACCTATATCTAGCTCTGCTCCAGATCGATCACATTTTCCAAATATTTTACAGCAGGATTGACTCTGTGGTGCTGGTCTCTTCTTTAATAGCACAGTTCTTGACTCTATCAAAAACAGCTTCCATCAGTGAAGTAAAGAACATGTTTCTGTAAATTAGAATTTAGAAAAACTTCAAAAATAGAGCCATAAAGTTCTCACAATAATGATGTATTTCCTTCTACTGGAAGATCTAGAGCTCGCTACATTAATACTGAATCTTTTTCTTTCACCAACATGAGTGGTTAATTAGTTGCACTTTTGCTATCAAAAAACAATAAAAACAAACACCATAAAAATGGAGTTGTCAAAGCAGCGTCCTCCATCAGGCAGCTTGCTTCTTCCTTTCATCAGATCTTAGCCATCCATCAGATGTGTTAATATTTATGGAGTGTTTATGGAAGAAATCTGTTAGGATTAATAAATAATAAAGCTAATATCATCCTTAAAAATAAATCAAGAATCTCATCATAAACTTACCCATAATTTACTGCAGTAATAAAATATACAAAACAACAGGAAAGCACTAAGCATTGGGATTATGTTTCCATTACGCAGAATATCTAACTACTCCAAAGTCCTTTTCTTTTTTCCTCTTCACAATGGAATAAAAATGCCTTGGCAACTTCAACTTTTAGTAATCTTTTTATCAATCCCCATGAGGCCAGAGGGATCCCATGTACCTGGTAGCTCACTGGCATTTCCTTTCCCCCTGATCTGAGCCTGAATTGTTAAATTTGATAAATACAATAATACTAAGATTAAAGTCTCTCTATTCCAAACTGACACTGAATGTATTATTGTGAGAGGTTTTACCAAGTTTGTGTGTTAGGATTATAAAAAAAAAAAAAAAAAAAAAAAAAAAAAACCTTGAAATTTATTCAAAGGTTTCTAGTCCTAGGTAAGACATTGAATGGTCGTTGACTTTATCCTGGTGACATGATTCTTTTACTAGATAAAAATTCTGGAAGAGGGGGTGGAAGTGTAATTTAAAATTTTTTTCCAGCATGAGAAGAGAAAAAATACAAATGCGTCTTCAGTGCTCATATTTTCTGTGAAAAATAAGTGTTTCTGTGTGTGCTAGCAGACCACAGCTCCGCTGAACTTTCAGTTGGTTGGGTTTTTGTTTTTCCCCTTCTCTGATTCCAAATTACAGTTTCTTTTTCTCAGGATTATTGGTCTTGTCTCAGTGATGTCCATGCCCTGGGATGAAGGGAGCTCTATTCCAAACTCAATGTTTTCAAAGCTCTGTCTTAAGAGCTGAGTTGTACCAATCGCAGAGCTGGTGTGATTAAATGTACTTGAGTTTGGGAGTCACACAGGCAGATAAAAGATCCTAATCTAAGCCAAAACAGTCACTTTGTGAGCACACTTTAGCTCCAGCATGCTGAGAAAGAACAGTGAGATCACATTAGCCAACCCTAATGTTGTTTGGGTTTTGGATTTGAGACTCTTATAAGCAACTAGTTAATTATTTTCCTAGGACTTTGAAGTAATTTTATTGTCCTGGGAAAAGAATAAATTGTGCAAGGTTTTGCTGTGTCCAAACTTCACTATCAATCAGCACTTGAGTTTTTTATAGACAGCATCTATTTTAAATCTGTCAGTCTGTCCTTTGGTTGATATATTTAAGATTTTTTAAGCTAACCACTTTAAAGGTTATAACTGTATCTTAATAGCATTTTATGCCATAGGAAGCACAAATCCATAATAATATACAGGGGAGTGTTGGAAAACCAATAAGTTCATAATTTTAAGAACAAAATTTGACATTGTAGACACTAAAGGTCAAACAGGTGGGCTCTATACAAGTATGTTAATATATTTCATTGTGCCATTTCAATGTATTCATGTGAGACAAAGACCCAGAGGAAACTGAATTCTGACCAATCAGATAACACCTGGGAACTGAGTATTAACTCAGTTGTAATGTCCACCAACAGAAGAGCCTTCCCCTCACCATGCCTGACATGAGACTTGTTTTGTGAGATGCTTCAACAAGCGCTAGTTCTGCCTAGGGATGCAACTCATGGAGAGATTCACCATGCAGAATCACCCCAAACAACAAAGCATAAAACCCTATTCTTTCCACCAGTTTATCCATCACAGGGAAGTTTGTAAACCATTTTCCACTGTATTCAGTAATCTATGAATCACAAATGAAAACTTCATTTAGCCTTCCAATGAATGTTATGCCTTTCCTAACTAGTAAGATTGTGTTTTTAAATTTTATTTTGTATTTATGTGTATGCATTGCCTGTGTGAGTTCATGTGCACAACATAGGTACAGGTACCTGCAGAAGCACAGGATCCCCTGGAACTGGGGTTAAAGGTCATTGGAAACTACCTGATGTGAGTCCTGGGAATCGAACTTGAGGCCTCTGACGGAACTGTATGTGTTCTTAACAGAGGAGCCATCTCTCTTGTCCCAAGAATGCATTTTTATGAACAACATTAATTTGAAAATAGTACTGTTTCAATCTCTGTTCTGACCTTCAGTGTGTACGCTGTTAATTTTTGTTCTTAAAAATTTAAAGTTATCATTGATTTTCCAACTGTTCCCCATGCATTATTGTGGGTTTGTGTTTCCTATTTCATAAATGCCATCAAGATAAAGTTATTATTGTTGTTTTAAATAGTGAATACTTTTATTCAATATGCACACTGTCCAAGTTTCCTTTGTCAATTTGAAACAGCCTAGAGCAATCTAAGAGGAAAAGCCTCACTTCAGTAATTGACTAGATCAGCATCCTTATGGGCATGTGAGGAACTGTCTTGATTATTAACTGATGCTAGAATGCCCAAATAACATGGACAGGACCATTCTTGGACTGAATAAAACAAACAAACAAACAAACAAAAAACTAGGTATGTATGAGCCTGTGAAGGAGCTAACAAGTAGCATTCATCCATGGTTCCTACCTCCAAGTTACTGCCCTGACTTCCCTTGGTGATGGGTTGTGACTTGGAAGTGTGAGCCAAATATACTCTTTCCTTCAGGGTTGTTTTTGGATAGAGTGGTCTATTACAGGAAGGAAACTAGAACACAGGCATGCATGCATGTGCACACACACACACACACACACACACACACACACACACACACACACACACACCTCTTTCGAGAGTCCTGTGACTTTATTGCAACTGGAGATGTTTTCCTCGAGCCTAAGGGTTAGGTGGTTCTTCTTTAACCTACTGTTGGACACCTGGGCTGTGTCTGAGGTTCATCTATCATGAAGAAGAAGCTATGAATGTCTGTGATCTTTCTTGAGATACTCTTTCTCCATTGGGTAAATTACTGAGAAAAGGTTTGCTAGAACGTATAAGTAATTATAGGTTTAATACCCTAGAAAATATCAAATATTTACCACAGTTGGACAGGTCTCTATTACCATCAGCAATGATGGGCTTCCATAACTATTGGTAGTGTTAGTCTGTTGGGCTTCAGCCATTCTGGTGAGTAAGCAGTGGGTTTGGTTTATACTTATATTCCTAATAAGTAAAAAAAAAGAATTGAACAATTTTTCATGTTTCCACTTGCCATTTCTATGTATTTTTTCTGAAGTGTAGGTCAAAGTATTTTTTGGCCATTTTAAGGGATTAGCTTCTCACTATTGAATTCTAAGAGTTCTGTACATACTCTGTACCCAAGGCCTTTGATACATACATGTACTATGTTCGCTTTCTGTCTTCTGTTTCTTCATTCACCTTGTGAGTTTCTGGATAGAAATGCTTCATTCATCTCTGAAGGATTTTGTCTAATGAGGAATTGGTTGGTATTTTCCCCCTCTGTAAAGACACTTGTTTCCTTTTAACTTCCCCAATCTCTGTTGAAAACTGCACTGATTACTCATGCTGCCCTTTCAAGGAATATTTTATTTTAGCAGACTAACTACAGTGTGCCAAGGTGTTGTCTTCATGCGGTAGCGGTCTCTCGTGTGATACTGGTGCGCTTCTGTGGGTTGGCTTCAGAAAAGTCTCTGTCAGCAATGACGACACCCTTGTCAGCATTTCTTTTCCATTTTCTCCCTCCCTTCAGGGTTTTAATCACATTTAAACCAGGCCATTCTTGTTTTGCCCCTCCCACAGTGTAAGTTACTTTCTTAATCTTTTCCTCCTTTATAAATAAGCCCCCTTTGCTGTTTCCACACTGCTACTAAGCCTAGCTTCACATACTTCTCATTACTTCATTCCAATGACTCCAGTAGACCGTCCCTCTCTTTCCATCCATTTCCCTCTACCTTTCCGGATTGGCTGTATCACATCCATTATCATTAAAGTATTTGCTTGTGTCATCCATGTGTCTGTTTCTATTGACTTTTTTTTTTTCTTGATCATGAGTTTCATGTAACTACTCCTCATGAATCAAAATTAAGGCATGCTGGCCCACCTCAGAGGTTGATTGACGTGATGACTTTCTGATCATGGAAGAATCTGTCTGATCATTCAGATCTGTCTGGGTTGTGTCTAAGCTCCATTTAGTGAACATCTAGTTGGGCATGTCTTGAGGGTCGAGACTTGTCTCATATTAACATTGCCTTCTTTATTTATCAGAATTATTACTTCTGTGTGCTATAAGAGCATGAATGGCTTTACTTTCCATTCCCACTCACGTGATCAGGCACTCAGTTCACAGCAAAAGTCCCAGTGAGGAAATGTGGTAGATAGAGAAGATGGACTTCCAGATCCAGCCCAGTTTTGCTAACCAGTTGTACTGGTATAATTATTCACATTGAATTACTGGTTCTTATCCACAATTATATCTGTGTTTCCAAAAGCTCTAGTTCATTTTCTATTCTGTTTGATTTCTTATCCTCATTGAATTGCTTCAAATAAATACCACCTAAAATGAGGCCTAAATACAAAATAAAATAAATGAAGTTAACACTAAGTTCTACCTTACTGAATTAGATCAGCATTCATTCTGGTTTATCCTCAAGGTCTTCAGACTTCTTAAACAAGTCACATTTTAAATGTTTTTCCATCAGCCTTGGTTGTTCAAGATGAACATCAGGGCCTCAAGTACTGCAAGAACCAAACATAATTTATTAGTAGAATCGACAGTGGATAGGCAGTTGTTGGCTACTGAATTGAACTCATTTTTCTGGATCGGTTTCTTTAATGAGAAAAATGAAGGAAATAAAATGAGACATTTTAAAAACTAATAGAAATCTTTAATATAATAACCACTGACAAAAGCAATTAAAGAATCCTTTTAAATATTTTAATAGAAATAAATGAGAATGTTCAAATGACAAGCACCCAAGGGAAAAGGGGACATTTGTTAACTTTAACTGCCAAATTATTTCTAATTGTTTTTCCTGAACTAAGAAAAGATTTCACAAAATTTTAAACCACTTTAAAGAATAACTCCTGAGTTTACCAATGAATAAAGACATTAGTATTATTTCCTGTGTTTTTCTAAGCCTTTTAGCATCATACATATTCCCATAATCTAACCTGATTCATGTGTTTGTGTTTCCCATTTCAGTAGGGGAAAAAATGGTGAAAGTCAGAGAGGAATGTTCTTTTTGCATAATTAAAGATTTATAAAAGAGGAACTAGAAGGCCAAAACCGCAGAACACACAACAAGAGTACCAGTGGAAAGCCATAATTTCAGCCAGATATGACTGTCCTGCACACACTAGGAGCTCATGTCAAAAAACGAAAGCAATGGGGAAAAAAACAAAAAGGACTTGCACAACCTGACATTCCTAGATGTCTTCTGAGAACTTTACAGTCTGCTACCACTTATAGAATCTCCAAAGAGTAGATCCTAAGAGTGTAAAAGCTCTTTCCTGAACCCAGTGGAATTCTCCTAAGGGCAGGGAGCATTTGTCATTTCCAGAAACATCCAGGTATTCCCTACACAGCCCAAAGGAAATTTCGAAGTGGGGGAAATTAAGGTTGTGGGGGGAGGTAGGGAGGGAACCTTGAAGAGGGCTTCCATGTTCAGTGAGTCGTTAAAACAACAAGAATGTGGACTGAAAGAAAGTTTTTTGCGTGTTCATTCCGCACACCAACAATTCGCCACAGCACAGGTGAAGAGTCCTCCTCTGCACCAATGAGCTTCTCATAGTTTAAGTTCTAAATAACAGCTTCATTGTCTGTTGAGTTTAACAATAGAAATGCAAGCCTCAAATTAGCATTTTTTTCAACTGCTGTGATTTAAGACATACTGCATTCTCCTGCAAGGCAACTCCACAAGCTCCCAGGTGGCTGGGGGGAGCCCATCCCACAGGACCCAGCTAGAGCTGTGTGTCAACAGGGTGATTTAGAAAAGGTTTAGAATTGCTGGCACTCACTTCTGTCATAGTCTATGTCTCTACCGCCTGTGGTGTGACATGTTTCTGCGTTGATTTAGGAAATTTAAAATAAACAGCCAGAGCAAATACAAGGATGAGAAATTTAGGTGATTTCAATTCTGGGTTTTGTAAGCACTTGGGAGTTTTTGCTTGTGTTGAAAATAATGAAACCATACAAATGACTGAATGTAATTTTTGTGTTTGGTCAGAGAAAAGTTCAGCTAAAGTATGAAATATTTATCAAACTTGTAAAATATCTTTTAAATTACAATTTACTATTTTTAAATTTTTATTCTTTAAAGCCAAAGTAAAAATAATGATTGCTTTTGATTACAAGTGTATAGTTGGCAATAGCTTTGTTCTATTAAGAAAGTTGAGATATCCCCAAAGGTCTGCATCATGTTTTAAGGACAGAAGATATACCACTGACTACAAAGTCTACACTTAGAATAATGTATGCAGTTGCTTGCTATGCAAGACAGTGGTTTTTGTTTTTGTTTTTTCTGTTGTTGTTGTTGTTGTTTTTTCTCTTTTCTTTTTGATGGAGCCACCACCTAGCTCCCAAATAAATACACAGAGGTTTATTCTTCCTTACAAATACACAGCCTTAGCTTGGCTTATTTCTAGCCAGCTTTTCTTAATTTATATTATCCCATCTATCTTTTGCCTCTGGGCCTTTACCTTACTATATACTATATACTTTTTTTCACTTCTTACTCTGTGGCGTGCTGTGAGGCTGGGCGGCTGCTCCTGATGTCCTCCTAGCCTTCTCCTTTTCTTGCCCCCCCCCTCCTCTTATTCTTTCTGCATGCCAACCTTGCCTGTACTTTCTCCTGCCTAGCTATTAGACCATCCTGTGTTATAGATAGGCAAAGTAACACAGTGTCACAGAGATAAACAAATGTAACATATGAGAATACAACATATATTTGCATCATTAAACAAATGTTCCACAGCATAAACAAATGTAACCCATCTTCAACTAATATCCTACAACATGGCAGTGTGTACTTTTTGCAGACATTAAATACTCTTTACATAAACAAATATAATAAAAAATAAAAAAAACATTTTAAAAGGACCAAGAAGATGGCTCAGAAGATGGCTGGTACTTGCCACCAAACCGGAATTTGTTTGATCCACAGGATCTGAACAGTGGAAGGAGAGAACCAATTCCTGCAAGTTGTTTTCTCACCTTCAAATGTGTATGTACCACAATGCATAAGCATTCTCTCCTTCCCTCCCTCTCTTTCCTCCTCTCTCTTACACACACACACACACACACACACACACACACACACACACACACAAGATACACACACAAATACACACACTAAATGTACTACATATCAAGTTATCACATGATAACTTGCAGTTAGAAGCTTTTTATTGCCAACATTCTGGTTTTGAGATATTGAAGATGAAAACACTGATGCTTAAAGATACCCTGGAAGAAGACCAGCTAAGAACCCAGGTGGTCTGACTCCAGAAGCTGAGCCATTACCCACATTGTTACTCTGCCTCTCAAATTGTAACAGCTCATCCAAACTGTAATCATCTATAGTTGTTCTTTCCTGAGCGTTGCCACTTGTCTCATGCAGTCCTTGCTAGAACCCCATGGAGTGTTGGTCACCATTCTTGCTACACAGGAGATAGAGGACGCTCAGAAACTTGCCTGAGAGCAAAATGCTATGATGGCAAGAGACCTTCTGTACCTAGTTTCAGAGGGCTGTCTTGCTTTTTCTTCCTACCTCAGTTACCTCCTTTTGTTTGTTCTAGAAGACACCAAAAGATGCAGATGTGTGAAGTGTTAGAAGGACCTTTCAGGGCGTGGGGCTCTCTGGCTGAGGCTCAGTGTTTGTTTCCCTTTGCACAATTCTTCCTTCTTCACAGCCATGGCAGAGTGAGGGGGAGAAGTCACACCTCCTTGTGGGAACAGAGTTTGAAGCTAGGAGGCAAAGTCAGAAACAGCCCACCAATAGCCAGGCAGCAGAGTGAGCAGTTCTTTAAAAATTCACCATAGACAAAGCTCATTCCCAGCAAGGCAAGATGGTGTCCAGTCATCTAACAGGACAGAGTGATGCTGAAGACTAAAACAGTGGCTTCAGGTGTAGCTGGAGCAATGATGCAGCACAGCTGGACCATCTCTCTTTCCACCTGTTAGATCTGGTCTCCAGAAGAGCCTCCTCCCACGGTCGTAGCACAACCTGTTGCCCTCTGAGCTAACATCCCATTATCTGTACAAGCCATTAGAAAGAACACATCTGCTGGTTGGTGGATGAGCAAAGTCTCCATGGATGACTTGAAATGTTCCAGCATATGCTGTACGTTCCCCACCCCCTGAAAAAAGTAATGGAGGAGATGGGCATATGCTCCTTTTCAGTCTGAGTGGGTCCCCTAGGGTGAAGTAGCCCCACCTAAGTTGCATGAGTTGAGTCAGAAAAGATGGCCTACTCTTTTCAGAAGAAAAGAAATATGGGGAAGCTTTACAAGTGCAAACAGAAAATTGCAAAAACAGATGCTTACTTCCACTGTCATATTCATTACCAACTGAAGCAATCATTTCTTCAGGTGTCCTATAATTCATCCTGCTGGG
The DNA here is from genome assembly GCA_030556225.1 of Cricetiscus sungorus. Lineage (NCBI taxonomy): Eukaryota > Metazoa > Chordata > Mammalia > Rodentia > Cricetidae > Cricetiscus > Cricetiscus sungorus. Next base: position 28,377,788 of record JANBXA010000729.1, read on the forward strand.
TATATCTGTGTGGCTTCTCACCTACATCTTGGTCTTTGAATCATACCAACCATCAGTAAGCAACACAGTTGGATTGGGGAGATAGTTCAGTCAGAAAAGTGCTCACCATGCAAACATGAGGACCTGAGTTCGATTCCCAGGACCCATGGAAATAATCTGGCCATGCGTGGTGAGTTTATATTCCAAGCAGAGGAAAGCACATACAGGCAGATCTCCAGGGCTCACTGTCTAGCAAGCCTAGCCCAGTTGGTGAACCTCAGAATTCAGTGAGACATCCTGCCTCAAAAAGAAAAGTAGATGGGCCTGAAGAGTGACGCCCATGGTTTTACCTCTGGCCTCCACATGTATGTGCTCATGTACCCACATACCTATACATACAAGAGGAGAAAACAATGCAGGCATATGTCTACCTCATGTATTATCCTACAGGCCACACAGGTACCTGCTACTCCAAAGTCTTTAGCATCCCCTTCTACACTAAGTGGCACAAGTCATTCATGTGATGACACATATTGCACAGGCAGTACCACAGGTCACAGCTGTGATGTCATACACCCTCTTAGGGAAGCCCATGGGAGTGCCAGCCACAGAAAACAGTATCATTAGAAGGACACTGTTGATTCTTTTGTCTCCTTTTCAAAGTAGGTGAAACTTTCAATTCCTCATTTTTTGGGCTTCAGGTTTTAATAATCTTTTTATTGTTTGATAATTCCATATGTATATAAATGCAAGGTCTTAGCCCAACCACAGAAAGTTGAGTTGAGTCTGAGAAAAGGTGAGTGTGCTACTTGCCCGTTTCCCAGCCTCCCAGTATACCAGAGACAATCAGACACAAAAGGGAGTCTAGTCAAGCAGGAACTCATTTATTGTCCCATAGCAAGCATCTTTTAAAGGAAAAAACCACAGAGTGGGACAACAGCCCGCCAATTTTTTTAAAGGTCAACCTATCACGAACCTAGGTGTCCTATGCTTTACCTAGTGCTCAGGAGCCATTCATGCAGTGACCTCATCTGGTTCCATCTAGGCAACCAATCATCTTTTTTTGTAAACAACTCAGGACTCGCCCATCTGACTTCCCCTCAGCGCCATCTTTGACTGGCTTGTGTGCCATATTGATCATATCCCTCTACTACTACCTCCCTCCAGATCCCCCTAGAGCACCTCACTTCACCTTCCTGCCGGCCTTGTCTCCTTTTTACTTTTAAAATAAAATAGGCACATGGGTGTGTGGTCATCCGATGGGGCAGGAGCCACTGGCCACTGGTCACATTTACAAAGAAGAACTGCTCTCCCTACCTCAACAATCGCCAACTGCCAAAGGCTCCTCTGATTAGGGGTGGGGCCTTGGGGACTTCTATTCATGGTAAATATTTTACTGGCTCAGTTATGTCCAGGGCTTGTGAAGAAAACCACAGCTACTGTGACCTGATGCATGCTGACAGCCATGTCATGTCCAGAAGTCCTGATTCTATCCATCTCCTTCCCATCTACTGACTCTTCTACCTCCTCTCCAATGGAGTTCCCTGAGCCTTGGCTGTTGATGCAGATGACCTAGCAATGCTGAGCACTCAGAGTTATTTACACTCAGCACTTGGACCAGTTCCGAGTCCCTGCATTAACCCCCTCCGCAAAAAGAAGCTTCTCTAACCCTGAGAGCAACACAAACCTATGTGTGTAAACTTAAATATTTAGAGTGCAGTTTGACAATACGACCATTTAGCAAAACAATAGTAGCTTTCCCACACACACCTTCTCCCCAGGGCCTATAATCTCCCCAGTCCTGGGCTTTTGACTGCATTTTGAGTACTAGGCACGGAATCTTTCTTGTGGAGCAGCCCTTGTAGCTGGTTAAAAAGAGGCAGGCTATCCATCCCCATAACCATCACTCCACTATTGCAGAAGTGGGTGTGTCTTGCCAGCAAGTCAGTGTGGTAGTATGTAGGGATCAGTACTGGTAAGGCCTTTGATATGTTTTCCCTTCCAACACCCTGCAGAAGTGCTATGTAAGCAAGCAAGCAAGCGGCCAAGCAGGGAAACAGTTTCCTAGTCAGTTTGAGGTTGACTTTTCTGTCACATTTCTAAGGTGAGTGGTGACTTCAGCAAATAGAGTCTTATCTAAAGACGGTGGGTGACCCAGAACAATTGTAATAGCCTGTGTTGTTTTGGGGACTCCAGGGCCTACCTGGTCAATACAAGTTCCTAATTATTAATCATTTCACACTTCTGCTTTCAAGCCCATATGAGGGGTTTCCAAGTAAATAAAGCCACGAAATTCCTTAGCCTCATCAACACTCCCCCAACCCCCCCCCCACAGTACTGTCCATTGTATCACGAATTTGTGTTTGATTCTTAAGTAACTGCTTCAGGGGGTGGATGCAGAGGTTTGCAGGGATATAATGAGCAAGGCTGGAGTAAGGCAACAGGAAGTGATGGGGACTGAAGTGAACAGGGTAGTATATGAAAAAGTAGTCACTACTCAGAGCTAGTTGAATATTGCTGTGAATGAATGCAGAATCTATCATCCCAAATTACCTTTTGGTTTGGTTTGGTTTGGTTTTTGGTTTTTCGAGGCAGGGTTTCTCTGTGTAGCTTTGGAGCCTATCCTGGCACTCTCTCTGTATACCAGGCTGGCCTCGAATTCACAGAGATCCGCCTGCCTCTGCTTCCCAAGTGCTGGGATTAAAGGTGTGGGCCACCACCGTCTGGTCCAAATTATCTTATATTATAAATTTTATATATCCAACTTCATATATTTACTTATGTAAGGGTAAGACATTATGCACACTGAACAATATATATCCACAGGCTGCATTCACCATTTTGCAAACCTTGGCCTCTGTGCCTGGCTCCTCACCAAGGCTGTTTACCCCAGAGAGTAGGCAAGTGCTGGAACTTTTCTGCAGAGTGTAAAGAGCTTTTTAGAAGCTGGAACTCATGATAGCCAATGAACAGGAAGAGAATTACAGCAAGGCTTGCTGACAAAGGCTGGGAGCTCAGTGTTGCTGCAGCTGCAAGACCACCACAGCAATTGCTCTTCAATCAAAGACTGAACCAAAGTCTGTGGTTCTGGAGAAGTTGCCTTCCCAGGCCTGAAGGCTTAAAAAAAGCCACTGGAACAGCCCCTGTGAGACAAGGCCCTCTGGAGGATGTGACAAGCCTGGAAGTGCTGGTTAGAGACCCTTTTCCCATTTGTGCTACTCTGGACACCAACACTCCTTCCTCCCAAGCCCCTTGCCTTTCCCATAGGGTCTCGAATCTATGCCTGGCATGGTAGGTGCACTTGCCTGGGAAGGGTACCTTCCAATACTGGGGTGTGTCTGAAACCAGACAGCCCCCCACCTTACATGCACTCTAATCCCCTGCCACCACAGTATATAAACACCTATGATGAAAAGCTCACACTCTCAGCACACAGGAGACTGAGGCAAGAGAGGATCCGTGCCAGCCTGGGCTACTGGGAGGGATTTATAATGGGGGGGGGTAACAACAATAACAGCAAAACAAATCAATTATAATGGTAAAATGCAATAAAAGATATTTAAACACATATGTCTATTCTATTTCTGGAATTTTCCATAATATTCTCAGAACACTGTCAGCCTCATAAACCATAGGAACAACCCCATTCACCAATGAGATTTACATTGTTTGCAGGTCTCTGAGGCCATTCAGCTGCTGAGTTTCCCAATGCTGGCAGTGTACATCAAACACACATTTAAGAAGGTGAGTGTGTTCACCCAACTGCAGGTGAGGCAGAACAGCATGGCACTGGGCAGGGTCTGCCTCTGGGAGGGCCTAGGCGCTGACTTGTTCCAGTGGCGGAGGTTTTAAAGACACATAGGCCAAGCATTCTTTGAGGATCGCTTGAGTGGAAACGGTACATGAAATCAATATTCAGTTGATTAGTATGAGTCAACAACTGGGGGACTGACAGGAACTCAAGTCCAGAAGCCAAACACACCCGAGGCTGCGCCGTGCCCACCTGCAACACTGGGGCATTGGAACCGGCACAACTCCTCAGAGTGTTGAGGATGATGTGAAGGTGGTGTCTCCAAGCCTTGCTACACCTTGAATTTCAGGCAGCACCCTGTCCAGGCTTCTGCCTCAGAAAGAAACAAAGAGCAGCATAAGGAAGCTGGTGGCAAGGAGAGGGTGGTGAAAGTTCTGATGGTATACAGTGGGGAAAGGGTACGAAGGAGGGTGAGGAGGGGGAAGAGAGTGAGCATGTTCCCAGGGATACAGGAAGAAGCTACTTCTCCCTCCCTCTCTCATCCTCTCCTTCCCCCACTCCATTCTCCCCCATCTCTCACCTTCTCCTCCCTCTCTCCCTCCTTCTGTCCCTTTCTTCCTTTCCCTCCCTCTCCCTCTTTCTCCCTCTCTCACTCTCTCCTTCCCCCTTCTCCCCCATCTCTCCCTCTCCATCCTTGCCCTGCCCTCTCTTGTTGCTATGGTGAACTCTGCACTTCATTTGCTTCTGACAACACAAGAATCAGTAGGTGTATTCTTACCGAGATGTCTCCGGGAAGATAAATGGCAATAACGGAACAGTTGAACTGGAAGTCTTTCGATGCTATTGATCTGATTCCTCTTTATAAATGTGGAAAGTGGCACCCCAAGAGAAGACGAGGCCTGCCCAAGTCCAAGGGTGATTATTTGCAGAGTCTCTAAATTTAGACTTCCTAAGGTGTGACACCTGTTCTTGCTAAGTGCCATGAAGCTGCCCAGGAGAGCGTTCTGTGCTTGTCTTTGTCCGGAGACTACCCAGAACTTCTACACGTTTGTCTTTCCATCTCCTCACCTCCAGTCGATACAGGGGACAAGCAGGTCTAAGAAAGGTTGTCAAGATAACTTTGAAATCATATGAGTCTGAGGTAAATAACGCAGACAGTCAACAAGATCAACCCTGTGCCTTAAGGACAAACTGTCAAGAATGGTCCACTACTGTTCGTTTTCTTCCACTAATGCTGATGAAACTGAGCCAACTACGGACACTCGGCAGGCCAGGATTAATGAGTAAGGCAAGATTACTTATAATTGACCTATTCATTGTTCCTATGCAGATGGTTCTGCTAAGTATGTGAAAACAGTTTGTTCTCTTAAATAGGCTATATATTCCCTGCCCTCCATCTTGTTTACACTATTAATTTGCTTAGCAAACCTTTTTACCATATCTAGTAGGAAGGTAAACTACAGCCCAGCCAGAGGGTCTGAATTATTCATATACTCTAAATTAGCACGCTCCGGATTAATGAGGTTTTACTCGACTTTTTATCTTCAACCACCTTCCCCCTGAGGCATAGGGTCGTTGCTTCCCTCTGTCTTTGTCCCGATTATCATAAGCTATGCTCCCCCAGGTGATACCTGGTTAAAGGGCACCTGGTCACTGGCTCTCCGGGGCTACTCTGAGGGCACAAGGAGAAGAAAGAGAAGCATTGTGGTGTCCAGATCTCCAGACACCCCATCTCCATCCTTGGTTTAATCCCACTCAGCAAGGAGCTTTGGAGACTCTATGGTTCAGTCTCCTTCTTTCACACATGTGGTATTTGGTTTGATTGTTTGTTGTTGCTGTGGTTTTGTTTTGTTTTTTTTTTTTTAAATCTTAGACACCATGATACCCTTACGAGGGGATACAGAAAGGGATAATGATTCTGGGGGATTCCAAGAAAGCTTTTCTTCTCCCCCTCTGTCTCCATCCCCCCTGCCCTTCTCTCTCTCTCTCTCTCTCTCTCTCTCTCTCTCTCTCTCTCTCTCTCTCTCTCTCTCTCTCTCTCTGTGTGTGTGTGTGTGTGTCCATGTTCTCGATCTACCCTCCTCCCTCACCCCATCTCCTCCTCTCTGTGAATATCATCATCGTGATGTGAAAATAACAATTTTGAGATTGGTGCAGTGTGGGAAAACCAAAAGCAACGAGAATTTGTGTGTTTATCCAAGGTAAGTGTGTAAGCAGCAGCTTCGTAAGAAACGTGGACACTGCAGAGGGCTCGCTAAAAGCCACTGCCGTGTGTACGCTCATTTCCTCTTTTACTGCTTCGTTCCCCCACCATGCCATCTGATCAGTTCTCCAATGTCCCCTGTGTCTTCGCCTTAACAATCAAGCCTGGTAGGCCATTCTGCACATTTGTGATTCTCCGCATGAGAAAAAAATGCTTCCTGACATCTGCTCTGGATTTGTTTCTCTTTAATTTCCATTTATGCTCCCTTATCCTAACATCTGTGTCATTCTGAAAACAGTAACTCAGACTGACGTTATCTGTGCCGTTTAAAATTTTATATTCCCCAGCTAGAAGTCCTGCTAAGCACGCCGTGGATGTGGAATGCTGATGATGCTCAGCCCAGCCAGGAGGGGCTCAGCTGTGATCTCAGAGGGTGCTGCAGATGTGGCAGACCCCGGGACTTTCTCATTATATTCTCAAGAGGGGCAGAGATCAACCCTGAACCAGCAATCCTTCCGCTGGACATCTCTCTGCCCAGACTCCTCCCTCGGTCCCTCCGTACAAAGGGAGGGAGTGTCAGCGGCTTGAGGCCTATATAGTTACTTTTCCAAGACATTTTCCAATGAGACTTAACACGACGGATGTAAAAAAGCATGTTCAGAAAACTTCTAACTAAAGAGACTGAGCTTTACCACCAAGAAGGTAGCTTGGTGGTGGTGGTAGGGAGAACAGAAGGAAAGAAACTTGGTTATTTTTCCAAAGTCAAATGAAGGCAGGATCTAACATTCAAAATCATGATCATGCTGAAATTCACATGCATGATGGAGTTCTTATTTGAATGCTGAAAATGTCTCAGCTACTTGCAGTCCCTAGCCTTCAAGCCAATCTCCTATAGTGGGGCTCGGCTGTCATTTACATGAACTCTAACCATTGCCACAGGAGGCCGTCTGCAATGCCCCCATTTCTGTGTTGTGATTTCTTCCCATTTCTGCACCCCTAATTGTCATCTCTTCCTCTATGCTTAAAAACACCCACATCTAATATATTCAATCTAAAAAAATGATACAGTTGTTCAATCAAGATTTTTTTTTAACGTGTTGCACAGCCACTGCTAGTGAGGCAGGCCATGCAGGCCACATGCTCAGAGTATGAAGGGGGAAAACATGGTTTGCCATCATGGGGTGTAAAGTAAGGGCGACAAAATAAAAAAAAAAAAAAAAAAAGGGAAAGTGAATCAAATTATTTTCTAAGTATACACTGTGTTCCGTGCTATGAGGAGGAGATACAGTGTGTTACAAGAGTGGTTGGGGAAATGGCTCTTTAGATTGAATGATCAAAAGGCAATCGTAAAATGCAACCCCTAATAGATATGGGGCAAATGTGGCCGTGGACATCTTGAGAGCTGCACAGAGCAACTTTGCCCTTCAGAGCAGACAGACACACAGGTGCTGGGTTAACGGGCTTTTTCAGGTCCTGATGTGGCTGGTCTTTCATTGTGAAATTGTTTCTAAAATGCTGCTGTTAAAGCTCAAAATAGAGCCCGGTGGCAGCGGCAAAAGCCTTTAATCCCAGCACTCAGGAGGCAGAGGCAGGACAATGCTGTTAAAGCAGGAAGTGGGAGAAGTTTTGAAAAGGGGAAAGGGGGATACACTGGGAGGGGGGAGGGCAGCTTCTAGGAGCCAGTCCATTTCTGTTCCACTCAAGGACACCACCATCTGCACTTTAACAATAGCTTAGTACCTGTGGTCTTTTGTGAAGCCAGAATAGAATTTCTAAAATGTAAATTTAGCAACATCCAGCTGGATGCCTAAACTCATAAGACACACCCACTTTAACTATACCCTCCCAATGCCTCAGACCAGCAGGACATAGGTGAGTGCTGTAGGATTTAAAGGAATCTCAAAAGCCAGTTGCACACTGCCCTAACCACAGAACTCAAGCCTCTAACACCTCTTCTCCCCTTTAACCATGTGCCACATGCACCAATTTCCTTCAGTCCCATGGATATGTAATAGACTATTTGAAAACATGTTCCTTCAGTTCTTCAGCCTCTGGATTGGCTCCCTCCAGCTTTGAGAACAAATTAATATTCTGGGAAGCTGGCCTTTACTCTATGCTCTGACTAGCAGAGCCTCTGTAGTGTGGCTCCAACCATGCTGTAACTGCTTAATTGCATCCCCTAGATCCTATGTCCTAAGAAAGCAGAGCCCCTAACTGGTTCATAAGAACTACAGGGAGTCTTCTTGGAAGTAATGAGTAAATGACAATGGTCTTCTTGAACCTTGATGCTGAGCACTAGACTTTCCTCAAGATGGCCCCGTTCCTTGACTGTATCTCAAGCTTTGCCATGGGATCCTCAGTATTTGAGATAAATATGCCTGTCATATAGAAAACAGCCCACGTAGCAGGAGCCCTAGAAGATGGAGCCAAAAGTTCAGCTTGCTATATCCAGGAAGAAGGAAGTGTCTCAGGAGCGAGTGTTTCAACATGTCTCCCCATGATGCCAGAACGTTCAAGAACTACACAGCTGCTTTTCTTTCCCCCTCCCCCTCAGTTATGATGAGCATTCGGCCTCAGGATTCCATCCCCCCTCCTGGAATTATTTATGGGGCCCTGGGCTTGAATAAAGAATCCATTCTTTTGGGAGAAACCATGATGTGTTCCAAATTTTTATTTATTTATTTATTTGTTTGTTTGTTTGATGTCTGGTATGGACTGTTTTGGTAACCCTGTCCCAGTGTGTGAGGGCTGAGTAGTTGCTCTGGTCCTTGCATCATGCTAAAGCTTATTCAGATGTGATAACATTTTTTTGCTGCTGTATCTTGGCAACATGATTTATTCTGCGATGCTCCGTGTTACCATCTCACAAAGCTGTACCATCTGGGTTGAATTAATAGGCTACCCAGAGAAATAAATGAGAATGGTCTCCTATAATTAACATGTAGGTAAAGTATATTTAACAGATTATTATAATTAATATGTCAGTTACTGATTTCATGCTAAATAGAATTGTGAACACAAGATATTAAGATTAGTTACCCTCTCTGTGTGCTGGAAAAAAAAAAAAAAAAAAGCCGCCATGGAGAAAGAAATGAGGGCAGAAAGTTCAGTATCAATAAAATTGACCTTAACATTAAGAACATCAGATACCAAAACCGCTAAGCAAACAGTGACAATGTCGGGCGTCGTGAGCTGGGAGCAGCAAATTACTGGTTTCATAAATTCAGAGCGGATACCAGAGATGTCCAGAATATCCCAGATGCGACGGGCAAGAGCACCAGAACGTGCTTAATTTATACGCAGCTGAATGCGCCTAGCTAAAGCACGGAGTGGGGGAGGGGAGGGGGGAGTAAAGACAAAGAAAAAACAGATTTTCTACTAATGCCAGCCCGAGTTCCCCGCTGCTCGGCACCCTGTGCAAAATGCCAGTGCGCTCGAGAAAGACGGTGAAGGAGACTTAGAGGCTCAGGAATTCAGAGGCACAGGCTGAACCTTCAAGGGCAAGGTGAGGGTTTCCTTTGGTCACCTGGCGTGAATAGCAATGGATAAGTGACTGAGAACCAGACAGCAGGGACTGGGAGAGGACAGAAGGCTCCCTGTCATTTGACTCATATTTCCTGACTTCCAAGCTTCTGAAAGGAGGCACACGGATGCCGAGCTGCACTGTCAATGTGCCCAGCCTGGAAAGCTTCATCAGGAGATACTGTGGGCCTTGGGACAGTAAACGCGCAATCAAGTTGTAAGTGTTCGTCCATGTGATTCAAGAAGCAAGAAGAATTTCTTTTCACCCCTCTGGCTTTTCCTTGCTCACCGGCAGGCAGTGCTTTTCTGGACTGTTTTCTTGTCCTGCTTGTTCACACTACCCTGGAATCAGAAACCTTCGCTAATTTACTCACTGACTTTGAACTATTAAACAGGGATAAACATTACAATTCTGGTGCTAATCACGCACTGGGGGTGGGGTGGGGGTGGAGTGGGGTGTAGAGCCTCCACAAGGTGAGGTCACGTTTCTGGGGAAGGTTCTCCAGGTGCCTGCTGTGGGTTCTGTCTCAGAACGACTACCCCAGCCTCTGCTTCTAAAGTCCCTAATCTAATTGCTGAACAAATGGATCCAGGAATCCTCCAAGCTGAGCTTTCCCCAGAGGGTCCCCAGGACAGAGAACAACCCATTTCCAAAACAATCAGGCCATCTGAGAAGTGACAGATTCAAACAGAATATGTCTCCCAAGAAGGGATTGTGTTTAGCCTTTGGGGACAGGATGACAGGAAGTGTCTCTATTGCCTTTTTCTCAATAGTACAAAGGGGAAAGAAATATTGCCTTAGCCAGAGAGGTGGGGCAGGTTACTGGAAAGATAAAGAGAGGGTGAGGAGGTAGGGAAAGGAAAGGAAAGCAGGGCTTTGATGGAGTGGTCCAAGAAAGGTTGGGGCGGGCCTCACAAGCTGTTCTTGATCTCAGAATCTTCGTTACTTATACCTACCACCTTCATTCTGTCTCTGCACTGTAGCCTTCCCCGCTCCGCTCCATCTAGCCATCTGTAGGGCTAAACACACACCCACCATCTTAATTTGCCCTCAATTAAGCTTCTAATAGGCAGCCCGGGAGCCAGAGGCTGGATTCTAAGCCAATCACCTGCGCCTGGAGAAAGGGGGTTTCTTGGCCTACTCAGCAAGGGAGGAAAAATACGTCTCTGCAAGGGAAACCAGTAAGGAAAAATAATCAGCATGATTTGATTGGGATTCCAACCATGATAACTCTGTTGGTGTCACCATGATAGAATAGAATGGCATTTGCTACTTGAGTGGAGGGCAGTCTTTGCCCAACCTAGGATGATCATTCTGGCCTTAAAACACGGTTGTTTCTGTCTTTTTTTTTTTTTTTTTTTTTAAACATACCTTTTGCTAAAGTATCCAAGACATAAAACCAAAGTTAATACATTCATGTCTACTAACCATCATGGTGTTAGTCATGAGTGTGTTTGTGTGGGGTGACTGTATTCTGAACCTCTAAGCTCAGTCCTAGTGCACAGCTCATTCCATTGCTCTGAGAAGAGTTGTTAAAGGAATGAACAAATTGGGAAGGCTTCCTGATAGGCTTTAAGCCTGCAGCCTCATCCCAGGCCACCATTCTGATGGGTTCCCCCGAAGACTTAGCAGACAATGATTTCTGACTTTGGCCTCAGGCATCACCGAGAGTGCACCAGTCACTGCCTGCTTGGGCAGCAGCTCCCCAGCCCCAGCTGATGTCTGCAGGTGCGCAGCATGCTCTCCAAGGGGAGAGGCAAGCAGCCCATGAAGCTGGCTCCAAATCTGCCAACATGAGCCCTAGGCTGCTCAAGGGAAGACAGCCTCAGATGAGCTCCTGAATGGAAAGAAGATTGCAGTGGGAAAGTGACAGACAACCAGAGCAATCAAGAAGGCAGGCAGTGCCCCTGCACACAGAGAAAGAACCAAGCACAGCAGGCTCCAGAGCAATTCACAGGAATCCCCCCAATGCCACAAGCATCTCCTGTGCATTTACCTGAATCTAGGGATGCAACTCTATCGTACAATTCTGTTTATCTAAATGTCCAGTTGTTTGAGACAGTGTGTGTGTGTGTGTGTGTGTGTGTGTGTATACAAGAGAGAGTTTATTCTCTGCAAGAGGATATTAAATAATCTTAAAATGTAATAGCCATGGAAGTTTCCAACATTCGGGGAGTGACAAAGAAAATACATATGCCCAGATCTGTGAAGTAAATGTAGTTATCAAAAACACCACAGACATTAAAAAGTACCAAAATACATGATTCTGGGTTGCTGTTGTTGTTTTAATAACACATACCAGATGTCTTAGTCACTGTTCCATTGCTGTGAAAAGACATCATGACCAAGGCAACTCTTAGAAGCAAAAGCATTTAATTAGTGGTTTGCTTACAGTTTCAGAGGTTTAGTTCATTATCATCATAGTGGGGAGCATGGCAGAGTGCAGGAAGGTGCTGGAGAAGTAGCTGAGGGCTACATCCAGATCCAAATCCACAGGCAGAGAAGGGATAGGGTGGTCCTGGAGAAAGGCTGGAGAAACTGGGCTTTGCATGGGCTTTAGAGACCTCTGGTGAAATACTTCTTCCCACAAGGCCACACCTCCTAATTCTTCTGATTCTTTCAAAGTATTCCATTCCCTGGTGAGAAAGCATTCTAATATGGGAGCCTATGGAGTCCATTCTTATTTAAACCACCACACCAGAGTGGTGTCAGCATCTTTAATCCTAGCACTTCAGTTGGAGACAGGGATGGATGGAACTCTGTGAGTTCCAGACCAGACAGGGTTACATGGTAAGACCCTGTCTCAAACAAACAAATTAGAAAACTACCAAAACATTCTGACTCTGGTTACAAACACTGTGCTGTGCTGTTTGGTTAAGTCTTACTAAGGGGCTGGATCCTAAGGAAAGAAAAAGGGGAAAAAGGTGTAGCATGTAAGTTTCCGCCAGCCCACCCGCCGCTGGTCTGGCGTCCTGGCCCCCAATAACACGCAGGAGACTCTATATTTGATACAATCCTGTTGGCCAGTTACCATTATTGTTAATGGGCTAGCTCTGCCTTAATCATTAACCCATTTCTACTTATCTAAGTATTTCCACGTGGTCGTCTTATGGGGGAGCCGCGCGGCAGGTTTCCTGCTTCTTCCCGGGCTACATCTCGACTCCTCTCTACTCACTTCCTCTTCCTCCTTGTCTCCTAGCCCCGCCTATCTTGCTATCTCATTGGCCACAGGGCTTTATTAACCAGCATGAGAAACATATATACAGAATAACATCTCCCATCATTTCCTCTTTTCTGTCTAAAGTAAAAGAAGGGGTTTAACCTTAACATAGCAAAATATAACATACAACAGTTATCAAATAAGAATCACAGTAAACAATATTTAGTCCATCAACACTCTGCAAGACTTAAACAAAATATCATCTATCCTATCTTTGTGAGTCCAAAGTCCTATATGTAACTTATCTTTAATCCTAACTAAGGAAAACTATAACCATAACTATCTGTCTTCAACTCCTTCAAAGACTACAGAAGGATAATATATAAACTCTAGAAATGACAGAGAAAACTCATAGCCTGGTCAGTCACCCGAAGTTCTTCTGCAATGTTCCATCTTCAGCCCACAGGCCACAGTGTGTGTCCAGACTCCTCAACAAGGCAGGAAAACCTTCTCTGTGTCCTGTAGACTGTCTAGCTGTCTGGCAGCCTCCTCCACGAAGCAAGAATCCTGTAGCAATGTCCATCTTGCATCAGCAGTCACCCTTTTGTGGGTCCCGCATGTCCAGTTTCCACAACAAAAAGGGGAGGAATGAAAGAACCTGAGATGTTAAATATGTCAATTAGCTTGACTATAATAATCGTTTCATAATGTATATGTATATCAAAATGTTGCACATCTTTGATATACAAAATTTTTATTTGTCAATTCAGTGAAGCTGGAAAAATAGTAAACTGTGTATTTTTTCTGTAATGACTGTTAATCTATGGGGAAGAATGTCTCCCATTTTAAAATCATTGCCTTGGGCTGTAGTGGCAGCTATTGAGGGAGTTTTTAAGCTTTACCCACCCACTGCTTTCTGTTGGTACATTAAATCCTTATAGGCATTAGTCTTCATTTTTTAACTCTCCACAATTTGAAAAAAGAAAGGAAGATGGAAAAGGCAAATATATGTATCACACTCATACAGAGAACAAGAATCTGGAGTATGAAAGAATTCACTGAATTTGGAATTGGATCCAATCTAATCTCATATTCTCTGCAAGAAGAGATGGGATTAAACCGAGTCATTGTTTCTGAAGCAAGATGTGAAGGTGCCAAGCGTAGAATGATGGTGGCTGTGACCCACTGATGGGTCATTTATGAGGAGTCAGGACTGATTCAGCAGAATATGGCCACTTCTGTCTCCCAGGCTTAAGTGTAAATACCATAAGACCTTGACCAAGCTGGATAACTTTTCAATTTTTAAAATATAAATTTGCAAAGTTGAGATAACAATATCAACCCCTGGGAATCATTGCAAAAGTATAATGAAATACCTATTAAATATAAGCTCTGCTATATGCTAAATAAGTCCTCAGAAGTTTTAACTAGCAATATATATATATATACACATATATATATAATATATATATATACACACACATATATATATACACACACTATATATATATACACACACACATATATACACACACACTATATATATATACATACATACATATATGTACCACTCACTAGGGGGCTTCTTTTTTTTAATATAATTTAAAAATTTTACATGTGTATCCCAGTACTAGGGGGCTTCTAAAACATAAATGAAAAATTACTGTTTGAAACCTTTAATGCTTGATTTGGAACATCCAGGGGGCGGTGGCTGAATGCCTGTGACTCTGTGAGCCTCCCAGAATAATGTAGTCAACTTTATGGGAAAGAGCATATAGATTCTCTCGAAGAAAAAATGAGTACTGTTTTCCCAGGTCCTTGGAGACTACAACTTCAGAGGGTCAGAGTCCTAAATCATCTCCCACCAAGACAGCATGGCCCTGGCCACGTGAAACTCCTGTCACTTCCTCATGGCATCCACATCCAACTTCTGGCAGCTGTTTTCTGTCCTCAATACCCCCTCTTCACTAGGGCCTACTCCATTCTGTGCTGCCTTTCCTAAACTCATAGACACATTTCAGCATTGAATTGAGCTGTTTGGCTGATGTGAGAGAGGTAGGGCAGCTTCAGTTTCCAATGACAGACTGAGCACTTGCTCTGGATGAAGGAGACTAAAACATATCCATGGAAACAAGCCCAGGAGTGGACCCTGCTTTACCAGGTGCTCTCACAGTGTCACCAGGAATCTGTCTCCGTATCTCGTTTCTACTTTGTTGTGATTGGCTTCAATCTCAAGCAATTGGGTGGCCAATGATGAAGCACAGCAGCTTTAGAGCAAAAAGAAACAAAAATTCCTCTTCCCCAACAGTTGCAACAATGTCCAAAATGTAGTCATTACCCACCTGTGGCCAGGCTTACCTGAAACCAAGTGTCATGGAGGAGGGAAGAAATAGATTGTGATTGGCTGGACCAGCGCTCACGACCAGTATTGGAGACACAGTCTCCCACACAGAGCTCTGGAGAGTGGCACACTTTACTAAAAGGAGGAGAAGTGGATCATGGGTTAGATGGCTGTTTGTTAATCTGTGACAATTCATCACAAAGAAATGCAATCCAAGGCACAACCAGGAGTCTCTGATATGAACAGCCAGGGCCAGTCACACCTCAGAAAGGCATTGTGCAGCAAGTCCAGGCAAAAGCCTTCCAGATGGAGTCAAGGATGTTTGCAGCCTCGCCAGCAAACGAGCCCAATAGAGGGCTTCTCCCAAGTCACATGCTCTCAGTATCAAAGCACTGTGGTTCTCAAAGCTCAAGTTAGCCTGTCAGAAAGGGTGGGGGGAGAGATTAACATGTATTTTGATTTCTGTTGCAAACACGTTGTTTTAGAAATAAAGTTGGCATGGCAGGCATCTTGGTTGATTTAATCTCTGACACGGGAAGCTTATTTATAGTATCACAGCCTTCTGAATGTTTAAAAACTCAAGCATTATAAGCCTGCTGTGCTTTTCCTGCAAAGTACAGAACAGCACTAAATGAATGATACCACCTGGTTCAGCAGCACTGGCAGGATCCATCAGCATCAGATGCAGCTTCAGTCTGTTCCCAGTGTGCAGACATCCCTCTGCTGGGGCTGCAACTATCTTAAAGGAAGACTGTCATGACCCCATGCCCAAGGATACAGCCCAGGGACGCAGCCCTGGAAAAGAGAAGCTCTATTCTCACTCTGTCTCCCAATCTCTCCTGGATGCAGAAGTTCAGGACCAGCTGATTCATGCTGCCTCTTCCTCCAAACCATCTTACCAAAACAGCTCCCCTCCCCCCATGCACATCTAGAACATGTTTGATGTTAAAGCAACCTAAGACACTCTTGTTTTCCCAGTTGATGTGAGTCTCACAGTGTACAAACACACACACACTAACTCTCATTAAAATTACATGTTGATGTGGAGTGATCTAGCTATGCAAGCCTCTCTTCCCATTACAAGACAAGAGAAGTTCATGATACTCAAATTCGGACTGAAATACATAAAACATTTTAGAGGTGGGTAAAACAATCAAGCATTGGAATCTTGGGGATTAGGAGATCACAGGACACATGCAAGATAAAGTTTAACATGAATTTATAGGCGAGAGCCAATCACTCAACACACCATCTAGAATCTATAAACAGTGGGCTTTTCTGGACTAAAGACAAAAGTTTTTTTTTTCCTTCCTTTTTAATCTCGGTGTCAGAGGTAATGATTTTGACATTTAGACAGAAAGCAGATTGCTTGTAGTTTAGAAGCTGACACCATCTCTCTGGGACACAGCTACAAAGAAATCCATACCAGGGCTTTCCAGTAAGGAATGGGACACAGGACAGCTAATGTCTCAGCTCCTTGTCACCAGGAAAGTAGTGCCACCAACTGAGGTGCAAGTATTCACAATATGAGTCTTTGGAGACATTTCATGCTCAATACAACAGAATTGATAGATAGATAGATAGATAGATAGATAGATAGATAGATAGATAGATAGATAGATAGATATCAGCTCTGAGAGGTGAGAGGTGGCTGAGTGGGAGAGAGAGAAACCCCCGTGTGCCTTCTGTGTCTCTGGGAGAATGACAGTCCTTCTGCAGTTCTAAAGGAACAATATTGGGAGACGTCTAAGGATAGCACACTGAGCCCTGGGGCAACAAGTCTTCCCTTGAACACAGATATAGGTGGAATGTTTCCATGTTTACCACCAGGCAACACCTCCAACCTTGTGACCTTATCATGTGGGACTACTTTTTGGTCTCTTCTTAATACATATGCTTTAAGGCCTGAAGGGGACCAGAGAGCATCTTGTCCCCAATCTTGTCATCCCAGTTCTAGCACTGCTGGGACTTCGTGCAATAAAGGTCATGCTGCTGCAACTGGAACCAATTCTCCTTAAGCCATTTCAGATGCAGAGCAGTACTGTACCCGCACCTGATGCTCCTCTCCTCACGAAGTTCTCAACATCACCTCACACCCTTCCTCCCATAGTTACTGGCTCCAAATCCACAGATGTGGCTTTACCCTGTATTGTCTTGGCCTCTCAGTTGTTCCATCTCCTCACCTCTGGTTTTGTTTTGATCCTTAGCTGGGGGTAGGATGGGGGGAGGGCTAATAGAACCCGAGTTTTGGCTCTTCTGCTCATCAGCGCATGCTCAGGCAAACTCTCGTTCTCTGTTCCTTCCTCCCTTACCAAGGATGCACACAGCTAAGAAAGCTATGGGGCCTCTGTGGTTTGGATGAAAACGACCCTCCTAGACCTAGTTTGCATACTTGGTCCTCCTTGATGGAACTATTTGGGAAGGGTTAGGAGGCGTGGCCTTGAAAGAGGTATGTCACTGGGGGTGGGCTTTGAGGTTACTCCATTCCCAGGGTGCTTGTGGTTCAAGGCATGAGCTCTCAACAGTTTCTGCTGCCGCGCATTTGTTCGGTCTTTAGCCTCTAACCTTCTGAAACCATAAACCCAAACACATAATTTTATAAGTTGCCTTGGTTCTGATGTCTTACCACAGCAATAGCCACCCTAACGAATATAGCCCCCTTCCTGCCCTTCTAAGCAGCCTCTGCCAACCTCAGAAAATGTGCTACTCTATTCAGTGCCTCAGTTTTTCTATCTGTAAGATGGAGATAAAAGTAGCAGTCTATCATGCAGGTATATAGAATTGCTTCAAGGAGGGTATTAAGTCCCTAGACAATCAATGCAGTCAGATTTTTCTCAAGACTCTTAATTTTTATAGTTAATTGCTTGTTTTGCCGGGGAGGGGAATACCACAGTTCATAGTTTACTCTTTCCACTATGTAAGTTCCAGGGATCAAACTCAGGTGGTCAGGTTACCAGTAAGTGCCTATTCCCATGCAGTTATCAAGCCATCTGAAAGTGGGTCGTATAGGTATAAAAGCATTTTCCGGTGAGAAAATGGTGGCACCAAGTGTTTAAGTAACTTGCCCCAAGTCACAAATCTAGTGTGCAGCTCCTGACCACCTGGGCACTGAGCCTGAACACACCCCAACTTCTGCTGCCTCTCAAGATATCTGCAAGTTCCACACATAAATGCAGGTACTTGGAAGGCTTAGCATCATGGACAAAGGTGAGTCCAGACAGTATAAACCGACGGCAGCCCATGTGAATGATATTGGTACACTCAGCACTCCTGCCATTTCAGTTTTCCATCTCTGTTTCCTTGACCTGGGCTAGAAAGCCAAGTCCCACTGCCATCAGCCTTTGCAAGTAAAGCTTTACCAGAACACAACCACGTGGATGTGCTTAACTGCCGTCTATAACTGGCTTCTATTGCAGAGCTGGAGAACAGTCTGGCATCAACTGGTTTACAAAAGCTAGCATATTTAACACTAGCCCTTTACAGAAAGGTTTGAGGAATGCTGTTCTAAAGCATGTGTTTAAACAGGTCTCCTAAATGAGTCAGTGGAAGACAGGATGCCATGGAAGAGCACAAACTTGGGTAATGGAAAAACAACCCCAATGTGGCTATTCCTCTGAATCTCCATGCTAACTTGACTGTAACAATGCTTTAGACCCAAATGGTTCTCAAAATCTTCTTAATGCTTCGACCCTTTAATATTACAGTGACCCCCCCAGCATAAAATTATTTTGTTGCTACTTCATAACTATAATTTTGCTACTGCTATGAATCATAATGTAAATATCTGATATGCAGGACATTTGATAGGTGTCCCAAAAGATGTCGTGACCCACAGGCTGAGAACCGCTGCTATAGATGTGTAAAATCTTTCTTTATGTTCATACCCAGTCTTCGCAGTAGGGTCATTCTCATTGTACAAATGAAAAGACTGAGCCTCAGAGAAGCTAAGGTCTTGAGGCCACACAGCTGGAAACCAGGATTGGAGGCAAGATCCCAAGCTCCCGCTCCTATGCCTTCACGCTGCCCACAAGCCAGCTTCACCGCTCCCTCAGCAAACAACCTTCCTCATTCTGGCTCAGAGTAACTTTGAGGGAAGCTAAGTGCTGTCTCTGTCAAATCCAAAAGGCTCTGCCCACTTTTCTATGTGTCTTTTCCAAAGACAAAGAAAGGATCTGACCCCTACAAGCATGCATGTATGTACACACACACATACACACACACACACACACACACACACACACACACACACACACACACATCACTCAGTATGCCAAGTGGAGGCATGGACAAAGGCAATGGGGCAGATAGGAAATCAGTATGTAGATAGGTAGGGTGCTTTGGGTTTTTTTTGTTTTGTTTTGTTTTGTTTTGTTTTGTTTTCCTTTTTTCAAGTGTGCACTTCAGAGTCATTCTGGCCTCTTGTCAAAATGTAAAAGGTAGCTTTCCTCTCCCACCCTGTCTCCACTCCCACGCATGCCTCTATGTGCATGCTGTTTTTCTTGGCCCCACTACTGAGTAGAGAGGAATCTATCGGTTTCATTAGCTCTTTGAAAAATGAGGTGGGACTGTGTCAGGGAGGTGACGAGGTCACTAAGAGTCATTTATCATTTTCGATGAGGCATAATGAACCCCTCGAAGCTGGACTCTAATTTAATTGTCGTCTACTTAATTGAGAGGGAGGAAGCCAGCTCCAAGACACTGACTGAAGGTGTTTTCATTGAACACAGACCGATCTTATTTGCACTCTGCAGGTGACAGAAAAGCTGCTCCTGGTCAAACTGTCTCACTCACTCTCCCTCAATGCAATCTTTATTTTGTGCCTAGTGCAGTCTGGGGCTTCCAAACCAACTCACCCCTTTAGTAGATGACACCACTGCCCCCACTTACCATCCACTACCCAGACACCAAACAGAGAAGTCAACCTCCATCCCGCAACTGTGAGTCCATCAGCAGACCCCACTGGCTGCCAATTCCTGGATCCTGGGTCCAAGCCATTGTTCCTGGTTACCCATTAAAGCTGGCCAGTGCTGCCCTGGCTTCCACACTTTGCCTCTCCTCAGTTCCTTATCCATCCAGCAGCCCCAGGGCAAAAACATCAAAGTCAGATGACATCACTAGGATTCCTTATACATTGCACGTGACTCATTCTCAAACTTAGCAGCTTAAGGTTAAAATAAATGCACAAACACTAACACTCTCCCATGCAGCTTCTGAGGGAGGAGTTGACCTGAGAGGTGCTGACACCTTTCCCAGAGGGTGGGGTCAAGCGGTCCCCTGAGATGGACTCTCCAGAGGCTTCACCTCCAATATGACTCAGTTCACAAACTGGTGTAAGCCCCAGCTTAGGCCAGACATGATTTCCATTGTGCTACTTGCACATGCTCAGGTGTGGCAGCTGGCTACCTCTGAGGAGGCAAGTCACCGGCTCCAACATCTTTTGCAACCCCAGAGTCACACTCTGCTGTTTTCTTGGGAGAATCTTAGTTCTGGCCTTATTCTATATGAAGGGTGTGGATGAAAAGAAGATCACGTGGAGCCACCCAGGACATGGCTATCAGATGGCAGATTTACTTAACCTCCCCCCCCTTGTCTTCTCACTGAAGTGAGCATACAATCTCAACATGTCACAAAGGCTTTCCAAGCCCAGCATGATTTGGCTGCCATTTACAACCTGCTGCCATTAAGTTTTAGCTGCGGTGTCCTCTTTACTGTGCCTCCAACATATTCCTGCCTCTGCCCATTCTCATTTGCCATGGCCATGGTGTCTCTTCACAGCAATAGGAACCCTAAGTAAGACAGCCACCCTTCTCTTACTACCGTCCAAAAGAAATACAAATACAAAGGTTCAATTCCACGGAAGCTTACTCTGAGGAAGCAGTGAGCTTGCTAGGCTTACTTTAAAAAGCAATGGCTGGAGGACTATGGCAGGAACACCGTTGACTTAGAAGCAGCCATACTGGAAGATCTGCACCCAGCAGGAATGATGAGTCCCCCACAGCTGTGTGAATGGAGCCCCCATCCTTCCCCATCTGTACCCTGTAGCAGCTAGCCTTTCCCAGAGATCCTGAGGCCACATGCAGTTAAGGCAGAATTGCATGCAACTCATTGAGAGGGGTAATTGTATATGCAGGTGGGTTCTGTTACCTTCATCAGCTCCACCATCCAAGAGGGAATGTCACTAGTGAATTAAACCCAGAAGAACTCCAGAAGATGACGGAAGTTTGGCTCAGAGCATAGTGCCATACAACAAGCCTAAAGGAGAATTGGGTGTTTTAGATCATGTAAACAAAATATCCAGATATTTTCAAATTCCTCTTTTATAGAGCAGCTCAAAAGAACTCCGGCATGCTTGGACTATGAGCAGAGTCCAATAAAAGGTCTAGTTCAACTACTCAATTATGGGAATTGCTCCAAATAACTTCCCTTTTACATTCTGTGGTTGTCAGAGATTGAACCCTGGACTTTGAACACACTGGGCATGCTCCTACTGCTGAGCTACGTCCCAGCTGGTAATATCCATATTTCAAGGTGATAAAGTATTAGCTTCTCCCCCCATCCCTAACAATTGATTCTGTAAGGCCCATGGCTCAGATGCGCATGGTAGGAAGGGAGGTACCTGCTACAGTTGGGTGTTATTATCCTTTTCTGGGTCCTGCGCCCTGTTCCTATTCTGATCATATTACAGACCCCACCTTCCTGGTCAGAATTGTTGTGAGAGAAGCTTCCCCAAACTAAATGTGGTAATGACAGGGCCCAACTTACTGGCTATTCCTATTGCATTTGACATGTGCTGAGGTACTCACAACTCTTCCTATGGACATTCTGAGCGCGAATCCACAGAGACAGACAAATTCACGTCCTCTCCTCTCATAGCCACATCTCATAGTCCAGTTACTGAAGCTTTGGGAGTGGGTGTGGTAAGGGGAGCAGTCTCTTAGGACATACAGGGGGGTGGGGAGGTGGGCATCTCTGATGTATCCTAGTGGTAGAGGCTGGAGGCAGGAAGACCACTTGGAGGTTTTTCGAGTGAGGCTGAGCAGATTGAGTTGCTTTCACTTTCACTAAAGCCATCCTCCACCTTTGGATTCCACCTGGCAAAGGCCTCATTAGGGAAAAGCTCTATCGACAGTCACATCAATAACTAGATGTGTAATTAACTTTGTTTCCTTTCCCCCCCGGGGAGTGGGGGGCAGTGGGGGAAGGCTGAGAACATAAACTCTCAATCTTGTAGTAGAAGCTTTTAGGGCTATGTCTTCCTCCAGTGGGTGCCACGCTGACAGTGTGGCTAAATGAGGCTTAATTTGACAATCCCAACAATCCATTGTTAATGACATGCCATGGTTATAATTTGCATTTGATAGATCCAATTTTTTGTTTCTGCTGTTGGCTTTCCCCTAGCTCTCTCCTCTGGGTTCCGGCACCCCTGTGTTCTTTGAAAAGCAAGTTTTCTTTTCAATCCCACAAATACCATCTCTGCTATTGGGACACAACAGTTAAATAATGTGAAACTGCACCGATGCCAGTGAAATAAAAGTGAGTTTTACAGAAGCAAGTTCCTTCCCTGAACATAATAACAGTAAATTTCCAGGGTCCTGTAGTGTAATATCCATTAGATTTATTATGTTGCAAGTCCTAGTCCCACTGGCTCAGCCTGAGGGTAAGTATATTACATTTCATCACAGTTTCATTTTCTCCTACAGATGAGAGATGGGAATGCGATTGCAGTTATGTAGCATGCATGTGTTAAATCTGATCTCTAATAAAATCAAACACATCACAACTCAAAGCACTTGAGCGCAGTGTCGGCAAAATGAAACACCATCTGTCATCATGTAGAGAGTGCCTTATTAGAACACAAAATCAAACCGCTCAGTGTGAACATTGTTACTTAATAAATGGGTAAATGAAAACTGATAATTATGATCTTATTTATTTTAAATGATTACTTAAAGCCACCAAAAGCACAACATAATTTGTCAATTAGACACCCTGGACCCCATAAAGGTACACAGAGCAAATACCTCTGAGTAAGAAGATTAAACAGACTTAAAGAGAAACAAAGGGGGGTGGGGTGGGTGGAGAGGAACTTGCTAGAACTACCTACTAGAAATACACATGAGGAAGAGGAAGGGCTTGAGAAGCCATGATCAGTTCTCATTAGAGGGCCATGCTAGAGTCACCAAAGCATTGAGTTAGAAAAACATCAACAGTTTCCAGTGTGCAGCCAACACAGTGACACCCTGATGACTTCAACGAGAGATAGTGGCAATGCCAAGGTCCCCAAGAGGCAAATCTGAAGCTGTGAGCTCATTTCCAGCTGCTGGGGGCAGGAGATGTCTGCTTGATTTGATCTTTTATTTGACTAGAACATGGTTAAGTTAGAGTAAATTAAATCACTTCTGAGGATAGAAATTAAGTAGGTAGAAAGCACACAGTCTCGGGGAGGAGAGAGCAAGGACCAAAGCTAAAGGCGGTGACCATTGGCACCCAACCATATTGTGGGGGAAGATCTGCTCTTTGTTCCCTGGACAGAACATGCCTGCATTCATAGAGCTGTGAAGACTGGGGCAGGAGGATTGCAAGTTCAAAGCCAGCCCGTGCTATGTAGGGAGGCCCTGTCAAAGAAAGACAGATTTGAAGTGGGGAAGTGGGGAAGGGAGGACAGGGGAGGGAGGGGAGAAAGGGCGGGAGAGGGAAGTCACCTAACTCCTCACTAAGAAAAGCACTAGTTTCTCTTCTGAGTACTTTTAGGTATGGTCTTGTTTGTCTGCCCTGATGAGTTCACAGTCATCCCTGGGAAACGACTGAACTTCCCCAGTGTCTACAAGCCCAGATCTGGAGATACTTTCCGTCCTCCTGATTACCAGTCTGATATCAGTGCCTACACAGTTTGGTGTGAATGTCTACATAAGAAATAACCATTCTGAGTCTTCCTTTGGCTTGACAACCAAAGTCGTGGGATTCTGGCAATTCCCTGTGTCCCCAAGAAACCAAAAAGGGGGCTTACAGATCTCCTCAGATTCCTTAACATTTCCACAGCATATATTATATGGCCATGAATGAAATCAAATTTGGAAAAATATGTAGCACACTGTCATCTTGCGGTGGCCTTCTCCAACATTTTAAAGGACGATTTGGTTACCAGTGGTCAGTGATAGGGCTCTGAGCAGGCGTTTCCAGATTATTAGCCTCTTATTCAAGGAATTGACATAAAAATCCAGGAAGATTACAAAGTGCCAAGAAAATTTATTTAAAGCACAGCAATAGAAGAGGTCAAACTATGTACACCACAGAGGACCAGCAGGCCACAAGACTGATGATATTCTAAGACCCTGGGTTCCAACCTGGTGTTTTCATGGCTCTAAGAGAAGAAGAAGCTAGTTACTAAGGGGTAAAGCTTTAGTGGTCTTCTCTTTTGATTGACAGATTATGTCATATAATGATTTTCCTTCTGAGTATGTCCTTTCGCAGGATACATTTGATTTTAATCATCTGCATTTCCCATTATTCATAGGCACAACATGGCGAACAGTGGATTCTCCCTGAGTCCACTTGACGTAGTTTGCCTTACTGCCCACGCACCCAAAACCAGTTCAGGCCAGATCAATCTATCTATCCTTCATGCCCATATACATTGAGAATATATTTTAACATAAACTGTCTACATTTGAATGGCATGAAGAGAGGTGAAACTCTTCCTTTGTCCAAAAAGGAGGGCATGTCTAACTGATGCAGATGGGGTGTTGCCTAGGTTGCTAACAGGTTGCTAGGTGTGTTATTCAGAGAAAGATAGAGATGGTGTGCATGGCGTGTATAGGAGAAGGAGCTAGGCTTCAGAGTGCATTATCAGAAAACAGGGTGTTCATAACCACAATCGGTTTGAGTCCCAGGTTACTGACTATTCAGTATGTTTGCAGCCTCAGATCCATGCAGTATGGGTCCTAACTTCCATCTCATATAATTACATTTAACTTCATTGTGTGAGCATACTTAGTACTTAACTATATTTAAATCAATGAAGCTGATATTTTCATGTAATTTAAAATGCATTCATGGAAGGAAAACTTGTAGCAAGGATGGGAATTTGTGTAATAGAGGTAATTGCCATACAAATCTTGGTAGCAGCCTGAAGGTGGGGCACAGCAGAGCCAGTAGATGGGGAGGGGAAAGGCCAAGAGAGATGGCACTTGGGATGGGCTTTGAAGGACTTCAAGATACAAAGATGCTGAGGCAGAAGTGGTGTGTAGGAGAGGTCCTACAATAGCCCTGGGGTATAAGAAAGGACTTGACTGCTTTGTCTTGAGTTCCTTGCTAAAACTTCTAAAGTCTCTCAGGGTTTCTTCAGGTAAGAAATGTTTCTGCCATGCAATGAACCTCAAGATCACTTCAGGATGGGGTGTGTCACCAGACAGACCAAGTACAGGACTCAGAGTATAAAGCTTTGGGACAGTGAGGAACTTTAGATCTGCAGGGGACAGGAGAGAGCTGAAGGAGACTGACCTCAGTCACATGGTCAATGACATAACCCATTGCGACTGTCAGAAAACATAACCAACAACTCTGGACATGGTGCCTGGATGGAGCTTACTGGAAGCTAAATGCACACATGTGCCTGGGAAAACATGTACCCTTTATGCCAGCAGAGAGAGGATATTGAGGCTCTGAACTCCCTCCTGGATATCATACTCTGTTTATCTTTTGTAACAAAGCTATAACATATGTGTAATACTGAGGTCTGTAACTTATTTTAGTGAATTACTGAATGGTGTTAGAGGAATCCCTGAATTTAAGCAAGCCAACCAGTTGGGTGGTGGCCTCAGACCTCATTGGCAGTCAGTACCCAAAATGAGATAAGTCCTATAAAGGACTTTGCCCTTAATTTGTGTATATGATCCTCAGTGGGCCTGACCTAAAAAGGTGACCTATTAAAAATGTGCAGGGTGGGACTTTTTTTCCAAGACACTTGGAAACAACAGAAGGTTTCAACAAGGAAGGCATTCTCCATTCTCCATTGCTAGTTTTGAAGATGCAGAGGGCCATATAGCTAGGAATGCAGCCATTAGCGAACATTTACAGGAAAATAGGGCTATCCATCCTGTGACAGCAAGAACTAAATTCTGTCCTACCTGATGATCAAACTTGGAAGTAAGCCTCCAGTTCAAGCTGATAGGATGTCTGGCACCTTCAATTCAGGCTCACGACTCTATGAACAGAGAGACAAGCCACACCACACCCTGAAAACCTGCAGCACTGTGAGATAATAAAGGCATCATTTGCTTCAAGCCTCTACTGGGGCTAATTTATTACATTACAAATAAAAAGGTCCTGGGATCAGTGTGTAAGGAAGCAAGCTGTCATTCTTGGGAGCCTAACTATTTCATATGCCTAGATTCCTGATTATCTCCCCTTCAAAACCCAGGTTAATTCTATCCAGAGGTGGTCATGGAAGCAGTCATGTTTTGGACTCATATCCTGCCCCAGATACAGCTGATTAGTTCGGAAGTTCTAAATGGACTAGCCAAACAGAGCCCTTCTCTGGAACTTCTGGTTTCAGGTTCAAATTGTGGCCAGCCCAAGAAAATGGGAAAATTGAAAATGTCGTCTACAAGGAGCTGTCCCTGCTGAGTAGAAGGGGTGAACCCCTGTACAGAAGCTGGAGGCATCATTGCACCACGTTGGGGCTCTGTTCTCAGGCTTCTTAGGCCCAGATAGGATGTGCCCATGAGTTGTGAGAGACTCTCAAGTGTCTTTTATGCTAAATTCCTTCTTCACTTAAGCCCAATTCAGCTGGACTTCCATCCCAGCACAGCAGTGATTATCACAATCCATGGTTTCCCGATGTCTGTCAGGACAAGACTAAATCCTGCCTGCTGGAGATGAATGTCTTGTCTCCATGGGACATTTCCATGAAGTACTCCACAGACAGCATGTAGGATGCCCTGACACTAATTTCAGCAAGGCATTTATTTTTGTCTTGAGATTGGCTCCACAGGATGCTAAAGTCAGACTCATTTTATTAATTTAGCAAATAACCTGTTAATTGAGCTTTTTTTTTTTAAATTGGTTCATTGTGCCAGTGTTTCAGAACACTGTCCTCTTAGACCCAGTAATTATGGCCACCTGCAAGAAACCACATCCATTAAGCTCTTTCATGGATGGGGAAGGTCTGGCCAAGGCTGACTTGAGTGGAATCATATCTTTGGTCTGTTGTTGGAGCCTTGTCTGGGTGAGTCAAATGTTTGTTCATCTCCCCAAGAAGAACTCACACAGAGACCCAGCATTGTAGAAAAAAAAATACCACTACCACCACCACCAAAACCCACCTCAAACAGGATACTGAAATAAAGATCAGTTAAGCTGAAACACATCCACAGCTTCCCTGGCTGAAACAAGAACAATTAAGCTTGAGGGGTGTTCTGCTTCTCTCTCTCTCTCTCTCTCTCTCTCTCTCTCTCTCTCTCTCTCTCTCTCTCTCTCTCTCTCCCTCCCCCCGTATTTCTCTCTGTTATCACAAACACTGAAGGCAGCCACTTCTGGGTGATCTTCCATTAGGGCATGAGTCAACACCCCTAGTTCCTGTGTGATGATGTCTACAAAAGTCATTGCGATGGAAAAATGGAGTCATCTCTTCTTCACATCAAAGACAAACAAAAGAGAACAATAACCAAAGCATGAATGCCAGGCGCAAGGAAATGAGAGACAAAGAAGCTCGAGGAAGAAGTCCAGTCCACCCAGCTGCCCTCTTTGCCCAAGCCCCATACTACAGCATCTGCTCCCCTCCCGGGTCCGCTCTCCTCCAGGCTCGCTTTCTCCACATGGCACTGGACTGGGACATGGCTTTATGTCCCCCAAGTCTTTAAAAGTGAATTCCACTGTGAAGTATTAAGAGGGTGGGGACTTTATTTGAGTATAGTATTGATAGGTGAAACCCTTGTGATAGGGATAATGTCATTAGGGTTTGTTAGATGATGTTATCAGGGTGGAATGAGTGGATCCCCTGATTGAACTTTGATGGTCTTGTAAAAAGAAAGAACACACATGGATGTATGCACACACACACACACACACACACACACACACACACACACACACAACACACACACACACACACACACACACACACACACACACACACACACACACACACACACACACACATCCTTTCCTGAAATGCCCTGAATTCTGCCAGCAAGAAAGCTGTGCGTTAACTCAACATTTTTTTTTAAGTTAGCCTGTGGTATTGTGTTCTTAGCAACAGAACTAATGAAAACTATGGAAGGTCCTCATTATTCTCCTCAGAGCTCTGGATGTCACAGAGGCTCTCCTTATGTCCACTGTTCCACAAAGGCACACAGACATTGGTTTGTATCCCTTGTCCCGTATCTGATTGTGTATACACAAACATCAATGACAACAGTAAGAATGTCAATGTTTCTGAATTCTCTGCACCCTGCTCCTCTTTCCTATAGGACTCTCCAACCTCTTCTTATTTCCTGCCACCCCTGACTTTAATCAACTTTCCAAGAAAGTTGATCTCACCGTAACCCCCAAGTCCTTGTGTCCACTGGTTTTCTGGGTGGATTAAACCAATGAGAGACTGCAGCAGGAGACTGAGTGTGGAGCATGTGTGCAAAGAGGGGTACTGCTCTCCCCTCTCTGTCTCGGGCTGTGTCTCTAGACTCACACTTCCCTTGGCTTCTCTTCTTATCAGGAACACCTGTCTCCTTCATCCCTGTGACCCTTAGGTGACAGTAGCCACATCCTGCTGCTGTTAAGTTCAGAGTGACTTCACCCTGACCTGTGCAACCAATTCTTCACTTTAGATTACTTCTATTTAAGAATTCAGAGTAACTTCAGTGTTCCTTCACAACACCATCTTCAACTACAACACTAAGCAAGAGTTAGACCCTCCCAACCAATCACAATGCCATCTTCCCATGACCACTATGCCTGGTGCGGAGATTTGTAACCAGCCTAATCATAGCCTTCCATAATTAAGAAATAAGTAGGGTATCTAAGAGGGGGTGTGTGTTACACACACACACACACACACACACACACAGAGAGAGAGAGAGAGAGAGAGAGAGAGAGAGAGAGAGAGAGAGAGTGAGAGAGGTGTCTACAAGATTCAAGCCTGCATTTACTGTGCTCATCTGACAGCCATCCTGTCTCCTCATGGAGCCAGCATCATAGAGAAGGACGACTCAGATGATGTCAGCATTCAGAGAGGCCTATCTGTCTACTTACATCACTCACCTATTTACCTCTACCAGACACATCCTGACATAGCATTCTTTGACAACATGACACAACATTGTCATCTACAAAAATTAAAGCTTACATTAAAAAAAAAAACTATGCAATGAGGCTACAAAAAGAAAGATTTTAAAAAAATTGTTCAACAATTTAAATTTACAGCATTGTATTAGGAAGAATTCCAGGTGTCCTTGGCTGCATGTGGCATCCAGGCTGAGATCTGGACATGACTACGTCTTTTTAAGTATTGAAAGCCCAATCAAGTCTGAACCTGCTGGGAACTCAAATGATGTGGTTCAGGCAAGTATCCCTTCCTCCCACCCTTCTCTTGGCTCTCTTACACTTGGTTTGATTTCTGTGCCCAACCTTGAACCTCTGGTACTAAGGACATAGAATATTTCACTATTCTTTCTTAACCATGGACCCATCCTCTGGGGGGTAGAAGAAGAGAGGTCAGCCCTACACAATCTAGATAGAAAGAGGGGAGAAATGGTTTCCAAGTGGTGAAAAGGGAAGTGATACTAAGAAATGGCATCCTGCCTCACTCTAACATTTTCACTGTTGAGACAGAAAAATTGAAGGCTGGAGAGGGGACATGGCTTGCCCTGGGCCACACAATTCACACCACTGATCTAACTCTAGTGTCTTGGTACCTAGAGACTTTATTAGAAACTGACAATTCGCCTGAACTTCAAACAACTCCCAGAATGTTTTGGAACCTTCTCAGCTCAGAGCCCCCTTGGGCCTCCTCATCCATAGGACCCCAGGAGTGAAGAAAACATAGCTGTTCCTTTTAGATAAACATGAGGTTCATAGCTGGGCCTCTCAATGCTATCTGACCAACAGCCCTGGAGACCCTTTTCACAGACAAAGGATGGCACTGTCACCTAAAGGGACAGAGCAACCACCTCTGGCCTCTTCCTAATGATGGTGCTAAGATGTCTGAGTCTTCTAAGGAATAGCTACTAATGTTTGCTTTGGTCCTCTTGTTTGCTTCTCCCTGATTGGGTTCCTATTTCATTTTGCAGCTCTGGCCTATAAGCAGTTGAGTTATAAATTCCTTCAAAAACCGGAGCAAAAGCCTGTTTAAGATTAGATTTCTCCTCTCAAATATAAGCTGATGATGTTTCTTATGTGCCCTTCCTCATATGCACTGACCTGTAAGTCACAGACCCATGCTCTCAACTGGCTGTGGCACCTTCTGGCTGTACTATGCTGGATACACGCGCCTCCCTTTTTTCCTACTTGTTAAAAAGCAAATGGGGGCAGACACCAAGTACTCTATCAACCATTAAACTTCTCAAAGCTTTCCAAATTTAACCTAGATTCTCAATGTTTACTTTTGGTAAAGACATACAAAGTGAGCAGTTACAGTTGGCTTCCTTTGACAAAGAACATTTTACTATTACAAACACAAAACAACAACAACAAAAAACCAACCTGGAAAGAAGATAGCCCCAAAGTGTCTTCACTTTAAAAGTCCATGCCCTTGCTTTATTAGAAATGCTCACTGGCTTGGCCTTCTCTGTTGTTTTTGTTGTTACTGCACTAGGGATGGAGTCTAGAGCCTTGCATACACTAGGCCAGTGTTCTGCTACTGACATCCTTCCTGCTTGACGGCTTGCTTGTCCCAGTTGACAGCATGCTTGAGTGATGGAGACCATATCAGGGATCATCAAAAGACACAAAGGCAGTTCTTTAGGGACACCCTAACCAGTCCAGGCGTTGCCAAGTTCCACATAGCGACTTCTTTTCCGGATCCTCAGTATATTCATCTGACAAGTGGGCACAGAAAAACACCCTTCTGGCTCCCTAGGATTGTTAGGAATGTGAAATAAAACATGGATGCACGTAACTGCCCCAATGCCAGTCCCTGGAACCCCCTTTGCTTTCTCCAGAGTCGGGGGCTACAACAGGAATCTTCGTTATCCTCTAACTCTCTGGCCTTGACTGGTTTAATTTAGACCCTGAACATTAGTTTAACAAAGTGCTTTCATGTTTATTATATTGGATTAGCAAATTATAAGCTATCATGTGAGGCTTTCGAGAACATCCGGGCAAACGGTCTGCACACAGGGAACCTTCATGTACTCACCATATGGGCTTCATTTATTACAGCTTTGGACCTGGAGCTTGGGGACAGCCAACCTCTTTACAGAGAGACTCCTGGGGATTGGTTGCTAGGAAGCTACAAAAGCTGGTGTTTTTAATGAGATTTAAAGTATCATAAATTATATATTATTTTCTGCACTTAGGACATTCATAGCTCTTTGGTTTGTTTTGTGTTTCATTTTGCATAGGTGACATGTAATCCCTTTATATACAAAATGTCTGGTATAGGAATTCCCTCAGAAGTCAGATCAGAATTGCATTTCCAAATTTCTTTTTTTTTTCTTCCTTAAAATTAAAGTTTGGCATTGCTTTGTCTCCTCCCTAACGTCCAAAGCAGCCAATGGCTAAGAATTTATTTTCTTAAAAGAAAAATTAATAGTAGCCTTTCCTAACAATAATGACTCCAGCGAGTACTATGTGTTGAGTCTGGAGCTGCTGTTAATAAGAATTCTCATAATTCCATTTCTGATGAGTTAATGTGCTTGTGCAGCTTAATTCCACAGATAATTACAGAGGCAGGATTTAGAGGGACTGCTTAGTCACTGCCTCTCCTCATCTGCTTTCAGTCTTCAACATTAAGTACAGAGGCAGCCATTCTACAAAAGAAATTCAAAAACTATTTGGTTTAACTGCCCATCTTTAAGGAGGCCTGTCATTATGCAAATGAGATGCCCACAATTGGCTGGTGGAGGCACTGGCTATTTGCATAAGAAAACACAGCTCTCTACTCCAAGGGCCAGGGCATGCTTCTGCTGCAAGTGGTCACCAACAAGACAAAAGGAGGTGGCTTTCTGTTGAGAAATTATTTATGAAAAGGAATTTAAAAATCTTTGGAAAACAATGGGCTCTGGACATGGCTGGCTTCTTGAGCTGCATTTTTCATTTGGTGCATTAAGTATGTTGTAGAGAAACCAGGCAACCTCTGGAACTTATTGACTGTAGCTTTTAATAAGCTCCACCCTTCATTTTTTTTTTTTTTTTAACAATTTACAGGTTACAATGAGGCACAATTGATCAACTCTATAAAACGCTTTATGAACATTTCTAAGTGGAGATGTAGGGGATCTGTAGGCAACATTGTGTGCAATCTTATGGATAGATGGCTGCATGCATGCAGGTCAGATGGGGTGCTGGTCTTCTCAAGATCTCTTCCATAACATAACACTAGGCCTCCTATCCAACGGCCTCCTGTTGCTGCCCTTCTAAGAGCTGTCAGATGCAGGTTTCCAGTCTCGATGGCGGACTGTACCTCCCCTGCCTCCTCACAGACCAGGCCTTACTTAGCATCTGTGCCCCACACTCCTTCTGTTCACCTAAAAAACAAATGCCTTTCCTGACTGCATACTGCTTCAGAAGTACACACTGCTGTAGACAGTTCAACTTAAAAATTGTGTCCTTCAGCTTTAGTGTCAGAGTAGAAGACTGTCACAGAGAGGCTAGAACAAGGGACAAAATAGAAAAAAGAAGAACATGATAGTAGATTCAAAAGAACACTTGAAATAGAAGGAAAAATCATAAACAGACAGAGATTTGTGCACACTCACACACACACACACACGAATGTATTGTGTACCTGGATCTTTATAGTAGCTATATATGCAAAATACATTGCTTGCTTGTTCTTTCTATGTTTTCTACATTACCATGCACTGCAAAGTTTGGGTATTTTATTGTTGTTGTGTTTAATTTCCTGTTTTGGGATTGGATTCGTGCAGATGTAGCTGGCCACGTGAGCCTTGATACCCAGGATACCACCCCATTTGGACTTTGGTGTCCTGGTCAAAAATGAGAAAGCTAATTGTGAATCTTTTCCTCAGCTCCTGTGTTGAGTCATCTATGAATATCTGATTCATGCCAGGACTAAAATAAGAAAAAGGAATCATAAGGACACAGAAGCTGAAGGGGCTTTTATCCTGATGCTCACTCTGCAGTGCTAAAGCAGTGAAGGGCTCTGAAATCTTCCAAAACGTCCCCTTGTGAGGATTATTTGAAAGAAACATCCTGCTGGGGGAGATGGGGGGTGGGGTGCTCTCATCTACTTCAATGCCTTAGGTAGATAACGAGAAGTTCCAGTGAGGGGGCAGAGCTAGGCTTAGAGCTTGCACATCTCAGGTCTCTCTAGATCGACCAGTGGTTCTCAACCTTTCTAATGCTGCGACCCTTTAATACAGTCCTTCATATGGTAGTGACCCCCAACCATAAAATTATTTCATTGCTACTTCACAACTGTAATTTTGCTACTGTTTTTTAATCATAATGTAAATATGTAATATACAGGATATCTGATTCGCAAGACCTGGGGTCGCAATCCACAGGTTGAGAACCAGTGATTTAGACTCTAGCACATTTACCACCAAATGAGGCACTGTCTTTAATTTTAAATCATTATCTGCCTGATCCTCAAATTGGATGGGCATTCATTGAAATTGGCCTGCAATCATTCAGGCCTCCCTCCCGCCGTCCAATTATTATAGCATCTCTTTTGCTCTTGAACATGTCCCAAACTCAACAGTAACCCTTACTGTCATATTATTGCCCCTTGAGCCTGGTATTTGCCCTCTCTCAGCCTCATAGTATTCCATCTGATGATGCCATCCGACCTCGGTTTCCATTAGAGAGAGGATGACTAGAATGTTCTCTCACAGGTTGATCTTGTCTCTGATTCTCACTCGCAGTGTAGAGACAAGAGCTGGGGTTTGCCTTTCCAGCTCAGGAGCTGAATTCTTCAAGAAATCACCATGCAGAGAAAGACTAGGCCTGCAGAACAGGAGCCCACTGTGCCTACAAGGCATAACAGCCTCTCTCTTGCTGAAGGAAGACCACCACATGCAAAACAGCATGCTCCCCGCCAGGCAGCCTTCCTTCATCTATTTATTTGACAACTGTTTTGTGCCAGCTCACATGCTACTAGCCAGGTGTCAGGCATCGTCTTTGTTTCTGAGCAGTGCACAGACTAGTTGTGGGATGGGGATGGGAATGGGGTGGAGGAATGGGTGTGTATGTGTGCAAGCTTTACATATCACCAGCCCATTCTGTCATTTTTAATCTCTACCTGACAGTATATTATATAGTAAGGACTCAAAAAGGTTTTTTGACTGCTTACCTATATGAAGTAATGTTTCTCTTATTTTCCTTCCTTCTGGAGGCCCCTGTATCAGCCTCATATGTCTCCAAATACTGAGCCATACCATAGTACCAGCCAGAACTTACAGCTCTGAAGAGTTCCAGTCTAGAGACAGAGATCCTGAGTCTCAATCTGACTCTGCCATTTGCAGCAGGGTACTTTGTTCCTCCATGTTTCTGCTTCCTCTTGAAAAATAGAGATAATAATAGCAATCATCTCAAGGGGTCAAAATATACTAAGCAACCTGTCTTGTTTCTTTCCTGGTCCTGCACTGGAATGCTCTGACAAAGCACCCTAAGGTGTGTGATGCTTGGTTTCAATTGTCAACTTGACACAACTCAGAGCTGTCTGAGAAGAGTTTCCGTAAGAGGTGGTCTACACTGGGTTGACCTGTGGCCATGTCTATGAGGATTGTCTTAAGTTAACCCAGCCCACTGTGGGTGGCACATTTCCTGTTCAGGGGATCTAAACTGCATACAAGTAGAAAAATAGGAGCTGGAAAGATGCCTCAGTAGTTAAAAGCACTTGTTACTCTTGCATAGAACCCGAGATCGATTCCAGCAACCACTCAGCAGTTCACAACCATCTTTAACTCCAGAGTCAGGGGGTCGTACTCCACCTGATGGCCCCCTCAGGTACTGCATGCACACACACACATGCATTGCACACATACACATGCAGGTAAGACACTCAGACACATAAAAATAGTAAAAAATGAAAGATTTTAAAAATAGAATGGAAAATGGAGCTGCATATTCCCAAGCAAGTAAACACACATATATTGTCTTCTTGTTCTTGGCTGTAGATGTGATTGTGACAATGTGACCAGCTATCTCAAGTTCCTGCACTCTGCTCTTGTGACTTCCTTGCAGTGATGGGCTAAGACCCGGAATTGTGAATTAAAATATCCCTTTCTCCTAAACTTGCTTTTTTGTTGAGGCGTTTTACCATAGCAACAGGAAACAGAAGTAGGGCAAGAAAGGATTTATTCCAGACCACAGCGTAAGGTTACAGTGACTTTCAAAAAAAAAGCATAGTGACAAGAGCTTGAGGCACTGATCACATGGCATCCACAGTTAAAAAAAATGCAGGGAGCAAGAGATGAATGTGTGCTAGTGTTCAGCTCACCTTCTCCATCAATAAAGTCTAGATCATTCTGCCTAGGGAATGGCCCCACACACAGGGGGCAGCTCTTCCCACCCTAATTAAATGGCAAATGAGATAATCCCCCCAAAGATATGTATAAAAGCCCATCTCCCAGGGTGGTCCTAGATTCTGTCAAATAGACAATTAACACTAGCCATCAAAGCACCTACCCAGTGAGCAGTGACAACCTTGTGCTTCTCAGTGGTGAATGACAGTCATCTCTCTGGGAAAGTAAAGAGAAGTTCTGGTGTATAGCCTGTGTTGATCTCAGCAGTGTCTGCTCCTACCACCAAAGCCATGCCAACAAAGGTGTGATTGGTTCTTTGGGTGATCACCATCGACTCACCCCCACGGAGCACTGTGTGTGAAAGCATTTCTTTAACTTGGCACGTGTGAGTTCACACTATTAACCAGACCCTTTTCTGGCTGTGTCTCCACTGTGTTACAAGAATAAAAGAATAGTAAAGATCAGTATTTTAAATTATTCTGCCGACAAGTCAACTGTTATTCATCCAATGGAGCCAAGAAGTGAAGCAGGTGCTGTGTCCTCGGCCTTCTTTAGAATGATGCTACAGCCATAGCAACCACCATTCTAAAGGATTTATGGCACCCCAGGAACTCTGGTAAAGATTCCACCATATCCTTTCAAAAGCTTTGTGAGATTGGTGTTATAATCCCTGGCATACACAGAAGACAATTGTGATTCCAAGAAATCAGTAGCCTGTTTTCAGGACTCAACCATGGTCATATCCCAAATGAGCATATTTAACTACATGGAAGACTCTAAGTTCACTGTCATCCTCCTAGTGACTATAGTGTCTTCAAGAACACTCCTCAGGCAAGTTCAAACACTCTGAAACTTAACAACCTTCCTCAAGCAAGTTACTTGACCCCTCTATGCCTCAGTTTCTTGATCTATAAAATGTAGATGAGTGTGGAAACTGCTCTAAATGGGTGCTAAAATGAACTATATAGATAGCAGTTAGAAAGGAAAAAAAACAAGTTTTATACAAGTACTGGTTACTTGAAAACAAGAATCTTGCAGATGAGTCAAGGACTTCCTCGGGCTTCATGATGGAAGTAGCACTTATATACAACAGCCAAGTTGCCTAGTTCCCTCCCTGGTAAGACCATGCAGATAAAACCAAACAACGTGGGGCCACATGCAGACACATGCCAGGGGCAGATGCACACTGTATGCTGATTGCAATTAAAGTCCCTAAGGGGACAATACTCTAACAGGAAAGCACGGTTACATTGTCTATGCTGGTTCTACAAAGGTAGCTGCTAATGCCTCTTAGGGCCAAATGACAGGAGGAAAACTGGGTTTTTACATGTTGACAAGTTCATCACGTGTGCTGCCTTTCCTCCGTTACATGTAACCCTGACTCTATTCAACTATATAATCCTCCATCCATAAGGTCTCATGTTACTTTATGTTCTGCTACTCTAACAAACTGGACCATTTATGAACAGTAGAATAGTACTATTTACCTCATGGTTCTGGAAGCCTGGGGGTCCATGATGGAGGAGTTTTATTTACTTAGGGACTTCTGGATTCATTGTGTGACATAGAGCAAGAAAGGACTGACCTTACCATGGACTAGGTTCCTCTGGTGATAAGAATTCTTTCCCATCAATCCAGTCATGAGGAATAATCTACATGAGCTAATCATCTCTTATTGCACCTGGGATTGTTTCCAACACCTGAATTAGAAGGATATTCTGCAACCTTAGTGTCCCTAAGACATGGATCCCCTTCACACCCCTACAGATGATGAGCAAGTACCCCTGTTGGAGGGTACAAGTCTTTTACATCACATAAAACTATAGACCCAGGTGGCTTTTCCAAATGTGCTTGGATGCTCTTCATTCCATTTTCCCCAAAAGCATTTACCTAAAGAT
Source organism: Cricetiscus sungorus (assembly GCA_030556225.1). Lineage (NCBI taxonomy): Eukaryota > Metazoa > Chordata > Mammalia > Rodentia > Cricetidae > Cricetiscus > Cricetiscus sungorus. Next base: position 28,415,288 of record JANBXA010000729.1, read on the forward strand.
GGTAACAGCAGTGTACCACGGGGTACCCAAACACACCCCAAAGAACCATTTTGTATAAAATTAACAGCACTTCCGGAGCCCTTACCCACACCCATGCCATTTACTGTCAGCTGCAGAATTGGCTGTCTGGTGTTCTCCAGTAAGTTCTATCTCATTAGAGATTTATTCTTGTAGGAAGGTTACAATATAATCTAACCACCAATTTGCTAGCAGATCGTGATAGATGATACCATTGGGATACAATCACTAGAGTCAGGATCATAATGGAGTGTATGGAATTTGTTTTCTAGCCAAATCTTAACAAATCAACCTCAGAAAGCTGTCTTTAGAATGAAAACATTGAATGACTATTTGGGGTAGTATTAAGGAATTAAAGTTAACTTTCAGGTATGTTGAGGCTATTGCAAGTCTGTGTCTTAAAACTTATTTTCAGAATCTTGGAAAAAACAATGGGAGATCCTCTATCTGCATGGAAGCATTCCATACCTAACCCAAGGACTGATAAAGCCAAATGTGTGTGTGTGTGTGTGTGTGTGTGTGTGTGTGTGTGTGTGTGTGTGCATGTATGTGTGATAACTGAGAAATAACTATATGAGGGCTTGTTATACAAGTCTCTCTGCTTTGTATATATTTGAAGAATTCTGGAATGAAGGTCTTTTCAACTTTCAGAATCAGAAACATACGCATCCTTCCAATTTGTACCCTTCTATCCCACTACTGCCCTTCCATTCTGTATGGCATCACCAGAGCTCATCTCTCCCACATCATCATCTTCACTTCAGCTATCAACACCACAGCTCCTTATATCTTCTCCTATAGCCTCCTAACCATCCCCAGGTGCTCCACCATCTTCTCATAATCTTGGACTTTGAATCTGGCCATATCAGTCCCCTGCCTACTGCCCTGAAGTGGTTCATCATTGCACACCAGTAAGTGTCCTACTATTAGCCAAAGGCCCTCATGATCCATGCTTCATCTGGTCTCAAGTACAGTAGATTGTAGAAATGTCAGGCTAGCAAAAGCCTATGGAATTCCTATGACAAGGGCTTGGTGCTAATGTGGGAGCCCAATGGCAAGATCACACACTCGTAACAGAGACAAATAAACAATCCGTGGTGACAAATGGCAGTTGGATTCATCTGTCATTCCCTGAGTTTGATGGGTTCTTACTCTTCTACCATTCTGCATGAGTGGTTGCTTTAGTTACAATGACTTTCTACAACCAGCTCTATTCAATCTGCTGAATGTCTGCATACCTCCCTGTTTTAGACCACTCATTGTTTCTTTGGGGAATTGTGACTTTGTTTTCCATCACTTCACCAATGTCTTCACTTGGCCCAGGCCAAAGTTGGAATGTAATAAATGGTTATTGAAAGTAAAAGTCAACAAATAGGTTAATGAATAGACTTCTACCTTATTTAAACAGGTTTCATGGGCTGAGTTATGAGAGGTAATAGCTGAGCATTATTCTGTACCCTGAATCACTTAAAATAATGAAGTACATGTTGTTAACCAAAGCCACTGAGAATGGATATTCACTTAAAGTAAAATGTTCCTTGTTCCCTGTTCCCAGTGCATTTGTGTTATGTGCAAGAAGGTATAAATTGTTGAGTTTAAAAAAAAAGTCACACTGAGCTTTTTTCTCATTTCAGGATTTCTCCCTAAAATTCTGATTTGTATTATGACCCTTAAAGAGTGGACTTAGCCTAATTTCAAACATGTCTGATAAACAGCTCATTCTGTCCACAGCACACCTCAATAAATGTCCTAAAGAGTATCTTTTCAGAAACCTTGGTCTACCTGACACCTTGCCAAACTGTTTCCCTTACCTTAAAGCTAGGTACTAAACAGCACTTTCCACAAAGGCCATGCACCAGCCCAAGGATGAAGATGCTCTCTTTTTCTTCCTCCTTGTTCATTAAACCATGAACACACAGCATATGTAGAATCTGAGTCAGCAGGAAAAGAAACGCTGTAAAAGACAAGGCCCAAAGGCTTCAGTTTCCAACTCTCTCCCTGTCTGTCTTTATCTCTCAATCTCTACAGTAAAGAAAGCAATGCCTTAGTAATTGAGAAAACAGCATATCAATCAATGCTTGTTAAAACAAACGTACAAAAATGGAAGCCTCTAAGGACCAAAATCAGTAGCAGCTAAGGCGGCTTCGGATATGTGAGAAATGAAATAAGAGTCGACAAGACGCCATCGGGGAGAAGGGAGCCTCTTTTTAGCACAATGGTTTACATTGTTTCCTAAAACACAAAGCATGCAATAAAATACAGGTGAATGTGTGATTTTACACATCTGCATGAATAGACACCTTACGCTATCGCGTGAGAACATAAAATCGACAAGGGTTTTCTTTTCAGCCAGCGTCTCTGCAGCTTAGTTGATGACTAATCTTACAGATTAAATCCGATCACTGGATTATTGATATTAATTCTTTCTTTGGGTTGACAGCTGTAGGATGGAAACGTCACAGGAAACTGAAATCAACTGAGCCCAATTAAGCAGGCAGGACCAAAGCCAATGCATACTAGATGGAGTAATCACGGCTCACAGCTTTCATTCTAACTCAGAATATTTTTAAAACCTGAGAAAGTGAGTTTAAAACACTATATTAAGAGCAAGGCTGTTTTGTATGATGATATAAGCTGTGCTCCATTGTTCTAAACCTGTCAACAAAGAGGAGATGTTTCCCTAAGCTCTCTTAAAGAATAAGAAATGTTCAAGGATGGAGGAGGCTTTAACATCTTCAGTATTTTAAGCCCTGCTTTTAGGTAAAGCTTTTAGTTAAACAAGGACAAGTCTAAGCTGGCAATTTGCAAACAGGCTCATTTCTGCACCCGTTCATTAGAGCACTGATTAGAATCCTAATGTAGAGACGGGGGCATCTCAAAGTCAACTCATTTATGGAAACGCTCATAAGTTTAGCAAGTCATTGTTCAAACAGAAACATTTCAGAATTGTAGAACACATCAAAGGAGATTTTAAGGGATGGGCAAGCACTCAGCTCTGATCACAAAGTTACTAACCATAAAACAATTAAAGCTAAAGCCAGAAGTGAAAAGTGTTAAGTATTAATGTATAGTTAGTTGGACAGGCAGACACTAGCAAGAGTGGTCAATATGCAATGGCAGAAGACAGTGGTGAGGGAAAGAGAGAAGGCACAGAGAGAAGACAGAAGTCAAAAAATCTACATCTGGGAGAACTGAAAATGACTATGAAGTTGGTCATTGTCAAACTTGATAACGGATACATATGGACTACAATATTTTTATATTTTTTGAAATTGTCCATAATAAAAATATGAGGGTACTTGTCTGGAAAGAGATGTACTCATTTTAAGTGGATTTTTTAAAAAAGGAGTTAACCATAAAACGTTTTGACTATAGTGAGGAAAGGAAGAAAACTATCCAGGGAAAGAAACAGGGACACAAAAGGAAATTTTAAGAGAAAAGCAAGATTGGGAATAACTGCAAGTGGATTTTTGTAGACATTGCTTTTTTTTTTTTCAATCTCAAGAATAAATATCATTGAAGAACATCACAAAGGGAGTGGCTCGCATTTGTACCCCAGCACCCAGCACTGGAGAGACCCTAGGAAGTGAAGTCAGAGCTTAAAGCTAGCCTGAACAACACAGCAAGTTCAAACCAGTCTGGGACACACAGTGAGACTCAATCTCAGAAGCCATAGTGGGCAGGAGGGGTGCTCAGTGACAGAGCTGTTTTCCTAGCAGATCCATGCCCTGAGCTTAGTCACCAGTGCTGGAAACAAACTAACCAAGAACTGTATGTTAGAAGGAGTAATTATAAAGATGTACAGGTGTAAGAAGTATACATTGAATCATTCCCAAGAGTAAAAATCATAGAAAGTGCTTAAATAAAAAAATCTTATGAGCAGGTGGGTGATAGAGAAAGAAGGGGGTATAAATGCCAGTTTGTGAAGGAGAGGTCATCTCAGGAAGCTACGAAAACCCCTCCTTTCTTAGGGTGGTGTGCATCTAACCCACACCAGCCTTGTGTTTTCTGCAACCCATGCTTCTAACATATCCCTTGCTGAGATTCCCACCCGTGCTAGGACAGGGAAAGGCATAAACAACTTGCAGTGCAAGGGATGCAATTGCAAGCTGGCCAGATGTTTTAAGTCCTAATGTTTTGGGTTTGGTTGTTTATGTGACAAAGCTTCAAAGTCAATATGTAGCCCCATCTGGACTGGAGCTCTTGATTTCCTGCCTCAGTTTCCTGGGCACTAAGATGGCTTGAATGAGGGTTTTTGATTTTTCATTTTGTTCTTGTGATACTGGGACCCAACCTAGAACTTGTACACAAACATTATGCTACTGAACCCTATCTTTAGTCCAGAACTTTTTATTATTGATATTATTTTTTTCTAAAAATTTAGTGATTAGCAACTAGTAGATTTTAATAAATATTTATCAAGTGGATAATGGAACAAATGAACGAATAAATGAATGGGCCATGGTGCTCCCTGGAGCCTGGTTTAAGGAGTCCACAAATACCCAGATAAAAAATTAACAGGTATTTATTTGGGGAGCACTCACACAGTGATGGTGACTAACAGCCGCGGTCTTCCTGCTCCTGCCCTTCAGGATGCCCTTCAGGATGCTCTGACCACAACCCAAGAGAGGGAGCCAGCCCCTACTATTCCTCACAAGGGGTCACATCTGCACACACTGAAGCCACACCCTAAGGTATGGCCACCACCCCAAGTCCACTGGCGGGACAGCATGCCACTACAGCTTCCCTTGTGTAACACCATCTCCACTGGATATCAGGCTCACAAAAGCTGTCAGGTGAGATCACTGCCATGTCAGCTGCAGATGAACACATGAGGGGAGCTGGAGGCCTCATGATCACCCTGCTGGGCTCCCTGTCCCTCACTCTCCAGTCTAACTCGCTGTCCCACTCAGTGTGTCATGCAGCCTGTAAATGCAATGACCTAGTTACATCAATTATTTCATCTATGAGGGTACACGGGACATTTCAGAGCCTGCATTGCATCACCCAGAAGCATAGACAACAAACAGCAGTGAAGTGATCCATCCTTCTCATTCCTTTTGCTAAAATGCCCTTGATTTCCCCCCATTAATTGCATATTAACATATCTAACACAGAGAATATCTTCTAAATTACCCACTGGTGGGAAGGATAATGTAGTGTGTGAGATGAATGAAACCCCCGGCTTCTCAAAGCTCCCCAAATACTTCTTTCAGAAATGATACACTATTTTCTTAGTTTGAATAGTCTTTTCATACCAACCTCAGTTGACTACCAAAACAGTTTAATGCTATTAGAATATCATCAACTTTCATTATGTTTAATAAGAGATGGTGACAAGAGATAATTTTAAATACATTTTTACCAAAATTAAAATCACAAGTTGTAAAATGAATCCTAGAAGTATTAGTGATAATGTGATGCAATTCCATTCTCCTTAAACTTATTCTCATTAACTGCTCCAGGATGGAACTCTAGCAATAAAATTACACAGGAAAGAACCTACCATCTCAACTATGTGTCTTCATTTTCAAAAGAAAAACCTGTAGCTTATCTCATCAGTTTATTTGACACTTTTTAACGTTTTATTGTTCTAAGTCTATTGACATGCCCAAATATCATGTTGTCTATTTGTCCTTCATGTATATATAGTCATTGTTTATTTATCCATAGACATTGTGGTGGGCATAGCATGAGCCAACAATAAAGACAAAAAGGCACATTATCACTCCTTCTCATCCCCATAACTCATCAGAGGACAACCTACAGAAGCATCAAGTTAAACATTATGGGTGTTTATTTATTTATATCTTGTTTAAAAGTAGACATGAGGTTCCCTTTTTTAAAAAAAAAAATTGCACTAGGAGAGGCAGAGGCAGAGGCAGAGGCAGAGGCAGAGGCAGAGGCAGAGACAGAGGCAGAAGGATCTCTGTGAGTTCGAGGCCAGTCTGGTATATAAGAGCTAGTTTCAGGACAGCTTCCAACACCACAGAGAAACCGGGTCTTGACAAACCAAAAACAACATTGTTATACAATTGGATAAAAATGGAATCGACCTGATGAAGGGAAAATGAAAGAAAGCAAATAGGGGAACACTAGCTGGAAGAGTTGCACCCACTGTAAATGAAGAAAGGATCTCCCTAAGGTGAAATGCAGAAGTCCTGCATGTGCTCATGTACATGAACACACATGTGCATGTACACAAAGGTTGCTCGGAAGAAGCTAAGGTTTTCTGAAAACAAGCCAAATTCTATGTAAAGGAATGCTGTAATGTCTCCTTGACAACACCATGCACCCCTCCACTACAATGATGAGTTCCATGTGCTTCTGCTGAGCACAGAGTCCAAACAGTATGGGCTAAGGTAGGCTGTTTCTAATTCTTAGCTATGAGGGTTAATTATCTGGCTGCGGTCTCTGAGGGATCCAGTTTGAATCACAACCCACGTGTAGATGTCATGTGATTTACAAGGTATAGAGGGTGCACAAGAAAGAAGTGTCCCTTAAGCAAATTCTCACAGAGGGAGAGGAGCTGCTTAGACCACGGGAGCAAAAGTAGCAGAGTGCAGGTCAGATCTGGCCCTCCTCTTCAGCTCGCACAAATTTTCGGAACTTAAAATTGGTGCTAATGTTTCCAAATCCAGGTTTCCCATTTCCTCAAACAAAAAACAAAAACAACAGCAACAACGAGAAACACTGAGTTTACCAACCAAGAGCATTCTTTTCTCCTGGAGAGGGAAACTGAGTAACAGTCAACTTTAACCTCCACTGCTCGGTGAAGCTCTTAGGATATCTGATTGTTGCAGAGGTTATGGATCTTTGATAGAGAAAGTAGATGAAGCATTTTACATGTCCTTCTGTCACCTGCTTCCTTCAAACGTTAGCATTCTTAGGAATACTAACAGGAAATGATCCACACTCAAATGAAGCATTCTAAGACACCTCAGAAGTCATTGTCCCCTGGACAGTGCGTCTGCCCCTAGAGCCCTGTACTGTGGTTGGTCTTCCTCTATTTGGTCTTCCTCTATCCTCTCTGCAGACCCAGCAAAGATTACATTCAGTGTGAAGACACCCACACACTTAGGTCTCTCAGCCCTGAGTCCTTTGTGGCCCCCAGAATATAGCATCTGGGGCATGGTTGTTTGTGTTTGCATACATTTGCTGTTATTGACTGTTCTGATTTTAGAATGGTAGTAAAACAAAATGGCTTCGGAATGCCAGGGCATATCCTCTGTTAACACTCTTTGGCATCCAACTCCCTCTTGCCACGGCCCCCTTTAGTCTGTAAGCCATTGCTGACCTTCTACATGTAGCAGCAGCAATGCTAGTCACTGGATAGGCAGACCCTGGAAGAGAGAAAATTGTTCTGGTCTCATTCCAGAAGACAAATATTTATTTATAAACAAATAAATATAAAGACATGATTGTTTTACTGTCCACTGGTACAGAAGGTAGTGTGGGGGGGAAAAAAGGGACTCCATGAAGAGATGGCTTTTACTTGGGGTCCAAATATATTGTGAGAAGGAAACCATCCGTGGGAACATCTCGGGGTCAAACGTGATCTGGGAAAAGGGATGGCAAGGTCCACAAGCAGTGGCAGGAACAGGGCCAGCATGTGCACTGAGCAGAAGAGAGAACAAGAGGCTGCAGACCTGTGAGTGAGAGCAAGAACAGGGAGCTAAACCAGAGAGGTGAGAATTTCAGAGCCCTGAGGGATCTTGGGTTAAATTCAGCCCAGTGTGTCTGTATAGTCTGGGAAGTAGGAATATGCTTTATGTTTTTAATTGGTTGGGGAGGATGAAAAGAAAAATAATATTTCATAACCTGTGGAGCTCATATAAAGTTCAAGTCTCAGTGTTAGATTTAAAGGTTTGGCTGAGTTTACATTCAAAGTCAGAACTTGAATAATAGTGCCAGAGGCCATCTGGCCCACAAAGTCTTAGATGCTATCCCACCATTTACAGAGTAAGTTTATCAACACTGGGCAACTAGGCGCTAAGCTTTCTAAGGTCCATTAATAAAGGAATAAATGCTGTACCAGACATTATACTGACCTCATGATAGATTAAGACATAAAATGGAAGATTCTGCATTCCTGTGACAATGCCATCAGTGCAAGGTGAGGAGGAAGGCAGTTTTATAGTCAAGGATGTCCTGACTGGCTTTGCATGTCCTCAACACAGGCTACAGTCACCTGGGAAGAAGGAACCTCTATAGAGGAATACCTTTCATCACATTGGCCTGTAGACAAGTCTGGGGAGCGCTTTCTTGATTGGTGATTGATGTGGGAAGATCCAGCCCACTGTGGATGGTGGCATCTCTAGGCAGGTGGTGAAGAAAGCAGGCTGAGAAATTCATGGTGAACAAGCAAATCAAAAGCATTCTGTCATGGCCTCTGGTTCAATTCCTGCCTCCAGGTTCCTGCTTTAGTTCCTGCCCTGACTTCCCTTCAGGATATGCTGTGATCAGGACATGTAAGCTGAAATAAACCCTTTCTTCTTTGAGTTGATTTTTGTCATGGTCTTTATCACATCAACTAACACAAATGATTTACTCAAACCTCTGACACATATCTTGCTCCCACTTAACCAATGCATCTGGCTCCATTTTTTAGCAACTCTAGAAGACAGAAGCGAGGTCCTGGAAAGTGACCGGCTTCTTACAGAAATATAGACAATCAGCAAAATCCAAAGGCTCCTGAATATGTTGAGTCAAGCTATTTTTTTTTTTCAGAGCAAAAACGAAAAAAGAAGATGAAGTCCTTGGAAACAAGATATTTAGGAAGCAATGGAAAATGTTCTCACTGCACTAATTAGTCATTAAGTGAGGCATTTGGGAACAGGGAGGCGCTATAATTAGGTTATCTGTATTTTTAACACAAGAAAAATAACCCAAAGCAGCACTAACCAATGCAGCTGTATGGAAGGGGGGTGGCTCTCTGCAAGTCTCCAAACAGAGGGGACTCATTTGTAACAACGTGGGCTCAGCTGAGCAGTTAATTGGACAAAATGCTTAAGAATAAGCCTGCAGCCACTGGTTACCACCCTGAACTGTCTCCTAGCTTTACCATAACTGGAAAGCAATACCCCATTCCAAAACACCAGATAGCAGTTTAGATGGAGTGAAAATAGCAAATCCAATCATAACAAAAGGGGAACAGAAATGAAGAGAGTGACAAGTTAGGAATTTCACATAATTAAACTGTCAAAGGCCACAAAAAGAATGTGAAAATCCAGGGCTATCACCATCATGGGGGGAAAGAGAGGGGACTTAGTCACAAGTATATTACTGAGGAAGATGAAGGAAAAATAGATGTCCAGATTGCTCATTTTTGGCCTAATGAATAAATCATCTTGCCCCCCGCACCCCACCCCCAGTGCACCTGCTGCCTTGAAAAGTCCTTCCATACCAACCCAACATAAATGCCTCACAATGGCTCCAACAAGGCTGGAGTCCCGCCAAGGAAAATTACCACTCTTCAACCAAGATAAACATCATATTACTTCATTACCCTTTTAAAACATATGCAAATTAAATCCATTATTCTTTTTTCACCCAGAAATGAAGTTCGTTTGGCTGGAATTCAGCGATTCCTTTTGTTGCAGATGACCATGAATGGATGAACTTCATGTAGATGGTGCCCACTGCCCATCTTTGAATCAAACATTAATACCATTTGACAGTAATAAATAACACTTATCACAATAGGGATAGAATAATGATTTTCCCACTCAGCTGGCTCATCAGAGCCTATCAGCTGACAACTGCATAAATGAGATTAGCATAACAGCTGCCTATGACAAATGTATCTAAACCCTTCTGATGCTAACTACTGCTTTGATCTCCCTATCAAGTTGGTGCCAAAATCCAAATCCATTTCTGAAAAATACATCTTGTTTATGATAGATACATATGTATGTCCCAGCACATGCCACAATCCTAAGACATCCTTAATTAAAAGAATGTGGAATATTGATTGAAAATCGTCACCTCTGGCTTGATACTTCTTTCCATGACTTTGCTGAATATTTTAAGACATTTATTTTCAAAATGGAGCCAATGTTCTGCAGGCCCGTCCTGATCTTGAGTCACTCACCAGAATGTAATGAGGTCTCATTCTGATGTTTTCAAATGAAAATAATTACCATGGCTTCATTTTGATTATTGCCTTTCAGAGGTATTGGGTTCATAAAAATTTAAATCAACTCCAAGTAACATAAGCTACAGTCCTTTACTTCCTATTATACAATCACAATGAAGCATAGACTTTTTCTTTGTTTTGGAATGCAAATGGGGTTTGAGATCAAACCCAAACTGTAACGACTTCATTTATCCTGCTCCACTGCCGACAGCAATGATGAGGGGAACATGAGGAGCAGTAAGAACACATTTAGGGCATCTGAGTCTCTACGAGTCTCAATTTGATGTCCCCACTGAACTTGAGGTTGAAACAATATTTGTAAAAGGTCCAACATCTAGAGAATGATGCAGAGGTGATTAGGATGAAAGCAGTTAGACAGTCCCTTAAGAAAAAAGAGGAAACAAAAGCATGAGTCAAATGTGGGTCTAGTTACTCTACCATGGCACTTGTTAACACTAAAGGGCAGTGTATCTACTTTCTGTGAGGAGCTTTTTCACATATTCAACATTCTTCCAAACATGTAAGTTGGGCTACAGTCATTAACTTGTACCACAAATATTTGGCAGGGGCCTGCTGTGCAGAATTCTAGGTGCTAGGAATCACAGGAACAAGATCAACAGAATTCTTGCCCTCACTGGAGTTACTATCTTGGTGACTGATGTCAACAGCTATTGAAAAATAACTGTATGACAACAGAGAGAGAGAGAGAGAGAGAGAGAGAGAGAGAGAGAGAGAGAGAGAGAGAGAGACTATGCTTGCCAGATCTGATCCCAACAGTTGCAGAAATACAGGCAGCACAAATAAGAAGATAGAAGTACATTCGTCAAAGGCAGTTGATTTAATCTACAGTTAAGTAGTCATTTGAGTAATTTTGAGATTGAGGCCAAGATTCCTCTGCAATTATGAATAAAATGGTTGGGGATATTCAATTATTAAACCAAATACGAATGATGACTAAAAGGCAATATAGCCAGGTATGGTGATGCATGCCTTTAATTCCAGCACTCCTGAAGCACAGCCTGGTAGATCTTATGAGTTCAAAATCAGCCAAGTCAATATATGGAGGTCCAGGCCAGCCAGGAGTACAAAGTAAGACCCTGTCCAAAAGGAAAACAAAACAAAACAACAACAAAAATAATAATGGAGACAATCTGTGTTGCCTGTGGCATGCTACTTCCACCATGGACTCATGCACAACTCTGCTTTAAAAGTAACATTAACTGTGCCACGCCATGGAGTACACAAATGGGCTGGTCCAATATAAAAACATGGTCCACCTGGTGAAAGCAGCTGGATTATAACAGATGTGAAGATATATCAGATAAGGGGTTCTCAACAAGATCCAGTGAAGGGAGTCTTACCAATCATAGCAGATGACACTGGGGCTGCCCAAAATAAGGTGGCCAGTGTCTACACATGTGGCTGTTTACATTGACTTCTAGCAAAACACCTAGGTGTGCCATATAGAGGCCAACGGTGAGTGTAAAGGGGACACAAGCCCAGGGAAGGTGGATCAGAATACCACACATGCATGAAAGATGTCTTCGTGGAATCTAGATATTGTTGAGTTTACTGCACGAAAGCTGAATAATTGACAAATTTTGGCTAAATGACTGATGCTTATGCCAATGGTTCCATTGATTCTGGACTCTAAAATCTGTTCTTAAAATAGTCATTGGTTTCTGTCAAAAGAAGTATTACATATCACACAAGCAAACAGTACTACTTAAAAATGAAAGGGCACTACGGGCTAACAAGATATGAACAACTTAACAAAGCACCACTGAATTCATCATAGCCTTATCCCTGTACATTTTCTCAGTCTCCAGGCACAAAAGTTTACATACATTAAATGGAGGAGTTTTAGTACCGGGGGAGGGGGACTGAGTGTCCTTTGTATAACATTATATAAACATTATATAAAAATTAATTCCAGGTTATTGCACCTAACAAGCTAATGATGATTCGGAATGACCAAGCAGCTGGTCCACTTGACTTTGCAGACCCTCATCCTTAAAATCATCCCAGGCAGCTCCACTTGATTCGTGTCAACCTGCTGTCATCCAAACTTGAAAACAAAGGAATGGAGCCGATGAGTTCAAATTAGTAAGCAAGTTGGTGCATCTCCATTTCAGGGGAACTGAAAGGACTAAGAGCTTCTGCCGTATTTTCAGCTTGGCGGAGAGAGTATTTATTTGCTGTTTTGTTCATTTTGAGTCCTCTTCGTTGGCATTCCAAGCATTGCCATGTGCCTGGCATTTGGTGGTAGTGTGAAACATATATTAATTTCTAAATTATTTGCTTCCTGACTTCAAATAACTTCCAGTTTAATTATGAACAAAATAACTATGTTCATGTTACAATATCAAATGTGGGCCTTCTGAATAGGAAAGGTGTCCCAAAGTTTGAACAGTACAAAACTGGAGAACAGCACAGATGGTGTGTATGGGAACCTGGGCTGTACCAGGGGGACATGTGGACCACAAAGAGATCAAACTGCCTGGGTTTACAAAGGAAAGAATGATGAACAAGGACCCAGTTTAAATCCAGTTAGTGGGTGACCTTGACTGACATTCTGGGCATTGGTAGTTTTTAGGGCCATCACCTAGCTTAGTGTTTTGCTTGCTTTTCATCTCCTGAGTGAAGCCTCATTCGTTTCCTATCACAGAACTTCCTCTGCTGGACAGGTATAGATCTTTAGGATGCTCTTGTACCCATCTAATTATTCCTTTCTCCTCCTTTAGTTATGATAAGCTAAAGGAGATAGTTCTTATCACAATAGAAGTTTATCATCTTAACAACTGTCAAGTATCCAGTTCATTACTACATTCAGACTGCCATTAACAAATTTCCAGGACTTTTCATCCTGCAGAGCTGAATGTCTATATCCATTAGACAATGGCTTCTTGTTTCTTCATCCCTTGCCTGTTCGTCTGTACCACATTTTCTTGTTGGTCAGATAACCTCCTATATGTGGAATTTAATATTTGTCTTTGCATGGCTGTTGTAATGTCATCAAGGCTTATCCATGTTATTACATGTAGCAGGGCTTTTTTCTATTTTAAGGTTAAATATTCCCCTATGCATACACACTACAGTTAAGTTGCTTCCACCTCCTACCATGACAGTGACAAAAAAAGGCTGTGTGAGCATTGTCATGCAATTATCAGCTTTGAAAGTACAGCAAGTGGTAACTCCACAGACACATGGCCACCAAGTTTTAAGCAATTTTTACCTCACTTGAACTCATAGCCTATTTAATAATAACATGAGAACTGAACATATTAAAAGGTGTAATTGGCTCATGCTCTGAACCCTTTAACTTAAAGTCCTATGGCAAATAACCTGACCTAGTAGCCACCTTTGCCCTTCCCCTTTCACATCCTGATGCCTGCTGTTTTCTTGATTGCAATGTGCTCTGTCTCCACTGACCTTAACTTTCAGTCAGGCTAGCTTGAGATGACAACTGCTGCCTTTGCAGAAACAAAATCCAGAGTTTGTCGGTTGGCTAGCTGGCTTTGTTTTTGTCCAGTCATTACTGGTGGTGTCCATCATTTGATTCTGAAATACCAAAGAACATGGTTTGTAACCAGGATTGCTGATCATGTCTGCCAAGTAGAAAGAATAGTGAAAAGGGCTCTACATTTACAAAAAGCAACTTCTGGGACAAACAAGATAAGTCTAGAGTAAAAAAAAATAAACAAAATAAAATGAAAATTTAGCTGCCATCCTGCAGTTTGTTGGGATCAATAAAAAAGAAAAATCAACTCATAATTAAACATCCAATATCCATGTGATTTCCTCAATTGCTTTCCCAGGCTCAAGGACCAACTTAGACACCCTTTAATGAGAGGACTCCCCAAACCCTTCGCAATCCCCTCCCTCCCCTGACTTACTCTTCTTAATAGTCGCCCTCTCCTTATCTCCCTGCTCTAATTCCCTTCCTATATTTTTACTCTAGACTGTTCTGTGGGGTCAAAGATCATGTCTGCTTTGTTCTTCAATAAATCTTTATTTCTTGTACCCACAATACCTGATGTATGACACTCAAATAAATATTTGTTGAATGAATTAATAAATGAATAAATGAATAAATGAATAAATGAATAAATGAATAAATAAATAAATAAATAAATAAATAAATAAATAAATAAATAAATAAATAAAGCCACAAGCTACATTCTGAGGGTAAGTGTAACAAACTGTTTGTAGTCTTGGAGTCTACAAGCCCACAGGCTTAAAGACTGGCAATAATATTTCATGTTGCTCATCAGACTGCTCCCTCATCACACAATTTAGCTGAATGTTAACTGCCAAGTGTTAATGTGGCTGCATGAGTTGGTTCAAAGTGGAGACTGTGAAGCCAATAGTAAGAAGAGAAGGAAGGATGGCAAAGCTCTCTCCAGAAAGTGAGAGGGTGACATGGAGAAGTCAGAGAAGCCAGGCACTCTGGCTTTCTTCAACAAGAGACTCAACACCTAGGTTGGTGATGTTTTCCTTTCCAGCCCACGTGGAGCCCAAACAACACATTTGTGCTCTTGAAATCAATTCCCTCTCTTATTTAAGCAAGCAAGCTTGGCATGGACCTTACAACTGCAACCGCCCTAACCAAGATAGCACTGTAAAGTAATTCCTGGTGATATTTCAATGGGACTGTGGTCAAATAAATGTTCTTGTCTTTTTTGAACTTGGTTGGTTCATTTAGAATCACATGGGGCCGGGTTCACTCTGCGGTTTGAAGACAGGGCTCTTTATGTGCCTTTTTCATATGATAATGCAAAGGATATTTTCAGCCCAGCCCTCCATCAAACCGGCATCATCTTGAGGAGACATAATTATAGCTGCTATTTGGCCGGCTCCTAATGGTGCCTAAGCAAACAGTGTGCTTAGAAGTTATTTTCAACTATGACACTTCAAACAACGGGGAGAAGGGGCCCAGCCAGTAAGTTGGAAGTCCTATAGTGCAATCTGTGGCATTCTATCCTCAGAGGTTCTCCCCCACTATGAGGACTGCCAATAGTTTTTCTTGGGTGGATGAGCTGTAGTTACTCCAACAGGCTATGAAATGGTTCCTAACGGATCTGACCGATTCAAATAAAATCAGGAAAAATGACCTAGATTACCAGAGAATCCTATTCAGCAATAACTACTTCAGGATCCACCACAAAGAGCTGACGTGAAGCTGAGGGGAGAGGGGTCTGTTTTCCTTCATTTTTGTTATTTTTCTTTGTAAGTGTAACTGTTCAAAGTCACAGCAGAAAAGTGCATCCTCTGATGATTATTCAATTCGGTGGCTGCTTTGATGTTCAAAACTATGCAACTATTAGAGGGGTTAGGGGTGTGATTCGGTGGTAGAGTACTTGCCTAGCATATGCAAGTTTCTGGGTTCAATCCTCAGTATACACACACAGAGACATACACACACACACAACATTACTAGGAGTACAAAGTTTAATAGTTTTCTAACTGTTAAAACTATAAAAATCATTGACAATGGTAATGCATTCTATTCTGGTGCTGCAGACCCAGGGAGAGGAATGTAATTAGTGAACAGTTGGTTTGTAGTCCAATTATTTAGCCACTCTATTTCATGAGAGAGAAATTTGGCTTAGTCAGAAAATATCAAACTGCATGACACATCCTATTGCTGTAAAATAATTGTGTTTCACATACATAGTAAATGTGTTTGAAAAGTGGGAGGATAAGAGAAAATAGCTTCAAGACATACAGAGACACGCGCCAGCATCAAGCTTTCTAACACTATTTTTTTTTCCTTTCAAACATTGCACAAGGCTCGCTTAGACAATTGGGTTTGTGTTTAAATACAATTGACTGGTTCTCGTCCCAGAGACCCTGTTCCCACTCTCTAGCTAATAATATGTCCCTTTTTGTTCTGCCTCATTACTTCAAGCTTTCCTCACATTTCTAAGCTAAATAATTTCTTGCTCTACTCTTTCTGCACCTTTACAAATATTTGCAAATGGTTAGCATGCCCTATCCTGGTACTTACAGCGAAGCAAGAACCCTCAGTGTCTTTAACACTTAATTACTAGGCCAGTGTCTCAACTGTTTTTCTCTCCTACTATTTCAGCTGTCTAATATATTATGGTAATTATCTAGTGTATTCCTCTATGGCACAATATCAGCTTCAGAATTCACTTTGCATTCCTTAGCAAATTCTGTCTTGGTTGAAATTGCTCTATGCCATTCTTAGAGTCACCATAAGCATGGGGGGGGGGTGTCAGGGAAAGCCACTGAGTCCTGGATAGGCAGGAGAGACAATGAACAGTAGAGTTGGATCTGTCCTACTGTGTGGCTATCAGCAAGTCACTACTTCTGTGGATCTTGTTTGCTTAAAGAGTTTGAACAGCTTGTCACTAGGATGTCTTCTAGATCCTGATAGCCTATGTTTGTTTATCATTTATCCATTTGAGGACTAAGGTCAGTCAAGGCATTCCCTTCTTAAAGCCTGGGCTTGTGTCCTGTGCCCTTAGAACAAACCCAAACTAGAAGGCCACCCAAGCAGCTCCTGCCCAGGCTCCTAGTCACATTTCCCGGGACAGCTTTTATCATCCTTACCATTCATTCCAGGCTGTATCAGCCCCAGTGAGACTCTGAGACAAAGGTATGACTTCAAGATGGCTGAATAAGAAGAAATTATAAGGGAGTGAGAAGGCTAAAAGGAAGCCAGTAGCAAATGTGTCATCCGGCAGCTAATCACATAGAACAATCAAATCCACTCCCGTAGAGGACTCCTGCATGATCACAAAATGTACCACACCTGCCTTGAGCTATCTCACTGAGGGACAACCCCTATTGACAGAAGCTCATGAACTCTCCACAACCCTGCCCCAGCCAGTGTGCCAGAAAAAGCCATCCTGAATACAGGAAAGCTGAGAGAGTATCCAGTAGATACAGTTAGGATCCAAAACACCTACTGCTCCAGTGGCTCATAAAACCCAGCCACACATGTCTTCCAGCTCCTCAGCATTAGTCTTTCCTCTTAGAGCTTAGGCATAAATAGCCTCCTCTGATTAGACATTTCCCAAGTAGTCTTCTTCTCAATAGAACACTACTTTCTCTGCCAAGTATTCCCTGGGCTGCTTCACTACCTTGCTCCCTTCCCTTTCCTGTGTGGATTTGGCACTCCATGTCTGCTCCCTGTAAACAGAGATGGCACTTTTGCTTCCCAGCCCCTCGGTCCCAAATAATCACACAAAAGCTTAATAGTAATTGTAAACTGTTTGGTTTATTGCTCAGGCTTATTGTTGATTAGCTCCTACTCTTCAATTAACCCATTTCTATTAATCTATATATTGCCACATGGCTTGTGGCTTTACCTGTGGCCTAGTACATCTTGCTGCTCTGGCAGCTGGCTGATATCTACCCGACATCTACCCCTGACTTTGCCTTTCTTCTCCTGTATCTCCATTTGAATTTCCCACCTAGCTATATTCAGCCTTGCTATAGGTCAAAGCAGCTTTTATTACCAACCAATGAGAGCAACATATATTCACAGTGTAAGAAGGGTTATCCCACAGCAGCTTCCTCCACAGCATTCTTCATGCTTTATCCAATTATTTTGATTTATGCTACAATGTTTTCTTATATCAGGGTTATAAGGTGCCGTTGGCCTGGAATCATAAATGCTTCCTTCACTGATGTGAAGCTAGCATCCTGCTGAATGACTAACAAATTCCTGTTACTCTCCACATTGCTATCACATGTGTAAACTTTTGAAAGCCCACAATTTGTATAAAACCATCTATGTTGACCAAAAGTGTTCTAGCGAGATAGAAAGTGTTCTAATGGGAGGTTCTACATTAGAAAGGGTGGACTCCTATAGGAGACTCACAGGTGCTTCAGCTTCCGTGACTTAGTGAGGTTGGCAGCAGATAAAAGCAGGGATTCAAAAAAAAAGAAAAAAAGAAAAGAAAAGAAAAAGAGAAAAGAAAGAAAGAAAAGAAAAGAAAAGGAAAGGAAAGAAAAGAAAAAGCAGGGATTCACCACATGGGTCTTCAACTGCAGTCCTCTGTGTTGAGGTAAGGTAATAATGGTGATTTTTCTGGGGCATCTGATGTTGGCTCTTTTTGTTATTGTTGGTTTTTTTTTCTGTGTGTGATGAGGTATTAATTTTTTTCAGTCTTTACATTTTATTTATTTGTTTGTTTATATATGTATTTCTGTAGTGTGTGTGCGTGTGCGTGTGTGTGTGTGTGTGTGTGTGTGTGTGTGTGTGTGTGTGTGTGTGTGTCTGCACAACTCAGAGATCTGCCTGCCTCTGCCTCCCAGATGCTGGGATTAAAGACCCATACCACAACCACCCTGTTGATCAAGATCTCTTAACTATCACCTAAACTCCAATGTGCTTCCAGCCTACTAAGTGAGAAAAACAAAAGTGCCCTTGTATAGTAAATGTACTGACAATTTTTTTTTATACTTTGTAAAGATAATGGCTAGACCACAAATACAGTGTCACAAAACTCTTCTAACTGAACCTGCTTCTTCATTTACAAAAGGTGACGATTTTAGGAAAGAATCAAAGATGCCAAGTGCCTGACCAATTGTTGCACTCCTTCACTGATACTGACTGTGAATCTAGACGCCTACTAGTACCTGAGCCAAGAGATCAAAGTCAACTTGCAAACAATAAGCCACAATGAAAGCATGGTGATAAGATAATGGTATTACATGCAACATGACCAGGAAATCATATCACTTTTGTGCATTTTTCTCCAAAACTCATAACTCCAGTATAATCATGAGAGAGAAAAAAGCATAAAGATAAAGTCAAATTGAGAAGCATCATACAAAAATACCAGAATAGTATACTTCAAAACTGTCTCAATCACCAAAAGAGGGAGAGGGGATGAAAAACTATTACAGACCATAAAACAGAAACGAAATATAACAACTGAGTGTGATTGCTTTTTATTTAGCTGGCTGATATTTTGTCACTACAGAGGCTTAAACCTAGAGCTTTAAGTTGAGCAAGCATTCTACCATCTAGCTGTAGTTCCAACAACAATATTATATCTTAAATAAGATCCTGGACAAAAAACAAAAAGGCACCAATGAAAGAAAAGTTAGCCAGATCAAATCTGAATAAAGTCTAGAGTTAACTTGACAGCAACATAATTTCCTAATCTTGACAACTACAACCTAGGTTATCTAGCATGTTAGCATTTATGGGGAAGGTTTCATGTATATGAGAACTCTGTATTATCTTGGTAAATTTTCTGTAAATCTAAAAAATTATTCAAAAATCAAAAGGTTGTGTTTTGAATCAGTGAGCCATCTCTTCTTGTAATTAGATACAAGCATGTTCAACATTCTTAATTGCTCTTGGTTTCTCCTTTCCTGACATATATGTATCTTTCTCCTTTTCAGATATTTTGCTACAGTTAAAGAGTGTTGAAATTAAATGCTTACTATCAAAACTTGCAGTTAGAACATCTAGCTTGGGGCATGCAATAAGAAATAAATGAAATGCCAAACTCAGTGTTATTCTTTTCCACTTTCAAATAATTTAAGAGCTCATCTACTGCCACAGACTTCCTTAAATTAATGTCTTTTAAAATATAATTAATTTCCAAAGTATCTTTCACTTACAGTCAAATTTAATTGCAGAGTTTGAGTTCTAGGCATAGGCATAATTTATTGAGTCCTTTGATGCTAAATCGCTGCTGCTGCCCTTAACACCAGCAATGAAGTAAATTACTGCAAATCTTATACTAATACCCTCCAGATGACACATGCACTGTTAGAGCCTTAGGAAGATACATGCAGCTTTTCCCTTGAAGACACATACCAAGAGCAGGATGCATGCTTTCTATGTACTTACTGATTCCATAACTCACTGTCTAGGTGAAATGGGCTGTTTTTGAAAACTTAGAGACCGCAACCTTCACTTTTCAAATTGTAGAGCTAGCAGATTTCATTTACAGTATATTGCAACAAGTCCCTGGGAGTTTCCACCAGAGCCCGTAAATCAGAATCAGTTAAGAAAAATGTTCAAGAGAATTTCCCATTTCTACAGACAGAGAAGGTTGAAAAATATCAGAGGTAGAGTTATATAGTGTGAAATGACACTTTCTAAAGGGCTCTTTTGAGCAATTTATTAAGAATTTGTCAAAGACATGCCAAGAACTCATCAGTGAATTAGACATGTATTAAATGCTTATTGTAGCATTTAAAGATCATGATACTTACCGCTTAGAATCTACTTAACACGCTCAAAACATTTTCAATTCTAATTAAATATGCTCCCACGTGTATCTGTGTAGAGAAATAAGCATTTATAGGAAGAAGAAATACCTAGGCACACAAATAAAAAAAATCCATCAAAGAAGACTTGGGAACTGGAGCATGGTATTAAATATGTAGGCGAATGCACATCATCTTGAATTCCAGCCAGAAGCCTAAGCTAGTTCCCCAAACAACCATTTGGAGTTCAATCTTTTCATCAGAATGAGCCTTTGTGCTCTTTTCTTTCTAAAGTTTAGCTGCCCTAGACAGAATCTTTTGAGGGCTAGGCTAATTAGGTGAAGCAAACAGAGAAACCAAGTGATTCTATCTTCCAAAAGGAAGCTTGTCTTCTCAGAATCTAGTATGATGGACACAGTTCAGACTTTTCCAGCTTTATGATTTCCTTTTTCTTTATATTTTCAGATTTTCAAAGGCACATATTCTTTCCCAGTGGGATCAACGTTTTGGTAGAGGGAATAACCAATGGGGAGTTCACCTTCACAGGTAATTGTTTTCTATTTGAGAACATGAAGACAGATGCAGAATCTAGACCTTCAAAGACAATGCCTGTATAGGACAGGAAAGCAGGAGAGGGACTGCCTAGGGAGAGAGAGGGGACTCATGGGAAGGAGAATGAACGAGACGGGGAAAGCAAAGGTAAATCTCATGCTTCCTCTCATCTGGGGAACCTACACTTTGAAAGATATACATGAAAGAAAAAGAAGAGCTGTGTAGATGGAGGAAAAAGACTACCAGCAAAGGGGGGCAGAGTGGGGTGAGAAACTGCAGGAAAATAATAAACTCAGACTAGTATCACTTCAACTGATTGTGCTAATGTCCTTCTCTGTGGAGCCAGCCACCATGCTTTATCCAAAAGGGCATAAACAATTCAAGTTTCCCAATCACTCCCTGTTATTTGAAAATAGACAAATGCTGGGACCCATTTGAGCAATTGGTTTAAATCTAACCCTACTCCCATGTGCCCTTGGCCTAGGATTATTGTTTGTTACTGGCAGTGCCCTTTCTGTGAAGATAATTTGGACAGTGCTTGAATTAAAACATACACAGCACCTGTCTTAGAGCAAGGCACCACAAATATTATCCACTATTACAAAAAAGCATGAAAAGGGGTTCCTAGAGCATGTAAGGGGTTTCCAGAGTCTGGCTACTTCTGGTATCACCTCTGGTAGGTTGGAAGGCACAATCTTCGGTCCGATTTCAGGTCTACTAAGGCAGAATCTACAGTTTAACATGGCCCCAGACCACAATATGGGAGGAAAGTGCAAGGCCTTGGGGAAAGTCTGCATTTCTAACAAGCTCTTAGAAGACTGCTTGCTTCTGAACTGTAGCCTATACTTTTGGGTAGCACATTAGAGTTTGAGAAACACTGCCTTGAAGAATATGTGGTTCTGCCCCTCTCATATGCCAGGAAGAAAGAGTTCTAAGACTGGCTTATTCAAGTCATACCCAACTCAGTGCTCCTTACTCTGAATAAAGGGTTTGAGTCACAAACTTGTCAGAGTGACACAATTCTCTAAAATCACAGTGACTAGTTTGAAACGGACTATTTATCAGACCCTGAGCTTCTGTACACATGTCAAGGTGAGCCCCTAAATGGTTGTTAATGAATGCAATGTTATAATTCACACAGAGTCACTGTTAAACCTAGCACATTCATAATTAGAGTTAATTTTGCACCTGCTGTCATAGGAAGATGGCATTTCCTTTAATTTAGCTTGATGCTTTGATGATACTGTGGGAGCAGCAGAGACAACACAGTCTCCCATTGCATCCCAGAGAAGATATGCAGCCTTTACCTGGCTGTGAGTAATGACGCCATCTAGCATCCTTGGAATCATTTGCCTCTTCTACCATACTGCTGTGTCTTCCATGGGACAGAAGCGATGGCCATTGTCCAGTTTGTCACGGGGATGTCAAAAGATACCTGTATTCTCTTTAGGGAAAACTATCTCTAACAACACCAAAATAAAAACGGAGGTCAGAACAGCAGTGTTTGTGGGCAAAGCAGGAGGGGCAAGAATAGAAAACCAATTGGCAAAAAATGTTAGAATTAGTCTAAATCTCAGAACCTTTTTGTAGCTGAATCTACTTTCTAGTAAGTACCAGCTTTGGGGGCTTAGGATTGCCCTTTTGCTTGGACTGTCTTAGATCTGAGGGGATGTGTCTGAAGCCAAGTCATTAAGGAAAAAATTCACATGATAGCATTCATAGACAGGCCCCACCTGGTACTGACACCAGTTTCCAGTGGTCATGACTGTCTGCAGCTAAAGAGTTCCACAGGTTCAAGGCTACCTCCATGGCTTTCAAATGCCCAGGCTTCTTCCTGCTGCTCTATGTTAGCCAGAGAAAGAGGAGTGTCTGGACAAAGCCTGTCTCCCAGGCCCACTTCTGCCACAGGGCCATGCTGGCCACGCTGGCAAGGCGTGTGCTGTGGTTGGAATGTCTCCTTAAAACTCTAGTTGAAATGTAGTTACCATTGGAACAGTCTTGTTCAGTGAGACCATTGGGAGGTGATTGAACCATGCAGGCTCTAACCTAAGAAAAAGATTGATACTATTATTATAAGAGTGGGCTCTGAGCTCTACCCTGTGCCTGTGTCTCGTGTGTTTACTTTGTCCTTTTTCCATGTTAAGACACAGTAAAGGTCAGTGTTATTCCCTTGGACTCCCCACCATCCACAACCCTGACCCAAGAAATTGACATTGCTTATAAATGACTCAGGCTGTGGTATTCTGTTATAGCAACAAAACACAGACTGGGTCAACAAGGAAAGCAGTAGGGGTTTTCCTGCACAACATTCAAACTGAAACTTGGTTGCGACCAAATCACTCTTTAACCAAAACCACTCCAAGCCTCAGTTTCCCCTTAGTGTTGAACATCATGAGAGGAATGTCACAGCTGGAACTAACTAATTATATGAAACTTAGTGGGCATGCTAATTGAAAGGGGAGGCGAATTGAGAACTAGGGGGAGGCTCGGGTCTTTACCATAGTTGGGGTGTACTCCACTGACAGCAAGCACCATCCCTAGAGGTCTCAATCCCTTGTGAAGAATTGGGTAGTATCCACCTTTTCCTATACTATACAAAGTCACAGTAGGAATTCTCTAGGATGCATGTGTCCAGTTGTCTAACCAGTGGGGGTTAGGACAGAGTCTGATTCTACAGACCTGGAAAGCAGGAGCTCCCACGACTTCATTCTATTAGCACATACTCTTGTCCCACCTACAACTCTTTCAAGTATTCCTCGGGAGTCAATAGAGCGTGCCTTCAGAACTGGAAGATTCGGGGTCACATCTGGTCATGTGCTCTTAAACAAGTTCCTGGACCTGGCCTAGCTTGTTTCCTTATTTATAAGCTAAAAATAAAGCCTACTTCATAAGGTACTGCAAAGCCTGAATGAGATGACATAATCACATATGCAAGGTGTTTAGCACCGCAAATGGCTGTTAGGAAAGTGTAAAAGAAATAAATAAAAAAGGTAAAGACAATGATGACGAGCCTGTTCTCTTTGGGTTTTGGTTTTTCCTTTTTCATGGCTGAGACAAACACACAGGAGAAGCAGCTTGCAGGGAAGAATGGATGTATTTTGGCTCCCGTCCAATGGGCCAGAGGTGAGGTGAAACATCACACTGGTGGGAATGTTCAGTAGAGGAAGCCGCTCTCCCCATAGCCAGGAAACAGTGAGAAAGCAGAAGGGACCAGGGACAAGCTATATCCTTTAAAGGCTCACCCAAGTGACTTACTTCCTTCAACCAAGTCCTATGCCTACATTTCTATCACCTTCGATAGCACCATCAAATCAGGAGTCCATTGATGAAGTCAGAGGTCCCATGATTTGATCACTTGCCCACAGTCTCAGTCAGGAAGAAGTTTAGGAAGAAGTCTTTAACACATGGGCATTTTAGAAGGACACTTCCTATCCAAACAATGACAGTGATGGTGACACTGACTTGAGTGGAGAAACAAAACAGCAGGCCTTTAGGAGGGCTTTTTCATTCATGAACACACTCCACAGGGGCTGGTGTGCACCTCTTCAGAAGACGAATGGTCCCTTGGGAAGGATGAACATCACACTCCCAGGCCAGCCCCAAGTCTTGCTCATATTGTCCCCACCTCCAAGGGGAAAAAAATGAAGAAAATGAGAGAGCCTATCTGAGGAAACTCAGAGGGATTCTATAATGCCCTGGGAAGACAAATTGCTAGCCACCGCGTTACATTAGTGACGACTTGCTACTGTACACGCACAAAGTCAACATGAGTCCCTAATGAAACGTAATTAAGTGTAAACTATTTTAGTAAACATGAGACTTTGCTATATGGGAGAGAAAAGCTGTGAAGACTTGAAGCCAAAGTATTTCTCACAAAGATGGAACTATTTTCCATTTCATGTGATAAGGGGGTGGGTGCAGAATTATAGGAAACATGATGACAGGGTGGAATCTTTTAAGGTTTTTGATGCTGCCATTCTTTAAAAGATGTCTTGCTTTCTTTCCTTCCATTTGCTCCTCTAAGGTTCCAACTACAATTGAGGCTGATATTAAAAGGCAATCATTACCCCAAGCTCAGGGGACAGAGGCTCAGCGGGCCACCTAGGAGACGCTTGATTTGGAGTGCTGTTAAGAGGGTTTTTAATTACTCGGCTTTGGACTCAGGTATCGCTTTCCTGGAAAAACAGCAAGGGAAGAGGTGCTTTCTGATGGGATCAGGCAGCTTTCTCCCTGCCAGCCCCAGGACCAAAGCATCTCCCTCACAGGAGAAGCTATTTTAAACTGCTGTCTTAGGGAAGGAAGGAAAAAGAGCTATTTCGAGTTTTCAGAGACCCCTGGGAACAAGAGGAGGGGACGAACAGACAAGTCTTAACAGTAGCCAACATCTCCTCTTGTCCCCATTGAAATTCTGCTGAAACTACCCCAAAGCAAACAATGATAAAAGAACAAAGAGCAGAGACACAGGGAGCTGATCCCAAAGGCATACCCCTAACTCCATTGGGGAATTCCCCCAGCAAAACAGGTGCTGAGATGCAGGGCATGTTGTAAGATGCCAAAAACTAAGGGACATGGAGGTACACTCCTGTAACCCTAACATATAGCTCTGTAACATTGCAGATGTGTGGCTGTGTGGAAAATGGCCATCTATTCTATATAAGTTGTATAGGTTAGCCTGTATGGCAGGCTCACTGCTGCTGATTATAAAATGGGCTGTTCTGAACAGAACCCACATTAAGGCACACAGTGCTGTGGTGCCCAGTGAGTATCTAAAAACAACCAATACTCTTAGTAAGAAGTGAAGAATCCTAGGCACTAGAGTAGGAAGGAAGCAGAGCTGCTAGCAGACTGTGAGAATAGATTGCACTTCCCTTTTAAAACCACTATCTCTAGGACTAGAGAGATGGCTCAGGGGGTAAGAGTCTTTGCTATGAAAGCAAGAGGAGCTGAGTTCAAATCCTCAGCACCCTTGTAAAAGCCAGGCATGGCTGCATGTGCCTCTAACTCCAGCACTGAAGAGTAGAAACAGGTGGATCCTGGGAGCTCACTGTCAGCCAGCCTAGCAAAATGGCAAGGTTCAGATTCTGAGATAGCACCTGTCCCCAGTGATGGGGGATGTCCTTCTGTATTTTTTTTCTTATTGGTTGGTGAATACAACACTAATTGTTCAGTAGCCAGGCAGGAAGTATAGGCAGGGCTGCCAGACAAAGAGAATGGGGGTAGAGGAAAGAGAGAAGCCACCAGAGGAGATGCCATGTAGCTGAGGAAGGAATAACAGGGTCCAGACCCTTCTCCAGTAACATAAGAACACATGGAAATACTTAGATTAATAGAAATGGGTTAATAATTAAGAGAGAGCTAGCCAGTAAGAAGCCCTAGTCATCAGCCTAACAGTTTATTAATTAATGTAAGTCTTTGTGTGTTTATTTGAGGCTAAACAGCTGTAAGTCCAGGTGGAACAGAAACTCTGCCAGCAGAAAATAATAGAGAAAAGCATCTAATGTCATTTTTGGATCTCCACATGTGTATACATGGGCACACGTAAATAACACACACACACACACACACACACACACACACACACCATTGTATCTATTCTGAAAGGACTGACAGGTGTGCTGGGCACAATCATTAAGTAACAGGCAAATGTGTCCTGCCAAGGGTCAGAATTGGAGGCAGATCCCTTACCCATGCCACAAGGCTTAGGTGGTAACAGCTGTGTCAGAGACATTGATCAGTGAGAGGACAGAGATTCGGGCATGGTGGAAAGAAGACTTTGGATTTTTGAAGAAAAGGTACAGAGGACAGTTATGTGAAGCTAACAACACCCCTAGAACTGGTATGAAGGAATGAATAGAGCATGCAGGCCTGGGTATGAAGTTCAGTTGGCAGAGTATTTATCTGGAAAACATGAATCCCCAAGTTCAAACTCCAGCACTACACAAACCAAAAGTAGATACACACACCTGGGTCAGGGGGTGGAGGCAAAAGCATTAGAGCAAATTGGAGGCCAGTCTGTACTGTGTGAGACTTAGTCTCGAAAACACATTAGGAAATGAGAAAGAAAAAAGGGGAAAAGAGGAGGAAAGGCAGGAGGGAGGGAGAGGGAGGGAAGAAGGAAGGGACAGGACATAAGAGTGCCTGAAGCAGCTAATGAGCAATGGGCCACAGGCACTACAAGAGGATTTTATTTATTTATTTATTTATTTATTTATTTATATTTATTTTTGTCTCTCTACTCTAGATTACAGTCTATACTATCAGGGCAGTCAGGATAGCTTTCTTCCAATTCACATTAAGGAGAGAGTCATGGTTATACTAACAGGACACAACGTCAGAGAATGCCACTGTTAACCTGGTGAGCATTCCTCTCTGTGATTCATAATTGTGCACATATGTAAATGTGTGTCCTGTTGTATAAGTCACCACTGTTTCCCTGACAGATTATAGAGTTGTTCCTATCAATATTGCTGACATTGCCAGTCCTTTTCCAATGGCTCATTGTTTCCCTGGCATTACTTCTAATCACTTCCTTAAAAGGACATCAGTCATTTTATATTAGGGCCATAAGACCTCATTTGCTTTTCACCTATGTAAAAACCCTAGATTTGACTGTGCTGGTTTGACTGTAATTGGCCCTCAAAATCTCATAGGGAGTGGCACTATTAGGAGGTTGACTTTGTTGGAGCAGATATGACCTTGTTGGAGGAAGTGTGCCACTGTGGGGGCAGGCTTTGAAGTTTCCTGTGATCAGGATACCACCCAGTGTCTCAGTTGATTTCCTGTTGCCTGCAATATGTAGGACTCTCAGCTACTACTACACAGCACCCTGTCTGCCTGTATGCCACCATGCTCCCCGTTATGATAATGGACTGAACCTCCAAAACTCTAAGTGAGTCACCCCAGTGAAATGTTTTCTTTATAAGACTTGCCATGGTCATAGTGTCTCTTCCCACCTTAACTAAGACAATGACCAATATCTTAATCTTGGAGGGCATAACTCCATCCCAAACACTATCTGTGTTCTTGAGTACTGATATTGCATTTCTGAAGAGCCTAACACAAAAAGAAACGGCCCGTTGTTTCCTACTAATCAAATGGGTCAATTTTCACAGCACCCATGGTTATCTCCCCCTTCCTAGCCCATGGATCTGTCCATAGTACAAGATAGGTACCAGTCTAATATTCTGGGTTGGAAGGCTAACTCCCCACATACTTGTTCTGTGGTCTCAAGCCTGCTATCCTCAAAACACAATGGTCACATCAAAGGCAACCATATGGAAAGCCTATGTGAAAGTCAGGTGTGAATGCTGTTTGCAGTTGCCACTGCCTCTTGTGACCACTTCTTCCATTTTCAAGTTTGTGCACCATCCCCAGTCCCCTTTGACCTCCTCAGAGATCATTACTCCCCCCAAGAGAACCTCTTTCTATGCAAACAGCCTCCAAAGGCAATGAGAACTCACACTCCCTCCAGTGCTTGTGAAACCTGATGTGTTCCATGCTTCCATGAACATTAACCATGACTTGGTGACACAGTCCCAGAAGGGACCAATTGGCCTTGGGGGAGCAGACGATGACTTCATTGGGAAGGCCATTAATCATAATTATGAAATAATGAAATGGCTGTCAATTTGCCCATGCCTAATAAGAGCCAGTTAATAAGAGGGCCTTTTATTTCTCATAGTGGCCATGGATGGCGGAGGATACTGTTTCTGGGAGCATTACACGTCTTGGATGGCTGAAGTGCCTTGGCCAGTGGAAGTCACTTGACTCTTGGCTAGGTGCCTCAACAGCACTCTATGAGCCGTGCAATAACCTTTCTGAAATGCACCACTGCTCCTGTCTTATTGCTTAATTAATCCGCTTCTAATTGATATGGCCATGCATGACCACGGCTGCTTCCCTGCCGTGAGAGCCCATAAAAACATATTTGGTTTTTCTAACAGGACTTGAAATGTCAAGAGCGTGAACTTCTAAAATGACATCATACTTTCTCAAGAAATGTGAGTTCCGTGATTTTAGCCAAATATTATCCTGACATCTAATAAAAATGCCTAGGTGTGCTGAAAGCATGGCTGTATTTCAGAGGACTTATAATGTAGAGAGGTGGGGACAGGAAACGGAAGGAAGGAGGAGCAACTATATGGAGAATTGATGCTGATGTTTCCTTGTGCTTCTATTCCTTCTCTGTTCATGTCACCATCCCCACTGAAGCCCCCATCAAGTGACTGAGCACTTTTTGTGTTGTTCTATACGTTTTGTGAAAGACAATTCTACAAACAGATGGATGGTAAAGGGCTTGCCTCACACACATGAGGACCTGAGTCCAGATATCCAGAACCCACATGAAAAGCTAGGCACAGAGGCATACATCCATAATCCAGTGTTGCTGAGATGGGGAAGCAGAGTGGAGATTGGCATATTCTTGGAAGCTCGGAGGCCTGCTATCTTGGCCTATGTGGCAAAGTTGCACACTGAGAAACCTTACCAAAGGTGCCTGAGGATGAACACCCAGGTAAGTTCACTTCTATCTCCACCTGTGCTCATACACAGGTATTCATGCACACACACACACACACACACACACACACACACACACACACACACACACACAATTTAATTAAAAAAGAAAAAAAGGAGTGACAAGTTCAAATCCCATCTCTGGTCACAGTTCCCCATCATCCTGAATACCAAATTCTTTCTTCAAATTTGACAGACATTAAAGTAACACATCACACAGAATATGTCAGGCCAGAGTGAAAAACAAAGTCTATAAACTCATATAAACAAATTATATAATCAAATGTAATCAAAATCATCTTCAGAAAAACCCTTCCAGCCACCACCATCTCTAACCCTTCTCTCCAAAGAACTCATGTACATTCAAGTTTTAGACCTATAGCAGAGTCCAGAGCAGTGGTCCTCAATTCTCTTATGCAGCAGCCCTTTAACACAGTCCCTCAAGTTGTGGTGACCCTCAACCATAAATTTATTTTTGTTGCTACTCCATAACTGTAATTTTGTTATTAGGAAACGCCCGTGAAAAGGTCATTCAACCACCACAGCCCCCTGGGGTGGTGACCCCCAGGTTGAGAACCACTGCTCTAGCTCAATGTTTGAAAACTGTAGTCTACCCAACTAGAACTCAGCCATCCTGATTTATTTACCTAACTGTTGATGGCTTTCT
Source organism: Cricetiscus sungorus (assembly GCA_030556225.1). Taxonomy (NCBI): domain Eukaryota; kingdom Metazoa; phylum Chordata; class Mammalia; order Rodentia; family Cricetidae; genus Cricetiscus; species Cricetiscus sungorus. The sequence continues at coordinate 28,445,386 of JANBXA010000729.1, forward strand.
TCACACTGCTGTGGTAGAGCTGAGAGTGAGGGCAGAGGGTGTGACCCACACAGTCTCATGTGTCTGCTGAATGGCTCTTTGTGGAAAAAGGTTTCATTACCTGATCTAAATGCAGATGACCAGCCCACTTTGTCTCAATGACCACCAGTCACTAACAGTGAACAGGGAAGGGTGGAGGATCACGAAGCCTTCTGCTTGCCTCCAGGGTGGGCTCCATTTAGTCACAGTGTTAAACTCTGCATACCTGCTTTGGGTCAATGAAGCTGTGGGCTGCTGGAGGATAAAAAAGAAATCATGGTAGGCTCCTTGCAGAGGAGGTGGCTTTTAAAACCAGCTGAACTGCACCTGAGTTGATGTCCCTAAAGAGAAGTGACCTCTTCTCCCAAACCAGAGCCGGGAGAAGGGAAGAGCATCCGAAGAAAAGCAAGGGATGAGAGCTTGTGCCATGCTGGGTTTGCGCTGAGGCTGCTGGGATATGAGCCTCCAAAGATCCCCAAGGGTAGACACATAAGATCTGCTCACAGTCAGGATTCCTCGGCACCTTTGACAGACTGATTTTGTGTTCCACCAGCTCAGTAATTAAAAAAAAATCAGTTCCCACTACCACCTCTACTGCCTTAGCTGCCTCCTCAGAACCAGCCACTGCCTCTTCAGAGCTGTGGCCTTTACATAGCCCAGCCAGATTCTAGCTCCTTCCTTCCTACACACAGCATGGAGACAGGCAATATTAATCATGCTGATTAGGCATGACCTCCCTTTTGTAAACTCATGTTGATAGCCTCAAGCCCATCAGTACCTGTCTCCATATTTATGGCTCCATAGAGAGTATCCAGCCAGGGGAGTGCAGGAGAGAGGGCCTGTGTGGGTATGAGTCTCCCAGGCCCAGCCCAAGGTAGCATTAACTTCTAGCAGTGATATTCAGGAATATCTTCCATAACCTCTTTTTGTCACCCTTGATGAATTACAAAACCCTCTACATGTGTGCAGAGCCTCCTCTGCATGCACTCCTCCCTAAGAAGGTATTTTAGTCCAAGAGCAGACAGCATGGGCTCTTGATTCAAATGCTGGGATATGAACCCTGCCCTGTGCTTCTTAGTAGCCTGTGGCCTTGTAGGAGTGTGAACTTCTTCATGGCTCAGTTAAATAATCTGCACATGGAAGACCAGAGATCACTGCACAGACATGGGCAGCTGCAGAGGGGTCCATGCTTAGAAAGGCTTCATGCTTGTTCTCATGCTCTGCATCCCCATCTTGCCATCCTGCCATTTATGATACTGCCTCAATGCAGACCCTTGCATTTCTGTTCTGCACCAGGCCCTGTTAAACACTGTGAGCATCCTGAAGAGAATGTCTTTTTCACAGAGCTAATGGGATAGACTCGTGTACTGAAAGTCCTGCAATAGCTAACATATAAAAACTCTTAACAAACAAATATACTGAGCAATACCATTTATTTGATCCTATAACTGAGAATATAAGTCTACTAGCAAAGTGGCTGTAGATGTTCAGAGTGGCGAAACCATTAAGTAACCATCTAATTTAGTTCAACAAATAGCCATGTATTTGCCCACCCATTCAGAGCATATATGTGGGGCTCTGGCTATATACACCCACAGGCTTGGGGAAAACTGTGGAGAACAAGATGGGCTAAGCAGTGTTTACATCCACATAGTTGATCTCATCTTCGAAATATTAGTTCATCCTCCAAGAAACCTCATTGTGAAATAGTGGAGACCCTACCCTCAGAGATCATGCCAGCCAGCTCATCCCAGACCATAGCTGAGGCCAAGGTGCCATCTAAGTTTTAGGTCATGTCCTAACACCTTTGGGGAAATTTCTAGACCTAGACTTGAAGTCTGGTCTACTCACCCTGGTCTGACTACAGTGCCAGTGAGAACTGCCAGTGAGAACTTCATGTGAAGGCATCCCAAAGAGTGAGCTACTAATACTGCATTTAACTTTGTTTCCTGAGAAAGGGAAACACCAACTATACAACTATACAGATGCTTTTGTGAAATGGATTAAATAAACAACAAAAATATGGGAAAGGGAGGGAGGGGAGGAAGGAATTAGAGGGAGGGAGAGAGAGAACATGACTCTGTGATGATGCTTTGGTCACTGACAGCCTGAATGTTCATCAACAGTGACCCCATAAGTTTTTAATGGAGCTGAAACTTCCTGTCCCCCAGTGGTGTTATAGTGCAATACATCGCTCAGGTGTTGGGAGAGGTGCTGGTATAAACAAAACCACAGGAGAAATAGCACTTGTAGTTATGTGTGATACATAATATGCAGTAATAAACTGTGCTGTCAAAAAATAAAACTACAAAATAGCCTCTGGCAGATCTTCAGGAGAGTCCCAAAAGAAGCCATTGCTGTCTTAGTTTTCTGTTTGTTCCTGTGACAAAACACTCAGGCAGAAGCACTTTAGGGGAAGAAGGGGCTTGTTTGGCTTATCTTCCCAGGGCATGGGCCATCACTAAAGTCAGGGCCAAAACTCAAGCACGGTTTTAATCAGAAATCATGAAGGAAGACCTCTTTCTGGCTGGCCCAAAGCCTCATACTTAGCTGACTTTCTTATATAGCCCCAAATCACCTGCCTAAGGATGGTACTGCCCCCAGTGGACTGGGGAGTCCTACATAAACTGTCCATCAAGACACTCCCCCCACAGACACATCCACAGACCAATCTGATCTAGGCCATTCCTCAATCCAGGCTTGCCTCTCTGATGAGGCTAAGCTTATGTCAAGATGATGATTAAAGATAACTAGGACAGACAGACAACTGTTCTCTTGATGGGATTTGAGAACCAATTCGCAACAGGGAATTCATGCCTGGTTCTATTAATGTTATCAAAACATATGGCTCGAGGAGTGGTAGACCCAATGGGAGGTCCCACTGATACTATTTAGGTAAATGGTGATGTTGCCAAATTGCCTTCCAAATATTTATATTTTTATCCACATACTCATGCTGCCCTTAACTTTTGTCAGACAAGTTTTACTGCAAGCACTGGCATCTCCCAGCTACATCAACCCTGGGCATACCCCCAAGGGACTATACTGCAGAGATCACATCCCTGTGCATTGATGCATTATTCACAGTAGCAAGGGAATAGGACCAGCCTAGATGTCCATCAACAGATAATGGATAGCAGAGATGTGGAACATATATCCAATGGAATTTTATTCAGGTAGAAAGGGGAAAATTACAAAATGTGCAGGAAAATGAATCAAACTGGAAAACACTATATTAAGCAAGGCATCCCAGACTCAGAAAGACAAACACCATATGTTCTTTCTCATGTGTGGATCTTAGCCTCTAACTGTTCAACATGTGCACCCAGGTGGTGGTAAATATGGGTACATGCTTTAGAACATGAGTGTACACACCAGCTGTGACTGTGCTCCAAAACTGCTTGTATGTGAACATGGGCAGGAAACCAGAAAGCAGCCCACCAGGGAGGGAAGGGTGAGAGCCTTTATGAAGGGGCCCTAAAACACCAGGAAGCAGGGATACTGGTGATGAAAGAACATGGTAAGGCACAGAGATGAAGGGGAATCAAGGGCGTGGAGAATCTCCCAACCAAGTGAAATATATGTGAAGCCTCCACCTACTACTATGTAAACTAACTTAAAAATAACTAATAATTTTAAAAATGGGGCTTATGTCAGAGTACAGTAGACACCTGAACACCCACATTTATTCACTATAGTCACTTACAGAACCAGCCTAGGTAGTTCTATAACTTTCCATCAGCAGGAGGATGGATAAAGTGTAGTATATATGCACAGATGAAGTACTGTTGATCAACAAAGCACAAAGGCTAAGGAAATGGTTCACTGGATAAAGTGCTGCTGGCTGATTAGCCTGAGTATATAGTTGGGATCCTCAGAACTCATGTAAAATCCAGGCACAGAAGCATGTGTACCCAGAATCCCAGGACATTCCTTTGGGGAATGAATATCTGGAGGCTTGGGGACCATCTACTTTGGTGAGAACAGCAGTGAACAATGAAGGACTCCGTGTCAAACAAAGTGGAAGGTAAGGACCAGTGCCCAAGGCCTCCACGCCCATTCACATGCATGCACGCGTGGGGACACACATGTGCCACACACACACACACACACACACACACACACACACACACACTGACAGGAAAAGAACAAAATCATGTTGTTCTCAAGAAAACAAATAGAAATCGAGATTATCATGTTATGCCAGGCTCAGAAAAACATACATGTTTTCTCTCATATGTAGAACCAAGTTTTTAAAGAGCATGAAAATAGAAGGGGAGCAATTTGAAAGAGGAAGCACACACCACAGTAGGGCATCACTCTGTAGAGGCTTATAGCCTACAAGCAATAGGTTGTACCATATAGTGCAGGTATGTAGAAGCCTAGAGTATCTAGGTATGTTTAAACATACCCGATAAAGTATGCACAAGTAAATCACCTAATACTGTATTTTTCAGAAATTATCCCCATTATTAAGTGTATTTATATTCATGATGTATACATGGATTCATATTATATGGATGTATGCAGCATACAGACATATACATGCATATACCTTATATAAACAGGTAAGCTCATGGCTGTGTGAAATGCATGCATACTCATATATAGTGGCTTATGTATGAGCACACATACATAATGCATACTCATGCATATATAACAAGTATTTTTCTGTATTCTGTAGTTTTCCTCAACTTCCTTCCCAGGGAGTGTTCTCTGTGACTGCTGTAACAACCACCAACTTGGTGGCTTAAAACAAGAGAAATCTATCTTCTAGCTGTAACAAAAGGCAAAAGTCTGAAATGGAAATGTCAGCAGGACCAGGCTGCTGCACAGCTTCTAGGGGAGCATCTTTTCCAGCTGCTGGTGGTGCACCAACTCATTGCCACATCCCCCAAGCTCCGCCTCCATGCTCACAGTGTTGCCTCTTCTATCTCTAAACACTGTCTTGGTCCAACTCTCCCAAGAATACTTTGGACCATATGCTGGACACTCCTGGATAACATAAGGTTAACTCCTGTTCTGGTTTCCATGTAAAATGTCCCCATGGGTTTATGTGTTGAAACACATGGTTCCCAGTTGGTGTCATTATTTGGGAAGTTTGTAGAACTTTTGGAAGGTGGGACCTAGTTGGAGGAAGTGGGTCACTGAGGGGTGGGCCTAATTCCAGACCAATTTTTCTCCCTCTGCTCCTGTAAAACAAGGAGTTCCAAGACACAAGCTCCAGCTGCCACAGACCTGAGCCTCCCATATAGTCTTGCCATGCCTTCCAAGCTGGACTGCATTTCCCCCGAGCCAGGGGCCACAGCAAATCCATCCTCATTTAGGTTGCTTCTTTGAAGCCTTTCATCACAGTGACAAGAAAAGTTCCTGACACATCCAATTTCAAAGCTCTTAGCTTAGCTGCCTCCACAAGCATGCTTCCAAACAAGGACTCATTTACAAATTCCAGCAATTGGACTGTGGACTCCTTGAGTGTGATTACTCAATATCATCTGTTTTCCATGCAACACTAGAGGTACATTGACTTATATGAGTATAATTGGTCAGATGCTCATATCTGGACCACGCACTACTGTTCAGTCTAGAATAGCCGTTCTCAACCTGTGGGTGGAGACCCCCTTGGAGGTTGCATATAAGATACCCTGCATATCAGATATTCACATTACAATTCATAACAGTGACAAAATCTCAGTGTTATGAGTACTTTCCTGCCAGCCTGGTCCCAGAGCCACATCAGTCCCAAAATAACACACAGAGACTCTATTAGTTATAAAGCTGTTGGCCAGTTACTAGCGTTTCTTATTGGCTAGTTTCATCTTAAATATTAACACATAATCACTAATATATGTATTTCTACATGGCCTTATCCTACCAAGAACATCAGACTCGTGTCCTCTCAAGATCACATCACAACTCTACTGTTTCCCAGAATCCTCCAACTCTCCTAGTCACAACCATCATGCTTTCATATAGGCCAATAGTGCTTTATTCATTAACCAATAAGAGAAACATATTTACAGAATGACATCTCCCATTGTTCCAGTTACGAAGTAGCAACAAAATAATTTATGGCTGAGGGTCATCACAACATAAGGAACTACTGTATTAAAGGGTCACAGCCTGAGGAAGGTTGAGAACCACTGCCCTAGAGTCTCCCCACTCCAGTCACCTCCAAAGCCCTACTACAAAGTACCTACACCTACTGTAAACATACCTAAATAATTCCTGTTTCTCCCCTATGCTTGCTTTCCCCATCTCCCATGGTTGAGTTAGGCACTCCTGTCTCTAACATCAAAAATTAATTCTTTTCCTCTACAGTAACAGTTCCATGAAGGCAGGGATCATATGCATCCAGGCACACACCCATATTCACAGTGTCCATATCCAAAGACCCAACTAACTGTACATCAAAATATTTGAAAATCTGGATTTGCAGTGAACACATACAGATGTTTCACAAAACAACATAGTGTAGTAGCTATTTGCATAGTGTTGCCAATGTATTAGGCACTATAGGTGACCTAGAGATCATTTAAAGTATATAGGAGGATTAGCAAAGGTTCTCTGGGAATGCCCTACCATTGTATATAAAGGACACAATCATCCACAGACCTTGGAACCCACTTGACTTCAGGCCCCCAGAGATACTATGTGACAACTATACTCCTAGCAGGCACATGTCACATAACATAGATCCTGGAACTGCAGTTACCCTTATAAGCCGTATCCTTGTTTCATTTGCTATTCTTCTCTATGCCGTGTCCTTGTATGCCTCCCTAAGCCTTTTGTAAGTTAGCGTTTTAATGTTCCCAGCTGGTCTCCCAGCCCTGTGGGAATTAATAAAAATATAAGTGTAAGTATACACATTTTAAGTAGTAGAGCATAAGAGAGAAGAGTGCTATCTGCTGCAGTCCAAGTGGCCATAATCAGTTACTGCAAAGTGACAGTGAATTTTAGAGCTAAGAGTTAAGTTTACCGCTAAATGAATTTAAGGCGCACTCCATGAGATGTAGCCCATGCCTGACACTGCTAAAATGCCAAGAAACCGAAACTAGATAGGCCATGGGCCTAGGGGAAAAATAGATACTATTGCTCCACTAAAGGAATATAGCAAAAATGACTCTTAATGACATTCTGCTTTACCCATAAATCATGCCTCACTCAGCCATCATCTTACAGTAGATGGGAACAAACACAGAGACCCACAACCAGACATGTGCAGAGAGTGAGAAACTTTGGAATAGTCAGTCTTAAATGAGATGTCTCCATCACCCACCCACCCCTGCTACTCTCCACCCCTACAATCTTGGGCTTAGGGAGCTAGACAGAAGAGGAAATGGAAAAATTATAAAAGCCAGAGGGAATGACTGACACCAAGGAAACCATGTCTTCCAGATGCAGCAGGACTGACACACATATGAACTCACAAAGACTGTGGCAGCATGCACAGGACTGCACACATGCACAGGGCCTGCTCATCTATACAGGACTATACACATGCACAGGGCCTGCACAGGTTCAAGCCAGATAGAGTCCCAGAACTGAGAGGGCAAAGTGGACACAGTCTCCCATCTGTAACCAAGACACTATCTTCAGTTGGCATCCACTTGCAAATGAAAAAAAAATTACCCAGTGGAGTCTCACTGGGCATACTAGCTATACCTAAAGATAGGCCCCATGTCCAGCAGTAGATGGCCAGCACAAAGTGAATTCAGTTGGTGTTTTTTGGGGACATTTTTTGTCTTATTTTGCTTAGTTTAAACATTTTTTCTGTCTTTTTGCTTTTATCTTATGGTCCCCAATTTTGTTATAGGTTTTGTTTTGTGTGTGAGTGCATGCATGTATGTGCACGCATGTGTGTGCATTTCTTGTGCTTTCTCTTATATTCCTTTTTTAAAATTCTGTTTTGTCTGCCTGTTTGTTTTCCAAAGAGAAATAGGAAATGTAGAATGTGGTGGGGGTGGGGGGGAACTTTGGGAAGAGTTGGTGGAGGGGAAACCATGATCAGAATGTATTACATGAAAAATTATTTTCTATTTAAAAACAATACTAAAATTAGGTTGTTTTTAATCAAATGTTTATATAGAGCAAAGATTAGATTTAAGTTAGTTTTCTTTTCTCCTTCACACACAATTTAGAATTCCTTAAAATATGCCCTATCTTCCCCCTCATGCCAGTAGACCTGATAGTTAAGCTAACACCTTCAAGATTCTAAACTGTTGAACAAAAGTGTTTTTGGCACTTATTTGAATAAATATAAACTCCCAACTTTTAAAAAAAAATGTAATAAAAGAGTTAAGTTTTTAAGAGAGCCTTTTTCGGTATTGTCAAGCCTGAGGATTTCCTTATGACACTAACAGCTTTTGAAACTCTGTATTTCAGGTCAAATTTGAAGATCAGACTCTCCCTGCAGAAGACATGAGGTTCAGAGGAATGGTGAGTATGGCTTTTAGCAGATGAGCCAGTGAAGACTGAAAAACAGCTGTGAAGAACAGGCGAACTGTAGGATAGACAAGGACTAGAGCCTCTTCGTATTTTCTTTCCATTGTTTTACATTATTTCCAGGCATTTTGCAAATGGGGGTTGATGCTTAAAGAGTGTGGATGTGCAGTGGCTTGTCTACGTGTTTTCTCTGATCATGGCTGGTTCAGCTCTAAGCACTTCCTTCTGCTAACAACAGCACAGCACAAGATGTGCCTGGATGATGCTATTGGATTTAGACCATCTGGTCTACCAAGGTTTCAGCAATAAATGGAAACTAGTAAACCACATTGAATTCACCTGCTCTGAAGAGTTCCTGCATGGCCAGGGGAGCCACCCTATAACAGATCATAGGGGGGAAAAATGTCTTCCAGCCCTAACAGTTATCCCAGATAAACAAGAACAAGCAAGAGACTTATAGGTGATTCTGAATGTCTCAAATTCTTAAAACCACCTACAAGAGTCTCCTGGGAGAAGATAGAAAAGTGCCACTGAAACAAGACCTTTTAAAGGGAAGAAGAAATGGCACATTTGACAAGGGTCACCTAGTCTGGCTCCTATGATGACAGCATTGCAGCAGTATTAATATGTACCAGGAGCTGCAAATGGTTGCAAATATGTACATAAATTCCTTGACAAGATGTACTATCTCACACCATCTGCCACTTTCAGCAGTTATGGGCTGCATGTTTGAAAGCGTTTTGAACCACTTTTCACTTTATAAGGAATTGAGCTTCACATGGACTTTTTTAAAAAAAATCTACCACCAGAGCAGTTCCTTGGGATTATTGTGTTAGTGACCTTAAGGGGTATGGAAGACACAGGAGAGTAAACTAAAATTGCTAAGAATGTCTATATATACTGTGCTAGTCCACTTTGGGAACTAACTTGGGGTTCTCTCATGTACTTGTTGGCACATGCATGAGGGAAGGTATTCCCACATGCAAATCATGTGCACATCACCTGAGTGTGCTCAGGGAGAAGTGTTTTCACGTGACATGGTCCCTACTCTTAACTACTCTGTGTCAGGAAACTCAAGATCGGTCAGTTTTGGAAATCACTATTCCAGCACTGGATTTTTAAAAATACACCAATCCGGAGCTTCCTAAGATCTGAGGATGTAAACCTGATCCAGGCTTGCTGCATTTCTCACTGAAAAAAAAAAAAAAAAAGAAAAGAAAAGAAAAAAAGGAAAGAAAATAAGAAAATGTAAAGAAGAAAGAAAAAAAACTTGTAAACTTGTTTTTCTTCTTCTTCTGTTAAATTTTGGCTTCACACCTGTAGCACTGAACCCCGATCTAAATACCAGGCCTTCTTTCAGACTCTTCCCAATTCCACAAAACTGTCCCCCCTTGGTAGTCTGGTGGAAACATGATGAGGAAATTCAAACTAACCTTGATTAGTGGATGCATGAGGTCCCTGGTGTGGATTCTACAATTAACAGTAGTACTTTGTCATGTTCCTCTAGAGCTGACTCCTCTTGGCAACAGTTCTTCCAAAACATCAGCCTTGGGGCCCAAGTAACAGTATGGACTAAAGGAAGATAATTTCTCTCATTAACACAAAGAGCGTGAGAATCAGCCAAACTGGGACTGCATGCTCCCCAAAAACCCGAGAAGCCAGTTGCAACTACATATTGGGGACAGTAACACAATGAGACTTTTTTTTTGTTTAAGCCTAGATGTCCCTCCCTCAATAGAAAGGCACCTGAAGTCACACTAGCCAAATGTACAGACCTGAAAGATTTAACACAAACTTCTAAATGTGCAAATAGTAGAGCAAGACTGTTATCTGTGAAACCTCCAATGTGTCTGTGGTTTGGGTGTCAAACTAGGCTTCAGCCTATCTGTGTCCACCAGGGTTCAGTCTGACTGACTTCTCTAAGCCTAAGCCTGACTGAATCCACCCGGGCTCAACCTGGCTGTGTCTACCAGGCCTCAGCCTGACTGTGTCTGCCAGAATGTAAGATAGGTGTGTTCTGTATTATGTAGGTTCCAAAAGCTCAGGGGCAAAATTCAGCAGACTTCCTGAGTCAGTGCGCATGAGTGCAGTTCATTTCAGTTACTCAGAGGCAAAGACAGTGGAGCAGCCATCACCTTGAGTCTCATTGTTCACTTTACCAAGAGAAAAAGAACCTCTTGTGGTGATTTAATATTTACAATCTAACAAAACTTGCCTGGAGATCAAAATGCAAAGCCAGCCATAGCCATAGAAGTCAGGTAGTGGTGGCACACACCTTTAATTCCAGGACTCAGGAGACTGAGGCAGATGGATTTCTGTGAGTGCAAGGCCACCCAGGCCACCCAGGACTACATGAGAATGAATCAGCCTAAAAGAGAAACAGAGCTGGTGCCTGTAACCCCAGCAGTAGAGAGATATAAAAGATAGGAGCAGACTCTCATAGTCTGGCAATTAGTCTATAGATACATTGAGGTCAGGATCACCCCAGCCTTGGTAGAGTATCCAGCCATGTTAAGGAGAGCATAGCAGCCTGAGATTTGGTGAGGAGCAATGTAGTCTGGAGATACAATCTGAGATTCCGTGGATGGGGTCACCCTTTCAGTCTGAACATTGGTAGAGGGGAGAGTTCTATGGTGGCTTGGCCATTTTGCTTCTCTGATCTTCATCTTGAACCCTAATATCTGTCTCTGTTTTCATTATTCGTGCTACAAGCTCTGACCAGTTTTGCACCAGGAAGAAAATAGTCCATCCCATCAAAGACAAAGACTACTTTCATTTCCAGATCCACTGACTAGATAGGTTAGCCCCATACAACCATTCTACAAACAAGGGCCATCCTATCACATGCCTAGAAGACAGAGAACCTGGTCCCTTGTCAGGCTTACTTGAAGATTATTGCATTTGTTTAAGGTGTGCCCTGTACTTCCTCCACTCCAACCACAGAATGTTGAGCTGGTCTGAGAAAAGGTTAAGTGTGCTGCTCACTCATTTCCCAGCCTCCCAGAATCCTGGAGACAATCAGACACAGCAGGGAGTCTAGTCAAGCAGGAACTCCTTTATTGTCTCACAGGGAGTATCTTTAAAAGGAAAAAAAAAAACATGAGGGGGGCACACGACAGCTAGCCAATGGTTTTATAGGTCACCTAGGCATCCTACATTTTACCTAGTGAACACAAGCTGTTCTTGCAGTGACCTCATCTGGGTTGGTCTAGGCAACCAATCATCTTTTTTGTAAACAACTCAGCGCCATCTTGCTCATGTGCCCTGCACTCCAGTGTATTCCACAGCAGTTCTAAAAGTCAGAAAGCAGTTTGACCAGATTCTTTGAATTCCCAATGCCACAGCATAAACAAGCCTTGGGCCCATTTCACAGCATAGACGGTCCTGACAGGTTCTTCAGAGTAACAGAAAGTAGCAACGATCAAAATGAACCAGCGCTCCATGGAGCCTTCTGCCCTCCATCCTTGTTTGTAAGCAATGACCTCTGCAGAGCGCCTTTCGTATCGTCTCTGTTCTCGACTTTCATTCTCATACATTCCCAATGCTTCTCTATGTCCTCCTCTCCCAGAATCGATGTTTTATTCAGATGGAACAGACATTCATCTCAAGAGCATTGTTATAGAAATTACTGAGTAAGGCAGTGGGAAGATCAGCTTAGCAACCCCAGTTCTTTCATTTTATGAATGACAAAACCATGACCCAGAAAAGAATGGTCTTTTCAAGCTCATAGTCAAGTGTCCTCACTTGCAACCCAACCCACTCCCCCATTAATCCATGTGTCATGGTGAAGAGCCCAGAAATGGGATCTATTTTGCCCAATATGCAGGGGTAAAAATTAAGTAGCACTATTAGTGTGAAACACGGTGAAGAGGGAAGATGGGAGTTGAAAGTCAGTGGCATTTAAACAAAACTGGGGGGGGTGCTTTTTCACATTTTAGATTCCCAGAAGTCATGTTTGCTGAAGCTGCTGGTCTGCCCCCTCATTCTCTCCTTCCTGGCTTCTTTACTGACACACAAAATTGTTGCAGGATACCCTGCTCGGACACCCCTTGGGAGAGTGAATGAGAAGAGCCAGCACCAACCTACTCTGGCACCGGGAATCAGTGAGTACCAAAGCCTATTGCAGACTCATTTATTAAGGAAGTTAGGCCTGCCTTTATACCCCCTCCCAAAGTCCCATTGGCTCATGCGGCTGACTCTGACTCTTTCCTCATTGGTGTCTCTGGGTCAGGTGTCTCTCAGTCAGCATCTCTGGGCTTTGAGGCAGGCTTGGCAGCTTGGCTCAAGGAGGAAGTGCCTGCTGCTGCTGCGCATGTGCATGCTCAAGCCACAGTTTCTCCTAAACAAAAAGGTGTGAGTTCAGCCATGACACCAGGCTGTGAACCCATTTCACTGAACACTCCACACAGTGAGGTCATCAAGGAAAATGATCACGGACTCACAATTTCTGAAGAGGAAAGGGGAAGAAAAACATCTGCACAGCACCACACACACACACACTTGCCAACAAGCTTTGCCATGAATAGTGTGTTCCCTGAGAGCAGCATTCTTATTTATATTCATAAAATCCGTTCCCAAATCAAACAATAAATAATATCCCTGGCCTCAGCCACCCATTCTTCACAAGCACAAATTCCAATTTAACCTCTCTTCTAGCTTGTTGATGTTTGACAGATATTTAAAGTAAATATCAGTCGTAGAGAATAACCTCATAATCTCAAGGAAGGTTAGAGTCATGCAAATAATAACACAAGAGTGAGGGCTGACAGATAAAGGCAATATCCTGAAACCTGTCATTCTAATGATGTTATCCCTTGATTACTGTGTGTGTGTGTGTGTGTGTGTGTGTGTGTAATGGTGTCACAGCTTTCAGTGGATGGGCCCAGGCATTATAAAGGAACAAGTGCTCTTGTCAATTAGAGCAGCTATTAATACTAATGGTGCTTTAGAGTTCTCACTAACAGCAGTATAGGAGACCTTAATTAGTACACCCCAGTTCACAGATATATGATGAAATCTGAGGTGCTACAGACACCAGTCTGATAACTAGCCCAGTTGTGATGAGGACTGGCTCAGAGACAGAATTTTAAGTACCATACAGAAAAGAAAAATTAGCATTTGTCAGTCTCCCATTGCAAGGAGAGTGAGAGGAGCTGCCCAACTACAGAACCAGGGCCAAGACACATAAAGCCCCTGGAGCCCAGGGTGTCTTGCTTCCCAAGCCTTTTGGTGAGTGGCAGGCCCTCCAAGTGCTGTCATTCTGGGTGAACACAGCCAGGAGCTTGTAAAGCACTTGCCATGCATGCAGAAGGCCCTAGGTTCTATCCCCAGCTCCACAGAAAAGAAAATAAAAGAACTTGTGTTGAGTTTGGTTGATGATGTGCACCAGTGGCCCAGCCTCTTAAGCCCAAGAGCTCAGAGCCAGCCTGTACAATGTAACAAGACCTCATCTCTTAAAATATAAAAAGATAAATCGAGAAGAATAAGCATTGAAATGGAGTAGGAGAGGGTTGACAGATTAATACTCATGCAACTAGATGATTTCATTCCAAATTTGAAAGAGCACGCATGCGTGCGCGCGTGCGCGCGCACACACACACACACACACACACACACACACACACACACACACACACACACACACACACACCCATTTATTTAGCTGCTATTCAACTGCATGGTGCTATGCAAAGTGAGCTAAACATGCCTGATGCCTAGACAGGGCTTCCTCTCAGTTCCTCTGGTAAAGCCTTCCTTTTGGGAAATTTCAGAAGACCAGCACACTGTTGCCAGAGGGCTAAGACCAATCTTGAATTTGCATCAAGACTTTTGTACAATTGAGTAAGAGAGTTTTATCTACTTGGCTTCTTTACTATGCTATGTGTTTCTCTGCCCACACTTGAATTCAGGGACTTGCCCTGGGAATCCATCAGTGCTCCCACACTCTCAAAATATAAGACCTTCTCTTCCTCTGACTGGCCATTCAGGGCTCAATATTGTTAGTCCTTGGGGACCATAGGCTGCTCAGAGTAAGGCCAAAGGTTTGACCAGTGATGAGAATCAGGAGGTTGAATAGCCTGAACCACTCATTTTACTAGTCTGGGCTGCTGTTCCCCAACTCTCAAAAGAAGGTACCAATTGTAGGCCCCATCCCTACCCCTGTCTTTCACAGAATGCTATAGAAGGAAAGAAAATGAATTTCCTTGGAGAGAAGGGAGGTGTTGATCAAAAATCAGATACTGGGTTGATGTGTTAGCTACTTTTTGTCTTGCTGTGGCTTAACAAAAGCAACTTCAGGAAGGAATGACTTATTTTGGTACATGCTTTGACAGTACATTCCATCACAGCCAGGAAGACATGATCATAAGAGAGGCTCTGGTTGTGGCCACAGGAGCTAAGATGGTTGGTCACAGTACATGCACACCAGGGAGTACAGAGAAATAAATGGTGGGGCTCCATGTACCTCCTCCTTCTTCTATTCAGTATTCAACTCCAGCCCATGAGATGGGACTGCCTAGGTTTAGCAAAGATCTTCCATTTCAGTTAAACCTCTGGAGAAACACCTTCACACAGGTCCAAAGAGCTGTCTCCTAGGTGATTCAAACCATCTCAGCTAGTCAGTGTCAGCTGTCTACTCAGGAATGGGAAGGGACAGGACCATGAGTTCAAGGACAGCCTGGGATAGGTGACTAAAATTTTTAAAGGAGCTGAGAATGTAGCTCAGTGCTAGAGCTACATTCTTGCCTAGCATGCTCCAATAGCTGAATTAAACTCCCAGTACCACAAAATGACAATTAAAGAAAAATAAATTGGATGTTATTAATAGTTATTAAATAAAGGAGAAGTTAAGAAAGACTTAACATATGAGAAGAAAAAAAAGGGGTGGGAGAAAGGGGATAGTCCTCTAAATAGAAGACACTCCAAATAGCTTCAAAATGCAAGGATCCCATGGAGACGGAGACATGCACGTGTGAATGTGGGAGGCTGTGTGCCCGCAGGTATGTGCGCCTGCATATATAATAGAAGAACCCTGCCAAGCAAGGGGAAAGCAGGGAGGGACCTGAGCTGGAAGCCCAGAAACAGCTCTTTGTGTGTGGAAATTGAAAGAACCCAAAATCTCCAAATTCAAACCTGTCTGACTGGGTAGTCAGGAAGATATTTCTGTCAAGATCAGAGGTTAGAACATTTTTTAACATAGCACTCTGTTAGCCTACTTTCAAGTTCTCAAATATTTAGGTATGTGGCCCATAGACCTCTCCAGCCTCATAAAAAAGCCAAGCATGGCCTAGACTCCAGGGTCTTGGGAAACTCCGAAGTAAACCCAGTTATAGAACCCTTCCTAAGGCATGGTATCTCAGAGCCTTGATGTGATGAACCTAATCAAGTTTTGGGGGATTACAGCTGGAGGGGATTGTGGAAGCGTTCTTAACATCTAACTGGAAATGCTCAGAGGTTAATGAGCGCTGTTGTAGGAGCTTGGGAGGTAAGAATGCTGAATGTTAGTATCCTTTGCCATTCAGACGTCTTTAGGTTTCATGAAATCTCATTCATTAACTGTTGCTCTTTGTGCCTGTGCTATTAGTGTCCTGTTCAGAAAGTCCCTGTGCCATTCTGCACTTCCTCTTCTTTTAGATTCAGTGTATCTGGCCTTATGTTAAGGTCCTTGAGCCATTTGAAGTTGAATTACATACAGGGTGTTAATAAATATGGGTCTATTTGCGTTCTTGTACATGCAGCCATCCAATTTGACCAGCACCATTTGTTCAAGATGCTGTCTTTTTTCCCCAGTGTATTTTTGGCTTCTTTGTCAAAAACCAGGCATCCATGGATGTAAAGACTTCAGTGTGATCCCATTGGGCAACGTGTCTGTTTTCTGCTAATACCATGTTATTTTTATTAGTACAGTGCTGTAGTGCAACTTGAACTACCTCCAGTAGCTCTTTTGTCATTCAAAATTGTTTTAGCTAACCTAAGTTCTGTGTTTCAATATGAATCTGAAAATTGTTTTCCAATTTCTGTGAATAGCTGTATTGAAATTTAGATAGGTATTGTGTTAAATCTGCTCATAGCTTTTGGCAGGATAGCCATTTTCACTGTATTGTTCCTACCGATCCATGAGCATAGAAAAGCTTTTTAATCTTCTGATATTCTCTTCAATTTCTTTCTTCGATGTCTTAAAAGTTTTTATTATACTTGAATCCAGGACAGCTAGAGCTAGATAAATAAAAGAAAGAAAGAAAGAAAGAGAGAGAGAGAGAGAGAGAGAGAGAGAGAGAGAGAGAGAGAGAGAGAAAGAAAAGAAGGAAGGAAGGAAGAAAGAAAGAAAGGTCTATAGGTATTCCAAGACATTTTTTGAGGCTATTGTGAAAGGCATTGTTTCCCTGGTTTCTTTCTTAATCTGTCATAGGTATATGGTTTGATCGTAGGAGGGCTACTGATTTTTCTGAGATAATTTTGTATTCTGCTACTTTGTTAAAAGTGTTTGTTGATTTGTTCAGCTGTAGGAGTTTCCCGGTGGAATTTTTAGAGTCACATGTTTACAATCTTATCATCTGCAAATAAAAATCCTTGGATTTTCTTTCCTATTTGTCTTCCCCTGATCTCCTTCTGTTGTCTTATTGCTATAGCTAAGACTTCGCATACAATATTGAGTAGATATATAGTAGAAGTTCTTTGAGTTTTTCTTCATTTAGGTTCCTGTTGACTGTGGGCTTGCTGTAAACTGCCTTTGTTATGTTGAGCTATGGCCCTTGTATTGCTAATCTCTCCAGGTCTTGTATCATGAATGAGTGTTGGATTTTATCAAAGGCTTTTTCTTCAGCTAATGAGATAATCATGTGATTTTTGTCTTTCAATCTGTTTATGTGGTGTATTGCAGACATTGAATTACAAGTTGAACCATTCCTGCATTTCAGCCTCCTTGATCATGGTGGGTAATCTTTTCATGTGTTCTTGCATTCAGTATTCAAGTATTTTAAGAATTTCTATTCAGGCATGAAGGTGCATACCCTTAATCCTAGCACTCAAGGAGACAGGCAGGTGAATCTTTGTGATCTCCAGGACATCCTGTGCTAAGTTGAGAGACACTGTCTTAAGAGAAAGAGAGAGAAGAAGAGAAAGGGGGGGGATGGAAGAATTTTTTGCATCTATGTTCATAATGGATATTGCTCTATAGTTTTGGGGGTTTGGGTCTTTGTATTGTTTAGGCATTATGGCAATAATGGACTCACAAAAAGTATTTGGAAATGTTCTTTCAGTTCCTATTTTGTGGAATCACTTGAGGGCTATTGATGTTTGTTCTTCTTTGAAGGTCTGGAGGTTTTCTGCTCTGAATCCATCTGTGGCTGGGTGATTTTTACTGTTGTTGATTGGTAAACTTTTAATGGCTGTTTCTATTTCATTCAAATTTATGAGTTGTTTAAACTGTTTATTTGATCTTGACTTGATTTTGGTAGCTCATATATATCAGTAAAATTTCTCTTAAATTTTCCAGCTTAGTGGAGTAAGGCTATTTTAGTTTTTTGAGTATGGAGTTTGGTTTTTTGTTTGTTTGCTTTGGTTTTCTGGTTCTTCTGACTCTCTAGATTTCATCGGTATCTATTGCAATGTTCTCCATTTCATCTCTAATTTTGTTAATGTGGGTAGTCTTTGTCTTTTTGTTAATTTGGCTGAGGGTTTGTCCAACTTACTGATTTTTCTTAATGAGCAACTCTTCATTGACTTTTTTTCCGTATTTTTGTTTGTTTGTTTGTTTGTTTGTATTTCATTGACTTCAGCCCTGAGTTTGATTATTTCATGGCATTTACTCTCTTTGGATACCTTTTTTTTTTCTTTTTGTTCTAGATCATTCAGGTGTGCCTCTAAGTTGCTAATATAAGATAATATGAGATAGCCTTTTTTTTGTTTTGTTTTGCTTTGTTTTAATGTAGGCACTTAGTACGGTGGAATTGCCTTGTAGAACTGCCTTCATGTGTCCCTTATATATTTTGCATATATTTTGTTTTCATTTTTACTCAATTCTAAAAAGTTTTCATTTCTTGTTCTGGACTATTCCTTTATACTGTGTGAAGATGTATCATTGTGATTGGCTTAGTAGAGCTAAATGGTCAAAAGCTAGGCAGAAGATATAGGTGGGACTTCTGGGGACTGAGAGCTGTAGGAAAAAGAAAGAAGGAGTCACCAGCTGGATTCAGAGGGAACAGACATGCAGTAGGAGAGATAAAAGCCAGGAGTCATGTGACAACATACAGATGAATAGAAATGGGTTAATTTAAGTTACAAGAGATAGTGAAAGAGACAATGGGACACGCCTAAGCTGTAGGCAGAGCTTTCATAATTAATAAGTCTCCATGTCATTTTTTTGTGAACTGGCAGCCCAAAGAAAAATCTTACAATTTCCTTCATTTTCTGTCTTGACTCATTTTTAATTCAGCAGTGAGTTCTTCTGTTCCCTGTGTTTGTGTAGTTTCTGTTGTCGACATCCATGGTGGTCAGATGGGATGCAGGGTTATTTCAATTTTCTTAGATCTCTTGAGAATTACTTTGTTTCCAAATGTGTGGTCAATTTAGAAGAAAGTTTGTGAATTGCTAAGAAGGTATATTCTTTTTGGGATTGGGTGAAATGTTCTGTAAATATCTACTAGATCCATTTCAGTGATGATGTTATTTAATTCCAGGATTTCTCTGTTTAGTTTTTGTCTGAATGACCTTTTTAGTGGTGACAGTGGGGTATTAACATTGACCGCTGTCACTGTGTGAGAGTCAATGTGTTATTTTAGTTATAGCAGTGTTACTATTAGGAACTTAGGTACACTTGTGTTTGGTGCATAAATGCTAAGGATTACAATATCCTCTTGGTGGGTTTTTTTGGTTTTTTTTTTGTTTTTGTTTTTGCTTAATTAGTATATAGTGTCCTTCCCTATATCTTCTGATTCGTGTTGGTTTGAAGTCTATTTTGTCAGATATAAAATGGCTATACTTGCTTGCTTCTTGGATCCATTTGCTTAAAATACCATCCTTTCACCCTGAGGTGATAGCTATCTTGATAGTAAGGTGAGAGTTTCTTGGATGCAGGAAAGAAATGGATCCTGTCTTCTAATCCAGTCTGTTAGTTTGTTTCCTTTTATTGAGAAATTGAGACAATTAATATAGAAAGTTGTCAGTGATCATTGTTTATTGATACCCGTTAGTTTGTTGTGGTATAAGTTCTCCCCCTTTTGATTTATTGCTCTGGGATCATTTATTCCTCCTTTCTTCTTGGGTGTGGTTAGCCTCTTCAGGCTGAAGTTTTCCTTTTGTAGAACTGAATTTGGAGATAGAAAGTATTTAGATTTGGTTTTATCATGGAAAGGTTTGTTTTCTCCATCAATTATGAGTGATAGTTTTGCTAGGTATAGTAGTCTGGATTGGCATCTCTGATCTCTTAGAATTTGTAAAACATCTATCAGACCCTTCTGTCTTTCAGAGTGTCCATTGAGAAGTCAGTTGTTATTCCAATGGGCCTGCCTTTAGATTTGTCTTTTCCCCTTGAAGCTTTTAATATTCTTTCTTTGTTCAGTACATGTAGTGTTTTGATTATTATGTATTACAAGGAGCTCGTTTTCTGGTGCTGTCTGTTTGGTGTTCCATAGGCTTCTTGTACCTTGATAGATACTTCCTTCTTCACGCTGAAGAAATGTTCTTCTATTGCTTTATTTAAAATATTTTCTAAGCCTTTAATCTGGGTTTCTTCTCCTTCCTCTATTTCTATTAATTTTAAATTTGGTCTTTTCATTTGCATTTTGCCAGGTATAGTAGAACATTCCTGTAATCCTGGCATTCAAGGAGATGAATAAAAAAAAAATCATGGGTGAGAGTTAAAGGAAGGAAATAAAGAAGGAAGGCATATTCTTATAATCACATTACTCAGTAGCCCAAGGCAGAAATAATTCTAATTCAGAGTCAACCTATGCACCATAACAAGACTTCATTTCAAAAACCCTTTTTAAGAGAAAAAATAACAATGAACAGATCCATCCAAAAGCAACATTAAGAAACTTAAGCAGCTGGGTGATGGTGGCACATACCTTTAATCCCAACACTTGGGAGGTTGAGGCAGGTGGATCTCTATGAGTTTGAGGCCATCCCCATCCTGGTCTACAGATCAAGTTCCAAGACAGCCAAAGCTACACAAAAGAAATTCTGTCTCAAAGAAAGAAAGAAAGGAAGGAAGAAAGAAAGGAAGAAAAGAAGAAAAGAAGAAAGAAAGAAAGAAAGAAAGAAAGAAAGAAAGAAAGAAAGAAAGAAAGAAAGGAAGGAAGAAAGAAAGAGAAGGGTAAGAATTTAATTTGTTTGAATTTTCTTTTTTAGGCATGCCCAAAGGTAATTATGATAAAATCTATATCTGCATAAATATTATAAAACTTAGTAAATAGAAAACAAAAATTCTAAGTGTTGTAAAAAGAATGATTTTGTGCTTTATTTGGTCCAATTTGTCTTTCTTAGTTGAAGTTATGTATTTAGTGACTGCCAGTTTAAATTGTAATTAATAGAATAATATGCAAAATTTCCCAGATACCCTCTAACCCAGCCTGTCACATGAGATCCCCATATTCTGGAATATGTTTTGAAAAGGCTCCATTTGCATTATGATATAGAATACTGAACCAGGAAACTAAATGGTCTTCAATGCACCAAACCCTTCATATCACTAGTATGCTTTTAGTGATGCATCCAACATTATTACAGATGTTATACCAAAGGAAACTAAGAGCCAGAAATGCTATATGCCCAATGACAGAGTTTTGAAATGTGTGACACAAAAGGTGTCACATAGAAGGCAAACCTTCCTTTCTATTTGATTTCTACAATCTCTTAGTAATTGGTAACAGATGGAGAATATTAAGAGGCACCAAGGCACCGGAAGGCAGACACACAACCCTCTGGAGAAGCAGGGTCCAAATTGAGGGTTCACTACTATAAAGCAATGGTGAAAACTCTGGAGGTGCTGCCTGGGATGGAGCATGGTTGTCAGCTAAGAGAGACAGGCACCATAGGAACAAACTCCTACATTAGCACGTTCAAAGCTCTCCTCCCTTGGTTTTCAAAAAAAAAAAAAAAAATTGAGAAAAGGAAGCTGAACATGTGATAAATGTCACTATAAGCTTCCATCTTTATTATGATGGATGCTGAGCATACCCAAAAGTGCTCCAGTCTACCATTTTAACCTTTTGAGCATGTGTCTTATGTCCATGCCCAGGAATGCCTTCTGCCTTTCCTTCTTGAGCTGACCTTAAACTGGCACACTCAGCATTATACATCCTAAACTGAGCATGTTAAGGAAGGCCCTGGTCTCCAAAGTGCTTTCCTCTGTGAAGAAGACCCACACTTATTTGGTTGGTGAGAGCACTGCTTTGGGAATAACCCTGGTGCTGTCCTTCTCTGCTATAGGTAGCCTTCCCCATTCATCTGACTTTCGTACATGTGTGTTGCCTCTGCAGTGTCAGGAGAAGCATTGTGTTGGGTTACATACCCACATGAAGTGAGTGTTTCCTGCATCCCATCTTTGGACAAATAAATAACCTATCAGTCACTAGCTTTGCACCCTTCTGGCCAAAGAATTCAAAATTCTAATAAGAGCTTTTAGGAGGAAGTTATATAGGTGGAAGGTACCATCTCAGGCTGGCCTTGAACTCAGCAATTGTACCTCAGCTTCCATAGTGCTGAGATCACTGACAAACCCACTCTGTCTGGTCAAGAGCTTAAAGATAAAGTGAGTGAAATGTGTATGATCCCTTCTTAGGGACAAGAATTGAATCCTATTAGATCACCTTGGGGAATAAGAATCCATTCCTCTTCCTGTGGTCTTCAACTATGGAGAGTGCTAGATGAGTGCCAAATCATTCTTCAAATGGTACATGTGTAGTCATGAGGTCAGTGAGTCTCATGTCTCCTTGAATCTACACTCTGTGTGAAACCCTCCCACAGCAGCTGCCATGTTGGTCATGAGACTTTCTCTGACCAACTAGTCCTTAGCAAACTTGGCTCAGGAAAAAGAGTCACATGTCATTTTTGTCTCAATTTACCTTCTCTCTTGTTGTTTTTTTTTTTTTTTTTTTGGAACCTAGCCACCATTCACCATTTCTATAAAGCCTAAATCAGCTTTCTGTAAACTGACAGCCAGTTCCAGACAAACAAGCAGAGTAATCCCAGGCAACACCCACAGATGTCTAACTCAGACTGTTGCTCCATGAAACTTGGAGCAGGAAGATGCCTGACTTTTGGGGAGGTTTTCTAGGCAGCAAGGAAAACCTTATTACATCTCATTTCACCAGCCACCTCTGCAAAAAACAGAAAGTGTAGCAATTAGTCCTCAAGGGAGAGGCACTGCCAGGAAATCCCAGAGTCCAACCCCTTCTAACAAAGCCCCTCCCAAGGGCCTGCACATCACATTATAAAACACAGGCTAGGATTCCCTGGACACCCTTCTAAAAAGAACTTTTTCATTAGGAAAAGAAAAAGAAACCTAATTTGAAGCTTTAATAACCTTCCAATTATGTTGTTTCTGTTCACATTAATATTTAATCATGATATTACTGGCCTGTTTTAGAATTGAAGTGAAATTAAGTAAAAATGTTTGATCATAAATAATTTCATTATTAAAGATAATCTTTGTTATGTATGTTCCCATGCCTATCCTTTATTAAGTTTACTTTTCATGCTGACATTTTTAAGAGCATAATTGTATGTTTTGTTCTTGGTAATATTGTTACCATGTATTAATTATGGCATCATGCCAGGCATACTAGTAATGAAATTTTTTTTTTTTTTTGGTGCTTACAGGCAGGCAATAGGCTCCATCTCTGCTTGACAACTATCAGATGATCGACTCAAAACTCTAAATTCATTCTCTGAATAACTTTTTCTCCTCCCTAATCTATCCAAAGCACCATGGGTTCTGATTTGTGAGACAAATAGACAAACAAGACAGATGGTTCATTGTCCTTTTCCATGGAAGTTTCCCATTCAATCACTGAAGGAAGGGGGCTCTGATGGGCAGAATAATGATCCTGAGATGTGACATTCTAACCCTAGGGACTTAGGTAAGTCACACACCAAAGGGACCTTGTAGATGAAATTGGCAATATAGAAGGGAGTAGCATCATTACACTGGTGAATACAGTGTAATGAGGTATCCTTAAAAAACTGTAGAGAAAGTCAGAGTAGATATGGCAACCAAAGCAGAGTCAGGATGATAGACAGTAAAGATGGATGGCTTTAAGAGTGGGAGAGGCAAGGAAACTGATCCCACTTAGAACCTCTGCAAAGGAACCCAGCCCAAATGGCACCTTGAATCATTCCAGAAAGACCCAAGTCAGACTTCTAGTTCTCAGAACTATGAGGTTCTAAATTTGCATTCCAGACTAGGAATCTATTACAGAAGTGGCAGGGAGCCCAGAACCTGGGACTCCCAACATCACTCAGGTCCAGGTGTGGCAACTCCACTCATAGGCTATGTAATAAAAAGTGAACTTCCACTTTCTCATCTATAAACTGATGACTTCTAATAAGGTTATTAGAATAATTAAATGGGATAATTTTCATAAATTGCTCAACCCAGTGGCTAACACATTCTAAGTAACTATCAAAGGCCAATTGTTATGGTACTTATTAAGCCCTGTTCTGTCACACTTGCTGTGCTTTCCCTGATAGAGAACCCTACTGCCTTTGGACAGAAACCTACAGACATTTCCTGTAGGGCATATATACATCTGTACCACTGGCAGGGGTGGAGATAGTCATGGAACCCTCCTCAAAGTATCCAGCCACTCCACCAACTCTATCTTGGGGAGGAAGATAGCCTTGGGGAGGAACTACAGTATATAGACCTGGCAAGACTTGGGGAGGAGAGCTAAATGGAAGGCACTCCATGTGGGTACAGGGAAGTCCTCATCCTCACTCAGTGAATACTTTCCAGAGGCAGACTGTAGGGGAAGGATCACACAAAGCCCTGCAAGTAACTCTTCATCCATGCTCTGTAAACTCAACAAACTCACTGATTCCCCAGAGTGAACTTAAGCATAATCATGCCTGGGACTTTAGGAGAGGGGATAGACATTGTTTATGCTTCCTCCTAGGGGTGTATTGCTGAGTAGAGTATGAGATGACGAAGAAGTTGACATTCAGAAAGGTTGAGAAGAACTGTATTTCTATCTCTGCCACTAACTGTGTAACTGTGATAAGCCTATTGACATCACTGGTTCCCAAGCCTCACCATCTACACAACAGGATGCTGTGCCAGATCAAGCAATTCTTCCAGTCTTTTCCATGATGCCTGGCCCACTGCCACCACAGCTAAGATCTGTCCACACAGGTTAGCCATTTCCTTTGGACTGTCAATAACTCCCAAATAAGGCGTCAGGCTGGCTTCATCAGAATCACTGAGAAGCCTTCTAAAATGCAAGATTTGGAGCCCTAACCTCAGAGCTGTGGTCCCAAATAGCTAGAACCTCAACTTGACTTGTGCCAAAGTCAACGTGTGTTCAGATTTGGGAACCACTACTCTGGGAAATGGTAAATGACCCAGTAGAATGTTTTGGTTTTCTGGCAATCACGTAAATAATCTCCAACATAATAAAGTGTGTGTCATCATCGGCACTTTACTCATGATGCTCACGAGCACCACCATGCGTGAGCACCACTGAGTGAGCACTCAATGCTTAGTGTGCACTCATTCATTTAGTCATCATCATATCTTAAGAATCAGCATTGAATATCTCCAGAATGATTTAATCATTTTATTAAAGCCCTCCTTGATCCAGAAATAAACTTGAATTCTGCTTTCCCTGTAGGAAAATTATCTGAGTAAATAAATTATTAAGATCAAATATAACAAAGAAGAGGAGGGAGATGAAAAGGAGGAAGAGGAAAATGAAAGACTAGGAACAAGAAGAGGGAAAGGAAGGTAGAATGTCAATACTACCTAGTTTAAAAGTTAGCTGCCTTATAGTCTTGCCTCTCAGTGATACTACACAGCTTTGTGATTGTGGAATAGCAGGCATCCTACAAACTGTGAAAAGAGTGGCACTGTCTCAGTCTGTCTTTCTCTGGGATCTGATCACCCAGAGATTTCAAAAGGGCTCGATTATGCTGCTGACCCAGCTGTGAGAAGAATGTCCATCTCAGCTGAGGTGGAGAGATCTAACCAGATCGTCTTACTATTTTCTCATCATACTTGACATCAAACATTTGCACTTTGGATAAATTATACTAGTCTATAAGCATGGAAAGATGAGGGAAGGCATGAGGGAATGAAGGAAGAGTGGAGTTTTGTTGGGTCTGGGGAGGTGGCACTTCAAGGAGGAATAGCAAGAAGGAATAGTGGGCTAAACAACACAGCAGTTCAGGTGTGAGTTAGGGCCTGAATCACACAGAGGAATCTACGCTCTTTGCTTTCTGTCCTTTCACTCTACCGTCATGGTGGGTAGAGTGTCCACTTCTGGTTTCTTACCTCATGACCACATGATAGTTTCTGGGGTGTTCCTTTCTCACACTGCAGATTCCTAAGCAGAGAGAAAACAGACCCTCCCTCACACATCTCTATGAAAACAGGTAGGAAAAAAACTCCAGAAATAGTATCCCCTCTGCCATGTTGGCCAGAACTGTGACACACAGCCACTGTCATTGATTGAATTGTATCTTCCACAATGCATGTGTTGGAGTTGAGGTAACTCAGAGTGAGACCTATGTGGGGATGATGCAGTCACTGGGAGAGACCTAAAACCCATAATGAGTCTTTTTAAGAGGGACACATATAGACTTTGTTATTTGTTGCTGTTGTATTACTGTGATGAAAACCATGACTAAAAGTAACATCAGGTTCATTTTATCTCCCCATTCCAGAGGGACAGAATCCATCATGGTAGGGAAGGAAGGGGGTGGCAAAAGGAAGGCTAAGCATGGCGGCAGGAAGCTGGCAGGTCATGTTTTCATCAACACACAGGAAGTGGGTTGCAGGAGAACAGTGGGATGAGTAGATAAATGCTCAGAGTCCACCCCCAGTTCCATACTTCCTCTAGCAAGGCTCTACCTCCCAAAGGTTCTGTAACCTGACCAAACAGAACCCCCAACTGGAGCCAAGTGTTCAAATACATGAGCACGTGGCGGGCATTTCTCATGCAAAGCACAGCAGAGATAGACAAAAAAAAATATGGACACTCAGGGAGATGGCAGACACTGATAAACCAATAATAAACTAATAAATCAAGCATGCTTGGAGACAACTTCCCACAAACCTGTAAAAAGATCCAGTCCCACTGACACTCTCATGTTACACTTCTGTCTTAATGTCACTAAAGAGCGATACCCAAAAGCAAGTGAGACACACCCCTGTGCAAAGCAGACACCCACACACGGACCCAGAAGAGACAGTGTCCAATGACGTGGTTTCTGATGGTAAGGACTTCATCTCCATGTTAATGTCACAGAAATGGAGCCTGGCCAGCTCAAAGGATAGCTGTGCTCAGTCTATATAGGAAGATGGATGGGTTTCTGGGAAAACTACACAGCCAGGCTCACCAGAGCACAGAAGTAGGGCAATCCTGGGATCTGGAGAGCAGAACAAAACCATCTTCTTATCCTGTTCTTCCACTGTAGATGGAGCTCTTCAAGTCAGAGTAGGAACCAACCCCCTGACCAGGGAAAAGGAGCGGGGCTTGTCCTGAGTCAAGTCCAGCCAAGACCAAGGTGATGTGGGGACAGCCAGTTCTCCTGTCAGAAGTGGTAGATTTATTTCTTACGTGCTTCTTTGGCCAGGAAGACATAAAAGCCCAATGTTCATCACCTTGTGGAAGGAAGATAAGAAAAACAGAAACTAGAGGCAAACAGGACCTCAGTACCTACCCTCCACCCCCAACACAGACACACACACACACACACACACACACACACACACACACACACACACCAGCAGGTCACCCCATCTCCTGGACATTGTAGTGCAGGGATGAATCTCCCAGTATCCTTCAGGAATCATTGTCTGATCTTTCTAAATTCTTCCCTCTATCTTTAAATCTTAAGCCCTCAAAGGACCAAACACAAAGGCAATGGTCTGAAACCACCAGGTCCTCTACTTTCCCTAATCATCATACAAATAACAAAGAAAATGAAAGCCTGAGTCTGTGTCAAAGAGGTACCAAAACATTAAGTCAATTAAATCAGGTTACAAGCAGCCTGTCACTCTGCAGGGTGGGAGGAGGAGAATCTGCCAAATTAGTTATTTGAGTGAAATGATGGGATGTCTTGGTCAAAATTCAACTTTTTTATTAAATGTTGACGGATCACAGTATATCAGAAATCTCCCAAAGCCACTTTTCATCTGTGTAGACAGTAAAATCAAGGTGGCATGCTGGAAACCTCTAAATAACACTTTGTCTACATCAAAGGGTGGAATTCTTTAAGTCCGAATAAATTAGGAAAGAAAGCTTCCTTTTCAAGTAAAAAGGATCAGGAGTCAAACTACCCCCAGTGTGCGCTGGCGGTGTCAAAAATTTTCACCACCTGTGCCACTCTGAATGGCTCAGAGGGCATAAACCCTAGGTTCCCAGAGAGCACATGAGTGTTCTTGTTATCTTATTTAATCAGGCCAATAGCCTGAAGGATAAGGACCACTGTCCTAAAGTCAAAAGGAAATTGCAGCTTCAGTAGTCTGTGTGGCTTATCCGGCACACAAAGAAACGCTTCCACCACCCCCCCACCCTCCACCCCCCCACCCCCCACCAAATGCAAAGCCTGGCTTTTAGGCTTTTAATCACTGTGCTGGAGGCTACATCCCAACAAAGATTATTCATTTCTATCCCATCTGTGAGCATCCTTCCCTCTTGCTGGACTCAAACATTCTAGACCATTCTCCCCCACTTGTTCTAGATCACAGAATATCTTCCCTTCCTCAGCCTCAGAATGCCTTACCTTACCACAGCCTTGTGGTCCAACATGGTTCATGCCACCCTGCCTCACACTATGTCTGCCATGGCAGTGTGTGCTGAGCCTCTGTTATGTGGTGCCTTGGACAATCCGGTACAGCCCATTCTGTCTCTCTTTGGGCTCCAGGCACTCTCTAAAAAGCATAGTGAGGTTTGATGATGTATTGTCACTGACTTGTATCTTGTGACCAGGTCTTTCACTTCTACAGAAGACCAGAGATGCTTAAAAGACACCATGCTGATGTCTTGGAGGACCACTTCACCCTCTTCATGATGATTTCTTGCCTTTATCCATCCCAATATTAAATTAAGAGAATATGAGTAAATGGCTTCTGTCTACCTTTCCCTCAGAGATAAGGGCTCATGTGTATAGAGTGTTTTATAACCTGTGGACATTTTTGTTGTTTGCTTTAGGGTTATGATATAAATTAATAAAAAGATGAGGAGTAAAATCACATAAGGAGACAAAATTATCACCAAGCATTGCTTCAAAGTCTAAGTCAATATTTTTATAGTCTAGATCCCTATTTTCAACATTTATATAAGCATTATATGCAATTAAGCTAAATTCAAGAATCAGATTTGGAAGGAAAATGAATCATAGAAGAAATGGGGTTTGGAAACCTAGAATGAAGGGGAGAAGGAATGGAGGAAACCCAATGGGGTCTGACAAACTCCTTGCCCTTAACCCTTGAGCAACTCTTCCAACTCCCTTGCCTTTAATCTGGGGAGGAGTGCGGAGAAACAGAGGTGGGAGGGGGGAAGCAGAAGAGTAGGGTGGAGAAGACTGAGGAGAGGAAAGAAGAGATGGGGAGGAAGGTGGGACATGAATGAAGATGACAAAGAAGCCTTGATAAGAGTGGCCAAACTCTTGCCTATAATCCTACCCAGCATTCTTAAAACAGGCCAGCAAGAGGGCTCGGCAGGCAAAGTACTTGCAGCACAGCATATAATGAAAGCAAAGAACCAACTCCCAAAAAGTTGGCCTCTGACCATACCCACATGTGTGTGCATACACATACAAAAACAGTGATACTTTTTAATTTTAAACAACTCTTTGTACTTTCTAGTAGTTTTTGTTCCTCTGAATTAATACCTACTTTCCTGGAAGAGAGGTGAGGGCTGCTAAAACATCCTCAGAATCCTCTCCCAGTGTATCCCTGACTAGTTCCTGCATGGCTTAGGTCATATGACCAACTGGAAGAGCTCAGTCTGTAGAAGGATGCTGACCCTGTCATTTCCTGATTGTCATAAATGAGCTTAAATATATGTGTCAGTATGTTGGAAGTGATGATGCTTGGAAAGCATTTAGGTTAAATAAAATATCTTTTCAAAAAAATTTAAAGAAACAGTCACTCTCTCTGAATTCCAGTCCAGGGTCTGTTTATGGACCTGTTGTGTGCCATATAGACTGTATTATCCTGAACTATTTTGTAAGAATCCACTAAGACACCACTGCATATCTCCTGTGGGCCTTTTCCCACTTCTGTGCTACCTCTAAATCTAGAGGCATGGCTCTTAATTTTTTTTTCTTTTTTTTTTTTTGTTCATTTTGGTAGTTGGGTTAGTTAGTTAGTTAGCATGCTTGCTATAGACAAGTTCCTCTGCTAAGCTACATGCTCAGATGTGGTATGACAAAATACCAGACAGAAGACACAACCTAAGGGAATAAAGATTGACTTGGGCTCATGTTTTTAGACGTTCAGTAGATGGAGATGTGATTCCAATGCATCTGGGCCTATGGTGCTGGGGAAGAGCACCATGGGAGGAGCATGCACCTGGGCAACAAGGCTCAGCTCACAGCAGACCACAAGCATGGCATCAAACACATTCTCTCGAAACCAGAACCGCAGTGGAATTAAACTGTATGGCATAGTGTGAGGCCATGGAGAGTTTAGATGTCAACTATGGCCCTGGGAAGCCACAAAAAAAAAGCATTAAGCAGCGCAATTGTGCCACCCGATATAGACATGGCTTGTATCCTTGTTGGATTTGGCTTTTTTAGATGTGATTGCATCTTTTCAGCTTAGTGGTATTCTGGCTTCTGAATAGAGAAGGTGTCACTAGGAAACAAAAGTAGAAGGAAGCCAAGGCACTTATATCACCAGACCAGCAGCTTCCACAGTTCCCACCTGGGGTGGTGACAGTTCCCTCTGGAAGTAATATGGCCAATTCAGCTGCCACTAACAGGGGAGAGTAACCATGGTGAGGTTTGGGGAGGGTAAATCAGCTAGGATATCCATAGAAATATCCCAGTCAACTGTGTCATGTTCCTCCTAGGAAATCACACACCCTCCATTTAGGATGACCAGTATCCCTGAGGCACAAGAAGTACAAAACCACCATGAGAACCTGTCTCATAGACCTATAAGCATCACAATACTTTCCTCCTCAGAGTTTATATTCTAAAGAGAGGTAGACACCAGCTAACACAGTTTACATTTGAAATGTCCCACAAAAGTGATATATTGAAAACCCTGTGAGAAATGCAGCAGTATCTGGAAAGTGGCCTCTGGGAGGTAACAGGATCATAGGAATTCTGTCCTCTTCAAAGGGTCAATGCATTGATAGATTCACAACTTAATCGATTCCATGAGACAGGTTTTGTTATAAACATAAGTTCTTTCTCTTTTCTGGTATCAGTACTATGTATGTGGTTTATGTATATGTGCTCCTATGTGAGTGCAGGTATACACATGCCACAACACACATGTGCAAGTCAGAGGACAATGTCAGGTGTCAGTCAACTTTGAGACAGGGTGTCTCTCGTTCACTGCTTCATACGCCAGGCTAGCTGCAAGCTTCCAGCTCTCCTGTCTCCCCTCTCACCAGCCCGCAATGGGATGGTAGGCATATGCTTCTGTGTCCAGCTCTATATGGGCATCTAAATTCAGGTCTCACATTCCCATATCAAGCACTTCACCTGCTAAACCACGTTCCTATCCCAGGCTCACTCTTTCCTTGCTTCTTGGCCACCAAAATTAGAGCAGCTCCCTTCTGCCCCACACTTTCTGTCACCATGGACACAAAAACCACTGGGTCAGTGACCATGGACAGCGACCTCAGAAACCATGAGCTAAAGCAGGCTTTCCTTCCCCAAACTTGATTTTCTCAATAAGTGCAGGAGAAACCTGACTACAGATCTAGGCAAGTGAGTCAGCTTTCAAATAGAGTACCGAGCTATTAGAAACTAGGCTCTCTTAAGGGGACTATAGGGAAGGGGAGGGGCTTGGAGGAAGGGGAAATGGGAGAGGGAAATGGAAAGAGAAAACATCACATGTCTTCTTAAACACACACACACACACACACACACACACACACACACACACACGCGCACATGCGCACACGCGCGCACACACACTGTATCTAACATGTCTGTAGTATGAAAGCAAAGGAGGGACTGAGGGAACCAGTATGAAGGGGTGTGGTAGGGAAGAGAGATGAGGGTCACAGATGAACAAAGTACAATGATCCACATGCATAAAGATATCCTAATGAAATGCATGAGGGAGCAGGAAGATTGAGTCAGGGAGAGAATAGAGGAGAACAAGAAAAGAGATACCACAATAGAGGGAGCCATTATAGGTTTTAAGAGAAATCTGGCACTAGGGAAATGTCCAGAGATCTACAAGGATGACCCCAACTAACAATCTAAGCAATAGTGGAGAGGCTACCTTATATGCCCTTCCCCTATAATGAGATTGATGACTACCTTATATGCCATCCTAGATCCTTCATGTAGTAGCTGATGGAAGCAGAAACAGACACCCACAGCTAAACACTGAGCCGAACTCCTGGAATCCAGTTGCAGAGAGGAAGGACTGATGAGCAAAGGGGTGAAGACCAGGTCACAGAAACCCACAGAATCTGCTGACCTGAACAAGGGGGAGCTCATGGACCCCAATCTGATAGCTAGGAAACCAGCATAGGACTGACTCAAACCCTCTGAATGTGGGTGTTAGTTGGGAGGACTGGGCAGTCTATGAGGCCTCTGGTAGTGGGTCGATATTTATCCCTAGTATACAAATGAATCTTGGGAGCCCATTCCACATAGAGGGATACTCTCTCAGCCTAGACACATGAGGGAGGGCCTGGACCCTGCTCCAAATGATATGACAGACTTTGAAGACTCCTCATAGAAAGCCTTACCCTCCCTGGGGAGCAGAAAGGGAATGGGATACAGGTTGGTGGGGGGAACAGAGGAGGACGGGAGGGTACAGGAACTGGGACTGACATGTAAAACAAGCTTGTTTCAAATTTAAATAAAAAATATTTGTTCAAAAACATTTTTAAAATCCTAAAACATAAAAAATAAATAAAATTGTAAAACAAAACAAAAAAAATGTGAAACTCTTCTCAAACCTGTTGCTCTGACTCCCAGATAGACATCCTGGTTCATGTTCATCCTTAGAATCTGTTTGGCTGAAGTAAGCAAGTGGCACACAGCAACTTGTGGCCAAGGAAAGAAGCCAGCAAAACTGACACGTGGGACATGCCACGTACAATCGTAAGCTCAGACATGGGTTCACACAACACTGATCAAACCTCTGCCATGACCTACAGATGGGAACACTGAGGCCCAGAGTGGCTCAGCAACTTGGTAGAGGGCACACAGCTGGAAAAGGGCAGTGCTGGCGTACAGGGCAGAGCTAATTGCAGAAGAGACTCTCTAACTACCTGGCAGAGTCTTCATGAAGTCCACATCATTCTTACCCCTGCCTGAGCCCTTTGGTATTAATAAAGATAAAAACTCCATCCTGCCCTGGCCTGTAGCTGGAAAGGATGGACTGTCTGGGACGTAGTGTTCGGAAAAGTTGATGCCTGAATCTATGTACCAGACCTTTCACACTGAGAAAATAAGAACATTTCCTTTTAATAATGCTACAGAGAAATAATGAAATGGTACCATTACAAAAACATAATTAGGTCTTCAGGAAAAAATCATCTCTGCTGGAGTCCTATAAAAAGACCACAGGTGTTCGTCATTATTTTTTATTTAGCAGACAGTTTTAGCCATTGTTTGTTTTTTTCCCCATCTATTAAGTTCTGGTATTTTAAGATGATTTGTGTGTAATAATAACAATAATTTCCTGTTTGCCTGTCAGTTGTGAGCCACTTTAATTACAGATATTCATTTTCACAAGTTAACTTGGTAAACATGCTCATTTGTTATGTTGCCTGTTCATTAAATCAGTTAGCACAGCTAGTAACTGTGTTAAGTATTTGGCTGTCTGTGTTCAGCGATGCATCTTCATTCATTCCCAGTATTATTCGTTGCAGCAACAGACACAAACACACTGTGAGTCCCTGCTCAGTGTATAGAAGATGCCAGTCTTCCATTTCCACCAGGCCTGCTGCCCTGGCCCAATGGCTGCAACTACTTGCTTGGTCCATTACAGGC
Organism: Cricetiscus sungorus; assembly: GCA_030556225.1. Lineage (NCBI taxonomy): Eukaryota > Metazoa > Chordata > Mammalia > Rodentia > Cricetidae > Cricetiscus > Cricetiscus sungorus. The sequence goes on from JANBXA010000729.1 coordinate 28,479,208, forward strand.
AACATCATGAATTCACACTGAAATCATGGTGCCTGGCAAACACAAGCAAGGTTTGACAGGCTTACACAAGGCAGGATCCAAGAACACATGTTTGATGCATGTCTAAATCACAACCCAATCCTTGGACAGTACCTTCCACCCACTCTAGGAGGGGGAAAGCCCAGGCCACTGTGGTTATTCCAGACAAGCCTAACTTCTGTCTGCTGCCAATTATTCCAAAAGCAGTTATCAATGTGTCTACTGCCTCACTCAAGCATTTGAAGGAGATGTATCCAAGAAGCAAAATTCAGTCCTGAGATTGTCTCTCAGCCATGAACTGCTGCAGTATACTTACTTCATCCTTGCAGCAAATGTGGAGAGGTGTGTGAAGCCAGGACTCTCAAGATGAGAAGGTGCACAACCAGAGAAGATGGAGCAGGGGGTGGAGGTGAGGGATCAAGGCCTGCAGCTCCCAAGAAGCCCTGCTATCTGTGTTTTGGGATTTTGATGCGTCTTTCCATCGAGCCAGTCTCTGACACCTAAATCCAAACATGCTCTGAAAAATGCACCTCAAGTGTTTTACTTTCTTGTTTAGTATTGTTGCCAATTTTGTTTGGCCATTGTTTTTGCATTGACTCTGTAGCTGTAGAGATGAAACACAGAGTCTTGCACACACGGGGCAAGTGCTGAGCTACATCCACAGTTCTTGAACAACACATTTTTAGTCATGGCAGGTGCCATGATGATAGTTCCATGATGTGTATCACATGTGATACATTCTAGTTTTTCAGGAAAGGAGCCTCAGGTACCACCAGAAGGTCACTATTCATCAGATACCTGCTGATCAGATATTTTATCCAGAGATGTCCTTTGCAGAGACTGAGATTATTGGTGGCATGCTAAAGCAGGACTGAGGGGATAAAAGGTTGCTGGTAGCTAAGTCACAAGGCTCAAGAGGAGGGAATTCATCAGTGGTGTAGGTCAGTTGAGAGGAACTTGGGTCAAGGTAGCCTGAGTGAGCATTCAAAGAAGAAAAAGGGCTCAAAGAGCTGCTTCTAATTGATCTTTCACCATTACCTGCATGATCTCTTGCGGCTTTGTAACCATCTTCCAAAGAGCAAGGTCCATAGCTGGCCAAGTTATGACAAGAAACATAATAAGCAAGGCTGACTGGAGCATGGGGCAACAGAAAGATGGTGTTGGTAACTTGAGTTTAAGGGACATCATGCTGGAAGGGGCATCAGATGCTGAGGGACTTTCATGTCCCCAAACGGCAAGAGCGATAGCACCTCACCTTCCCAAGCCAATCTGAAAAGGATCCTTGGAAAGGCCCCCACACCGTTTCTTCAAGGTCCCTGACATTGCTTCATATATGAGTTAATTTTTGTTGCTGTGATAAAGCACTGTGACCAAGACAACTTACAGAGGGATGAGTTTGCTTGGGCTCACAGTTCCACTGGGATAAGAACTCATCTTCATAGGAGTAGCTTCCCCTCATCTCACCATCCTGTGGTCCTCTAGGTCTCTACTGACCCTGAGCAGAAAGGACTCTGTGGCTTTCATAAAAAGAATTTGAAAGTCCATGTGTGAAACAATTGTGCTAAACAATGTCTTACCTAAGGCAGAGAAGGGTAAATCTAATCTATTCTTTCCATTCTCTGGACATCTTCTCTTCACTTTCTTTGAGATGAAACATAGAGTTAGGACATGATCTCTGTCTTTAGGAAGCTTAAGATGATGTGGGTCCAGGCATGGCACTGCTCCTAGCCCTGATGAGCTAGCCTGAAGCAGAGAAAGCTTGAGTTCCCTCCCAGCCTGGGCTACAAAGTTAAACCTAAGTTCAAAAAACTGCTATTGATAGTTGGGAAAATACAGGAAATTCCTGCAAGGTATTTCCAGGAGGGTTTGGAGTCACATACCAAGCACCAAGAATGTACCAAGAATATGGCAGGTGTTTAATATTTGTTGATCAAATGTAGAGCAATATTCAAGCACCTAATGTTATATGGACAAAAACATTAAGAATTCACAATAGTGAAAAGATCAATACTTATTTTGTAACCACTATATACATCTACCACACAGAAGCATAGTATAGCCTTCTTCTGAAACCGTTGCTAGAAGAAGATAACTGGATAGTTACAATTTGTATTTTGCAAAAGATTATTTCCATCATAAGAATGGAGTTGTTTTAAAGAGTCATTGTACATTTAAAATAGATCTTTGTGGTGCAGTTTAATTATTGTGTAAGGGCCAGCCTAAATACAACATCCCACAACACAAATCCACTCACATACTCCCCTACTCCTTAGATACAAGTAAAACATCTAAAATACCACTGTCTCAAACAAATGGTATTATTAAGATCACCAGCTACTTGCCAAGCTGTCAACACATCGAGGTCTAAGTGGCCCAGGGACATTTGTTTCTGGAGGCAAAGCTCACCTGGAATATCACAGTCCATGAGGGCATAATGAGAGCCTTCCGGAATGGCCAAGCAGATGAGACTTGGGAAAACCTGAACAGGGAATGCTATAAAATTAAAATTCAGTGGGGGTGAACCATGGCAGCAGATAACATAACCTTCCTGGTGTCTTTAGTGGTGTTAATGGATCCACTCAGGGCACAGATGGTGGTTTTCAGAAAAGTCATTTTTTCTCTAACAAATTCATGACTAAACTAAAAAGACCAGTATCAACTTCATTATGCTTTCCAATTGACTTGCTTTTAGGGTTATTCTTTTTATTATAGCTCTTAAGCTCCCATTTCTTTTTTAAAGCACTTTTTTTTAATACCAATTTTCACAGCACTAAGAAATTCAGCACTCTTCAGTGGCTATATTAATGGGAAGGACTGTTGGAGGCTGAAGAGAAGCATGAAACATGTGCTACTGGACTAGTCATTTCTTATCTCCTCTACTCCAAGTTAGGACAGGAATCCCAGGGCTCACAATCAGACAGAGGCACACAGTGGTAATGACAGAAAGCCAGGACCATTCCTTTTGGGGGAAATGCCCTTACTAACACCAGGGTTAGAACACACTCCATATTCTCTTCTTCAATGAGACCCTACACCAAGCTCCTCCCATCCATGTGTGACCAGAGATCATTTCAAGGGACTGGAGAAGCTAACCTATCTCACAAATATCATTGTGGCTGAACACAAGGATAGACAAAGCTTTTCTTCTGCAATCTAAGCCAGAGCCCTGCAAACTCAGTCTATCAGACAAGGAGGTCCTTTCCAACATGAGGCTGACTGGGAGCAAAGCAGATCTCATACTATTACTAGATTATTTATAATAGTACAAAGTGAAACAAATTCCCTCACAACAGGAAAACAACTTGGTGTAGCTTCTCAGCAAGAAGAAGGAGGAAGAGGAGGAGGAGGAAAAAGAGGAGGAGAATGAGGAGGAAGAGGAGAATGAGACAGCCACACGATAGTGACACAGGCCTTTAATCCCAGCACTTAGGAGGCAGCGGCAGGCATATCTCAGTAAGTTCAAAGCTAGTCTGGTCTGCAGAGTGAGTTCCAGCACAGCCAGGCCTATACAGAGAAACCCTGTCTTGAAAAAGAAAGGAAGGAAGGAAGGAAGGAAGGAAGGAAGGAAGGAAGGAAGGAAGGAAGGGAAAAAGATGAAGAAAAGGCATGTATAAATATGGAAGATCACTATACCATTAAGAGAACACAAGATATAAAATAGTTATAGACAAAATAACATACCTACATAAGGTACCTGACACACAGAAAAGTACAAGTAGCACATTTTTAAGATGCTGCCAATGTTTTCCTTACGCACTTTAATTATTCAATCTTCTTGTCTTAATTTCAGTGTGTTCTATAAACTCATAATGAGTATTTTCTCTTCTATGAAAAGTCAGTGGTCATACCGATCTGTGTGAAACCTCTGTGACCCTCCTTTTAAGCTGTTCTAAACATTACTGAAAAGCCACATTAAGTATCAAAATTCACATGCTCCAACCCATCCACTCTCGAGATGGGCAAAAGCCCTTCCCTGAGACCCAGACGCCTTTCTTTAAGCTTCCTCACCTCTCAGCTGGATCCACCAGAAATATCAAAATTCAGAAAGAAAAAGGAGTAAAAATACAGATTTCACTCAGACCAGATGAAGTGAAACTTTTGTTGGATTGGGCCATTAGGTTCTGTTCTACTTTCATCCCCATTGCTGTGATAAAAAGCAATTTGGAAGAGGACAGGGTTTATTTCAACTCATGATTGCAGATCACAGTGCATCACTGATGGAAGCTGAGGCAAGATCTCAAAGCAGAGACTGGAAGGCAAGCCCCCGTGCTATTCCACACAGTGTTGCCTCTGTCCTAGAAACTCATCACAGCCAAGGAAGCCCAGCAGAAAACACAGAAGGGGATGCTGGCCTGCACCTTCTATCCGCTAGCTTTCTTATACAGTTCAGGACTTCGTGCCTGAAGGTGGCGTAGCCCACAGTTGACTGAGCCCTCCCTCCTGCATCAATTAACAATCAGAAAAATCCCCTGAAGACATAACCACAGGATGATCGGATCTGGGCAATTTCTCAGTAGGGGCTGTCCTCTCAGATTAAGGTTGTATCAAGGTGACAATTAAAGCTAAGCAGGACAGGCTCCAGAGCCCGCTCCTATCCAGCCATCATACCTTCTTCATGATGCACAGTTCTTATATGAGACCCAGCCTGGCTTCCAAAGACCCTTTGTCCTGAGGCCACTCACGCTCATGGGCTATTATGTGGTGCCATACATGGGTAGCTGCAGAGAGGTGTCCTCTTATCTCTTATGGAATAAGAAAATACTAGAACCTACCTTTACCATGTTTTTCCATGCCCCGTGCAGTACATACACACAGGTTTCATCTGCACCTACCCATGGAGCAGTCCATGATACCTAGAACACAAGACTCTGAGTGGAAGGCCTCTGGAAGACTGGCTTGACCTAATTCTGTCGTGGAAGGGCACATTGGACTATCTGAAGAAAATTAAAGTGCTTTTCAGTGACGAGGGACTTCTTTAAGAACATTTTCCTCCTTTCTTTCCTCTGAGATACCATCCTCCTTTGGAAATGAGTGCCAATTATTTTTTATTCAACCTGTTTTTAATTTTTTTATCTCATGCTAAGAGTGATCATTCATAAAGAGGTTTTAATGACAACGTAAATGTGATTGAACATTTCATATGGCACACTCCACCCAGGAACTACTGGTCACCGGCATAGGAGCCTCTCCCAGGAAAGCTAAGAATAGGCCTCAAGGACTTTGTGTATGAGGGACAGTCTGAACAACAACAGCAATCACAAGAACAAATAATAGTAATTAGAGGTGCCTTTAGAAACAGAGAAATAAAGGTTCCCAATGTGAAACATTTGAGCACTTTCAAATATGCTTTCAACTTTCTTACACTCCCATCATTTTCTCCAATCCTAATTTTTAATGAGAAAACTATCACATAGAAAAATGCCAGAAAATCTGAATGAACAATCAGGAGAGTCCTCAAAAATCAGGGACATTTGAAAGAAGCAACACCGGTCTGTGATCAACGTTTGAATTAACAGGGTGGTGAATGCAGGAAGAAAAGTGTTCTTGGTGGCAGGCAATGTGCAAAGTTTTCTACTCAGTCACATTTGATGCTGTATTCATCTCATTTTAATTCTGATTTCCCCAGTCATGTCTGTAGCAGAGGTTGATGTAGGTCTTTCTCTCATCCATCGACCTCCAGGACACTTGGGGTTGGGTTGATGTTGTGAAGCTCAACCTTGGCCATCTACTTTATGGGACTGAGAGTCACCTAAGAGCCTCATAAAGCACATTTATGAGTATATCTGAAAGGGGAAGACACACTCTAATTATAGGGGACACTCTCCAGTTGGCTGGGGACCCAGACAGACCCAAGGCAGAGAAAGGGCACCTGGCACTTCAGGCTTGCTCTGTACCTCTCTGCTTCTTGGCCACCATGAGTGAGCAGTTTCCTCTACCACAGCCTCCCAGGACCTTGATGCTCTACCCTGCCTCAGGCCCAAAGTAATGGAGGGACCATCTTCTGACTGCAACCGACAAAAGCATGGGCAGCAGTGAATCTTTGCTCTTCTTTGGTATTTTGTCACAGCAGCACAAAACGTAGCTAACACAGGTGCCCGTATTTCAAAGCACTGATAAAATATTCCTGAGAGTCCTAAGCACAGACTAGATAATTACAGAGATATGATCTAGAAACTTCCTGCTAAAAATTCCCAGTTCCGAAGAAAAATTCACCAGACTGCATTCAATCATGATATACTAGGAATCTAAGGCAATGGATTCTACAGGGACACAATAGAGATATTGCCCCCACACAATCCCAAAGGACAGCTCAAAAGAAAGCTAAACAAGGTATTTGAGGATCTAGTTGATATAACAGTGACCTAGGATACTGAGTCTCTACTGTGAGTGACACCAGGGAGCCAGGACAGCTTTGAAAATAGGCAACCACTCCCATCATGTTAAAGCCAACTCTACTTTCCCCTCCTCTCCTCTCCTCCTCTCTTCTCCACTCTTCTCCTCTCCTCTCCCCTCCCCTCCCCTCCCCTTTCCTCCTCTTCTCCCTTCTTCTCTCCTCTCCCTTCATTCGATTTATTTTCCTTCAAACTCGAGGGCCACTCTTTGTCCATATTTCCCTCAAGGCCATCTCCAAATGCTCATACAATGCAGACTTTAACTTCAAGGGTTTTGTCTCTCTCTTTCTCTCTGTCTCTCTCTCCGTGTCTCTCTCTCCGTGTCTCTCTCTCCGTCTCTCTCTCTCTCTCTCTCTCTCTCTCTCTCTCTCTCTCTCTCTCTGTGTGTGTGTGTGTGTGTGTGTGTGTGTGTGTGTGTGTGTGTGTGTCTGGTTTTTTCATTACAGCAATGCAATTCTGGTTAGTACAGCCTCCTTCCTGGTTTCTGTGTTCTCATTGGCTCTCACATGTCACGGAAGCAGCTCTAACTATGAAGATGCTAATCCAATCCTGGGAAATCCACTCATGAACTCACCTGACATAAATCACCTCCCAAAGGCCCTATCACTGTATAACATCCAGATGAATGTTGTTGGCTCAAGAGAAAAGTTTGGAGGAGGCATAAGCATTCAGTCCATAACATCTGATTTTCCCTTTCTACCCATGTCCACATCCAAGTCATACTCTTTGGTCACCCTGAGTTTTTCCACTTTTGTTTGAAACTGCTGCAGTAGCCTCCCCTCCACTCTTGCCCTCATACTCACAGAGCATTTTAAATGTTCTTATAAAAGCCTAAATCAGAGCAGGTCACTCCCCTGCTTAAACTGCAACAATAGCTTACCATCATACCTTGAGCAAATTCCCAGCCAGTAACTGCCAGGCCCTCCACAGCCCATCCTGCTCTCCCCTACAGTTCACTCCACACCACACTCTACTGCTTACTGTGCCATCCCACACTCTGCAGAGATGCCAACCTCAGGCCTCACCTGACCATCCCTCTGCCCACAGGTGTGATGTCCATGGTGGGTCCTTGGCTATTCAAGTCTTCTCTCCAATACCCTTGACATTCTAATCCCTGCATTTTCAAAGATTACAGGGGGATGTCGTAGGGTTCTCATCCTCAGAAGTCAAGCCAGCCCCCCTCATTTATGATGTGCTGCCTCTTCTTAACCATCATGCATGAAATCCTCTATTTCTACTTGTCTGTCTTCTTCATCACACAGTCAGTATTTCACTATCCTAGGCACTGCCATAACCTTGGCCTCTGAAATAGACATCAGAACCTCTTCTTTCTTTAAAAAAGCAAGTGTAAGCTGGTCTTGAACTCATTATATAGATGAGATGGGTTTGAGCTACTGATCCTTCTGGCTCCACCTCCTGGGTGCTGGGACTACAAGCATGCACCACCACCATGGGTTCTGTAGTCCTTGGTCATGTGCTAAAGACAAGGGAAGCAGAACACCACAGATTCGGCTACACCATGATGGTCACTGTGATGTTGTCCACTCTGACCTCCAGTGTTCCCACCATGAAGCAGCTACTGAAGATCACCCAGATAACTGTGGGGGTAACTGCCAACTGGGGTTCCTGGAGAATTAGAACAAGTGTGTGCAGATAGTTGTTTCAGCTGAAACAGCTCAAGTCACTATCAGCTGCCACATCCAACTCAAACAAGAAGCAGCTACTGAAGATCACCCAGATAACTGTGGGGGTAACTGCCAACTGGGGTTCCTGGAGAATTAGAACAAGTGTGTGCAGATAGTTGTTTCAGCTGAAACAGCTCAAGTCACTATCAGCTGCCACATCCAACTCAAACAATTAGGTCACATGCTGGCCTAAATTCTCTGCCTTCCTACAGCTGTTTCCAAAGGTGCCCAACTTGACGACAGCAGCACCTTGGTTTATAAAAAGGCATCCAGTACAGATTTGTGAATAGGAAACTCCTAATTTAAACCCTAAAAATATAATAGCTTGTCTCTGTGCTACAGAGACAAACCCAATCAGAGAATTCGGAAATTAAGATCTCATTGCCAAAGTTTTATTAAATGACAGCAGGGTGCTGGGACTGATTTTTATCAGAAGTCACGCTTCAAAATCTCTTTGTGGATAAGACTAACTTTAGCATTCCTTTGATGGACTGGGGTTGCTACATGATCCAGGGCTAGCAGGAAATTATATATATAATCTTTTAGCACATTTTATTCTTAATAATGTGAACATTTGCCATTCCAAAATCAGGATTTAGAATTCTAGGCATAGTCTACATAAAGACATTATATGTTTTCATAATTAATAATGGAATTACTTGAACTCAAAAAATTGTTTTTGGCTATTGTAATGGCTATTTTTAACTGTCAACTTTACATAATCTAGAGTCACCAAGGAAAGAGAATAAGGGACTGCCTGGGGTGGACTGAGCTGTGGGCTTGTCCTTGGGAGACTCTTGAGTGTGTTAACTGACTTGGGAAGACCCAGCCTGCAAGTGGACAGCACCATGCCCTGGGTTTGGGCTTAGTTGTGTAAGACGAAAGAATGAGGACTGAGCAGTAAGAACAAGTGCACTCATTTCTCTGTGCTCTTGGTTGTGAAGGTCACATGACCAGCTGTTTATGTTCCTGCCTCCTGGACTTCCCTGCCATGATGGAATGTCACCTGTAACTGTGAGTTAAAAACAACCCGCTTCTCTGTTGCATTTTGTCAGGGTATTATAGTGCAGCACCTGGAAGAAAAATGAAATCAGTTGTCTCCTGGTGGTTTGATCACAGAGGACTCCACTCAGACTACCAACGGACTTCTTGGCCAGCCCAGTTTGAGGATAAGAAGGAATATCTCAAAGAAGCAATGTCAAACCTGAAGGTGGGAAACACCTTTGACTTTTATCAGTCATGATAAAAGGTTTTATGCTATACAAACCATAGCACAGGTTTGTATGCTCTTGAAAAGTGGCCATCCTATTATTAAGAGTTAAAGGAGGGGATGTGGGGAAAGGAGACTCTTCCTGTAACATTTACGTGTATTAAACGGTGACAAGGAAATCTGCACACCATAGACATCCCTACAGTGATAGTTGCCCGCATCAGGTAAAGGCATTCAGCAGCACAGCAAGTACCAGATACACATCCCTTCCCATCTGTTAGGTGGACATTTCTAGGAGACATTCTGTTGACTTGTCCTGCCTCCCTGTCCATTGTTCCTAGCCTCTTCACTCCAACCTCCTATAAGCACCTGCCCCCAAGTCTGTCTTTGGTTTTTCAAAGAAACCTAATGAAAACATGTTGTTGTAAGTTTTTTCCCTTTTTACTCTTTGTTCTTTGGGCTCTTTACTCTGTTGGGGACCCGCCACCCAGCTCCCAAATAAATCACATATGGAGACTTATTCTTTCTTATAAATGCTAAGCCTTAACTTGGCTTGTTTCTTGCCAGCATTTCTTATCTCATCCACCTTTTGCTTCTGGGCTTTTACTCCCTGTGTCTCTCTAAATCTTACTTTCACTCTTACTCCAGGGCTGGCTGGGTGGCTGGTCCCTGGGGTCCTCCTCTCCTTGTTCTATCTTGCTCCTTGTTTTTTCACTTCTATTTAATCTCTTCTACTGCCAGCCATGCCTATCCCTTCTCCTACCTTTCTATCGGCTGTTCAGTGCTTTATTAGGACATCAGGTGTTTTAAACAGGCAAAGAATCACAGAGTTAAACAAATGCAACATAAAAGAATGCAACACATCTTTACATCTTTAAACAAACACTCCACAGCACAGACAAAAGTAACATACCTTAAAATACTATTCTACAACAAAGACGCCATACCCTGGGGTTTCTGTATGACCTCAAATGATCACCTTTTCATGGGAGAGGTGGGCAGAAGTTGGAGAGGACTGTTACAAAGCCATGTTTTGTTGAATATGACAAGGCCATTTTACACAAGACCTCACAGTGGCTCTGGACACTTGAAAAAGACCTGTACAAGTTCAAACCAGTCAACCTTCCAACATGGATGGCTAGGAGCTCCCAAAGTCCAGCCTGAGCTGAGGAACTATGGAAATTAGTGGCTGCTGGGGAGGGAAAGTCTGTTTTTAAAGAATGTGACCCATGGTAGCTTATCTGTGATCCAATAAATAGCCCTATACCCATAGGTATACTGGCAGCAATAACTGAATTTAGTGGGTTTATTAGAAAGAGGACATAAAATTAGGTAGGAACCATGATGAGGGGTCTCAGAGGAGGAGGGAGAGAGTGAGGGGTTAGACATAATGACATAATCAAAATACATTGCATGCATGTATGAAACTATCACAGAATATAGAAAATATTTTAAATGCTTGGCTCTTCTATTTTATATAGTACCTTACTTTTTCCAGTAACTTAAGAAATTTTACATTGCTCATTTGTACTTTTCAAAAAAAAAATTAGGGTTGTTAATGAAGAAAAAAGTGAAGTGAACAAAGAAAGGAAAGGATTGTTTTCATCATTTAGGAGTTTGAGGTACTTGAGGCCCAGAGATAGAGAGAGGCTAGGCCAAGGTCACAGGGGTCATAAAATGCATATGGCTGTGGCATGGTCACCCACAGAGCTAAGCAGCAAGTTCTTCCCTGTGGCAGATGCTATTCCTCTCTGCTACTTGCCTTCTTGTCTGCTCAGCACCGTACTGGCCCTGAAGGGTTGATGCTGCTCTCACTGAGTCTAGGGAAATGAATGCTCCCTTTGAGCTCTTGTAGGGGAAATACTGAACACTGCTATTTGTAGTAGTGAAGATTCTTCAATGAAAAAGAAGATAGATTTGTCAGTAAGTAGATTGTCGGATGGATGAGCAGATGGATGCATACGTACATACATAGGTGTAAAGATACTCACACACATACAAAGAACACACACACTACTGTGTGGCAAGACTTTTCCTGGGAGGGAGGGAGTTCATGACATACCAAACTATGGATACGACCAAAGTCCAACTTGGTGGATTATGAGTTTTATTGGGGTTACTTCAGGAATAAAGGTGTGCTGGCTAATTTTATGTCGACTTGACACAGGCAGTAACCATTTGACAGATGAGAACTTCAGTTAGGAAAATGTCTTCATAAGATTAGGCTGTAGACAAACAAGCCTGTAGGACATTTTCATAATTAGTAACGGTGGGGGTGCTCAGATTATGGGACCACCTGGGCTGGTGCTCCAGGTTCTATAAGAAAGCAAGCTGAGGAAGCCATGAGGAACAAGACAGTAAGCAGCACCCCTGCCTCTTCCATCAACTCCTGCGTCCAGGGTCCTGTCATGTTTAGTTCCTAACTGATGATAGATTATAATGTGGAAGTGTAAGCCAAATACGCCCTTTGCTCCGCACCTTGATTTTGGTTGTGGTATTTATCACAGCAATAGAAATCCTAAGACAATAGGTAAGGGTTTTTTTTAACAGTAGTATAAATGACTCAAAGACAACTACATCATCAAAGCCCACCGGAGCACTGGTGACAGCTCACAAAAAAAAAAAAAACTGGAAACCCGGAGCAGACTGTATAGCCTGAAGGCACCTCAACAGGTTAGAGAGTGCCCTTTCCAAACAACCCAGTTGGTCTAAAGCAGTTCCAGGCAGCTCTGCTGGTTTCTTCTTCTTCTAGGCAGCTGATCTGGTCTCAAAGTCTGCTTGGCAGCTTGGCTTGTGCTAGAGTGACTCTCAGCAGCTTTATTGGTTACTCTTGGAAAGAGGAGCCTAGTGAATCTGGTCAATTTCAGAAACTTCCTGGAGCTATGCTGAGTCGTTTATTGTTTACCTTCTTAAGGTGCCTTCTTGCAGGATGAAATGTTTCAATCTCAGAGAAAACTGTTACATACATAGAAAGATAGAGTTTCTTTAAAGGAATTGACTCATTTGAAAAGTATTGAAAAGTTGTCGAACTGGAAACACCAGGGAATCAATGTGTAGGTCCAATGACAGCACAAAGGCCAAAAAACATAACCCTTCAGGCTACAAACCAAAGAAGAACCCAAGCACCCCAAGACCCAATCCCAGGGGTAAGAGCCACTGCTCCCTCTCATTGGCACCCAACCCCCAGCTCCTCAGGACCCAGCATATTCTCCAGTGCCATAAGCCCCTGCTGGGGCTAGATTGCCAGGTTAGAGGCCACATCTCCTCTGTCACCTTAACCACCAGCTACTCAGAATCCACATGGAGCTGGTTCCCCAACATCTCAGACTCAAGCAGATCTCCTACCTAGATTAAAACCACATCTCATGCCTTTCAGTCAGGTGGACCCAGGTGGAAGCTATTTCCCAGAACCCCAAGCCTGAGTACAGCTCACCCCTCAGATCACAGGTCACACCCCAGCCCTCCATCATTCTGACGCCCAGTGCTCCAAGACCATAACAGAGACCGCATCTCCTGCCCTCTGGCACTCCAAGTGTCAACATCTGAGGACTGCACAGGGAATGCTAAGCATCATGCAGACTTCAGGCCTAATTAGATATCAGCCTGGTTAGAGGCCACAATTCCCTCCCTTCCATCCTCCAGCTGGAACCATAATCACTGGTTTTCAAGGTTTAAGAGGACCTCAACACGCAAGTCAGGGACCACATCAGAAGAGACACTAGCCCACTCAAACATGTGGCTCTGTTAGGTCTTGCCCTTCTCCCATTCCCTCAGTCTTGCTAAAATATCATTAGATCACATTCCTAAAGCTAGCCACAAAGGTCTGTTCCCTTATTTGGCTACTTCCTCCTCCTGACACTAACTACCAAAGTCCAGCAATCAGAAGCCCCCTTTGGCTCACCTAATTAACATGCCCAATTAAAGTTAACACCTAACATGGGGTTTCCCCTTGGACCTTTCTAAACTTCCATTTCCCTGTGTGCCACATCTGTCTGCTCTACATGTTATATTGGGACTGACAAGTCTCTGGGACCAGGCTGGCAGGAAAGTGCTTGTAACAAAATGGCACCTACAACCTGGGTACTAAGAACTTCCACTTAAAACTTGACAAAAGCTTAAAGAGGGATTTTAGAAACAAAAGAACAGAGACAAGCAAGGCTTCTTGGTAGCAGGCATTTTTCTCCGTTGGGCTGTGTTTTGCTAGAGACAAGCAGAGACTCGAGACTCATGCCACTCCTTTAAGGAAGGTTTCCTGACTCAACATAAGCAGAAAAAACTGCAGGCCTCTTTTAAGAGACCCTGCTAACAATTCAATGGTGGCTAAAACAGCTATGGCTTTAATTTCAGCAATGTTATTCTTTAGCAGATAAAAGACTTGTGGCCAGAAAAAGATAAAGATTTATAGTAAAGACAGATTCAAATAAAGAAAAACCTCTAAAGGTTTACAGTGTGTTTTAAAATGTACATAGGCTTGGGAGAGAAAAAAAAAACAGGATAAAGTGGTTTAAAAAAATAGAAAGAAAGAGAGTATCTGGGTATGGAGGTACACGCCTTTAATTCCAGCACTAGAGAGGCAGAGGCATGAAGATCTCTGTAATTTCAAGGCCAGCCTGGTGTACAGAGTGAATTCCAGGGCAGCCAAAGTTACACAGAGAACCCCTGACTCAAAAAAATTAAAACATAGAAGTAAAAGAAATAGAGTAACAAAAAAGCCACCTAAAGATGGGAAATACACTGAGAGTCTGGATACTGTATGCTATTGTGTTGTTTTTGAATTGCTCAATTGCTAAGGAAGGAACAACTGCTAAAATACACTTGATTATCAATGCTGCCGAATTAATCCAATTTATATATTTTAAAAATGCTTTGACTTCAAAATTTAAGCCTAATGACAGGTTACTGGGGAAAAGAATTTCTATTTTTGTTTCCACAGAAAATGAAAAGCTGTGGATTCCTTCCAGACTAACACAGTTTGATGAAGCAAGACCGCCTTGTCCCAGGTGTCCCAGGTGATCCAACATTCAAAACAGCTTGGACAAGGCAGCCTTAAAGACCACTACAGCCAGGATTTCTGGGTCTTTTTTAGAACCCCTAAGTTATTATATTGTCTCCAACCAGCAGGAAGCAGTTTGGAAAAAATGACACCCACATTCCCAAGTATTGCCTATAAATGTTTGTTTTCATTTAAATGGGGTTGGTTATAAATGGTTAATGATCACAACTAATCTCTTTTTAAAGGTAAAGGGGGAATATGATATAGAAATGAATACTTTGTATTAGAATGGATTTTCATTTATTGATACAAATTTAAGGCCAATTTGTAATATGTATATTTCTCCTCTAGTTATTGTGTTTGTATAGTTCATTTACAAATGTGGTATATAATTTCTACTTAATTTGTACCTATAATAGTCAAAACTTATAGTTAGGTTAGCTATGTTTTCTAGATATATAGGGATATATTTCAAATGGATAGTCATTCCTCAAACCTTTCAAAGACCTGCAGAATATGGCATTTAAAATGGTTTAGGGTTTTTCTTGACAGTGAGACATAACTGCTCCTGGCAATACCACCTGTATCACAAGGAAGATGGACATCATTATGGAGTTTGCTTCCAATGTGGCAAGACTAGCCATTTGGGCAAAATGCTGCTCTTATCTGGACTGTTTGACTTTATGCAGGACCCACAGGAAAGTGACTGCTGATACAAAATGGACATTGCTGCAGGGTTTATGCTTCATGGAAGAGTCTGCCAGACATTCTGCAGGACACAAATAGAAGTGATTGACAATCTGCTAGTACAGACAGACAGTTTAAAGTTTCCTGATTTGCTGAGGAGTCCTCCAGACACACAGTGGCCTATGGGCCAAAGATGGATGTGCTAATTTACAGAGGAAATTTGGGTGACTGTCCAGATATCGAAGTCTCTGTCATTTCTAGAGTATATATACTATCCTTCTGTGATCTTTGATGGAGTTGAAGACAGATAGTTATGATTATAGTTTTCCTTAGTTAAGATTAAAGATAAGTTATACCTAACACTTTGACTCACAAAGATAGGGTAGATGATAGAATATTTTCTTTAAATCTTGCTAAATGTTAATAGACTAAATATTGTTAACTATAGTTCTTATTTGATAATTATTGTGTTATATATCTTACTATGTTAAAGTTAAAACCCTTATTTTTATTTTAGACAGAAAAGAGGAGATGACAGGAGATGTCATTCTGTAAATATGTTTCTCTTATTGGTTAATGAATAAAGCAAACAAGAAGGCAAGATAGGCAGGATTAGGACATAAGGAGGATTTTGGGAGAGGTCGTAAAGAAAAGTCAAGATGTATGATGTAAGAGAAGTAAGAGGTCTGGACCCTCTCTCTGGTAAGATAAGACCACGTGGAAACAGATTGATAGAAATAGGTTAGTATTTAAGACAACTAGCCAATAAGAGGCTCTAGCCATTGGCCAACAGCTTTATATCTAATAGAGTCTCTGTGTGTTATTTTGGGACTGATGTGGCTCTGGGATCAGGCTGATGGGAAAGTGCTCATAACAATATACAATGGAAAAAAGAAAGTATCTTTAACAAATAGTGCTGGTCTAAGTGGATGTCATCATGTAAGAGAATGCAAATAGATCCACATCTATCACCCAGCTCAAAACTCAAGTCTAAGTGGATTGAAGAACCCAACACAAAACCAGATACACAGAACATAATAATAGTGGAGAATAGCCTTGAACATATTAACACAGGAGACGACTTCTTGAATAGAACACAAGAGAGCTCAGGCACTAAGGCCAACAATTAAGAAATGGGACCTCAAGAAACTAAAGAGGTTATGTAAGGATAGGATACTGTCAAGAAGACAAAATGGTAGCCCACAGAATGAAAAAGGATTTTCACCAGCTCCACATTTGACAAAATCCAATATCCAAAACAGATAAAGATTTCAAGAAACTAGACATCAGTAAACCAAATAATCCAATTTTTAAAATGGGGTACAGATCTAAACAAGAATTCTCAAAAAAAGGAATTCCAAATGGCTAAGAAACACCCTTAGCCATCAAGGAAAATGCAAATCAAAGCTGCTCTGAAATTGCATCATATCTGTCAGAATGGCTAAGATCAAAAACACAAGTGACAGCTCATGTTGGAGAGGATATTAACAAAGGGAACACCCCTCCATTGTTGCTGGGAGTGAAAACTTGTACAAGCACAATAGAAATCAATATGGAAGCTCCTCAGAAAATTGAAAAATGATCTACCTCAAGACCCAGCTTTACAACTCTTGGGCATATACCCAAATGACACACCTACTCCAAAGATACCTGATCAACCATGCTCATAGCAGCTTTATTCATAATAGCCAGAACCTGGAAATAACCTAGATGCCCCTCAACTGAAGAATGAGTAAAGAAAATGTGGTATATCTTCACAATGGAGTACTACTCAGTGATGGGAGATGTTATTCTGTATATTTATGTTTCTCATACTTGTTAATTAATAAAGCACCGTTGGGCCAATGAAATAGCAAGGTAGGCGGGGCTAGGAGACAAGGAGGAAAGAGGAAGTAGGAGGGAGGAGTCAAGATGTAGGGCATGGAGGAAGAAGACGACAGCCGAGGCTCCCGGATAAGATGAGCCACGTGGAAATAATTAGATAAGTAGAAATGGGTTAATAATTAAGACAGAGCTAGCCCATAAATAATAATGGTAACTGGCCAACAGGATTGTATCAAATACAGAGTCTCTGAGTGTTATTTGGGGCTCAAGTGGCGGCAGGACCATGGCGGCAGGACCGGGAGGCCGGCGGGGAGGAACCTGCCGTAACAACTCAGCTGTTAAGAATAATGATATCTTGAAATTTGCAGGCAAATGGACAAAACTAGTTTAAAAAACATTCTGAGTGAGGTAACACAGACCCAGAAAGACAAAAGTAATATGTACTCACTCATAAATGGAGATTAGACATAAAGCAAAGGATAACCAGCCTACAGGCCACAACCCCAGAGAACTTAGGTAACAAAGAGGACCCAAAGAGAGAGATACATGGATCTGCCTAGGAAGGGGAAAAAGACAAGATCTCCAGAGTAAATTGGGAATGTTGGGACATGGGGGAGGATGGAAAAAGATTGGGGAGGAGGGAAGGGGAATGGGGAAAATGTATACATCAATAAAAAACAAATTTAAAAAATTCACAGTTAAAAAAATAAAGGACATAATGAAATATGCAGGCAAATGGATGAAACAAAAAAAAAATTATCCTGAATTAGGTAACCCAGACCCAAAAAAACACACA
Source organism: Cricetiscus sungorus (assembly GCA_030556225.1). NCBI lineage: Eukaryota > Metazoa > Chordata > Mammalia > Rodentia > Cricetidae > Cricetiscus > Cricetiscus sungorus. The sequence goes on from JANBXA010000729.1 coordinate 28,496,813, forward strand.
TTGTATGTACTCACTTAAAATTGACATTAGCTGTTAGGTAAAGGATATTCATGCTACAATCCACAGACCTAGAGAGAGTAAGTAACAAAGAGGACTCAAGGGAGGATGCATGTGTCTCCCTGGGAAAAGAAAGTAGAATGGGTTTTGTGGGTGGACTGGGAGGCAAGAACCACAGGGATCAGGTAGGGTTGGTAGGCACAGAGGGAGAGAGAACTGAGAGAGATGACTAGAATGGGGACATTTGGAGGAGGGTAAGGTAGAAATCTAGTGCAGCAGAAACTTTGTGGAATAAGAGGGTAACCCTAGCAAAGTCTCCTAGTAATGGGGGACACTGAGCCCAAACTGGCAATCTGTAACCAGTCAAGATTCCCAGCAGCAAGACTGGGACATCAAGCCATCCTCAAAATCTTTTACCTACAAACTTACCTGCCTGGGGTAATGGTGGCACAGAACTTGTGAGAGTGGCCAACCAATGACTGAGGCTCACACCGTGAGAGGAAGCCCATTTCTGATGCTGCCTGGATGACCAGGAACAAGAGGCAGTACAGCCCAAAGACCCAGGATAGAACCAAACACAAGTGTCTTTTAAGAAGTCAATGAAATGATGCCTAATGATACTCTGCTATACTCATAGATTGGTGCCTAGCTCAGTTGTCATCAGGGTGGTGTCTTCCACCCACTGATGGAAAGAGGTGCAGAGACCCACAGCCAAACTCTAGGTGAAACCAGGTGAACCCCACAGAAGAGGGTGAGGGGGGATTTTAAAAGTCAGGAAAAACAAGGACACCATGAGAGCATAGCCCACCAAATGAACTAAGCAGGGCTCATAGGGGCTTACAGAGACTAGAGAAACAAACACAGACCCTATATGGGTCTGAGCTAGGTCCTCTGTATATACTTTATGGTTGTTAGCTCAGTGTTTTCGTTGTACTTCTAACAGTGGAGGTGGGGGTGTCTCTGATTCTTTTGACTGTGCTTGGGACCCTTTTCCTTCTACTGGGTTGCCTCCTCTAGCCCTGATATAAAGGTTTGTTCCTAGTCTTGTGACTTGTTATGCCACATTTGGTTGGTATCCCTGGGAGGTCTACTCTTTTATTTTTGGAAGATAAAGATAGTGGATCTGGAGAGATGGAAGGTGGGAGGAAGAACTAAGAGGAATAGACAGAGGGGTACTAATGTTTGAGAGAAGAATTTTAAATAAATAAATAAATAAATAAATAAATAAATAAATAAATAAATAAATACATTATAAATAAATAAAATCTCCCAATAACAACAAAAAGTTCAGGTCCAGATGAATTTACAGCAAAATTCTCTGAGCTCTTTAAAGAATTAAAACCAACACTTCTAAAATTATTCTCTGAAATTTGAAAAAGAAAGTACATTCCCAAAAGCTATATTACTTTAATACCCAACCCAGGTAAAGACACAGCAAAAAGAAAAAAAAGAAAAAAGCTTCAGACTATCTTACAATAGAAAGTCATGCACAGCATGTTCCTTGCTGCCCTCTTCACAGTAGCTGGGAAATAGAATCAACTTAGATCTTCATCAGCTGGTAAATGGATAATCAAAATATGGTACATTTAAAGAATAGAATTCTACTCTACTAAAGAAAAATGAAGTTATGAAGACTGCAGGAAAATAGATAGAACTTGGAAAAAAGTATACTGTCAGGTAACCCAGACCCAAAATGAGAAATGCCACGTGATCTCTCTCATAAATGGAACATAGTTTTGAAATTTGTTTTGCATTTGCCTTAGAATGTCTGCAGAGACCCGAAAGCTAGAAAGAGGTCATGAGGGAAGGTAAGCCTAATGTGGAGAGCATATAGAAGAATTCATATGAAATGAAAATGGAGGAGAGGAATATAAGGGTGGTAAGGTTTAAACAAGAAGGAAAAAAGGTTTTTAAATGGGGGGGAGGAAGATATATGGAAATGTATTGCTCTATACCTTTATTTTGTTGTTTTAAGAGCATTTGAATGGAGATACACTACACAGGTGGATAATGCCAATCCCAGCAACCATGAGTGCTCAAATGAAAATCTCAGTGTCAGGTATGGGATACCTCGGTATAAGCTATTAGTCAGGAAAAAAAAAAAGTTCAGAAGCCCTGAACACAACACAGACTAGTGTCATTATCCACCTGAACTAGATAAGATGTTGCAACACCTAAATAACTAGGTGTTGCTGAAGATGTCACACATCTTGGTTGAAGAATGTAGACAAATAAAGCCAGAACTAAATTGGAATCTCCCTCTCTGCTCCGGAGAGTACATTGTGACAGAAAGTGCTATGCTGACTGCTAGAGGGAATAACTCAATAATCTTATGCAACAGTGAATATTGTAAGCTACAATGTTAACCTACCTGGCCAGATGTGCACTCTGGTGCAATAGTAGCGTCAGTGTTATGGGGATACCAACCTCTTTCTGAATGGATTTGAGACTCACTCCCAAGAAGGAAATTCATACCTGGTACAGTATTGCTGAAATACATAAATTTGGTCAAAACCTCATAAAAGAAAATGTTACAGTTCCTTGAGAGTCACACACTATTGTTTTGCTAATTAGACATGGATCAAACTGCCTTGCAAATATTTATGCTAAAGACCATGGACAAACTCTACTCTTAGCCTTAATCAGAGAAACATCTCTATACAGTACATGACAGTTAATGTTGATTCATAGCTTCCCAGGATGCCAAGATTTAGTGACTGTTGTATGCTCATCCCCAAACAAGGCATTTGCACTACTACTTCTAAGGATCACGGAATGTCTCTGAAGAGAAGGTAGAAAAAAATGCAAGAGCTGAGTGACAGAGAGGGCTTGCAAATCACTATCTTTTAGGCATGACACCATCCATCATCACAATCATGAACTCACAGCAACTGAAGCTGCTTGCCTGGGCCTGCATAAGACTGGGTCTATCAATAGTCGGTCATGGGAAGAGGAGTTCATGGGGCCCTACTCCTCCCTGTGGCTATGTACAGATTCTTTGTCTCTAGTTGTCTACCCACTGAGAAGCCTGTTGGGCTTTAGAAAAATGTTCCTCAACTTGTTAATGCTGTGACTCTTTAATATAGTGCTTCATGATATAGTGACCCCCCAACCATAAGATTATTTTCATTGCTACTACCTAATTGTAATTTTACTACTGTTATGAATCATAATGTAAATATTTTAGGAGATACAGGGTTGCCACAGGGGTCACGACCCTCAGATTGAGAACCACTGCTCTAGAAGATCATCCATTCCTATGGACATGCAAATCACCCATAGATGAAACTCAGTCACAAGGCAAAACAAAAAGACTCAGATGTGGGAAGGGACTCATAGGGAAGATGGTGAGTTGGTGGGAGGGAGATAGAAAGGGTGTAGAGGTGAGAGTAACCAGTACAATGTATACACATAAGAAGTTGTCATGGAAGAGATTTAGTTTAAAAAAAAAACCAAAAGGTTCAAATTTCAATTCAAGCATGAAATCAGGAGATCAATCGCAGCCCTTTCAGTCCAATAGGAAAGTTCCCTCTTGCTTGGTTTTCATTACATGCAGACCTTCAGGTGATTATATGAGGCCCACCCACACTGAAAAGGACAATCTACTTGCCTCAGTTTACTTATCCAAAAATCTCCTTTTCAGAGTCACTTATGATAATGTTTGACTAATTATCTGGGCACCAACAAGCCCACTCAAGTTGATGGACTTGTTCCACTACCACACCATGTCAAAACTGCACATCTGCTCCTCAACTGGTGAATTAGTAATTTGTACATTTAAGCATTCCTCAGTTACTCTGTTGACCTCTTACCTGTCTGACTCCTCTTAAATCTGTGAGTCACATAAACCATGCTAATTGTCTTCATGTCCTCTATACCAGGAATAGTGTCATATGCAAATTAAGTCCTCTTTAATGGCACTTCCTGGATGGATGGATGGATAGATAGTATATAGATAGATGAATGGATGGGTGGATGGTTAGATGATGTATGGATACATGGATGGATGCATGGATGGGGATGGTACATGAATAGATGAATGAATGGGTGTATGGATGATGGATACATGGATGGATTGATGGTAAATGAATGGATGGATGGATGGATGGATGGATGGATGGATGGATGGATTGATGGGTGGGTGGGTGGTTGCATGTTAGATAGATAGATGGATATATGGATGAGTGGTCAGGTGGATAGCTGGTGGATGAATGAATAGATGGTTGCATGATGGATGGATGGATGGATGGATGGATGGATGGATGGAAAGTATTTCCTAGAATAATGTGATACTGAGCACAGGATTAACTGACTGGAGACATCCTGACAACTTTGAAATTGGTTCAAAGAAAAATAAAATCTTAAGAGAAATAAAATTCTAGCCTATTCTTTTACTAAGTAATGTTATCTCAATAATCGGAACCAAATATTAAATATATCAGAATTGTTGATAAACAATATACAGCTGGTAGTCGTTGCCATATGAATAATTTCTCACAGAACAGTAACATATGGAAACACCGTCTAGCCTCTGCATGCAGTGGGTTCCGCATTGATGAAGTTGCTATGTAGCAGTAGATATAAAGACACAAGTTGTGTAATTCTCAATCCACATGGCTGCATTTGAAAGTCACATTTTAACCCAAGAACGCCAATGTAGTATTTCAATTAATACACTTCCTCAACTCCTTGGGAAAATATGTGATACAGATTCCACAAGACAAATAAATGGTTCCAGAAGCTTCTGTAACTTAACTCTCATGTAGAATAGACTAGGAAACCTGGTTTCATACCTATGGAGTCTAGCTCAGAAGTCCCAGGGAATTAACTCAGATGATTATTGCAAAGTTATAACAAACTTCTAGATATAGAACACTTTTGCAAAGGGCAAAGTCAGGATATCTTTTTAAATCTTTTTTCTCCATTAGTTTTCCTGATGGACAATCCCTGGTGGTCAGAACCTGAGAGTTCTCATAACTGACCTAGGAAAATTTCTGAGCTGCCTTTACAAATTCATATTTTATAGCTTGAACATACACCACATCTCAGAGGGAAGTAGAAGAAATCCCAGCAACTATCAATATTTCTTATCAATAATGATAAATAGAGAATTATGTGCAGCAAAGGCAAGAGCCAGCCAGAATCTGCTGTGTGAGAAAGCACAAAGTTTCCTTCCGTGGAAACATTCTAGGGAAAGTTCAGAACGTTCAGAAAAATCCTCCGAGCACCAGCTCATAGCTGCCCCACACGGATGAATTGCCGGTGACCCCACCCATTGAATTCCAAGTTTAGCAAGGGTAGTCTGAGACACTCCTTTTCTGGAGAGAATGCTGATTTGGAGAAGTCAGCATGCATTAAGAGCAAGAAAAGACACATTGGCATTCCACACACATTTCTCTAAAGTAGAAGGGGGAAATAGATTTTGAACTTCTCAAAAGTCCCACTGAGAATCTGTCAAAACATCCATATAGAAACTAACTTTGCTTTTCTCAAGGGGAGAAAGACAAAAACACAGTAGCAGTTCAAGAGCCACTGTCAGATACATCTACATCCCCGCCTTTGTGACCAGACTGTCTGGAATCTGTTTCGGTCATTTTTGGAGGACATGCGGCCAGTGTTATGAATCTGTTATCATAGCTGACATCCTAACACCTATCACTCAGAAGCTCCAGGGCTGGTTGCCCTCCACTTCTTGGGAAGTGGAAGGCCCTTTGGTTGGCTTCATTGCCAATCCTGTCCTGCCTACTATTAAGATGTCATTTACTTTTTCTTCTGCCTCATAACTACCTCTTTTGGTTGCCTTCTCTGTCCCTTTCTTGGGTGAGCCCCAGCCCATGGGCCATCTCTGGGCTTCTACTTATCTTGTAACTATTGCTGGCATATAGCCATGCTCACTCCTTTCTGTACTGTCTTTGACTATTATTCTGTACCAAAGGTCAATCTGAGCATCACTAGCTGAAACTTCATTGCCCTGGAGCTTCAAACAGACTTTCTGTTCTCTCCAGAAAGCTTAGCAGCCTTTGTTTTAAACTCATGAAAAACCAGCATCTTTGGGGGGTTGGAGAGGAGAAAGGTGTCCCACTCCTGGAGAGAACACTGTGTTTCCTAAGTAGTGTGTCCTTGATAACTTGCAGTCCTTTTTCATGTTCCCTCATGCATCCAGTTGTGTTGTAGTAGCTGCCGAATCTTCAACCCTGATTTTCAAATAAAAGTATTTTCCAGATTCCATCCTACCATATTTTTGTGGGGGTGGGATGAGACAGTCTTATGTAGCCCAGGCTAGTCACCCTATATTGGTTAATGAATAAAGCACTGTTGGCCAATAGGAAAGCAAGACAGGTGGGACTAGGAGACAAGGAGGATTCAGGGGAAAGTAGGAGGTCCGGGCCCTCTCTCCAGTAAAATATGACCATTGCAAATACTTATTAATAGAATTAATACTTATTAATAGAAATGGGTTACTATTTAAGACAAGAGCTAGCCAATAAGAAACGCTAGTAACAGGCCAACAGCTTTATATCTAATACAGTGTCTCGGTGTGTTATTTGGGGCTGGTGCAGCTGTGGGACCAGGATGGTGGAAAAACCTACTCGCAACAATACCTGATTTATGCAGTGCTAGGGATAAAACTTAGGGCTTTATGTATGCTTGGCAAACACTCTGAGCTACATTCCTAGAACCAATCAACCACAAAATCTTTGGTATTTGGTGCTCAGTTCCAATGTATTTGAAGCAGCTATCTGCCTAGGCCCAGGTGGATGAGTGTGTGTGTGTGTGTGTGTGTGTGTGTGTGTGTGTGTGTGTGTGTAACATGAAGAGGTTCTGTTGTCTTCAGTTCATTGAGCACTAGCTAGTCTCAGACCATGAAGCACAATTAGTGTCAGTCACTTAATCAGAAGACAAAAGGAGGTAGACAGGAGAGAATGAGAAAGACACCAGATCAAAAAATGAAATGATGGGGCCAATGTGATGGCTCAGCAGGTAAAGATGCTTGCCACCAAGCCTGACAACCTAAGTTCCATTCCCCAGGATTCACAGAGTGGAACGAGAGTACTGACTCCAACATGTAATCCTCTGACCTCCACATACTCACTGTGATATGAATGTGTGCACACACACATGCACATGTACATACACATGCTAACACACACACAATGGAATTTTAATTTTTTAATTAAGTAATTAAATTATGGGCCAATGAAATGCTTCAGCGAGTAAAGACAAGCCAGGTAACCAAGAACTCCCAGAACAGAAGGAGAAAACTGACTGCCACAAGTTGTCTTCAGACCTTCACAAACACAGACACAAAGATAATAAATGAAAGTTTAACAACCAAAACTGAAATAAAATTGTGAGGGACAATAACTGAGTCAAATCTTTCTCTGAGATTTTCAGAGGAGGATCATCTGGGCTTTAAAAATGATCTGGAGAGATGGCTCAGCAGTTAAAAGCACTGCCTATTCTTCCAGAGGTCCTGGGTTCAATTTCAGTCCCCATGTGACCACTCCCACTGTGCATAAGTCCAGTTCCAGGAGAGCTGCCTTCTTCTGATCTTTGTTGGTCTTGCACTCATGTGGTATACAGACATGCATACAGGGAAAACATCCATACACATTAAAAAAATGAAATTTTAAAATGAGCGTGTCAGGCTCAGTTGGTAGAATGCTTGCTTACCTAGCAAGAATACATGTAGGAAGAAGGCCTGGGTTTAATCCTGAATATCACATAAACTGGGTGCATGCCTGTAATCTTGGGAGTGTCGGAAGTTCAAGATCATCCTTAGATATATATTAAAATAGAGGTTGAGGTTAGCCTGGGCTAGATGAGACCCAGTCTCAAAGAAAGAAAGTGGGGAAGGAGGCAAGAAAGAAGTAAGGAGAGAAGGGAGGGAGGGAGGCAGAGAGGGAGAGAAGGAGGGTGGGAGGGATGGAGGGAGGGATGGAGGGAGGGAGGGAGGGAGGGAGGGAGGGAGAGGAGGGTGGGAGGAAGGGAGGGAGGGAAAGGAGGGAGGGAGGGTGGGAGAGACGGAGGGAGGGAGGGAGGGAGGGAGGGAGGGAGGGAGGGAGGGAGGGAGGGAGGGAGAGAGGGAGGGAGGGAAGAGCATGGCATTGTGACTCAGAGCAGATTGCAGCCAGAGGGACTGCAACATGGGGCAGCATATGGTATTCTGTGCACAGAGGGTAATTAAGCACTGCTTGGGAAAGGGGCATTTGCACCCTTCTTCCATGGCCTGATGGCTGGTTTTTATCAGTTTCTATTCATTACTGTCAAGAAGAACAAAACCAGGCAAGATTAATGTCATCCAGTGCAATGAATTGCAACCAAGGATGATTTCCTCCAAATGAAGAAAACATGCGGTTAGGGGAGAAATACAAAATACCATCATTTACTAAGACAAAGATTTCTATTTGTATTTTATATCTATGTATAGTATTATTGTCATTGTTATCAGCAATGTAATAGAGTTGGACGTTGCTTGATGTTAATGTTGGTCGGTGTGCGGTGTGTGCCTTAGTTCAACCAAATCCACAATAAAACCCAGTGAAGTGAATATTGATGTCTTCCCTAACTGACAGGTAAGTCAATGAGCATCAAGAGGCCAAGCAACTCCCCAGTTGCTGAATGCTAGAACCAGAGTGATACCCAAGGCAGTAACAGATGCGCTGTTTATCTGCTAGAGTTACCAGCAGTAAACACGATGCTATCTTAGGAAGAAGTCAAATTTCAACATGCTTATCCATGTAAGATCCTGTGATATGCTATCTACTCCTCATGGTGTGGTGACTTCAAAATCTATCTCAGATTACAGGCCAGTGTGGATCAAGCCAGTACAGCATAGGTGGCCACAGGGCTAGGAGCCGTCATGGAAGGACCAGAATTTGGTTCAATAGATGAAGATCTCTGAATTCTTGAATCCGTGAGGTGAAGGGCTGAAGCAAAGTGGTGGCTCAATAAACATTTGTTGAGCTCGTAGATAATAAATAATTAACTAGTTATAGCTAGCTAGATAAATAAATATCCATCTACCCAGTGGATATATAAATAGCTAAGCCAAACTGCCTGGTTTAAATACCTAGTCTAGCTTAATTTGGTTGCCTAGCAATCTAAATATATGTCTAAAATACATGTTTTTGTCAGATACACAATGTCTATTTAGACACATAGATCCTTGTACATAGCACTTTAATTACATCACGGCCATCAGAAGGACATGGGGGTGGGCAAGACTGGAGGTATGGCTTACATAATCACATAATTACTGAAAACAGAATTTCTTCCCTCCTAGAGCAAACCTGGTACAGCATGTTCTATGATGAATTTGAGGGCCCCCCTCACTTCCCCACTCAGAAAAAAAATGATGCAATAGCCATGTAAATCTTAGAAAAATAAAACTAATAAATTTCTCAAATTCCAAAATTCTTTTCTTTGCATAGTAAAATGCATTGAAAATTCCCAAGTCTACAGAATTTACTAAATCCATTGTCCCACTGAAACATTCTCTTAAAGCACCATAAAGGATTATCATCCAAGAAATCCACAGTGGGAATGAGTGTATCAAAACCAAGGAGACAACTGTTTGATCTTTTTACTGCCCCAACCTGTTGGTATCAAGAGAGGTGGGTTTACTCTTGTAGGAGTATATCCCTGGGGCTAGCACAGATGAATTCCGGAGCTCAGACACAGGCTGAGGAAAGGATTCCATGCCTTGAACCTCCACTATGGTACCATGTGTGGACTTTATTCTTAGGCTTTACAGGATGACCCCAGCCACTCCAGATCATAGCTTTCTAAGTTCAAGCCCAGGTCAGCTTCTGCTCACTTACTCAAACAAAGCCCCCAAGATTTCCCCGATTGAGACTAATTAGCTTGTCCCAATCACTGTGGCTAAAGGAATGACATTCTCTCAGTAGCCAAGGGAGTGGGTTTCAGCCACTACAGCTCACCATAGAATTAGTACTTCCTAAAGCACAAGGGCTGAGGGTAGAAAACACAAAGTCTGCTGGAGAAAATTAGGGTGCTGTGACTAGGGTAAGGGAAGCTGAAATGGCAAATCTCTAGTGAACAAACCAGGCTCCCTGGGATCTAAAATGATGCAAGTCATTTTCTGATTAATTTGGATAAGACCCCCTCAGATAAGCAGTTGATTTAAAAAATCCTAAGCTAAGAGGAAAATGAAGCTAGCCTAGGCTATGTGGTGAGTTCTAAATTAGCCTGGAGCTGGCAAGACACTGCCTCAACAAAACGACAGAAGATGATGGGGAGGCGGAGGGGGAGAGAAGGAAGGAAGGAAGGAAGGAAGGAAGGAAGGAAGGAAGGAAGAAGAGAAGGAAGGAAGGGGAGAAAGAGAGAAGGAAGGAGGAGGGAAGGGAGGAAGGAAGGGAGGGAGAGAGGGAGACAGGGAGGGAGGGAGGAAGGAAGGAAGGAAGGAAGGAAGGAAGGAAGGAAGGAAGGAAGGAAGGAAGAAAGGAAGAAAGGAAGGAAGGAAGGAAGGCAGGCAGGCAAACTTTCTGTTGCTATAGGGGAATAACTGAGTATCTGATGCAGGCTACTCCATAAAGAAGAATTGTATTTAGTTCACAGTTTTGAAGATGGGAGTCCAAATAGCATGACCAGACTCTTAGGAGAAATTGTTTGGATGCATCATATGCTGAGAGCATGAATGTATCTCTGTGTGTCCTGTCTTTCTCCCTCTCTTTATAAAGCTACCAGGGTTCAGTCACAGAGAGTCTACCTTCATGATGTAAGATAATCTATTCCACTCCCAAAGACCCCTTCTCCAAATACCAGCCATCAAATTTCCACTCTAACCATCAGTATAAGCCTTAGGGTGTTACGCTCCTGTGTGACCCAGGGAACTGTATTTTTCCTATGGTCTTGATAAAACACTCTACCAAAAGAAAGTCAAAGTAGGAGATATTTGTTTTGGCTCACAATTTGAGGGTTCAGCCTGTCAAGGTTGGGAGTCAAGGTAACAGGAGCTTCCAGCAGCAGGTCACATTTCCCTGTGTCAGGAGGCAGAAGGCAATCAATGATGGCTCTCAGCTAGCTTCCTACTTTTTATTAAGTTCAAAGCCTGTGCCCAGGGAATGGTACAGGCCATCTGTTTGGTGATGTCTTCCATCTCCTTTAACTTAACCAGAGCAATCCCCTGAGAGTGTGGAGGTGTTCCCTAGATGATTGCAAATCCTGTTAAATTGACAATTGACACTAACCATCATGGGGACCAAACCACATTCAGGTCATAACATGAGCCCACTTCATCCATGACAAAGTTTAAGTCTGTTGGACCCTAATTCCGGGGTCCTGATGGGCCGGTGGGAGAGCCCCAAGACACAAACACCAAAACCAGGAGATGCAACAGCAAGAGGTGTTTATTGAACAAGTGCACTCGGGTGACAGGAATCTCGGGAAAGCTACACACACCCCCAAAGGGTTAAAGCTCCTTTTTATAGAGACAAACCGCAAATCAGCATACATGCATGGGGCACAAGGTGATTGATTACAAAGTATAATCTCATATTTGAGAGATCACCCAGGTATGACCTGTTCTTATTCAAAGGATAAACCATAGAATGACTTGGAAAGTCCCCAGACTGTCCGTTGGCCAGGAGTGACCCAAACAGTGCTGTTCATCTGGGACCATTTGTTCCAGTGTTGGGGGCCTATTTCCTTGTTGTGAGCCAAGACCTGGGAGAGACTTCACTTCAGTTATTTCACAAAAGATTGATGGTTCAGTTACTAGCCCTATTTAACAGAATCAGCCTAGCATAACCACGAGCCCCATCACCATAGTAACTTTCTTGTTCTCATATCTGTTCTTTCCTCCCATGTCAATGTCCATCTTTATGATTTTCTATATTCTGCTTGTAAGAACTATTTTCCTTATCTTTTCCTACATCCTTGCTCTGCAAACTAAAATCTTTCACATCACAACTATTTCCCACTGTTCACTACTGTGCAATTTATCAGTGTTGAAACACTTACTGAATCGACATGTCAGCTTGCTTTTAACTTACAAAAGAGCTGAGTAGTCACATGCCTCAGAAGACACCTCTGGGTCTTCCTGTACACTGTAGTAGTCACTACCTACCTGTGTGGGGCACCATGCATGTGGGGGTAGTTAACACTAGTCTGTTCTTATCTCACACACATGAATTTCAAGAAAAATTCAAACACTATAGAATATAACAATAATATTTATGCTGATACATTTTGAAATGATAACACTTTCCATATACTGGGTTATACAAATGTTACAAAAATTAATTGCTTATATAAAGTTGAAAGGCATACAAAATAGCTTTGGTAATGCAAGTTAGAATAGAATGTGAATTAGGTACAAGATTTTGGACTCATCAAGATTGAATAAATATGAAGTACTTTCTCTGAATTTATCAATTGTTAGTGAACTAAACATTGTCAATGTATTTATTGCCTGTACATATTATGTATTGTACTTGTTGTGTATAGGTTTTCTTATATTAGTTATAACCTTCTTTTTATTTTTAAACAATACAGGGGAAATGTGGTGATATTTCGTCTATGATATAACAAATTAAGCTTGCCTGAAGATCAGAGTATAAAGCTAGCCACAACTGTAGAGGCCAGGCAGTGGTTGCTCACACCTTTAATCCCAGCAGCCACACTTAGTCATAGAGGGCAGGTGGTGGTAATATACACTTCTAATCCTGGAAATCAGGAGACAGAGGCAGACATATCTGTTAGCTTAAGGCCACCCTGAGCTACATAAAATTGATCCAGTTTAAAGGAGAAAAAGAACTCACACAAAAGGTGATCTCAGTTCTTGGAGTGACATGCCTTTAATCTCAGCACTAGAGAGGGATATAAGGCAGGAGGAGACAGGAACTCAGTGCAGTCTGAGGTTTGGTGGAGACAGAGCCAGTCTGGAGATGTAATCTGAGGACAGGATCACCTCAGGTCTGGGGTAGAGGTAAGAGCTAGTAGCTGGCTGCTTTGCTTTTCTGATCGTCAACTTTAACCCCAATGTCTGCCCCTGGGTTTTTATTATTAATACCAACTAGAATTCATGCTACAATAGAGGTCTGGAGGTATATACAAACAGACAGGAAGTGAGATGGCTGGGTTCAGAGAGGAATATAAGGCAGGAGGACACAGGAGCTTGGTCTCTTTTCAAGAATTTATAGAGGTAAGACCTCTGGTGGCTGGCTGCTCTCCTTCTCTGATCTTTCTTTCAGCTTTCACTGCCTAATATCTGACTCTGGGTTTTCATTATTAAGGCCAATTAGAACTGGTGCTACACACACACACACACACACACACACACACACACACACACACACACACTTGTGCCCACAACACAGCAATTCTCTCCTACCATGTGGTTTCTAGGAATTAAGTTCAGATTCTCAGGTTTGACAACAAGCATAATTACCTACTAAGCCATCTGGTCAACCCAACATGTATCTATTTTTACACATGTGTATTAAGCAGGTACTCTACCACTAAGTTATACCAACCTGTAGAACCTGTAGGTGTTGCGCCCAACCTCGACCAGCATGGAAGATGCAACTCTGGGAAGATCTTCAAGCAGTTTATTCAGGAACATTGTACATCAGATTCTGCCTCTCCCAGTCCCAATCGGGGATGTTAAAGCCTCCAGACTGTATCAACCAGGGGCTATGTCACGGGCTTAAATACTGACTTACAGCACAGTGGAAAACAATCAAGGGTCAAGCGTGCAAGTTCTCGGGCTTAGTTCCTCCTCAGAAGATGTGTGTTAGCAAATCAAGAAGAGTACCAAGAACTACTCTGGTGCAAGATGTTCCAGCCAACAGCTTCAGGCTTGCTCAAGGCGCCTCAGGGTCCATGCAGCACCCTACATGTAGGTACATTTTTTTAATATAACTACTGGAAGAGTTTAAGTCACATAAATATATTTCCTTATGCTTTCTCTGGATGTCAATTTTTAAGTAATCCATAATCATGGCCAATTGATTGGACCAGCCTGACTCCATCTTAAGATCAGAAGCCCAGCAACACCTCCACTCCATGACGAGAGACTGGGACAGGTAGGACTTAACCAAATGCAGCCTGGGTTTTCTAATCCCAACCCTTCTTAGGACTCTACAAATAGCTCCACACCAACCAGGAGCCTGCCTGGTGACATGATGGACTAAGCAAGACAAGGAGACTCACATGTGGTCCTGGGGCAGTTTGCCCTGGGCTCTGAGGAAAAAGCACAGGCCTACCCAGCACTTAGCGACACCAGGCAGAAGGGTACTATTATGATGAGCAAATGTATAGTGTGGTATGGGAGAGAAAAGGAGACAGAATGGTTCATGTCCTGTGGATAGAGATATATCTGAAGAGGCAAAAGAAGTGAGGAGCAGGCTGAGGTAGGTGTCTTAATTGCCACACAGAGCCATGGAGCTGATTGGTTCTGAGCTGCTGCTGGGGCTCATGACTGGGTCCATGACTCTGATGCAGCTGTGGTCTCTGGATCTCTGTTGATGTCTATGACTCCTGATACCACCCAAGGCCAAAAGGATAGGGCTGTACAGAGTTGGCCACACCCCCTCACTGGCTGAAGCTCTCCGGAGAGAGGGTCCTACACCTCACCTGGGCAGTACAATAGAGTTGACCTGTTTGTGGGACATGGGCAAGCTGGCTCTGAGGGTATGTGTTTGGGAGAGCAGGTTACACCACTCTCCTCTGCCATGTGGTAGCATGGGTAAGGAAAAGATGCCCTCCTCCCCTACCCCTCACCACCTGACCCAACCCCTCACTAGCAGCAACATTCAAGAGAACAGACTCTGTGCCTTGCCTGGGCAACACAGTTAAGTCCATCCTGTAGACAGGGGCATGGGTGACCCAGCCCTGAGGGCATGAGAGGGGCATAGCTGGTACCACCTCTCTCATCTTTGGTGTGGTGGTTGAAGTGAGGGGAAGATGTCCTCCCCTCCTTGCTCCTACCACCTCCAATCGGGGAGGGAGCTGACCCTCCCCTTCACCAGCCACAACATTGGGAAAGCAGAATCTCCACTTCACCTGGGCAACACGGCAAAGCTGACCCTGTTTATGGGGGCAAGCAAGTCAACCAGCCAGAGAGCTTGAGCATGAGTGAGCGGAGAGCCCTGCCTCTCATCTGCCATAGGCAGCATGGATAGGGGAAAAATGTACTCCCCACGCCCCCATGCCTAAGGCAGTGGGAGAGCTGTCCCTGAGGCCATAACATAGGGAGAGCTGCCCCTGCTCCTCACCAACTATAACACTGGGCAGACCAGGCCCTACACCTAACCTGGGCAGCATAATAGTTGACCCAGCTGGTAGGTCAACCAGCCCCAAAGTTGTGAGCATGGGAGAGTTGTCCCCACTACTTGTCTGTCATACAGTAGCATGGGTGAAGGAGAGATGTTCCCCCTTACTCCTCACCACTTGCCACCTGCAGCCGATGAAGGAGTCAACTTCCCTCTTATCAGCTGCAGCATTTGGGAAAGTGGGCCCTGCACCTTGCCTGGACAACACAGCAGAGCTAAGCCTATGAACCTTCCTAAGATGTGAGTTAGGGAGATCTGGCCCCATTCCTCATCTGACATACCATGGTGTGAGCAAGGGAGAGATGCCTTTCCCTGTCCCATGTCCCTCGCCACCTATGATGGGTAGGAGAGCTGGCCCTGAGACCATAAGAGTGGGAGAGCTGTCCCTGCCCCTCACCAGCTGTAGCACTCATGAGAGTGGCCCCTGCACCTTGCCTGGGCAACATAGCAGAGCTGGCCCTAATGATCCATCCAGGTATAGTAGTGCCCACCCTGAGGGTGTGAAAACAGGAGAACTAGCACAGCCCCTTGCTCATTGCTGCAAGCAGTGAACTGGAGATGGGGGCGGTGTGTGTGGGGGGATGCTGGAGAGCTCACCCTGGTAGTGAGGATGGGGAAGAGCTAGCAGACTGACCAACCCTGTAACTATCCAGCCCAAACCAGAGTTATGAGTTGGCCCACCCATCTATGATCAGCAGGATCATGTGAAGCGACTGGTCCTGCAGACCCAACACTACAGGATCTCCACAACACAGGGCAACAACAGGATATTCAAGAGGAGGCCCATTGAGGTTCCAGTATTGATTTTGTAGCAGAAACAAGAGGCCTCGAACCAGGCCAATGATGCTTTGCCATGAGCAATTGCAAGTAAAGACATACGGACAAAAGGATTCACTGTGCGACTCACTGTGTCCCACTACAGCTTTCCATGATGAGATTCGTTTTTCTTTTCCTTTTCTCTTAAATTTTATTTTATTGATGGGGGCTTCAAGGGCAAAGGGCAGATGTGAAGGGATGGGAAATAAATGAGATCAAGGTGCATGGTGTGAAAGGCATAAAAAAATTAAAAAAAAATAGAAAGAAACAGACAACAACAACAACAACAAAATCAGAAGCCATCTTGTTACAAGGTCAAAATCAGCTCATTTATGTTGGCTGTAAAACTTAAGTTTCTGGAATTTGACATGTCCCATACCCCATGCCCTGACCTCCACCCACATAAGATGAGATGCTTTGTCAAATAATTTTGAAATGTTCTGCCAAGTTCCTACATAACCAAAATTCCTCTGGAAACCTGGAAACCCTTAGAAACCCCTAGTCTTGCTCTTTGGGGGCTATAAAAATCCCACTTCTCCTGTGTTCAGGACTGTCTCCTCAGATCCTGCCTTTAGAGGGAGGCAGTCACCATATCGTGTGTACGTGTAATAAAGCTTGCTATAAATATGGCTAATTTAGGTGATGGTCTGCACTCTTGTTCAGTGGGATTAACACAATATGCACTCTTCAAAGATGCCTGCAGAAGTGGGTAAAGGAGGGCAAGGTGGCTGCCTCTAGGAAGCAGGGTGACCAAGTTTCATGCTAAGCTATGTCGGTATGACCTGAAATATCTTCAGTTGTATTCATTCGCCACACTCATTTTTTGTTGTTGTGAGCATAGCCTTTAATGGCTGAGCCCTCTCTCCAGCCCCACCTTTATTTTTTTATAGATGGACAGCTGCAAGGTATGAATGAAATTTCAGAGGACCTTCATCAAGACATTGTACAGGGGAGGTCTGCACATGCTCACAGTTGCCCCAATGTTTCCAAAGCTGTATGTTCATTCCCTAACCACGAGGGTTTTCAGAATGACCAATAGAGCTAAAGTAAAATGTCTGGACCTCAACTCACCCAATTGTTTTTCCTAAAGGGTCAATGTGGCTCTATCCCTCACATCTAGTTCAGAACTTCTGGCATATATGGAGCCTGAACCAGCCATCTTCTATAACCAGGCAAGCATTCCAGCAGTGGGAACTGAGCCATCAACCCAGTCACAAATCTTTGACATATAATTTGTCTTGCCTGCAAGACGTGCTGGGGCAATGGTGGCACAGAACTTGTGGGAGTGGCTAACCCATGACCGGTTTAATTTGAGGCCCATACTACAAGAGGGGGCCCATGCCTGACACTGCCTGGATAATGAGAAACTGGAGGCTGACACTGCCTGGATAATGGCCCAGAGACCTAGGATGAGTGCCTAACCCAGAGTGGCTTCCTCTGGCAACTGGATGGGAGCAGACCCAGATATCCACAGCTAAGCATTATCTGGATAGAGAGCCCAAAATGGAGATCACCATTAAGTCCTTCCCCAAGGAGCTCAGGGAACCCCGTGGAAGAGGGAGAGTTACAGGAGCCAGAGGATCAAAGACAACAGGAGAAGACAGCCCACAGAATCAAGTAAGAAGGGCTCTCATTGGGGACTCTCAGAAGCTTAAGCAGTAATCATGGAGTCTGCATGGGTCTGTGCTAGGTCCTCTGTATATATGTTATGGTTGCTAGCTTGGTGTTCTTGTGGGGCTCCTAACAGTGAGAGTGTCTCTGACTCTTTTGTCGGCCCTTGGGGCCCTTTTCTTCCTACTAGGTTGCCTTGTCAAGCCTTGATATTTGGGTTTGTGCCTAGTCTTATTGTAACTTGTTATACCATACTTAGTTACTATCCCTGGCAGGACTGTCCTGTTCTAAAGGGGAACAGGAGGAATGGATCTGGGGAGAAGGGGAGTGGCAGGGACTGGGGAGGGGTTGGAGGAAGGGGAAACTGCCATCAGAATGTAATATACAAAAGAAGAATAAAAAAAAAGGAACTTCTGGCCTATGGTCTAGAACTCTGGGACTATGCAATAAGTAACTGAAGTTTTAACTGAAGAAAATCTTGACCCAACCTATAGGTGTTCTATAGTTAAGATGTCTACTTTCCTTTTGACAGGAGCCATCTTGAAATCAGGGGTGTCTTCATTAGATATCTCGCCTTGGCTTTTGAGTATATTATGGTCTAGGGCTTCTATTTGCACATATGAATTAGCCAGCAGGTGTTTGCCACATATTGTCACAAAACCACCATTATCTACCTTGCGACTAAAACCCAGCTCAAGGGAAAGTGTGTGAAAGACTCTCTGAGGACACACCCAGTCCAGCCTTTCTCTGGGTTAGTGTTCCTCAAAATATGGTCCGAAGGCTGTCACTGAATGCCCCTGAGGCTCTGATATAAAACAGATTCTCCACTTTCAGCCAAAGTGTGCCTGCACTTTCTTATCCAGTTTGCAATAAGACATGGCTGTACGACTTGCTTTGACCAATAAAACAGACTTGAGAAGTTAACAAACATATCCAGCTAGAAGCATTGAGAGCCTATATACACTCTTCTCGGGTTTTTTTCCCTGTCTTGGCATCACAAAAGCATAATGACAGAGCCACTGTTAGGTGGATCCCCGCGTACAGAAGCCACAGAGTAGGGACACCATAGTCCTCTAACCCCACCACATTGCCAGGCTGATCTGCAACAGTTAAGTAAAGAAGTAAGCCAGCCTTTGCTTCAGGACAGCCCTGAGGTTACAGCCATGTCGGTTTCTGTTGAGTGACCTGGCATCTCTTTCTATAGGAAGGGAACAGTGACATAGCAGTTTTTATTTCATGGGTGACTAACACATGCTGAGTCTGAGAATGACTATTTAGTGTGTCAAAATCTCTACTTGGCTAGCACAAGGTCAAAAGGAGCCACTGTCCAGGCTCCACAGTTGGCCTTATTAGAAATGCCCCTGCTACTTGATGTGTCAAGTATAAGGCAAGTGCAATTAATTAACTGTGTTTCTTAAGGATCTTGCTGAAGATTCTTGTCCCTGAGTAGAAGTGTGCTTGTAGTGAGGGCCTGGAGGGGGAAATCCTCTCTAATGTCAATACTGACTGTGGCTTCTCCTTGGTCTTTACTGTGTGTCTAATCAACAATCAGTAGGAGTTAGTACACTCACTCCAGAGGAGCCAGGTACACAGCCTTCCTCCCTCAGTGAGGATCAGATCTGTGAGTCTGTCTTCCACCATCAATTTACTCTCCCAAACCTGGTCCCTGCTTTGCATTAATTTTTCTGGCTCACTCATCATTACTTTGTTTTTAATTGTGCATTTTTTTACATATTACCTTTCCTTTACACAATACTCTTCTACATATTACTCTTACTTCTTTGGGCGTTGGTGGGGAGAATGGAAATGAACACGCAAATATGAAGACAGAAAAAATCAGCCCTTATCTCCAGAGCTAGAGCAGTGAGTCTTGACTTGCTTTTTTAATGATGAAAGAGAGAGAAGAGGCTGGTGTTGGGGTCGGGGAGGCTGTAAAAACATGAACACCCCTATGGTATTGGAATTCTAGTTCCCAGTTAATAGGCAGCCAAGGACAGCAACTTTATCTTCAAGATAAATGTTATAAATTGTACATAATGAAATAAGGTCTTATTTTCCCACCTTTTGGTTTCTTATTTTTAAGATATATAGTCCTGTGTCAACCAAAATATCTAGACATATAGCACACACTTCTCTTCAGCTTGTAGAACAAATTCACTGGCAGAGTCGATTTTTATTTTAATTATTTGTGTAGAGTAGAAAGGAATGGTCTGATTTATTACTGAGTGGGACTCCAATGGCAATATTATTATAGTTGCAATAGATGAATAAACCAATATATTTCTTAGAGCTGTAAAACAACCAACTCCATGTCAGAGAAAATTGTTCTCCAAAACAAGGGGGAAAAAATTTTAAGGGAAATAGTGGCAGCCTTGGCCTCCCATCGCCAATCCAAAGAGAGCAGGACTCCTGCCGACCAGGAAAAACTCATTTCAACAAACTTACTTTCCATCTACCAGCTGAAATTAAAAGCTGGCTGAAATAAGTGACAATATTGTCTCTGGCATTGATGTGTTTATTCCACTGAATGTGCTTTGAAAAAAAGATGTATCGGTAGCCACAGAAGATCATTGTTCCCCCACAACCCAGAGCCTGCCATGATGATGCAGCCCTGGGCTGCAAGCTGCAGGATTAAGTTGCTCACAGCTCTGTGCTGTGATGACATTGTAATGCCCGACTGGAGCACAACTGTTCCTTGCAATTTGCTTTGAAGGGAGAATGAGGAAGGAGGGGCAGGAAGAGGCAATGGGTTTTGCATCGCCTTTGCTTATCTCCAGAGTGCATGCCATCCCTGCACAGGCTGATCACAAGGAAGCTGACTGTGGAGGGTGGGAAAGTCAAGTGCTGAGCCCAGAGCCCCTCCTGCAAGGCTGCCCTTGGATTTAGTGAGCTCAGCTTGTGCTGATTGCCCAGCCTCAGGGAGCCCAGAGCTTCTTGGAGCTCTGTTAGCCACTGAGAGGCTAAGGTTCTCTCCCCCACCCCCACCTCACCCCCAGTTCCATTTTCTGCTTGTCTCACCTCGAGTTCACACAATGCTTGTGGGTAGTGAATACACCTCAAAATGTTCAGCAGTACCTGTGAGTATAGCATGTGTATAGAGGAGTGTATCAGCTAAGACCTCCGGCTGGAGAATCAAAACAATCTTAACAGAGCCCTGATTCCATGCCTTTCTTGTAGTATGTCTTTGGGCAAGTTGCCTGGCTTCTCTCAGCTGTCTTTCTTGTCTGCTTGATGGGGATATTACATCATGGTAGGAATAGCTAAAGAGGTGGCCAATGTCATGCATTCTTCACAGTGCCTGGCACACTGTAATGACAGCATTTCCTTTTCATTGCAGACACAATCACTTTTCAGTTGCACATCAGCTATGCCAATAGCTAGTTTCAAACTCCCTAGTCAGCTCTTGAGTTTCACAACACGGAGGTCTCTAGAAGGACTCATGGGCTTTTAGCATGGCCTAGTTGGAAGTCTATCCTTTAAAGTGAATGCTACAGGACCTTAATCCAGAGTGGAGGAAAAAACTAGACTGGAAAATAAATGCTGTGAGCCTACAAATATCAGGATACACACTAGCCCTTCTCCTCCTGGTGCCAAGCATCAGGGTGTTTTCCCCTATGGGCAACAAGATATAAAAATGATGACTACCACACTTGCTAATATTTTCAGTCTTACCAGACATATACTGAACCCTTTCCATGCAATCAATTCCTTTAATCATTACAGAAATTCTACAAGGCAGTCTCTAACTTACTAGCCCAACAAGGTCAAAGCAAGTTAGTTGCCCAGATGAAAAGGGGATTACATAAGAACTCAAATGTAAATCAGAGTAACTCCACAGCCTGTGCTCCTCCAGTCCTTAGTGGCAACCCAAGGTGGTCACTGCCTCCTCCTCTCTTAGGCCCCTCCCTATTCTTGCTGTTGACAGGGTCAATATGGCACCTCTTGCTGCTCTCCTCCAATTTCATGTTAAGGATCCTGTTCTATAGAGACTATCATATGAAAAGGAATGGCCCCATCAGGGGACTTCAGGATTTGGAGGAACAAAGTCTCCATCTCCAAGAGTTCAATACACACTGATCAGACCCTGTAGTAATGGATCACATTATTAAAGAGGATTTCCCTTTAAAAACAAACATACAAGACAGGAGATATAACTCAATGTATGATTCCCCCATAACGTACTAGTTTTGGGTTTTAAAGGGGAGAAAAAGGAGAGGAGAATGTGAAATAGGGGATGAGAAAGAAAGGGAAGGAAGAATAAAGGCCATTGAAAGGAGAATAGAAAGGAAGGATGGAAGGAGAATGGGATGGAGGGAGGAAAGGAAGGAGAGAAATTGGAAAGAAGCAAATGCACAAATGAAAAGGACCACCTAGTCACAAATGCCTCCTGACTTACAGGGATACATAACATAAACATTAGGGCAAGGAAACCCTTTCTTGTTGGATGCCAATTTTCTTCTAATTTTACAGTTAGAAGACCCCTCTGGCCTGAAGACTCATCTCCAGTTTGTATTAGACAATGAGCTAGAGCTGATAAAAAAAAAATCAAAATTATATGTTAATTTCTTTCTCTCTCTCTTTCTCTCTGTCTGTCTGTCTCTCTTCCCCTGGGGAGGTGATTATTTATTCCTTATCCCTTAATTCCAAACAAAGGTTTCAATCCTAAGTCTAGAAGACTCCATCCTGATTTCTTTGGGTCATTGTTCTGCTCTGGGGCAATGCATCATGAAGCGTGCACATACCCTGTGCCCCCCCACATTCTCCCCTGCACCCCATGGCATACCAGACTATTACTTCCTTACATTGGTGAAACCCTAATGATCTGACAGGCTCCTAAAGCACCAGAGCACTCTTGCTCCCAAGATGTGTTGCTCAGGAATGCAGATATGATCAGAGCAAGGCATCCAGGAACTCAACAAGGAAAGAATTATATTTTTGACTTCAGAAACTCTTGACTATAAATAACTTCTCTAGAGAAAATGGGAAATTCAGTCTGGAATCAAGAGATGCAGGACACTGTCTTCATCTTCAGAATATGACAGGCATGTAACAATAAGACACATGTTAGTGGAAGCCATGGCCAAGCAGCGGAGAAGGTGACTGATAGGAAAATGGTGTCTAAAGGATCCACAGGGCTTCTGAAATGTGGCTGCTGGGTGCTCACAGATCCAGGCATCACTGATGTGGATCTCATCAAAGTCCCTAAATAAAGAGTGTTAAAGTCTGAGTTAAGAAAAAAATGGTAACATAGGGAGAAAGGTACCCTCTTCAACACGGATGGCAGGAGGGTACATTAAAGAACCTTTCAGAAGACAATTTAGCAATATTTATCACAATTTAAAGTGCATACACTCAGGCCCTAGCAATTTCACTTCTAAAAAATATATTGAGCAGACATATTTGATGGGAGATGTCATTCTGTAAATATGTGTCTCTTATTGGTTAATGAATAAAGCACTTATGGCAATTAAGAAGGCAAGATAGGCAGGACTAGGAGACAAGGAGGATTCTGGGAGATGTAGTGGAGGAGATTCAAGATGTAGAAACTTGAGAGGAAGAGGTCTGGACCTTCTCTCCAGTAAGATAAGACCACATGGAAACACTTAGATTGATAAAAATGGGTTAATATTTAAGACAGAGCTAGCCAATAAGAAATTCTAGTAACAGGCCAACAGCTTTATATCTAAAACAATGTCTCTGTGTGTTATTTACGGCTGATGTAGCTGTGGGACAAGGCTGGCGGGAAAACTGCTCATAACACATATTCACACAAGAACAGAAGACTACAAACTCTTAGAAGATGCCTGCAGCAATGATTGTAACTGGAAAAAAAGGGAGGAGGGACCCACCTAAACAGCCATCAGAGTGGAGTGCTTAAATACTTCAGTGCAAATTTATTCCATGAGGTCTACATCGCCACTAAATATTACGAGGAAGATCAACAGCTCTGAAACTATAGAGAATTGCAGCACTTTGGTGGTCAAATGTTCAGATCCACTGAAATCAGTAGGGAAGCCTGCAAGCAATCCAGATTCCTGAGTCAGGCCTGGACCTTTTATTTTCATCCCATTCCCTGGGTGGTTGTGAGAAACTGAAACCTGAGATCCACTTTCCTGAGATGCCATGGGGAACCATCAGAGACCCCAGCTCCTCATCCCAGCCTCATTGTATGTGTGTATTTCCTTACAATGTTGCACTGCTTTAAGCTAGTTTGAAACTCATTGACGTCGACAGATAAGGAATGTGGAGCTTTTAGACTATGCCTTCTAGCCATTATCATTTAATCCTGTGGCAACACAGTGAAGTGGATCATGTTATTATCCTCCATTTGGCAGTCTAATAAGTGGAGACACAGAGAAGCTGAGTTTCAGAAAACTAACCAGGCTAGTAATATCAGAACTGGGTTTGAGCACAGGCAGCATGACTTCTGTGCTTTCTGGCTGCACTGTGTGTATTAACTCACATGTCTGTTGACACAAATAGAGAGCCACAATGTAACTGTTTTGTAGATAGCAGGTGTAATCTGATGCCACTGTATTACCCATCCATGGGAAGAGAGATATATTATGCCCATGAGCAGGGAAAGGATGAAAGCTACATTCAAACTGTCAAAGGAGAAAAGCATGGGTTAGCCAGATGGAACAAAACAAGGGGTTGGAGTGCACTGAATCATGCTCTTTCTCTCAGTGTGGCATGTGTGGACATCCCTTTAAGTATCTATCTGTACCAATATCATTTTCAAGACTGAACCAAGAAACTGTGTTAGCTCCTTGTGTCCCCTGTGCCCTCTGAGTCACCCAATGCCAAGCACAGCATGTGATCCACAAATAGTTGACAAATGAATCAGTGAACATTCTAAGTACAGATGTTTTTCTTCAGGCTTCGTGTCCGGATTGGCAAGAACATTTAACCAGAAATTCATTGTAAGGGAGATTAAAATTTGCTTACCTAATTCTATAGATAGAATTGAACTAAACTGAGCTGGGTGGTGGTGGCACATGCCTTTAATCTCAACACTCAGGAGGCAGAGGCAGGCAGATCTCTATGAGCTCCAGACCAGCCTTGTCTACAAAGCTACACAGAGAAATCCTGTCTCGGAAAAATCAAGAATAAGAAGAATAAGGAGAAGGAGATGAATAAGAAGAATAAGGAAAAGGAGCAGGAGGAGGAAAAGGAGGAGGAAAAGAAGGAGGAGGAGGAGGAGGAGGAAGAGGAGGAAGAGAAAGAGGAGAAGGAAAAGAATTGACCTGAACTGGCTCAAACGCCATAGGACAGGTGACACCAGAGAAAACTATAGACAGTTCTCCTGGTTTTCTGAAATTTGCAAGTTATTAAAATTTCTCAAGAAAATGGCCACTCAACAAAAAAATTAATGAGGGTTCATTCTATATTAGAATATGTGTCAAAAATATACAGAATTCTAATTCAGCTCTGGTGAAAAAAAAATTACACAGACCAAAAAACGAAAGCATATTTGTTACAGCAGGTTTTTCCCGCTGGCTGCTGCCGGTCCTGCCGCCATGGTCCCGCCGCCAAGTGAGCCCCAAATAACACTCAGACACTCTGTATTTGATACAATCCTGTTGGCCAGTTACCATTATTGTTTATGAGCTAGCTCTGTCTTAATGATTAACCCATTTCTACTTATCTCGGTATTTCCACGTGGCCATCATATCTGGGAGCCGCGGCTGCCATCTTGCTTCCTCCATGCTCTACATCTTGACTCCTCCTTACCATTTCCTCTTTCCTCCTTGTCTCCTAGCCCAGCCTGTCTTGCTATCTCATTGGCCCAATGGTGCTTTATTAAGTAACCAGTATGAGAAACATATTTACAGAATAACAACTCCCATCATCTCCTCTTTTCTGTCTAAAATAAAAAGAAGGTTTTTAACCTTGACATAGCAAAATATATCATGCAACAGTTTCACTTAAAACTTAACAAAAGCTTATAAAATAGTTTTTAGAAACAAGGGAACAAAGACTAGCAAGACTTCCTGGTAGCAGCATTTTCTCCGTTGGATTTGTTTTGCTGTAGACAGACATTTGCAGGGCTCCTTTAAGGGAGGTTTACAAAATTAGCATAAGCGGCAAAAAACCACCTTGCTTTTTAAAGAGCTCTGCTAACAATTCATTGGTATGTAGGAGAGCTGCAATGAAGGTTTACACTGTGTTTTTAAAAATACGCTGACTTGGGAAAGAAAAAGAAACAGAATACAATGGTTTAAAAAAGAAAAAAGGAAGTTGAATGGATGGCTATGGTGGCGCACGCCATTAATCCCAGCACTCGGCAGACAGAGGCAAGCAGATCTCTGTGATTTCAAAGTAAACCTGGTATGCAATGAATTCGAGGACAGATAAAGGTTACACAGAGAAACCCTGTCTCAAAATATTTAAAAATAGAAGTAGAAGAAATAGAATAATAAAAAAGCCACGTAAAGATGGAAAGCACAGAGAAATTTTGGATACTATACGTGATTCTGTTGTCTTTAAATTATTTGATTGCTGAGAAAATAACAACTACTGATAAAAGAAATGGTGCTGGATTAATTCAATTTATATATTTTAAAAATGCTTTGACTCCAAAATTTAAGCCTAAGGACAAGTTACTGGGGAAAAGGATTTCTATTTTTGTTTCCACAGAAAATGAAAAGCTGTGGATTCTTTCCAGACTTATATGGTTTGATCAAGCCAGACCCCCTGAAACAGCTCCCCAGATGATCCAACATTAGACTACTGCCAAGATTTCTGCGTCTTCTTTGGACCCCCATGACAGCGCCCTCTACCAGCAGGAAGTAGTTTGGAAAGAACGACGCCCAAATTCCCAAATATTGTTTATAAATATTTGTTTTCATTTAAATGGGCTTGGTTATAAATGGCTAATGACCACAAGCAATCTTTTTAAAGGTAAAAAGGGAATTATGGTATAGATATGAATACTTCGCTTTGGAATGGATTTTCTTTTATTGATACAATTTAAGGTCAATTTTGTGATATGTATATTTCTCCTCTTGTTTAGGTATTGTGTTTATATAGCTCATTGGAAAATGTAATGTATAATTTAGTACAGATTATAGAGAGTTACCTATGATAGTCAAAACTTGGAGTTAAGTTAGTTAGGATTTCTAGATATGCAGAGATGTATTTGAGATGAATAGGCATTCTTCAAACCTTTCAAAGACCTACAGAATATGGCATTTAAAATGGTTTAGGTTTTTTCTTGGCAGTGAGACACAACTGCTCCTGATAACACCATGTGCATCAGAAAGAAAGATGGACATCAAAGAAACACATTATGGAGTTTGCTTCTAATATGGCAAGACTGGCCATTTGGGCAAGGTACTGCTCTTTTGGATTGTTTGATTTTATGTTGAAGAAACTGGACACACAGGACCCACAAAAAAGGTGACTGCTGATGCAAGATGGACATTGCTACAGGATTCCTGCTTCATAGAAGAGGGTGCCAGACAGCCAGACAGTCTACAGGACACAAAGAAAAATGACTGACAAACTGCCAGTACAGATGGACAGTTTAAAGTTTCCTGCTTTGTTGAGGAATCTGGAGACACACTATGGCCTATGGGCTGAAGATGGAACATTACAGAAGAACTTCGGGTGACTGACCAGGCAATGAGTTGTCTCTGTCATTTCTAGAGTTTATATATTATCCTTCTGTGGTCTTTGAAGGAATTGAAGACAGATAGTTATGGTTATAGTTTTCCTTAGTTAGGATTAAAGATAAGTTACATATAGGACTTTAGACTCACAAAGATAGGATAGATGATATTTTCTTTAAGTCTTACAAAATGTTAATGGACTAAATATTGTTAACTGTGATTCTTATTTGATAACTGTTGTATGATATATTTTGCTATGTTAAGGTTAAACCCCTTCTTTTACTTTAGACAGAAAAGAGGAGATGATGGGAGATGTTATTCTGTATATATGTTTCTCATACTTATTAATAAAGCTCTGTGGCCAATAGGAAACAAGATAGGTGGGGCTAAAGGGGAAGAGAAGGAGTCAAGATGTAGACCAGGGAGGAAGGAAGACGCCAGCCGCGGCTCCCGGATAAGATGAGCCACATGGAAATAATTAGATAAGTAGAAATGGGTTAATAATTAAGACAGAGCTAGCCCATAAACAATAATGGTAACTGGCCAACAGGATTGTATCAAATACAGAGTCTCAGTGTGTTATTTGGGGCCAGCGCACCAGACCAGTGGCGGGCAGGCTGGCGGCGGGCTGGCGGGTCAGGCAGCGGGCGGGAAAAATCTGCTGGTAACACATACTTCCACTATGTCTAGATTTGTGGTTCTCTGCTGTTGATCTGTGAAACACTAATAAACCATGAGTCCAGAACAGAGACACAACCTTGTTTTGCCCAATGCAACATCTTTTTAATTGAAGTCAATATCCACAGTTGCAGTGGACAGTTGAGCTAAGGCACAAAAACACAAAAGGTGGTGCGTCCTGCCTTGGACACAGAAGTATGAGACTGAGCAGGCAAGCACTTGTAAATATGTAAGAGAATATGTCCAGACTATAAACTATTCTACCAAAATCAGAGCAGTGTGGAAGAGTGGCCACCGGCTGCTTTATAAACACTGGAGGCATTGTTACACTGTGCTAATAATTGCATTGTAATTATTCCTAATTTGTTTAAATGTTGTTTTTAGTTTCCTAATCACTCCAAGAGGGCTGCCAGAATTCTAATATTCTGAAGTGTGGCACAAATCCACAAAGTCTAGGAACTGCTGATCTCGGGCCTTTCTCAGCCCATGGATAATTTTGCTCTTAAGAAACAACATTGTGATGAAAAAATTGAAAGCATTTATGAGCTATGGAGTTTTAAAGTTACCTAGAACTGCCTAAATTGAGAAGATAATTTCCTGATGAGACAATGACTCTCTATGTTGTACAAATGGTTCTCAATCTCTTGGGGTCCAGTTGTCCCCCAGCCTAAGACTCTGAAATGCCTGGGACTACAAATGTGTGTCACTATACCCAGCTAATATACTTTAAAATAAATAACTTTTTATACCAATGTAGTTTAAAAATTTAGAAGTTGCAAAGCAGCATCTTGTTCCCAGATACCCTCTACCCAAGTCCCCTTGATAATAATTCATATTACTTTATCTGATACTGCTTACAGTGTCTGAAAACCAGGAAGTAATGGTTTAGCAAACATATTGTATGTACCAGGCATTGGAATTCATCAGACAAGCCCAACCCCTTCCTGTCACTCACAGTCCAGAGGGAACTATAAGCAGGCACTAGCATCGTAGTGTAAGACATAAACAATGTTTCTGTAAAGAACACATGGAATAAAATAGACTAAAACAGTAGCAAACCTACTCTACAGTTCCACTGTCCAACACTGAAGCACCAGCCACACAAGGCTACTGAGGCTTGAGGTGTGGCCAGGCTTTGGAGAGATGTGCTCTATCTAGTGAACACAATGGTAAAATAATCAGTCACCAAATACTTTTAAGGCCAACCACCAAATACTAATAACAAATACCAATAACTTCACATTACTTCTATGTTGAAGATATTTAGACATATTGAATAAATACATTAAAACCATTAGTTCTACCTATTTATTTTTACTTGTTTAATGTGGCTACATGAATTAGCATGTCCTAAGT
Source organism: Cricetiscus sungorus (assembly GCA_030556225.1). Lineage (NCBI taxonomy): Eukaryota > Metazoa > Chordata > Mammalia > Rodentia > Cricetidae > Cricetiscus > Cricetiscus sungorus. The sequence goes on from JANBXA010000729.1 coordinate 28,526,184, forward strand.
GGATCCCGTATTTCCACTCCACAGACTTACTCTAACGGATAGGGGATGCTTCTGGGTAAATATCATGAGGTCTGCAGGATCAGAGACATCAACCAGGGGCATCTGGAAAGCCAAGAATGAGGCCCAAAGAGGTGAGCAAGAGCTCAAAACTCCAGTGTCATTTAGGTTATCTTTCAGGTGTCCTTTAATCTAAGGATGACGGACTTGGAGGCATGTTTATACAAGAAAATAGCAAGTTATATTTGTAGTGAAGAGTATCAGTCCAGCCAATGGGACAGAGTAAACGCAAAGTCAGGAAGAGAAGCTCAGGTGGTTGAGATCTCCAAGATTATGTCTACCCTGCCTTCCTGATCTCTCAATTTCCCACCTCCATCTGGATACAAATCTGGTCAAAGAATGTGACCAACAATGAGGAACAAGGCAAAGCTCAAAACTCTACCAGAGGCTTCCTTCTGTGGCTTCACTTTTGAAGCTGAGCAATTAGACAAGTGTGGTCCTGAAGTTGGTATCCCAGACAAAAAGCAAAGATGACTGCAGATCTCTCCCACCCTTGGGGCTCTTTTGCTTTAAATGATCAAAATCAAGTGATCCCAAAAGCTACTAGGTCATCTTCTACCTGCTCTCTGTCAGTTTCCAATGGGCATCTCAATCTCTATTGTGGAACTCAGAGTATGAGGACTGACGTTATTTCTCCCATCGCACTCAATCCTTGTAGCCACCAATCAACCAAATGACAAGTAGTCTCAGGGGACAGAACAGCACCAGGGGGCAGTTCAAACCAGCAGTGCACTTCCCTGTCTAAAATAGCATCATTCAAGGGTTGCTTTAACCACCGGTCTTCAATTCTACCCCTCCCACCCACTCTGTAGACCAGGCTGGCCTCAAACTCACAGAGATCCACCTGCCTTTGCCTACTGAGTGCAGGGACTAAAGGCCTGCGCCACCACCCAGCTGTTTCTTTTTCTTACTGCATTGTTTCTTTTTCATATTGCTTGTGTTTTATTCCCTTTTCATGGGTTTCATTTAGGAGATATTATGTATAGTTAGCCATTTCTATTTTTTTGCCAGTACTGTTGGGTATCACTGAATGAATTAAAAAAGAAGAAGAAGAAGAAGAAAGAAGAAAAGGAACTTACCCTTTTAAAAAAATCCTTGGGCTAGAGACAGCTAATGATTAGAGCATTTCCTGTTCTCGTGAGGACCCAGGTTCAGTTCCCAGCATCCACTTGGCAGCTAATAACCATTTGTAAGTCTCTGGTCTCCAGGAATGCATATGATGCATGTGCATAGATGTAGTCAAAACACTCATCTACATGTAATTAAAAAATAAAAATTTTAAAGCTTTGCAAAAGAACTTGGCCTAGAAAGGTAATGCACAAACAATATTGTAGTACAATCAACGTAACTATATGAGCAGATGGTGAAAGAAAACACATCGAAGGCCCAAGTCAACTGTTGTGTAGCTACAGCAGGCCTACAGATATGTTAAATTTACTATAAACACTTCAATTTTTAATTGGTTGCTGGCACTTAAAAACAGGAATATTTATTGCAAAATCTGCAATTCTCACTTCTCTTGTGAAATAAGTTAACTAGGATTTAACTTCCATCATGCAGCAGTTTGACAGCTGCCATCCTTAAGTCTCCTGTTATCTAGTGTCTACTCTACCTGGCTGGGCTGCACTCAGCCTCCTTTACTCATTAGTGGTGTCAGCCATGCTGGTTCAGAGAGGTGAAATAGACTGGAAGTGGTGGCGTACGCCTTTAACCCTGGCATTCGTGAGGCAGAAGCAGACAGATCTCTGTGTTAGAGGCCAACCTGATCTGCTCTACATGGGTTCCAGAGTGGATATACATAGACATAGATTCTGTCTAAAGAAAATACAAACTAAACACTTTAGATAGGTGGAGTAGCAACCTGCTGTGCAAATGCATGGAAAATTGGAGAGAAGCTAAGCAAGGTTTCTCAGACCTGTAATCCAAGCATTCAGGATGCTGAGAAGGAGGATCACAAGTTGGAGGTCAATCAAACAAAGATACAGTGAAGACTATATCTGTATCTCACGGTTATCTGTTAGAGTGGCTGTGGGAGTGAGAGACACATTTGGTGTTCCTATACAGCCATAGTTTTAAAGGTTTTAGAACAGTAATACTTTGCCTTATTACTGTAACTACTTCAAATTATATTTATTAAGAAGTTGTAACCATTTATGTGGAATCTACTATGTATTTACTGTATTAAATAGAATATTAAAGGATTCTTAGAGGGTAGGTTATCCACAACTAGGGAAATTATTATACATCATTTTGATGTTGTACCACATTTAGCCTCTAAAATATCACATCTTTTTCTTCAATGAGATTCCCTAAACAGACATAGTGGACAAATGGCCAAATCAGATGATCAAGTAAAACTAACAAATATGATGCCTTGAAGAAAGTAAGTCATTTTGGAAAGAGAACACATGAACCTTAAACCAATCTATCATTTTCTTTTCTCATTTTACCAACATAAAACATAAATTACCATAACGTTCATGTCTATATAAGAAGTGCAGAGAGGATGTAAAAGCATGATCACATCCTGGCAAAAGCCCAGGAAAGACTCACATTCCATGCACACTGTGGGACAAAAACATGTGTAGAATGGAATGTGAGCAATCCACCTGACCCAGCCGAGGACCTATTCAAAATGATCGCTCTACCTTATTCTCTAGAAGGTAGCTTTGTCCTACACACCACACACTCAAGCCTCATATTTTTAATAAATGTTATTATAGATGCTTGAGATTTATAGCAAGCTATTATGGGATGCACAGATAGTCGGGGGCTTTATGATAACAAAATTGATTCATATCTGCCACCTCACAAAACTCCTTTCCTGTGACAAGAGCAGCTGAAATCTACTTATTCAGAAAAAAAAAAAACCCTGAATGGAGTACAACATTAATTATAGCTGTCGTTTTGTTTGTCCTACACATCTGTTGCTTCTACCCTTTCACTTACTCCTCCCCACTCTTCCCTGCCCCTTCTGTTTTATTCTCATCTCCGCATAGTTGACCCTTTTGTTTAATTTAGACTCTACATGTGTGTGAGATCATACAACAGTCCTCTTTGGGAATCTGGTTTATTTCACTTAGCTCAATGCCCTCCAGATCCATCCACTCTGTGGAAAGAGCAGGAGTTCCTTTTTTAAGGCTTTCTTTCAAAAATGATATGTCTTTTGGTGTGTGAGTGTAGGTGCCACAGAGACCAGAAGAGGGCATTAGACCCCCTGGGCAGTATAGTAGTTTTTACAGGCAGTTGTGAGCTGGATGAGCTGTTGTGAGCCTTGAGAAGTAAACTCAAGCCCTCTGGAAGAACAGCAAACACTGCTAAGCACTGAGCCACCTCTAAAGCTACCCATACTTACTTCATTTTTATTCGTGTATATTTATGTGTGCCTGTAACAGAGGAGTGTGTGCCCAGACAACATTGAGAAATATGACCACCCTCCTTTGCAATATGTAACTATTAATAGCTCATCTGTCTAAGTTAGGATTGTATTGCTGTAAAAGAAACACCATGACCATAGCAACTCTTATAAGGAAAACATTTAATTGGGGTTGGCTTACTGTTCAAATGTTTAGTTCATTATCATCATGGCAGGACATGACAGTGTGTAAGCAGACACAGTGCTGGAAAAGGAACTGAGAGTTCTACATCTGGATCCGCAGGTAGCAGAAGGAGACTGTCACACGGGGCAGAGCTTATGCATATGAGACCTCAAAGCCCACCTCCACAATAACACACTTCCTCCAACAAGGCCACACCTCCTAATTGTGCTACTCCCTATGGGACAGCATTCAAACACATGAGTCTTCCAGGGGCCATTCCTATTCCAAGCACCATATAATCTGAGAGGGGAGGGGCCTTCTGAGCCCTTCCCTTGTTGATAATGGAATGTTGATGAGCCCTGTCTTGCTCAGGTCTTGTGTAGTCAACACTGCTGCTATGAGTTCTTGGGTACAACAGACACATCCATGAGCCAGCACTTAAACTATTCTATTCCATCCTTCAGCTCTTACAGTCTTTCTACCCACTCTTCTGTGGTGCTCTCTGAGCCTTGAAGAACTGATACAGACGTCCTGTTTGGAGGAACGAGTGAAAATATGAAATAAAAGGGTAGAGGATGTCACTATTCCTATAGTATGGAGAATATTTTTATTGTGGATGTATGGGAGAAAGCTGACAGAGGGGAGAGTCCAGGCTGAATATGGTCATCAGACTAAATAGGACTATGTGAGGACACAAGGGTACAGAGAGCAATAAAGGAACCTCTGGCCAAGAGAGGTAATCTAGGCCAAGAGACCCAGAGAGCTGCTGAGCCCAAATGGCTGCTATGCAGGGATCAGACCAGGAGAGGGGAAGTGGAAATCCAGCCTCTGGGAGGAAGAGGTTTAGAGAAAGGGTAGGGTGAGGACTCCTTAAAGGAACCACAGATACCAAGGGATAGCTGGGAGGAGCCGCAGGTACTGAGTGATGCTGGGAGAGCTGTCAGCATCCGCTTTTTGATATGTTAATAGGCACCTCAGCCATTCAGTCCCTGGTCTCTGAGGCCTAACAGGGATAAGCACTCAAGAGTCACTATCAGCACTTCTACCAGTTTTAGTCTCTGTATTAACCAGAGCTCACTGCAAACAGGAACTTCTCTGACCAGGGCTGAGAACAGTACTGCTCTATGAGTGTAAACACCAGTATTTAGAAGGCAGTTTGAAACCATGTCCATTTAGCAAAGCAATGGTACTATATTCTCCCCCTAGAACCTGTGCCCTGCTGGGCCGTGGATTTTGACCAGGTTTACTGTACCAGGTATAAGTCACTCCTGTGGAGTGTACTCATGCAGGATTTTTGTGTTATATAAAAAACAATCATGCCACTATGCACATCTTGCCTGGCAGGTTGTTTTTGTAGTTCATAGGGTTCACAGCAGGGTAAGAGGACTAATGTCTTTGTTCCCTAGCATCCTGCATAAGACCTTCTGGCACTGCAGAAACTTACAAGCAGGGAGAAAACTTCCAATTCAGTTCCAGCTTGGTTTCTCTATATCTTGCAAGCACAGTGTGTGGCATCTTCAGCAATTGGGTCTTATCACCTAGTTCTATGGCCAGCCAAGAGGAATGCTAAAGCTTGTATTGTTTTAAGGGCTTCTGATGGCTCCCTGATCAACAGCTCACAGGGGAAGTACCCACTGCAGACACTGGAATTTCTGTTTAACAAGCCATGGCTTCTGGAAGCAGCACTATCCAGCCTTGCACAACACCTCCTTTCAATAACTTTCTTTAAAACATATTTTTCAATTGGTTTACAAAATAGTAAGTTCCCATGGTTTTTACACCCTTCATTTTCATAAACTCCCCTCCGAGACACATCTCTCCTCTTCTTGGCCCCACCCCTGCTTCCCATTCCCACTCCCAGTAAACCCCCCCCCCCCACTGCTCAGGCTTCCTCTCCCTAATGACCCCTTTTAGTTTTACATATACTCCAAATTTAACATATACATGTAAAACTTCAAAGCTAGGATCCGCCACATATGAGAGAGAATGTGCAGTGTTTGTCTTGCTGGGCCTGATATGTATATATATATATTCTAATTCCCTCGGTATGTATTCTAATTCCATTCATTTCACCTGCAAATTTCATAATCCCATTTTTCTTTACAAATGAATATAATTCCATTCTCTGTGCCGATGAATCAGTTGATTGGCATCTAGACTGATTCCGTTCCCCAGCTGTTGTGAACATGGATGAACAAGTTTGTCTGTATGGAGTATAATCCTCTAGGTATCTGCCCAGGAGTAGCATAGCTGGGTCATATGGTGGCTTTCTAGGTTGTTGAGACACGTCCACACTGATTTATTTCCACAGTGGCTGGACCAGTTTCCACTCCTATCAAGTGTATAAGGGTTCCTCCTTCCCCACACCAGTGCCAGCATTTATTGTCAGTTATTTTCTTGATGGTGGTGATAACCATTCTGACAAGCATGAGTTAAAAAAAATAGTTTTAATTTGCATTTACTTGCTGAATAATGATAATCTGAACACTTTTTAAAATACTTCACAGCCATTGATATTTCTTCTCTTGAGAACTTTCTGTTAGATTCCAAAGCCCATTTTTAGTTGGGTATTTACTTCCTTGGGTTTAGTTTTCTGAGTCCTTTATATGCTCTGGACATCAATTCTCTGTTGGATGCAGAGATGACAGGGATTTTCTTCCATTTTGTTGTTTGCCTTTTCATACAGCTGTTTCCTTTGTCATATAGATGGTTTTTGATTCCATGAAGCCCCATTTGTCAACTGTTGACCTTATATCCTGAGCAACCTGGTTCCTGTTTAGAAAGTCTGTAGCTACGCCTGTCTCTTGTAGCATATTTCTTAGTTTTTCCTCTACCATTATTTAGAGTTCTGGGTTTTCTGTTCCAGTCTTTGGTCCATTTGGAATTGATTTTTATACAGGGTAAGAGATGAGGATCTAGTTTAATTCTTCTGTAAGCTACACATCCATTTTTCCCAGCATCGTTTGTTAAAGAGGCTGTCTTTTCTCTGACTTTTTTGTCATCTTTGTCAAAACTCAGGTGACTATAATTGTGTGATGTCTGGGTACTCTGTTCTATTACATTGACGTACATGTCTATTTTTATGACACTACCATGCTGTTTTTATTACCAGGGATCTGTAGTCTATCTTACAGTTGGGTAGGCTAAGCGCTGTATTATTTTAAGTAGTATAACTTGGTATTATAATTTTAGATCAAGAAGTGTGATACATCCAATTTCAGTTTTCTTTCTTGGTATTGCTTTGGTTGGTTTGGAGTGTGTGTGTGTGTGTGTGTGTGTGTGTGTGTGTGTGTGTGTGTGTGTTTGGGTGTGCACACGCACACATTTCCCTGTAAATTTTAGGCTTTATTTCTGGAAGTAGTACCCTTGGCATTTTTATAAGGGTTGAATTAAATCTACATATTACTCTGGGTAGTATTTTTAATTTCTCTATGAAAGCTGGATTAGAAGATTCTCTAACTTGCTTCAGACATCAACAGGAAGTAATGAAAATAAACTTACTAGTAGGCTGGAATACAGAAAATAAAAAGAACTCTCTCCTTAATCATGGGGATGCCCTGATTTGATCGAAAGGATAGTATGGAAAGCATGGCTTCAATCAGGTACTGTGGTTATTTGGCCATACTCTCTATTTATGGCTCTGTGGATAAATCGGTTTTATTTTAAATATGTTTTTTTTTAAAGGATTCCCTTCGTGTTGAAAGAGGTTTGGATGAAATGAATCTGTTAGTCTACCCAGCTCTAAGATCCTGTGTTTTTATGACAGTAAACTCACTCAAACAGCTGTTGTTTTTTAAATAACTAATTAGCGCTACCATAGCTGGCTACTAAAGTTAATTGAAGGGGGAAAAAAGCCAAGTAATAAATTACTTCGACCCATGTGATTATTTCCTTGTTATATAACAGTGAGCATTTAGAATGGGAATGATTTATTATTAAGATCATGATAACACCTACCACTACTCATTGTTTTTATGCAACAGAAACTGTACTTAGGTTATCACCTTCATCCTCAGGTCCATTAAATAGATAGTATAATTGCCCCTACTTTATATGTCAGAAAACTTGTGGCTCAAGAGGTTAAATTTCCCAAGATTGTAGACATAGTGATAGAGCCAAGATTTGAATCCAGGCTGATTTTATGCCAAAACTTTTGTTCTTCTCCATTATAGCATTCACACTCCAGACTTCAGGACAAACTATGCTTATGGACACAAGCCCATCTTAACCCATCCCTTTGATGATTGATTGATTGATTGGTGATTCTTTGGCAGATCAAATACCTTTATGCCAAGACTCCATGGAATAAGAGAAACCAATTTTGCCACCACTCTCCATCCTGTACATTTGAGTAAGTCTTTATATTTCCCTGTAGTTTTAATACAATTTAAAATGGATGAAAGCCAGGCAGTGGCAGTGCACACCTTTAATCTCAGCAGTACTCGGGAGGCAGAGGCAGGTGGATCTCTGTGAGTTCAAGACCAGATCTACAGAATGAGTTTCAGGACAGCCAGGGCTACACAGAAAAACCCTCCCCCCACCCCAAAAAAAGAATATAAATAAATATATTAAATTAACTAATTAATTAAATAAAAGGGATCAGAGATCCATAATTGTTTTTAACCAAGTCTCAAACATGATCCATTTTTAACAGAAGTCCTCCCCCCATACATTTTTATATTGCTTGGCTGACTTCATGATCCTTTGACAAAGAGTGTGTCACTTTCACAGCTAATAGACTGATATGATAGCAAACAAATGTCTTTACATTTGGAAGAATTTATATGTGATAAAACACATTTCCCCCAGGACCCTACACTTATCCACAAGGATAAATCATGGGGATGGGTACAAGGCAATCTCTACAGAGATGATTTTTGAAAACTGCTTTGATTGGTTGGGGCTTCAGCCATTTAAAAATAATACCTACAAATTAGGCATGCAGATGGTCATTCCAAAATCTTCCTGGCTTTGTTCACTTTCATGGGAGAATAAGGCAGCATTTAGACCCAAATGCTTTCCTGGCAGTGTGCAAGCTGGGCCCTAAACATTTACCAAGAGAGCGTCCATCCGAGAGTCCAGTCATCTTTCAAACAGAAACACTGTTTAGCTACAAAGAAATCACTTTAGGACAGAGCTGTTTCAAACCAACAGTCACTGTGCCTACAAAAAAAGCTTCTATTTTGGCTAGCAAATACTTCCAAAAAAGCCTCTCTAGCCATCCATGGAAAAGGAGTGAGTGCCCCCTGGTGAAAATGTGGGAAACGTTTCCATATGTTGTTTTTGGCTGGCAAGAGGGTGCAGATGTCCTCACAATAAAAATATACTCACTGAGAGTGCTCAAACCCTTGAGAAGAGCTGGCACCATGTGTAGGACTGGATCTAACGGTGGCAAAGACACACAAAGGAAGCAGGGAAGAGGGCCCACCCAGAACCACACATTTAAGTGCAGGTAGGGTGCTACATGCCTGTTAGCTCAGAAGGAAGCTGGGATGGGTGCTGATTGTAAGTTCAGGGCCAACTTGGACTGCATATCAAGACTCAATCTCAGACAAACAAACACTAACAATGTACAATAGACACAAAACATGAGTATAATAGACCTCCAAGCTTGTAGAGCTCCAGGGACCCCCCAAATCTTCCAATCATTGCAGGTCCCAAATTATCTGGGCAGAAGTGAAGTGAAGAGGTTATAGCTAGCAAGGCACAGGAAAGGTAAAATTATCTCCATGGTTTTTAGAGTCTTCCTTTCCTGCCTTGTGGCATCCTTTACCTCAAGTTGCTGACTTCATTTTCAGCAGAATGAAGATTCCATTCACATACCAGGATGAAAAGAGAACAAATTTTTCTGTTGGGGGAATCTGTGAGATTAAGCAAATAGCCCATTGGTTCTGTGGTGCTAAACTGTTGAGCCTGGATGCACTGCAAACCCAAGAACAGAAGGGCAGGCCCCTGGTCTGTAACCAGGGAACCAGCCCCAGGGTCTGGTCACTAGCAAGACTGCACAGATGTAGCTGGACCTTGCCAGTCCTCCACACATCCGGACTTTCTGCATGACTCTATTGTGAAGCTGTCATTCAGGATTGGGCCTGTGTGCTCTGTGTTGCTGGGGGTAGAGAGGATGAGGGAGGAGCATGGACTTAGGCTTGGAAGCTGGGCTCCACTCCCAGCCTTACTTCTCTCTTACTGTGTGATGGGGAACAATGTTAACCCTTTCAGGGCCCTTTCACAACTGTCCAGAGAAAGCAATCAATGGTGTGTATGCCTCTAGTTGGCAGCGTGAATCTGGCACAGTGGGGCCTAAAAATAAGGCGAATTAAAGTCTCATGCAATAGGCAACTTTAGTCAGAGCATAAAGCAATTTATACTATGAGGGTTAAGAAAACTCACCTGAGTTAAGTGTACAATTACAAGGATGAGCTATCCCATGCAAAAATCTTTTATTTTCCATAGAGGCATATGAATATGAACAGCTGAAGTTAACTCACTTCTATCAGCTACACCTGAGATGAGCACAGAAGCACATATGTAGACAAGAGTTTCTATCCCGCCCAGTCCTGCCACCCTTCAGTTCCAAATAAACACACAGAGACTTATATTAATTATGAACTGTCTGGCCAATGGCTTAGGCTTCTTACTGGCTAGCTCTCTCTTAATTGTTGACCCATTTCTATTAAACTATGCATTGCCATGAGGCTGCTACTTACCCATAATCCAGCCATGTTACTCCTTGGAAGCATGGCATTTTCTTACAAGCACTCAGAAGCCTCACATGACTCCATTCTTGGACTGTGTCCCAACACAGTGATTTGAAGGGTAAACAGAGTCATAAAAAATGAAGTGTGATATCCCAAACATGGTGAAGACAGTCAGTATGGAAGACTTGGCTTCATCCTTCTTAATTCTCCAGAGAGCAGAGGCCTCCATGTCTTCAATGAAGTTCAACAGCCAGATCACCATACAAAAAATGATTCTGAGCTAACAGCTTGAGTTGCATTACATCCAGAGAGGTTCCCCTGGGCCTGTGAAATGTCACAAAAGCCTGATGACCTGAATTTGGCCCCAGGATCCCTTAGGAGAAGGAGAGGAGCAATTCCTGAAAGATATCTTCTGACCTCCATACTCAAGCTATAGCTCCTGGGTGCCCCCACACAATATAATAATAATAATAATTAATAATAGTAATAATAATAATTAATAATTTTAAAGAAGAAGGTTCACCTTACTTCCTATCACACCTGCCCCATTAAATAATAATAAAAATTACTTATGGGGTCTGCAAGACACAACAGGTACTCTACTAAAACTATATTTGATTTTTTTTTGATTGTCAAATATATAAAGGCTTGTCAAAAAGTTGTACATGATTACATGAAGCTCAGTAACTGCCATTCTTTAACCCACTTTCATCTTCTCACTAACCATGACTGACAAGGCTCCAAAGAAAAGCATTAGTATTTATCTGCACATCTCTAAACAGTGTACTTTCTATGGTGTCTTCAATGTTTCCTTCTGAATATTGTGTGTTGACCTCTTCCATTTCCAATGACAACTGGACTTCTATTCATTCCCTTAGCCTCACCAAATACTCCTATTCCCACACATTCTTGTCAATAAAACCATGTCAGATCAATGTTTAATGTTGACATTTCAACTGTAGAATTGTGAATAAGCTAATAATGATTGTTTTCTCTCCTGTGTCATTTTTGGGCCCCTAGAGATGGCCTTATTTTCTTTCTGGTTTTTTCCTGTCTTCCTTTCTTTCTTTCTTTCTTTCTTTCTTTCTTTCTTTCTTCGTTTTTATTATTTTTTATTTTTGGTCCCCCTTCTGGGAACTTATCACTAAATGCAACTTTAAACTTTCTGCCTGCTGTCTAAATCTCTTTTCAAGACATTAGCTGTTCAGCTATCTAGCAAGCTCCTTTTCTTGGAGAAAATTCCCTTGAAGGCTCTGGTAGTTGCCAGATACGATTTTCTTTCTTCTCCCTTGTATTGGGTCACACTCTTTCTTGAATGCCCTCTCTTCCACCTTGTCACATCCTCCCCTCTTTTGGATGGAACACATCGTTAAATAGCTTCTAGAGAATGGATTAATTTTTTTTTAACCTGAAATAGCTTTACTCAACCCTCATACTGGAATCTTTTAAAGTATTGTTTGAGGCAAAAAAAAAAAATAACAAGAAAAGCTTTTGACAAGATTTATCATATTTATAAACTTCCTTATAGAAAAAGAAACAAAACTGAAGCCAGACCAAAGAAAGGAAGCTCCCCTATTTGGGACATACACCTAATGTAGCTATTAGTGACATTTCTTAGCATTTCTGCTCACCAGAAATTCTGTCATATCATGCTTGTCCATCTCTTGATTGATAGTTTACCTGTATATACACTTCCAAGGGGTGACCATTTCTCTTTCAGTTTTGAAGGCATTTCTCTAGTGTTATCCCACATCTAGCACAGCTGTGGAGAAGTCCGAAACCATTCTGCTTCCTGGTCTGTTCCTTTCCTCTCTCCCCATGGGTTGAGACTTGTGAACCTTATGTATTTATCATCACTGTACTGAGAACTCAGGGGGGTTCATTTTCTGGGGATTTGCCTTTTGACTCTACGAAATTATTTCCCTTTCTGGAAAGCCCACTGCCCAAATCTTAGACCCCCCCAAACTGAGCCTTGTTGCTAGTTACTTACCTGTTGTTCAGATAAAAATACCATAACAAAAGCATTTATAGATGGAAGGCTTTGTTTTAGCTTATGTTTCTGGATGGAATAAGAGTCCATCACGGCAGAAAGAAAAGGCAGCAGGCATGGATGCAGGGGCAGAAAACTGAGAGCTCACATCCTCCACCTCAAGCATGAAGCAGAGTCAAACGGAGATGCAGCTAGACTATAAACACCCAAAGTCTTGCCCTAGTGTTGTGGACCAAGCCTATGGTGGACATTTCTTATCTAAACCACTGCAGAGTCTAAATGGTCTTACTTTCTATCTCTTTGCCTTTTTAACTCTACTTTCTAAGAGATTTGTTTGGCTTATTCTTTACTCAACTGAATCCTGTCTGTTAAGGTGTCATCTATATTCCATTTGTAATTATTGTGATTCTATTTCCTACGTGTCTTTTATAAACTGTCCCTGTTCTTGAATTTAGCAAAGCAGAATTAGGAGGCTCTGAACTCCCTGGTCATGAGTTCTTGGTGAAAGACTTTTCTAACTAAATTATGTTCATAGACTACAGGCTCAAGGAGGGGCTGAAATTGTCCAGCATCTACCTTCCCAATGACTGAATAATCTTTACAGATCAGAGGACAATAGAGGATTTAGGGAGGTTTGGGGTCTTGTCTTGATTATTGTTGTTGTTTTGTTACATACAAAATACACTTTGAAAAATAAAGTTGAGATTAGTATGTTAGGGCCATCTGATTCCTTGTTTGTACCATCACACTGGCATATCCTAAAATAAAACACCTTTTAAAATGCCAAATGTTGGCAAAGATGTGCCAGATTTGACCCCCAGACACACCTGTTGGAATAAAAATTGAACAATTGTTGCAGAAAGTTATTTCACAATATCTACTAGCCTATGATCCAGCAATCCACTCCAGAGTGTAATCCTAATAGAAAAGTTAAATAGTCACCAGAAGTCATTGTTACTGTGTTTTAAACACGGCTGCCATGCTGAAGAGATGACCCAGTGTTTAAGAGCACTGGCTGCTCTTCCAGAGGGCCTGGGTTCAATTCCTAACACCCACATGACAGCTCACAACTGCAACTCCAGTTCCAGGAGATCTGACACCAATACACATAAAAATGAATAAATAAACAGAGGAATTTTAAAAATAGAACATTGCCACAATATTTAACAACTCCTCCCCTGCAAAGATGTAGTCTGTAGTCAGATGTACTCTGATTTTGGGCTAGCCACATTTTGGATGTGATTATGAAGTTATATAACATCAAGGTTTCTTAAAGATTTTGCTTACTCCCTTTTGAACACCACCCTGAGACTGTCATGAGGGAAAACTTGTCTAGTCTACCAGAGAATAAGATCATGTGGAAGAAACACTAGTTGCCTCCACTGAATGCCATTACCAACATCCAAAGACCATCTTGAAACTTTAATTCTAACTGAGTATAGTTGCATCATAGATCCATGCAGAATCAACAAGGAAATTCACAGAAACATGAAAAACAATACATTCTTCTTGTTGTTTGTTGGTTATGATTCCATTCACAACAATACATACAAGAATTTTCTAGAATAGTCATAACACCCCCAAAAAACTACTCAAAATGCCCATCCATGTCTAAATAGATAAACTGTAGTCACATTTTAGAAGACCACTGAATGGTGAGAGTAAGAAGCTACCACATATAAGAACTTTTCTCTCCTCTTTTCTTCTTCTTCTTCTTCTTCTTCTTCTTCTTCTTCTTCTTCTTCTTTCCTCCTCCTCCTCCTCCTCCTCCTCCTCCTCCTCCTCCTCCTCCTCCTCCTACTACTACTACTACTACTACTACTACTACTACTACTACTACTGCTCTAAGACAGAGTCAGATTGCAGTCTTAGCTGGCCTACTGGAACTCACTATAAACCAGGGTTTCCTTGAACTCAACAAGATCCACCCACCTCCTAAAGCTAGGATTAAATGTGTGGGTCACCAGCTGCTTGTAATAACTTTCGTGGAACATAGAAGTGAGTGGAAAAAGATAGACACTGTCAAGCAGACACAGATAAAATACATAGGTAGAAGGCATCTAATGCTATTCAAGTACATGGTAATTCTTCCATTATGAAGACAGTGACTGAAGGGAGCAAATATGTGGGTCTAGGGTTCTAGAAATATAGTCTCTCAATATAAGTAGTCAAGGTGTGGGTAGGGTATATTCACCCTTGTAGAGCTTCACCAAATTAAGACTCACCTCGTGTGAACTTGTCTGTTGGCATGGAATACTTCAATAACAAGTTTAAAATGGGGGCTGCAGTCCCAGTGAACACATCTACAAAACACCCTCACACTTAAGGCTCAGGGAACATTGCAGAAGAGAGGGTAAAGAGATTTTAAGAGCCAGAGCATCAGGGACTTTGCTGTGAGAGTGCATCTCCTCAAAAGGAAACTACACCCACAGAGTTTCACATGACTGCCCACACATGAGCTGAACAAGGACCACACCAACATGCCAAACTGCATGAGGGAAAGCCTAGGCAGCCTCAACCCTGCACAAACAACTATAGACATCTGAGTAAAGCTTGGTGTGAGAGAGGTGGCCCTCCCTAGAGAGGAACACATCAATTGGTTGTCCTGTGCCAAAGGGTTAGCCCTAAAAACATACATACAAGTAGCAGTACATGGACTCAACAGGTTATCTTTGGCGCAATAATCTCAACTACTCCAGGTTGAAGCAGAAGGATTAGGTTCAAGGTCTGCCTGTGTACAGTGGGGTCATGTTTTAGAAAGAGAGGAGGAGGGAGGGAGGGAAGGAGGGAGGAGGGAAGAAGAAAGAGAAGAAAAGAAGAAGGAATAGGAAAAGGGAGAGGAGGAAGAGGGAAAGGAGGAAGAGAGGGAGGGAGAGGAGAAAGAGGGGAGGGGGGGTTCTGGAAATACTGCCCAGCACACATTCTGCCTGGTGTGCACAAGACCCTGGTTCTAAATCTCAGTATCACAAAAAATAAAAAAAACTAAAATTACCCAGAGAAAACTAAAGTTTCTATCACTCCATAATGTGGAAACTTTCTCTTTGCTCTCTCTAAAATAAAGTAGATAGCTTTTTTTTTAACCCAATGCTCTTTCAGATGTATCAAAGAATTCAACAGATATCTATATCCAGATAATAAAAAAGAACCAGAGTCCAGAAATAAAACATGTACACATTTAGTTCCACATCAACCTGTTGTGCCCAGATTCTGAACCCCTGAAATCAGCAAGAGACCCATTCCAGTGAAAAAGCAGAGTCTTTTATTGTTGTTGTTTAATGAGCTAACTGCATTAATTCAGGCCCTTCATCCATTCACAGCAGCAGATGGCGGGAGAAAGACCCTGAGGAACCTCGAGGCCAGGAACTCATTGGGTGGCGTAAGGAGAGAGCGTCTAGGGGTATTTAACAGTCTCAGGATTGGTGCTCCCTAAAGCTAGGGCTTGAATTACCTGTCCTGAGTTGATTGGTCAACTGGTTGTTATGGCCTATAGGACCTCCCAGGGCAGTTGCTTTGCTCTGCATGTCACTGTTGTGCCACTTGTACCATAAAGCATGCCAGAAGCCACAAAGCACAACCCTCCAGCTAACTTCTGATTGGTTCTTTGCCTCAAGGAGGGTATCTGACCTCTTAGTGACTGTGGGGAGTGACAAGGTCAGACAAGCACATGTTGAGTCTTTTCTGCAGCCTGTCATGGCTGCTAAAGCAGGGGGAGGGGACGCTGGTCCCTTCAAACCATTCCATTATAGTGCAGTGTGTTGGTTGGTTTGTTTCCTAAGTTAGAGGACAGAGAACCATCAGGTTCTTAAACCCTCAAGTCTCACAAGTTAGGATAAAAAGTGTAGACTTCATCTGAAGTTTAATAAACAACTCTTGCAAGAGCTACAACTGAAAAAAATAAAGAGTTACAACTGAATGAGTAACATTCAGGTGGTATATTCAATAAATAAATAAATAAACGGGGAAGCTCTGTGGTTCTATGAAACTTGAATACTACCTCACCCAGGCTAATCTTGGTGTCCTGGCTGATGTATTGAATCTGGGTTACTTTATAAACTACAGCAATTCAGATGCACTTAACATGTGTGTCTTGGTACAGGCCCTACTAGAACTCTCCCTGCAATGAGGTCAGCTTGTCTTTACCGACTTCCCAGAATACGGGGTGCAAGCCCTTCGCACACAAAGGTAAACAAAGTAGTATGCTCTTTCTCTCCCTCCACCATGGTAAATGTGCTTTGAGTTTTCCCAGTCATTGGTGGGGGGAGAAAACGCTGTGTTCTGTTTTGCTGTGCTTAACGGAGGAATTCCTTAAAGCTCCGGGTGGGAACCCGGACAGTGAAAGGCCGATGGTTGATTCTTTTGTGTGATTTTTATTGTGCATGACTAAATGTATTAAATGTGTTGGATCACAGAGAATGTGTGCCCACGAAGCACAGAGCTGTATGCATTTTGCCTACTAATATTGGTTGCCCTTTGCAAATACAAAAGGCCTCCACACTAACTGGTTATCCAAGGCACTTTAGTAAAATCACAGTCAGAGAGTGCTCTGGAAGTCCTCTGTAGAAAACCAGAGATCCCTTCTAAAACCTTTACATTGGATGATTTTTTTCCCATCATTTTTCCCCCTTCCAAAAATGTATAGCAGAAGCAGGACAGAGCCCAGGAAAGGAAATGATGGACAGAATGGTTTGGGAAATCACTCTTCATGACTATAAGCAAAGGCACATTTAAAAGAAAATTCTAATCTTTTGAGTAACAACACCCTGAGCCTTTGTGGAGAGAGAGCTTGGGTTTGCCTCAGCTATCCCCTAAAATGGCTGGAAAGTTATTGACTCAAGGAGACAGGCCATTCTTCGAAGACATGGGTTGCTTCTATTTATTTTCTTTTTCTTTTTCTTTTATTTTTTTGCAGATAGACAGAGCTCCTTTCAGACACCAGGGGGAGAAATGGATCATCAACAGGTTTGCCTCAGCCTTACTGTTCTTCCTTAAGAAAACTAATATTTATTTCATGTTAGAAGTATGACAAATGTCTTTCTTCAAATCTCATATTTTTTTCCGTGCAGATTTTCGAATGAGGCAGATTATTACTTGGAGGGGGAAGGGTGGGGGTGGTTTTTGGCAACATCTTTGCTCCAGGTTTTTGGGGGGGAAATCCCTCAGCAAGAGGATTACTGCTGGCTTTATGGCCCTGTCACAAAGCCAGGTACTTTGAGATCAAAACAAAAGGTAATGTGATTGGAGGGATGATCTGGCTGCTCCAGGCCCTCTCTCTGCTCTAATATAAAACACTGAAGAAGTCTGTTTCCCTGTGCCTTGGTTTCCCCATCTGCAGGAGAGCTTGGTGCTAGCTCATCCTTAAGGTCCCCAAAGCTCAAAGAAATCTTACACTCAGATCTATCCCTGCCTGTCTGCCAGCCACCATTCCAAGCAAGCACGCTTCTTCCTCTGAATGGCTGTTTCCCCCATTCTCCTAATTGACGATATTTTATACCTGAACTTACAGTTTCATCACTCACCTGCCCCCATATCATTTAAGGTCTCCCCTTTCTGCTTTGAAGTTCAAAGAGAGAGAAGACTTTGTATAATGAGGATGGCCCCTTTGAAATGCTCCCCGTGCAGCTGCAGGCTGGCAGATTCCGCACCAAGCGAGGGAACTATTGTGATGCAGATGTGCTCCAAAGAGCCTCGGCAGCAAGAGCTTTTCCACGGGCCTTTACTGTATTTCTTCTATTATTCATAGAACACAATGTAAATGAAGCCATAAATTTTACCCCCCACACTAGATGCAGAAAGAAGATAATGGAAATTGTGAATTATGAATGAATCTCTGTTATTGTAATTCCTTAAGGATTCTGATGGAGATGAATAAATTCATGCAAAGACACAGACTGGAAACTTTCCCGCCTGCATCCTCACTAATGCCTCTTGGAATGTCACAAGGATGGGATAGGCTAGAGATGATCTTGGTTTCATATTTACCTGCCAAATAATCTCACAGTGGATCTACCTAAGCTTGGAAGTTTTCAAAATAGTTTCTTCCTGGGGTGGGCAAGAATGGGGACGCACAAGGCAGGGTCTCCCAAGCATTCAGTCCTGTCACTTTGTAGACTAAGCCAAAAACCTACCCTTCACATTTGTTTCCTCTTTCGGACAACTGGAGGGAGAAAAAGCAACAATAGGTAGAAGGGGGAGGGTGGCCGTAACTTTCCCAAGATGAACCTGATGTCTAATGAAGTCAAGGATGCAGATTGTTTTTCCTGCTAAGTCAGTTTTGATAACAAGAATTCTGGTCAATGATTCTCTCAACCATGGTACATGATTCGTCTAAATAATGGCAGCAGTGCATGAGGCTCAGAAGCTGTTCTGGTTTGGATAATGACACAAAGTGATTAGAAGCACTTCACTGATGTGAGGCAAAGCCTCTGGAAAATCTCAGCCTTAATCCAATTCCATCCTGTGCTAGGCTTTTAGAAGGTCAGAGCCCCCCAAAATGAGATTTGAGATATTTAACAGTTCAAGTGTCGCGCGGAAAAAGTTGGCTTCTGCAAAATCCCAAAATAGGCTTTTGACATTTTTAGACAAGGAATATGCATGGAGAGATGAAGCCATAGGCACAAGCATACTTCTGTTCAGGAGCAACTTCTACTCAGACACAAAATCATTTAAAATGTAGATGTCATTATGCAGGTACAAATGAACGATTCTCCGTGAAAGATGTTACCATTTGCCACAATGTAAAATGGGAGTTCCCAGGGAGTCAGCATCCCCTCTGGGTCTCAACATCCTTTTCTGCAAAGAAGAAAGTGTTGAACCAGATGATCTTCAACAGTCCAGATTTAGTCTTTGCAGTTTTAGGTAGGAGCAAAGTGGGATGCCTGTGTTCTAGTGTTACCATCAGCAAGGTTTGAACAATGGCTTGACTCAGAGGCCAAGACACCATCCTGCATTGAAGACTTAGGAAGAAGGACTAAGAGAGTTAATGTAGGATTTCCACAAATAGTCGGGTCTGGGAGCACAGACAAGGTCACTGAGCTGCTAGCCAAAGGGGGTAGCCTTTGCCATTTGTCAAAGGTAAGGCTAGCTAATGGCCTTAATATACTTCCCCTCCAGCTCCAAGAAGCTGAGCAACAAACTTCAACCTGGACCAATCGTCCTACTAGAGATAAAGATTTCATTCCCAGGGGAAGAGAGAATGTAGCAAATGTGTTTATCATGTGTATTCAGACATGTTGCTTAAGATTTTGAATGCAAAACACTTGAACCTTGTGACCCTGGACCCTGAAAAGTTGTCTCCTTTTTTAGAAAAGTACAGGGGAAAAAAGCAAAATTGAGTAGGAGGCAAGATTTTCCTTTAAGAGATAACCCAAACATCTAATGAAGTCCAGACACCAGACTTTTTCCCCTTTCTACGTTTGTTTTAATAATGAGAATTCTGGTATTCTTGGGACTGACTGTTCAAATGACCATGTAGAGTCTTAGAGAAATATCTGCCTGGTCCTCACATACCCTCTACTACTTTTTCCCTCAGCCAAGGTCCCACCATCTCCCTCCTTCCTCATCAGGCCCTCTTGACAACAGGGGATCATCCAGCATCTAGGCAGAAAATAAGAGCTTAAGGCAAACTGGGGCAGTGGAGCATGGAGAGGAAGCTGCAGGGATACAGGAGACACTGAATGGTCACCAAGGACCAATGAGCATCACCAGGGGATAGTCTAGCGAGCTGCAGCAAGCAGCTAATACCCTATAGCTGAAAGCAGAGAGGGTAGAACCAGGGTCCTGGAGCCCAGATGCTCCCTACAGATGGGGTCCTGAAGAAGGGGCTGCCTGCTCCAAATGGGACCCATGGATGACATGCAACTGGTCTACCAGATGCCTTCAGAAATGGGGGGAAGGAGAATAGTGGCATCCAGTGTCTCTCCTCTTACCTCCAGAAATAGTATCTATCAGAACCCAGCTGGGCAAGATCCTGTAGTAATCCACCCTGTGGGACAAACCATAGTAGTATGAGGGAGAGAATGACTCTCCAAACAGCAGGTAATGCCCTACACACCTGGGAAATCTACAGGATGAGCAGCCCCACATGTTCTTCCAGTTTCCTCTGAAATCCAAAGCCAAAAACAAAGTCTTGTCTCTGCATTCCTGCTAAGGTGTGGGGGGGGGGGGGGAATGAGTGTTGGGCTGGTGTAATTAGGAAGAACCAGTTGCCAGAGAGAAATACGAGCTTAGCTGGCTTAGTTAATGTCGCTGGTCTCTCCACTGTGTGTTTTCCACACTTCACTTTTCTAGCATCAAGGTCCTGTTACCTGTTTGCAATGGCCTCATTACCCAGCCTCCTCTCACTGTCTCCACAGCTTAAAATTCACCTTTTACATGGGAGAAAAGCCCCGCTGCTTGTCCTACACCTTGGTTCTGTTTAATAAATGGCAGAGCAGACAAATCAGTTCTTTCTCATCAAATATATGAGTCGCATCATCTATCAACATGAACATCGCAGGCATGACATACTAATTCTTTGTATATTCCGATCAGATGATACCAAGAAACAAAGACCTAGGCTCATTCTTCAAGAGGGTCCAGGCAGAATTCCATCTACCTTTGGTTCTTACTCATAGTGCTGGGTCATGCTTCTTATGTAATGTCGCTTCTCTCTGTAACATGATGCACATTTTTAAACAACGGCCATCTTTCCTGGCACTATTAAACTCCCTGGTTGTGGGAATTGTGTAAATCACTATTCTATCATTAGTCGTATAGCACATAGCAAGCATAAAATTTTGTAGACTGAGAAAGTGAATAGGTGAATAAACAAACAAAATCGACATAAGGGATATTTCCCAGATTGCTAGGAAGACATTTCCTCCTTGCAAAGAAACCCTGGCCTTTCACATAGACAAAGAAGGAAGCATCAGGTCCTGTGTGCCTCAAAATTATCTGCCTGCTAGCTTATCATGCTTACTAAATCCTTTGCATAGATTCATATCTTAGGGTTCACACAAGCAGTCATCCAGCTGTACCTCTTAGCAGATGTTCTTAAGTGGCATTCTGAGGCTGGATTAATTATAGGAGAAAGCAGTTGACACCGAAGACACGAACTGAGGCTACAGGGTGTGGGAATTGGGCTTGGGATCAGCTGTTTCCCTCTAAAGTAATTCTCTGAGGAGCATAATTTTTATGTCTGACTCTTCTCAGAAATCACTCGCCCTTGTGTGGAACTTTGACAATTAGTTTGAAAAGGGTGTTTTCCTTTTCCTGATGAGTGGGTTTTCACACAGTTCTTAAAGGGAAGGCTCTCTTCCTTTCCATAGAAAACTTA
Organism: Cricetiscus sungorus; assembly: GCA_030556225.1. Lineage (NCBI taxonomy): Eukaryota > Metazoa > Chordata > Mammalia > Rodentia > Cricetidae > Cricetiscus > Cricetiscus sungorus. Next base: position 28,547,781 of record JANBXA010000729.1, read on the forward strand.
CCATAACTATGGATTTCGAAGTATTTTTTAAAAAGCTAACATTTTGTAAATATATTAATATAAATGGCTAGAACAAGGATCAAGGAAGAGGCTCCCACATGTGGTGACTCCTCAAAACCATCACAGGCTTCTCTGGGTTTGCTTCCATTTCTCTTCCTAGAAATTGCACATAGTCAGCCTCCAGTGGACCATAAGGCCACATCAGGACTTCAACAGTTGATGCCAGGGAACACATGTGGTTCATAAAGTTTCTGCCCAGCTTTGATGTTTTAAGGGTCCCAATCTCTCATAAGCAAGAAGTGCTTGTCCCAGCAGCAGCACACAGCCTTTTCAACATGAGAGAAACTGCTCACCTCCCCTGAGTGACAAAGCCAGCCAGTGGATTGATGCTCTTGTCAAACAAGTCATGGCCACTGGAGACATTGTTCTTGATCAGGCTGCCATTGGGAAGGATCTCTTATTGATTTCAGTGCAGTGGTGGGAGCCTTTCTGCCCACATCAGGCCACAGGTCATACAGGTAGGATTCCAGGCTCCAATACAAGCAACCTTGAGTAACCCTGAGTAGGTCCTGCAAACAAGTTCCCAGTATCCCAGTCACTGTGACTCCTCTGTAACCTTGGGTCACTCAGATGATATTGATTATTTTTTCCTGCCCAAACACCTGGTTCTTAGGGACCTGATGCCCTAGACCCTCCTAGGCCCACTCTAGTTTCTCATCACAGTACTCTGTTCACCTAGATCTCTACCAACTGGGCCTTCTTCTGACCGAGGAGAAGTACAGATGAATTGGAAGTACTTCCTCACATTGCTGAAGTCCTTCCTCAGCAATGACATGCCGTGTCACCCTGAGATTGCTTATAGTATGAGCCTTCTAAGATTTGTGCCAGTTGCAGTAGAAAGATCTTTTGTATTCGTGGGTGATACACCCAGCAAAGAAATGTCCAGAAGGGACAGAGGTCTCATAACGTGTCCATAGGCAGCATGCTCACAGTGGTGACAAACTCTAAGCCTCTTTCTTGGTCACCTTGCACCCTAGCCGAAGACCTTCTTGCATGATGCAGGTGTGGTCGCGCCAGCCTTATAGCCCAGAAAGGCTGTGAGGTGGCCAGGCTTGGAAGGGCAACTCCTGGAGAAGTCTTCTACTTTCCATGATGCTTGCTGCCTTGCTCCTGAGGCAAGAAGCTGAAGGACACATCTTTTAGAGTAGAACACTTCCTGTGAGACGGTGTACAATCAACTACACCTGTAGAGCCCATTAAACCCCACCAATGCAATAAATACAGATTGCCTGAATAAATTCAATGAGATTCCAAAAAACTTTGTTTTCACTATATTAAGGATTGGGCACAGAGGGCACCAGTAAGAACCCCAGGCACCTCTCCCCTACTTCTTCTTCAATTTATTTTAGTTTACTTTAGTGTGAGACAGGGTCTTGTTAATGTATCTAGGCTAGCCTCACACTTACAATCCTCTTACCTCAGCCTCCTGAGTAGCTGGGATTATAGGTGTGTGTCGCCATGTCCTGCTGATAAACTTATTTTAAGCCCTGCGACTGTCACTGAGCCAAAAGTTATTGCCTACACTAATGATTGCCAGCCAGCTCTGTCTCTGACAATTTTTTTTTAAACAGACCATAAAGTGAGGTGTCAACTGGACAGCACAGTGAACACAGAATCAGAGAAGGGTCATCTGTTGGGGTTTTCTGTTCTTTCATTTTACATATTTCTTCTCTGTGTCCAGAGAGATCAATTCAGTGAACCTATGGGCTGTCTTTTAAAATGGGATTTAGGGGGCTATTTAAGGAATCACCCCTGGACATTCTCTCCTGCCTGTCCAGTTTCACTGTTCCCCATGACCTCACATTACAAGTCTTTTAGCCAAACTACCTTTCTAACATACACCGGATTTCATCTTCCCCATCACAGATAACGTGGCATCTCATGCATGCCTGTAAAAAGGCTTTAATAGAGAAGCTCTCACCAGCCTTGGGGAGCAGTGGCAAAGAAACAAACTATAAATTCATAGCTACTGTGAGTCTGCAGAGGGACAAAGCTGAGGCCCAGGGATCTCTGATGGTGTCAAAGAGGCTGAGGAAGAACAAACAAAAGTAAGATGATTTATATCTAACACGCAATGTGTAACTGCAACTGTTCAAACCACACATACAGAAAGCTTGGGAATGATGTCCCTTTGGTCTGGATCTGAAATGTCCCTCACAGGCTCCTGTTTTGGCCATTTGTCCCCTCTCCCACTGATGGTGCCAATTTAGGAGGTGGTGGAAGCTTTAAAAGGTGGGGCTTAGAGAGCAGAAATGGGTGGGCTTTTGAAGGCTTTCTCTGCCCTGGGTCTGGGCTATGGTCCCTGCTTTCTGCTCTGCAGGGAAGTGAACAACAGCTCCACCACAGGGCCCCACTGCTATGAACTGAGCCAAGCCTTCCCCACCATAAGGAACTGAAACCCCATGAGCCGAAATAATCCTTCCTGCCTTAAGCTATCTCTGTAAGTATTGTGACCATTACGATATGGAAAGAATGAACACATTTCTTCTCTCTCCTCTAGATTCATTCTTTCTCTCTCTCTCTCTCTCTCTCTCTCTCTCTCTCTCTCTCTCTCTCTCTCTCTCTGTGTGTGTGTGTGTGTGTGTGTGTGTGTGTGTGTGTATCATCTCTGTCTCTTAGTGTACCTCTCTGGTCTGTCTGTCTGTCTGTCTGTCTCTCTCTCTCTCTTGCTCTCTCTATATAGCTCTATCTGTATGTGTGTGCCTGTGTCTGTGTGTCTCTTTGTATGGATCTCTTGTCTGTCTGTCTCTCTTGCTCTCTCTCTCTCTCTCTCTCTCTATATATATATATATATATATATATATATATATATATATAGTCTATCTTCATATATATATATATATGAAGATAGATAGACAGACAGATAGATTCTCTCTTCCTTCCTTTCTTTTTATATAGGTCTCAATCTGTCCGCCTGACTGGCCTGGCCTGAGACTAACTCACTATGGAGATAAGGCTGGACTTAGACTCACAGAGATCCACCTGTCTCTCACTTTCTAGTACTGGGACTAAAGCCGTGTGTCACCACATGCAGCCCCTTTTAAATTCTCAAGTAAATGATAAATAATTATCACCATAGTGTCACTTACTTTGAAGTAACTTAGAACCAACCACAGTTTTGAGAGAGAGGCTTTGATGCAGCCTTCCACCTCAAGGAGCACACCACATTAGAGAGGTTAGATGAATTCATAGATCAGACATTAATAATGAAACAGGAGTCATGGGTCATCTCAAGTGTCCAACCAGGACAATGTAAGTAAATTCCACCACAGCATATCCAGATGTTGCTGTCCTAGGCAAAGAGAGCATCCTGTCTTGTGTCCTCATTTTTCTCAGAGGCCTTTCTGATTCTTTTTTCTATTTATTTATTTATTTATTTATTTATTTATTCATTCATTCATTCATTTATTCATTTATTAGTATACATCGTTACTCCTGCATGTATCCCTGGAGGCCAGAAAAGGGCACCAGATTTCACTAGGGTTGGTTGTGAGCCACCATGTGGGTGCTAGAAATTGAACTCAGGACCTCTAAAAGAGCAGCCAGTGCTCTTAACCTCTAAGCCATCTCTCCAGCCCCCTCCTTTCTGATTCTAATAGGCCAAGTTACTTCGGGCCCTGGAGGCCTTTACACACAATGTTCCCCAGTGTGGAATGCCTCCCCACAGCATCCTACATGCACAAGCTCTGTCTCTCAGAAGTCTGCTTCAGGTGTCTTCAATGGACCCAGATAGACTAGATAGATCTCTTACACCTATTGCTACAGTTTCAGTATGTTGGATCCTCACCCAAACTGTGATGCTTAGCTTCCCAATGAATTGAGTACTTAGACATTAAACAAGTCAAGTCCTGAAGAAGTAAGTGGGGAACGAACATCTTTGAAGAAGGATTAATGCTGGTCTTTTGCATAGACTAGTTCCCATGAGAATAAGTAATTATTTTTAAAAAAAGAAAATGTGAGGCTGCCTTTGTGTGGTGGATGTGATTAATTCAGAAATTCACAACTAGCCAAAGGGCAGATAGTTCTCAGACACAAATGCAGTGGCTCTCAACCTCCCTAATGCTGCAACCCTTTAATACAGTTCCTCCTCACATTGTGGTGACCCCCCCAACCATAAAATTATTTGGTTGCTACTTCACTATTGTAATTTTGCTACTGTTATAAATTATAATGTAAATATTTGTGTTTCCCATGGTCTTTGGCAGCCCCTTCGAAAGGGTTGCTCAATGCCAAGGAGTAGCAACCCACAGGTTGAAAACCACTGCATGAATGAGACATCTGTGCCACACCCCTCCATCTAAATCTCAAGGATTGTCTCAGAAGAGGGGTTGGAAACACTGTCAGAGCCAGGAGTTGGGAAGGGCAGATGGAAACAGTGTCTTTGGACATGGCGGAGTCACTGCACTCAAGAACTCAGCAGCTGGGGTTGTCTGCATAAGACCCACACCATGAGGTGAACTTCTCCACTCCACCATGTACCCCCAGTGGAAAGAAACTTCTGGCATTCTGAGCCAGGATAAACCCTTCCTCTCTCTACACTGTCCTCTCTTACATGCCCCAGCTGTGAAAGGGCTGCCTCTCACAGGGACCATTCAACATTAAACTAACCTAGAACCTCTTGTGTGTGATCTTGAGTAACTGCACAGGTCATGGGCCCATGAGCCAGCTCTGTCTTCACTGTCTACCACTGTATCTGCAGCCCCTAGCCCAGGGGATAGGGAAATAAATGATTATTCATAAGTAAAAGGGAACAAAGATTCTCTGACCTTCTTTCCATCTCCCATTGTTTGAAGCTAGGGAATTTGAGTCCTGCTCTGGTCATCCCTTTGCAGCTGGCTTTGCCCTCTGTTTCTTTAAAAGTAAGAAACTTAGTTGGCAGTTTCATCCAACATCCGCCCCCCCAAGATTGAGATTTCTCAGAGGCTGCAGCTAAGAAATGTATTTTTGTGTTTCCTTAAAGGAAATTCCAGCGCATCCTTCAGTGAACCACTCTTGAAGAGGAAGGAAAATCAATGCTTTCAGATAGCATTACATTGTCCTGAATAATCCTGAAGCTGCCCATGACTTACTGTAGAGAGTATAATTGAAGTGAGGATAAACTGCACAGCATTTCAAAGTCTACTAAATTGAAACCGTTCTTTCTGTTGACACATGCTTGGAAGCTGCAGATAATGTGATTTAAAATAAATACGCTGGCCCAGGATACTTGTATAATTGAAATAAATATGAAATAACCCACAGAATCTGCAGACCGTTGGATAAATTAACTCCTTGTGTGCAAGGTGACAAGACACCTGCCTAAGAAAGGGAACATGGCCCTGCATAGATCTGAGGAAGAACAGAATGCATGTCCTCCAATGAGGTGGACACCCAAATATTGAGTTTTTAGGGACTTGGCCTGAGTTCTTGTAGACCATTTGTCCCCAGTGAAGAATTCTGACTTGACTCTCACATCATGTAATTCATTTGTATCAATATTAAGAGAACATGATGCCTCTAGCCTTGGGACATGAGAGAGAGAGAGAGAGAGAGAGAGAGAGAGAGAGAGAGAGAGAGAGAGAGAGAGAGAGAATATCAGAATCCTCCAATGGTCCCAGGGACAGAAAGGACGCAACACTAGAAGCTGCATTACATAGCCTCCATGGTGCCCTTTTGAGTAATATGTGAATGAGTAACCTGTCATTCAGGATGCACCAAAAGATGAAGGAGTGGGTGTGTATCTTCCAGCTTACAGATGTGCAGAAACAGAACCACATGATTGGTAGGATAGGTCTGCTATAGGTTTAGGTCCCCAGTGACTGTGGAAGCCAGTTAGTGCTCCACAAACCTCTGTTGCCGCCCAAGTTTGAACCTGACGTCAGCTGGCCTGGCTGCTGAGAAAAGAAAATAGGCATGAGTGAAGGAGAATAAGAATGCATTGGGAACCAGAAGAACATTCCAGAACCATGGAGAAGAACTTGAACTGGTACCTGGCTCTGGTAGAAACTCACACAATCTCCTACTACCTCCAAACACCTGGCATCCTTGAGACAGCTGCCCTGGCAGGAATCTGTCAACCCTTAACCATGAGCCATCCAAGAGCCTAACCCAAGATTCTAAAAAGCTGAAGAAGGAAGCATTAGGCGTGGAAGCTGTGGTCCCACCCTTGACCCCTACACAGTGTGAGCCAATGTGGCTCTCTGTGGCTGCTCTGGAGCCTAACAGGTTACACCTCACTTTCATGTCCCAACTCTATCACAAGTTCTCTCTTGATCAGTGTCAGCCAGGACCATGCAAGGTAGGGGATTCTGAGAAACTGAGGAAAGGGCTTCTGTAAGATGCAGCTACAGCTTAGCTAAATGGACACAATACAAATCCCCAAGGGGCTGTGATTAGCAGATCACAGAACGTGTTTTATGGGGCTCTTTTGAAAGCATTTGAGTTAAGATTTGTTCTCAACCTCTAAGAGGGTGTGGTTGAAATTGAACATGGGCATAGACTAGGATAACTGGGGTGTGTTTGGAAGCAGCAGTCTTAATTGGGAGAATGTTTCTCCACAGGGCATTTGGCAATGCCTGAGGATGCTTTGGGATATCACAACCAGGGGGCGTTGCCCATATCTAGTAGTTAAAGACCTCTATGCCTCAGAACATCCTATAGTACACAAGACAGCTGCTGAGAACAAAGAAATGCACAGAGCAAAATACCAGTGGGGCTGATGGGGACACCTGGGCTAGAAAGATAGCTTACAGTTATGGTGGTTTGATATGAATGGCTCCCTATAGACCCATATGTTTAAGTCCCCCGTCATTAGGGAGTAGCATTACTTGAGAGGGATTGGGGGTGTAGCCATGTTGGAATAGGTGTGGCCTTGTTAAAGGAAGTATGTCACTGGGGGGTGGGCTTTGGGGTTTCAAAAGCCCAAACCAGTCCCAGTGTCTCTGTCTTCCTGCTGCCTGAGGATCCAAATGTAGAACTCTCAGCTCCTTCTCCAGAACCATGTCTGCCTGTGTGCCACCATGTGTCCTGCCTTGCTGATAATGGACTAAACCTCTGAGACTATAAACAAGCCCCAGTTAAGTGGTTTTATGAGTTGCTCTGGTCATGGTGTCTCATCACAGCAATAGAACAGTGACTAGAACAGAAATTTCTAACAAAATCAGAAAGAAACATATTGTAGGCCATAAAATGTCCTTTAAAAAAAAAACATACTAGGGCTGGAGAGCAGAGGCTGGCTGGGTGTCAATGGCTCATACCTTTAATCCCAGCACTTAGGAGGCAGAGGCAGGCAGATCTCTGTGAGTTCGAGGCCAGCCTGGTCTACAGATCTGCAACTCTAGTTTCAGGGAAATCAAAGTTCTCTTCTGGTCCATTCAGCATACAGACATACTTACAAGCAGAACAGGCATGCACACTAAATAAAAATAAATAAATCCTTTTAATTAAAACATAAAGGATAAGTTAATAATTAAAAACTTCATATTAACTATGAAAGTCTTCCTGTGAAAGTGGTGGAGTAAATCAGTAGGCACTGGCAAAGTCCTTGACAGCTGACATAAAGAAAATAGCACCATGGACAGCAGGTGCAGTGCAACGCCTTCTTCACAACAATGGACAACACACTATTCTAACTCTAATTATTGTGTGTGTACATGTTTTCTCCCATGAGTGTGAAAGCCAATTGTTGACACCAGGTGTCTTCTTCAAACTCTTCCCCACCTTAGTTTTGGAGACAGTTTCCTAGTAGCCTGGAGCTCACAGAGTCTGCTAGACTGCCTAAGCAATTATGCCGGGCCTCTTTGGTCTCTACCTCCCTAGTGCTGGGATTCCAGGCTCATTTGTTGCATCAACATGCTTTTTAGATGAATTCTGGGGATCTAAATTAGTCTTCTTATTACAAGTCAAGCACATTACCAACTAATCCATTTATTTCCCCAGCCATTTTTTTTTTTTTTTTTTTTGCTTTTCCCTTCCCCTTCTTCTTCTCCTCCTTCTCCTTTTCTTCCTCCTTGTTTGTTTTGTTTTGTTTTTGTTAGTTTTCAGCAGGGGTCTTGCAAAGTAATCCAGCATGGCACGAAATTCATGTTATAGCCAAGATTGGCCTCAAATCTATAATCCTTCTGCTTCAGCCTTCCAAGTGCTGGGATTGAAAGTGTACTACCATACCCAGACACACACACACACACAACCATAACCCTGCTTTACCTGCCTAACCTGGCCTCCTCCAGACAAAAGTACAAGTCATGCATTTGGTAAATAACCCCAGGAAATGTAGGTAGATAGAATAGGGAAGAGAATGACTAATCCAGAATGTATACTGAGCCCATCACCACTTTGAGTAATTGGAGCTCCCTTGAGCTGGGAAACTCTTAGCAATGATAGAAAGTATCCTTGAAGTAAGAGAACTGGGGCATTTCCCTACTAGTTCCCATCAGCCATTGCATAAGGACTGGGGAGTTGGGGACACTCACTCCCTAGTGTTTTCATTGTGTCAGGGCTTCAGTGCCATACCTACCTGATGTCAGAGGGTTCTCGGGCAAAGAAAGGTAAGTGCCAGTGGTCAGGAGCCCTGCACCTGAGACAAGATGCCAAGGCTCTTAATATTTATGGTGTATATCCAAGAAAGAATGTCATGGCCAAATCCTCTCCATTCCCACTTAGGATGTAGGACAGACAGAAAGACAATTTGCAGCATTTTGATATACCTAAGCCTGACACTGAAGTCCTAAAGACACAGAGGAAAAAGGCATAGGATTTGACCCCTTCCTTATTTTGAAATGATAAAGGAAAATAGTGTTTGTCCATGAAAGTCATTAAGAATCTTCTTGCTTTTTACAGTATATTTTTGGTTGGCTTGTTTTTAGGAGAGATAACTTCATCGAGGGATTTGTGTATGTGTGTGTGTGTGTATTCATGTATATGTATGTATGTATACATGTTTGTACACACGTGTGGTGGCCTCTCATTGAACCTGGAACTCAATAGCTCAGCTAGACTGGCTGGCCAGTAAGCCCTAGATAGACTCCTCTCTCTGCCTCCCCAACACTGGGATTACACATACATGATCTATGCGAACTTTCATGTATGTGCTGGGGATTGAACTCAGGTCCTCACGCTTGTGTAGCAAGCCCTTCACTAGCTGAGCCATCTCCCCTACTCCTGTTTTCATTGCCTTGAGGCTTAGCCTCACAGTGTAATCCAGGCTGACCTTAGACTCACTCAGTAGCCCACCCGGCTTCAAATTCCTGTTCCTCCTACCTCAGCCTCTGGAGTGCTGGAATTCACAGGTGTGTGCCATCATTCCAAGCTAGTTACAATTTATTTATGATAGGTGAGATGAAATTACATGAACTGGAACTGTCCTTGATGTAAGATGCCCGCCTTTCGAGATTTGTATTTGAGGCATGCGTGTGAGCATGGAAGTAAAAGGAGTAGAAGAGGAAACACCATGCCCTCCATAGTGACCAGCAAAATTAGTGAAGTAAAATGGGGTTGAACAGAAAAGGAGCAACTGGAAGCCAATGAGTCTACTACATCTGATAGAAAAATAAGTGGCATTTGAGTCCTGTCCTAGAGGATAAAGAGTCCCTATGCACCCCAGGGAAAGAGTTCCTAGAAGAGAGAAAGGTAGGAACCCTGCCTTAGTTTTTCTCTTATTTTATTAAATCACTTGACTGAGAGTAGGGAAAATCTCCTCTGCCTCATGGTTTCAGAGGCCCCTTCTCTCACAGTGGGAAGGTGTGATGGAGCATGGCAACTCACATTCTGTGGGCCAGGGATCAGAGAGGGGGGACACAAGCACTCAGCTGCCATTCTCCTTCCCATTTCATCATGTCTGGACTTATGTGGTGGGACCATCCACATCCGGGGCCTGTCTTTCCCCTTAGATAATCCTTTCTGGAAACACACCCCAGAGGTGTGCCTCTGTCTCTGAGGTGACTGTGCATCCAGTCAAGCTGACATTGTAGAGCAAACACAGCAGGAGACGAGTCAGGAAACCATGTTGGCATGTTGCAAGTGTAGCTACAGCTGATCAAGGGTAGATGTGGATGCCTCTGGGGAAGGAGGCCCAGATGCCCTGGTACCTCCATAGATGGCTCTATGTGCCCTGCAGAGTTGTATGTTGCTGGTGTAGGAGGATTTTAGACAGGGGCATGACTCAAACTCACATTTTCAAAGTCCTTCCCTAAAGACCACATAGACAATGAGCATGAGGTGAGGGCTATAAGAGACCAGGACTCTGAAGACCATAAAGGAAACTTATGTAAGGTCAGGACTTAGAGGGCTGCATCACAGAGCCCATTTCTCTGCATTCAGAGAAGCTCATGCTGACCTGGGAGATGGTACCAGCAGGATCCTCATCTGCAGCAAATAACCAACTCCTCCCAGTGCCACATAGCCCCTGGGCTGCCAACAAACATCCATTGCTGGATTTTTTTAAATGCTTTTGCTAAATGAGTTTTAAAAAAAAAAAAAGACTAATTTTATTCACAGTCACTTAACAGCTGGTGGCTGCTAATTGTCATCTGTTACATTGGGCATCAGAAAGTGGCATCAAAAAGTCTGTCCATCTGTCCTGAGCTCTGTCAGGATTCCTTATGCTTCCCCTTTCACAGTCTATCCCCATACTGGTTTCCCAGAGCCAACTCACATCTCTTGGCTCCCAAGACAGATTTCTCAGGGAAAGGAAAATAGAGGGAGAGAAGGGTATGGCAGGGATGCAGTGGTGGTGGTGGTGGTGGGGTTTACACAGGGATGTAACCCAGGTAGCCAAACCTCCTGACCCACACTCCTGAGTACTAGGATTATGAGTGTGCCCTACCATGGCCAGCCATTGGCTCTTGATCAAGAGGTCTCATTGGCTGAAGAAATACAGTCACAAGATTTCAAAGTTGGAGCTTGAGGACACTGTGTCCCGTATGGCTGCATCAGCCTAGTACCCTTCAGTCCTTTCTGTACAGAAGTTGTTTAAAAAAGAAAGAATTGCATAAATGGTGAAAGAAAGGGACATATAAACACCCACCTTCCCTAAGCTTATCTTTACCTGAAAATGAGAATATTTAATATAAATAAGGAAATTTCTAAAAAACTACATGTCAAAGTGTTAGCAGCTTCTACAGCTGAGTGATTGATTTACTATTTCTTCTTTGTGTTGGTCTGTGTTTGGTAATCTTCCTATAGCAGTATAGAATATAAAAACATGTACCATTTTATCTTGTACATGTATGTGTGTGTGGTATACATACATGTATATATGCATGTTTACATGTATGTGGATACACATGTATTTGTGTATTGGAGGCATGAACTTGATGTCAGTTGTCTTCCTGAATTGCTTTTCACCTTATTCACTGAGGTACTGTCTCTCCCTGAACCAGGAGCTCCCACATTTGGCTTCTCTAGCTAGTCAGCTTGCCAGCGATCCCCTCTGCCTCTGGAGCACCTGGGTTATGGGCAGTCACCACACCTGCCCAGCTTTTATGTGGGTTCTTGGGATCTGGACTTCAGTCCTCATGCTTGTAAGGCCAGGGCTTTACCCATTAGGCCATGTGTCTAGCCACTACCACCCTGGCCCTTTTGGTGTTGTTTTTTGAGACTGGGTCTCACTCTTGGCTGGCATCAAATTTGATAGCCTTCTCCTGCAGCCTCCCCATTGCTATGATCACAAGTGCAACAGCTTTGCTGTCACTCACTGTGGCAATAATAAATAAAAACAACAGATTTCCAGGTAAGATGGAAGACTAGAAACTGCCTCCATATGGCCCTGGTGAGGAGAAGAGTGGATACAAGAAGGAGCAGACTGTTGCAAACAGAGAAAAGGAAAGCTTGGGGAAATGCACAGAATTGGTAGGGATCAGCTGAGAAGCGCTGGGAGGAAGCTGGGAGAGACACAAAATGTAAGCAAGCCAACACAGCTACAGTCACATGGGGTGGGAACCCAGGTGAAGAGAGACTGACAATCCTAGTCTGGGAACAAACCAGCAGCTCTCAGATATGCCAAATTCCATTGCAGGTTTTGCGATGGTGAGTCCTCTGGACGCCAGTGTACAGGAATCCCAGATTCACCATCGGTGGTGGCTATTCTTGGTTGTCAACTTGACTACATCAGGAATTAACTGAAACCCATGCAGTTGGGGAGACCCACCTAAATATGGATAATTGGAAGAGGCAAGACCCACCATAAATTCAGGCCACATCTTCTGGATAGCACTCTATCCAAAGGACATGGAAGAAGGAAGCTTTTGCTTTTTGACTCCTTTCCCTCACTCTCACTGGCAAATGTATTCCTTCATTGGCATTGGAGCCACTTCTTCGGGATTCTGGCATATACTGAAGAGCAGTTGAGACATTCAGCCTCATGGACTGAACAGCTATTGGATTTGTGGGCTTTCCACAACCACTGTGGGAGACAACCATTGTCAGACTAGCTGGACCACAGCCTGTTAGCCATCCTAATAAGTCCTTGATAGATGATAGATAGATAGAGAGATAGATAGGTAGATAGATAGTAGATAGATTCATTCATTCATTCATTCATTCATTCAGATTCATTCTGTTGGTCCTGTACCTCTAGAGCAGTGTTTCTCAGTTTCTCAACTTGTGGGTCACTACCACTTTGGGTTCAACAACTCTTTCATAGGGGGTATCTAAGACCATCAAAAAACACAGAGATTTACATTATAATCCATAATAGTAGCGAAATTACAGTTACAAAGTAGCAACAAAAACAGTTTTATGGCTGAGGTCACCACAACCTGAGGAACTATAAAGGGTCACAGCATCAGAAAGCCTGAGAATCACTGCTCTAGAGAACACCTATTATACCCTGTAAGACTTGGAGGGCAGTGTCCAGATGCTTTCAAACTGACCTATCCTGCAAGTCTGAGAACAGGAAAGAACAATGCATCAGGAGCCTGAATTTAACCTGCCAAAACCCCAGGATGAGAAAACAGTCCAGGAGGGAGGCAGTTGGAGAGACCAGAGGGTAGATGCACACAAGAAGCCCACAACAAAATGTAGCTCTGACTCAGTGGGCCAGGACACACGCTTCATCGTCTGAGAATAACCTGAGAGTGTGGCAGCCTGAGCCTGAGGTCAGTGTGTGGACCAACCTCGGGAGCCATCTTTCTATGTTCTCTACTATAGAGTCCAAAACCCTGAAGCTCCAGCAGAGTGTTTGACATGCAAAGCTATGTCCCTCCATCACGGTAAACAATACCCCTGAGATTGGAATGCACCAAGACAGGTCCTGGGCCTTTATAGACCTGATGCTGAGGCTGCCTTCCACACTCACGTGGCACTTGGGAGACATGCCACTGCCAGCACCAATTAGAATATCAGTCACCCAGACTACAAATATTGGTGTGGGAGGTGCTTCCCAGCCCACAAACTGCCAAGGTGCATGTGTCGTGCAGAGGCCCCTAGTGTGAAAAGCAGAAATACTGCTAAGACGAGTACCGTTCGGGCAGATGTGGGACTCTTGTCTGACAAGGGCTCAGCTCTGGCACAGGTCTCAGGGAAGACAAGACTCACCAGCCCATGCACCTCACTGACAGTCTCCAATCCTTGAGAACACTGGAGCTCGATATCCCCACACACGTTCCCTTGCATCTCTCTTAGCTTTGTTTCCATGTTTTCTTTCTGCACCTTTCATAGTTACTATTGTACGTCTTTTACAAAATTATTTTTTCTTTCTTCTCTTCATGCATCCCTACAACTTTATGCATTTTTGTTGGTAGGAAATTATTTTTTTTTCTCTTTTTTTCATCTCCCCCTCTACTTTCTATTTTAAAATCTACTGTTCTTTCAGCATCATGGCTTTGCCTTATTGGTTTCAGGTTTTTTTGAGAGCTTAAGTTTGTGTGTGTGTGTGTGTGTGTGTGTGTGTGTGTGTGTGTGTGTGTGTTAATTCCTTCTTATATTTATTTTCAAACTTTCTAATTATTGGGAGATCTCAGATTTTTGTTTGCTTGTTTTTGTATCTTTACTTGCTTATATCCTCTTACTCTTCCCTCCCACATTTCTTCTCACCTCTCTTTTGTTTTTCTTTCTTTTATTTAACCCTTCCCCTCTGCTTTCCCATTCCCCTGACTCCATCCTTTATCTTGTTCATTTACTATTTCTGCATTTGCCTTAAAAGCTCTGTGGATATTAGGTAACACATCTGCCTGGAAGCATCAGATTGTCCCTGTGTTAATTGTTAGAACCCATACAGTGAAAGGCTGGGGACCGTGTAAGGAACCTGGCTGGGAGGCAAGGATTAATTGTTGCTTCTGGCACTGCTGATGGGAAAAAAGCTCCACTCCTTTTCAGTCTTTACTGCATTCTGCTCAAAATTCAAATTCTAATCAGTATGGAGGCTCTTCAAAAGACAAAAATAGAAATAAATACCGGATGATCCAGCTCTTCCACTCTTGCATAAATACCCAAAGGAACCCAAGTAAACACACCCCAAAGTTGTCTCTTGCAGCACTACCCACAATAGCCAAGACAGGGAACCAGGAGAGTGGACATCAACAAATGAATTTGCCAGGGAAGTGTAGTAAGCATGCAAGATGGAGTTTTGCTCAGCTGTAAAGAATGAAATTATACTATTTGTAGGAAAACAGATAGAGCTGGAGACCATCATGACAGATTCAGAAAAATTTCACACATTTTCTCTCATATGCAGAGTTTAGGGGTGTGGGGGGGGGTACAGGTTTGTGGGAGGGATGTGACATGAAAGTGAAAGAAGTCTATTTAAAATAAGACAAAGGGACAGTGGGAGAGAGACCGGGAACAAGAGAGGAGAAGGGGGTGGTAAATATGAGTAACATACAGTAAGTGTGTATAAAATGTCCTAATGAAACCCATTGTTTTGCACACTGGTAGAAAACGCCGATCTATAATCCAAATTCCTCTCACAGAGAATCTGAGTACACAGGAAAAGTCACACGCCAGCCTTGGATGGGATGAGTGGAAATGAAGGGAAGAGGGGGTGCCCTGCCTAATATCCACCCCCCCCACCCACCCACCCACGCTGCAACTGATGGACCGGGTGATTCCTCCAAGGAAAATCACGGTGTCACAACTGCAGAAGAGTGAACGACCACACCAGGAGGGATGATGAGGCAGCCTGCCGGGTACGTGCAGGTCCTGGAAAGCACTGTTACTAGCTCATATTTAGTGTGCATTGTTTATCTGCTTTGTAACACAAAGAACTTTTGAACTTGAAATTCCCAAATCAAGGTCACATTTAACTGAATTTCTAGTTCCAGCAAGAGTGGAGCAACTCCTGCCAGAGTGACCACTTGTTTCACAAAATACAAAAGAAATTACCCATGGGTAGTTTAAAATGAAAAATTAGACAGATGATAAGCAGATGGAGAGATAGAGTGGTAGGTAGAAAAATGGGTAGATGACAGATGATAGATAGAAGATGGATGGATAGATAGATAGATAGATAGATAGATAGATAGATAGATAGATAGATAGACAGACAGACAGACATAGCATGAGATGATATCTGTTTATTGAAGAAAATGAGGCTGAGAATATATAAACACCTGAATTCAAAGGACAGCAAAAAACAATTGGTCAAACAGAGAGAAGGGAAAACACACCCGCTGACTATTTTCAAGTGAGGACAAAGGAAGATTCTGATTCATTCTCTTTTTAAAAACACAGGACAGCTTAGAGAGTCAAAGACCAGGGAACTCTGAGAATGAAGCTCCCCTTACCTGCCATTCAAGCTCCTTCTTCCCAACTAGCCCCTTCAGCCATTGCCATCCTCCAGTAAATAACCATTCTATGAGAAGGCTCCAATACCACCTCAAAGAGAATCATAACTTTCAAAAAAGCCATCAGCTGACCCGTGTGGATAAAATACAAGAAAATAAGGGAAGTAAAAGGCTAAGTGAAGATTACCTGCACACACACACAGAGATAGACCCACATGCACATAAGCACACATATGCACACCCACAGGTACACACACATGCACATATGTACACATGTGATACCCACAGATACACACACTTGGACATAAGTACACATGTGCATACACCCCCATATGTATGCATGTGTATACACACAGAGATACACCCACATGTACACATGTGCATACACACATATACACACATGCACATAATGTACACATGTTCAGGCACACACACTCACACATACATACATGCACACACATGCACACACACGCACACACACACACACACACACACACAAAGACAGAGAGAGAGAGAGAGAAAGAGAGAACAGCTAGCAGCCAGTAAAACTGATGAGCCCTTTTCTCTACAGAATAAAAACTTCAGAGAAAATACACTCTCTATGAATTGAGATCACAAAGAAAAAAACTAGTAAGGTAAGGAAAGGAAGCTAAAAGAGATTTTATGGCAGCATACAGATAAAGTGTAGAGGAGAGAGGCCTGGCAGTACTCACCTGTAATCCCAGTACTTGGGATGCTCAGGTAGGAGGACCAGAGTTCAAGGTCCCTCCAGATTACATGATGAGTTCTAAGCCTGCAAGGACTACATGCAAGATCCTACTCAGGTAATTAAATAAATAAACAAAATGTCGAAAGAGAACTTTTGAGGGCACTGACAAGATCCCTGTCTTATTGGAGAAGTGTCGACATAGGTGTGTACACTCATCAATTCCTCCTACTACTCAGATTTCATGCTGCTTGCCTGAAATCACATCACTCAGGAGGTGGAGGCAGGAAGGCCGAGTCCAAGACCAGTTTCCAATTCATAGTGAGTTTACAGCCAGCCTGACCTACAAGGGACCCTGAAAAAAAAAAACTTATCCTAGAACCTCAGTAGACACTTAAAATGAGCACATCTCAGGAAGGGCAAATTACTATTTCAACAATATTCTTTTTAAAAGATTGAACTTTCCAAGTTCTCAGGAGAAGCATGAGACACATAGAGACATAAGCATGAAGAAGATGCCAGAAAACAAAATACAGAATGAGGGCAAGAAGGAAAAAAGGGGAGCACAAAGGACAGAAGAGAGGAAAACGTGCAGGGTGGTGACAGCCCTGAGAAGAAAGCTCTACAGAAGCCAGGCCAGCCGAGACACTGCAGTCTTCCCGGTAATGTAGATGGAATAACAACCTCTCAGTAAGACACCCATGACTACCTATCGAGAGCTCGTTCATCCTGCTATGCTTAGCCAAAGTAGCAATTTTTTTTAATGGATGAGGAAAGGCCCTCAGAGCCCCTAGAGAGGTGGGCAGCTTTTACCGACACTGTCCACAAAGGTGGAGTCCCATCAGAGCTGACATCAAGGTTTCCTACTTTGCTCTAACAGGAGTGTGAATAAGCAATCCATGCCCTTTGTAGAAAATATTTACAGCCATCCCAGATTCTCCATCTCTTGAGCCAAACTTAGAGTCAACATGGCTACATTGTAAACCCAGAAAGAGAAAAGGAGAGGAGAGGAGAAGGGGGAATTGTGTCAGCTTCCTAGCCTCCCAGAACCTCCATCACCTGCAAAGAGAAGTGGGCTCCTACAGATGCCACTACGTCCCACCCACAGTCTCTCAGTGCTCATGCTTCTCCATGCCTGTCCCTTCCTACTGCAAGAACTCCTTCTGGCTTCAGAGTGTGCCCTTCTCAAAGGAGCAAGGCAGACTGCCAGGCAGCTATAGTCTAAAGGACTAGCACTTAGTTAGGAAGGACCAAGCTGGATGGGTGAGTAACCCAGATCTACATCTTGGGTGGCTGAACAGTCTTCTGGAGGACCCTAGTGGGATCATGTCAACCACTTCCCCTTTGCTTTCCCATCTTACTACTGTACTTCTTGTCACCTCATTGAGTCACCTCACAAGGCAACTATCAGCTCTGAAATCTTTGTGTGGATAGTGAGACTTCCTATCATAGGGTACTGCCTGTGGGGCATCTATACTATAACCTTCCCCCAAGGCTCAAGGAACATCTCAGGACAGAGAGTGGAAAGTCTGGAAGAGCCAGAGGTCAGAGGGAGCCAGGACAGACCTGGCTTCTGGACATGACAGTACCCCTGTGTTTATGAACTCATGGCAGATGCGGTTGTTTGCACAAGTCCAAGGTGGTCAACCCACATCCCTCTGCTAGGAGGAAGCTTCAGCATCAGGACCAAATAAATACATCCAGAAATTAATAAGAATGCATTAAAATGAAACCCAAGTCAGAATGGTTGGGTTACCCCAATGGACAAATAGACTGTGTGTGAAAAGCTGTAGAATAAAGCATCAGGAACACTTGGTATCAAAAGACAAAGCTTAAAGTATATGTGCTATTACAATAGAATAAAAAGATTAAAATACTTCTAAAATATAGAAAAATAAATCCTAGGATATCAAAAAGTAAATGTAAAAGCAATATTATCGAGGCATGCTGGTGCCACCTGTAACCCAAAATACTCATGAGACTGAGGCAGGAAAGTCTCAAGTTCAAGCCCAGCCTGAGCATAATAATAAGACCTGTTTCAAAATACAAGGCAAGAAGAAACTCAGTGGTAGACTGTTTGGCATGTACAAGACCATGTGTTCGGTCCAATAATTAAAAGTAATTATTGATGGCTTAAGAGCAGGGTTTTAACAAGCAAAGAGTGTGAATCTGAAACCTGATTTTTTTTGTTTTGTTTTGTTTTTTGTTTAGACAGGGTCTTTCTGAATAAGAACTTACTTTCTCTCTGCAGTCCAGACTGGCCTCAAACTCATAGAGGTCCACCTGCCTCTGCCTCTGCCTCTCAAGTGCTGGGACTGAAGGTGTGCATCACCACCAAATGGCTTGAAACCTGATTCTTTAGAAACAATAGTAAGGGACTGGAGAGATGGCTCAGTGGTTAAGAGCATTGTCTAACCCTCCAGAGGACCCAGGTTCAAGTACCAGCACCCCCTCAGCAGCTCACAGCTGTACAGTAGTAAGATGAGAAGTCAAAGAGGATTCAACATCCTCTTCTGGCCTCTACAAGTACCAGACACACATGTGGTACACAGACAAACATGCAGGCAAAGTACCCATAACATAAAAATAATAAACAAAATTTCAAAACTCATTTATAAAAAATAAAAGAAAGAAACAATAATAAATGGGCATGCCATTGGGTATTCTAATAAATAAAAGAGGAAAACACAATATATTAAAACATATTAGATTTCAAAAGGTATTATGGAGACAATAATAAAAGAGATCATTTAAAAGATCCTAAGACATCATTTTAATTTCAACTCAGAGACTGTAATGAAACAGGTAATTTCCTAGAAAGCTATAATCGCAGCTGACTCACGAGAAGGCGAAAGTCCAAATACACTTATTTGGAAGTGATTTAGAAAGTAACCAAAGAGTGAGCTACCTAAAATATAGACGAGCCAGACAGAAACCTGGAGGGAAATAATCAGACCTTGAGGAACAGATCGATAACCCTGACCACTGCTTAAACTGTCCCATTATTAAGGAACAGTCCTGACTTCTTTTTACAAAGCTGGCATAACTTTTAAACCCCAACTCGACACAGACCACAAATTACAGAGTAACTCTCACTTATGAATAGTAATGCAAAAAATGTTGAATAAAATATCAGCACTTACATTCTGGCAGCGTGCTAAAAGAATAATAGGCCAAGATTTAAGATGCAAAGACCGATCATTAGGGCTCACTATAGCCATGTGTCAACTTAGAAAAATGATAGAATCATCTTCAAAGACCCTGGTAAAGATGCTGGAAAAAAAAAAACACAGCACTTGGTCTTAGCTGGAACAAAAACTATTAAAATATAAGGAAGTAGATGTGACTTTAATATGACTTCTTCAAACATACATAAAGAAAAAATCATCATCGTGTATACTAGCAAATTACCAAGACATTCCCATTGAAATCTGGAATAAAACATGACACACACAGCCACCACACTATCTAGCATTGTTCTAGATACTTCGGTGAGCTGCATAAATGTGATAGTTAAAATTGGGAAGGGAAAGGATGAATAGTGAGTATGTATACCTGATGTGATTGCATGCCTATGAAACCTAAGAAGATCAACAAACACCTCGAAGTAAAAAGAAAATACAATGAAGTATTTACATTTTACATGTAGATAAAAATCTTCCTATTTACAAATATCCTAATTATATATAAAGAAAGAACATAAAGAAAAATTACCCCAAATAAGTTTTAAAAGATAAATTGGGGCTTGAAGTGTGGCTCAGTGGGAAAGTACTTGCTCAGCTTACATGCCATACCTTGCTTCAATCCCCAGAACCTTATAAAAAAAAAAAAAAACAGAAATAGAAAATATAAAAATAAACTTTTAAAGGTGCAGTATCCATAAAAGGATAATATTAAGGCCCCAAAAGTAGAAAAACTCAAACAAAAAGATAACTCTGCCCTTAGAAGAGGAATTAAGCATTGCAACAACATCCCTTCGTCCTAGGTCAACAAACTTCTAGATCTCATATAGTTCCATTAAAATGTCAATGGACTATTCTTTGAATGAGTGATGCTCATTGTAGGAGAATATGAAGCAAAGGTAATTAAAAATAACTTGGTCCAGGTGCATAGAGCAGACAAGAAAGAGGGAAGAGACTAGAAGTGAAAACACATGATGTGATGAGCAGCTGTTCTCAGTGGAAAGAAAGGGTTCTTCTCAATGAAGACATTCTGAGAGCTGCTGAGTCACTGTGGGATGACCAGCCCAGGTCCTAACTCACTTCTCACCCGTAAATAAATGCTGACTCAACGCAGGTTTAATCAGACCGGGGATTAGAGTGGTGAGAATGCAGAAACTTACAACTATTGAGTCTTAATTGAGACTTCCTTTCCAAGTCACCCCTTCCAAATCCTGGGGAACATCGCAAAAGAGGTGGCAGAAAAACGTTTGGGAGTAGCGCTATAAAACCCTGTCTTCTAGCTCTGGCACACCCACTGCAATCCCGAGCACAGCACACAGCAAGACCACGGGAAAAAGGATGAGATGGAAGGAGGAAGCACACTGGCTGGGAAGGAGGCTGTCAGCAGGAGTGGGAGGGAAGAGAAGAGAGGGCAAAGGGGGTGAATTTGATCAGAACACATACATACTTGTGTGAAATTATCAAAAAGAAAACATTTAAATTTGGTGCTACAAAAAATGTGAAATGCTCACACATTATTATTATAAAGTCAAAAAATTAGAAAAGGGCAAATATGACATATACACCCAAATCTCTTCTAATATAAAATGTTCTTATAAGTTAGTTAATGAGAAAAGTCCAATTACACCCACACAGCACACGCAATAAATAAGTGGGCATGAAATACGTAAGATGGATGGCTCGAGGCATGAGTTATTTATATCACATGCATATATATCTTTTAAAATATCCAGAACATGACTCATAATTATAGCAATTTAATTAAGCCACTTAAGATACAGCATTATGCTGGGTATAATGGCACATATCCAGCACTCCAGAGGCTGAGAAAGGAGGACCGAAAGTTCAAAGCTAGCCTGATCAATGCAATAAAATTCTGTCTCTAAAGGAGAGGGAGAGACTGGGTTAGCAGGCAACATGCTTGCCACACAAGTGTGGGCCAGAGTTCAGGTCCCCAGTACAAAGTGGTCATGGTGGCCCTGATAGAATCCCAGTGCTTGGGAGGCAGAGACAAGGGATTTCCCTAAAGCAAGCTGGATAGCTAGCCTAGCTGGACTGGTGAGCCACGGGTTCAAGCAAGAGACCCTATCTCAGTATGTGAGGTGGAGCAGTTATAACTGAGGAAGTCATCTACTTCTGACCTCTATACACATGTGCAAACACACCACACACAACAAGAAACAGTTTATTTCATCTCTTAAATATGCTATAGAATATATTTTGATCATATTCTTTCCCTCCCTCACCTCCTCCCAGATCCTCCCCACCTCTGTACTCAGCCAACTTTGTGCTCGATCTCTCTCAAAAGAAAACACACACACACACACACACACACACACACACACACACATAAATAAATAAATAAATAAATAAATAAATAAATAAATAAATAAATATAAATAAAACAAACAAAAAAATAAGACTGCACACACACAAAAACAAAAATCAGGGGGAAAAAAACAATAACAAAAAAAAGGGGGCTGCTAAGACAAAAAAAAATTCCAAAATCAAACAAAACAAAAAAGTGCACACACACAAATCATGGAGTCTGTTTTGTGCTGACCAACTACTCTGGGACATGGGGCCCACCCTGGAGCGAGGCTGACAGACCCAAGTGACTCCTTTGGGGAAAGCTGACTTTGCTTTTCCCCACAGGTATCTACTGCAAACAGTTTCTTGATAATCTGTGAGGGTCTTGTATGTGCTGCCATAGTCTCTATGAGCTCATATTGCATCAGTCCTGTAATATATAATATTTTAAACACAATAATATTTTAACCTATCAGACTGGTAGAAGTCAAAGTACTGCTGGGGACTCCCATGTTCATATACTACCAATAGGTATGAAAATTAATACAAACTAAATGCAATTTTCTAAAACTTTATATATACATAAACATGGATCAAGCTGTTTTCATTCTAAACCCATGCCCCAAAACTGCCCCCATGGGTTTATCTGCACATGTGCTCAGAGATAAACATACAAATATGTCTGCCGGCAAACTCTTTCTAGTAACGAAAACTGGAAACAATCTAAATGTCATTATAGAAACCATTTTTTCTTAAGGGTGAAAAAAAAAAGGTGTCATTCACAACTGGAGCCAGCCGGGCAGCCTTCACATGGATTGAGCTGTTTCCTGGTGAGCGGACATGGTTATCTCCCAGACAGACTACATTTACAAGAAAACAGAAAGCATACCAGTGTGTACTGAATGCCATTATTCCTTCACACATCTCTGAAAGGCATCTCAGGAAAGTAGTGCAGACAGTGGCTTCTAGGAAGAGGGATTTAGAGCTTCTAGTCATGGCACATACTGATGCACTGCACAGCCTGCTGACCTTGAAAAGGTAAACTCCACTCAGGAAGATGACAAAAATAAGCCTCCTTGAACTAACAGAAAGGGAAATCAAGAACACGGCTGCACCTAGAACAGCAGCAAAGAACAAAATCATTCAAATAAACAGAACCAGGTGAGAGACACACACTGAGAACCGGGAAACTGACACAGACAAATCAAAAGACATTTGCGCTCATGGATAGAAGACTTATTGTGGTTAAGATGCCGATGCTGCCCAAGCC
Source organism: Cricetiscus sungorus (assembly GCA_030556225.1). Lineage (NCBI taxonomy): Eukaryota > Metazoa > Chordata > Mammalia > Rodentia > Cricetidae > Cricetiscus > Cricetiscus sungorus. The sequence continues at coordinate 28,571,007 of JANBXA010000729.1, forward strand.
AGCCTGTACCTCTAAAGATGCTGTGGTGGTTTAAATGGAAATGGTCCCATAGGCTCATAGGGAGTGACACTATTAGGAAGTGTAGCCTTGTTGGAGGAAGTACCACTGGTGGTGGTCTCTGAGGTTTCAGAAGCTCAAGCCAGGCCTAATGGCTCATTCTCTCTTCTTGGCCTTCCCATCTGGATGTAGAACTCTGAGCTACGTCTCCAGCACCATGTCTGCCTGCATGCCACCATGTTTTCCACCATGATGATAGTGCACTGAACCTGAAACTGTAAGCCAGCCCCAATTAAATGTTTTTCTTTATAAGAGTTGCTATGATCATGGCATCTCTTCACAGCAATAGAAACCCAAACTAAGACAGAAGTCAATTCTGCCCATCAAACCAGTATGAGGGGCCAGAGATAAATAAGAATAACTATATGAATGGAAATGTCACCATGAAACTCAGCAGTTTATATGCCAAATGAAACAACTTTTAAAAATAAATGTAGTCAGATGATGATAGTGGTGCATATGTTTAATCCCAGCACTTGGGGGAGTGGGGGTGGGGTAAGTGGATCTCCTTAAATTGGAGCCCAGCTTGGTTAACAGAGTGACAGCCAGGAATATACAAAGAAATCCTGTCTCAAAAAAACAAACAACAAAAAAGAAAAAGGGAAAAGAAAGAAATACCACAGGGTAGAAAAAAGGAAGGAAGGGAAGGAAGGAAGGAAGGAAGAAAGAAAGAAAGAAAGAAAGAAAGAAAGAAAGAAAGAAAGAAAGGACAACAAGAAAAAGAGCTTGGTCAAGTCAGGCATGATGGCACAAACAATTGAGTACTGAGGAGGCTGAGGCAACAGATCACAAGTTAGAAGCTAGCAAGGGCTATGTACCAGCTTGGAAGAAAATAGGCTGCATATTGAGACCATGTCTATAAATAAATAAATAGTTCCCTTTAAAAGATAAACAAATATGCAAGTGAAATAAACTGGGGGTGTAACTCAGTGATTGGGCAATTGCCAAAAATCTCCCAGAGCCCTGAGTTCAATCTACAGCACCACAAATAAAGAAATCACATTTATTTGTAATACTTTAGTTGCATACATCTATAATCCTAGAAATTATGGGGCTAAAGCAGAAGGATCCAGGGTTCAAGGATAGCCAGAGTTATACAGTGAATTCAAGACCAGCTTCAGTGCCATAGTAAGACACTTTTACAAAAGAGAGAAAAAGGGAAGGATGCAGAAATGGAAAGGGGGAAAGAGAGGAAAGGAAAGAGGAAGGGAGAGAGGGAAGGAGGGAGAGGAGGGAGGGAGGGAGGGAGGGAGGAGGGAGGGAGGGAGGGAGGGAGGGAGGGAGGGGAAGGTGGAGAGAAGTGTGTTTTAACAACTGGTATTGAACCTGGATATCTACACACAGAAGTGGTTGAACCTACTCTATGCCACGTCCCAAAATAACACAAAATGGACCAAAGCCCTAAGTGTAAGAGCTAAACTATCTAACTTTCATAAAAAAACAATAACAACAACAAAAAAAAAAAAACGAAGTAACACTTTATAACTTTGGATTTGTCAAGACTTTCCTAAATAAAACACCAGAATACCAACAACAACAGAATACCTAGTCTTTTTGTAACCTGATATGCCATGTTTGGTTGGTATTTCTGGGAGGTCTGTCCTTTTCTGAAGGAAACTAGAGGAAGAATGGATCTTGGGGAGAAGTTCACTGCAGGGAGGGACTGGGAGGAGAGGAAAAAGAGGAAACCCCAGTTGGGATGTAATATATGAGAAAAGAATAAATAAAGTTTTTTTAAATTCTAGAACAAAATTTTATTGTATCAAATCATAAAATCAACAAAGTGATAAAGTCCCTTGAAGAATTAGAGAAACACCTGCAAACCATATGTCTGACAAAAGGCTAACTCCAGGAACGTATAAACACCTCTGACACCTCAATAACACAAAACAAACAAACAGGGCTGGAGGTAGGCAGTCAATGGTCCAGTGCTTGGATAGCAATTAAAGAAAAAAAGCATGGATGGGACTTAGATGTTTCACAAGAGATAACATATAAATGTCCAACAAACATATGACAAGGTATCCAGAGTCACTAGTCATTGGGGCGTTGTCTTGGGGATTTTATTGCTGTATAGAGACACCATGACCACAGAAACTCTTGTAACATTTAATTCGGGTGGCTCACTTGCAGTTTCAGAGGTTCAGTCCATTATCATCATGGCAAGGAGCACGGTGACATACAGGCAGATATGATACTGGTGTAGTAGCTCAGATCCCTACATCTTGCAGACAACAGGAAGTCAACTGAAACACTGAGCAGTATCCTGAGCACAGAAAACCTCAAAGCCCACCCCCATAGTGACACACTTCCTCTAATAAAGCCATACCTACTCCAACAAAGTCACACCTCCTAATAGTGCTACTCCCTATGGGATTATGGGAGCCAATTACATTCAAACTACTACAGATACAAATCAAAATGCCCTATCACCTCACACACACAGCTACTGCAATGATAAGAAAGGAAGACAGAAAATACCAAGTATTGGCAAGAATGTGGAAAAATTAAGAGCTAGAAAGATGGCTCAGTGGTTAAAAGCTCTTACATTTTCAGAGGACCTGAGCTGGGTTCCTAGCACCCACATCACCATATGACTACAGTTCCAGGGGATTTGATAACCTCTTCTTTACTGCAAGGGCACTGTGCTCACATCACAAACCTGTGCACATATGTATATAATGAAAAATAAAGTCATTGTAGTAGATTAGGAAAAACATGGGGAAGCGTGTGTGGTAACAGTAGAAATTCGAAATGGCTCAACAGTTATCAAAGACAGAATGGCATTTCATCAACTATCAAAAACAGAATCATTGCACAACCCAGGAGTCCCATTTCTGGGTATACAGCCAAATGCACTGAAGTTAGACACCCAAAGAAATAAATGTAGACCAATCCACAACAGCCAAAAGATGGAAGTAACCCAAGTGCCTATCAATAAATGAAGTGTGGCATGTACAACAGAGTATTCAGCCCCAAAAGGGAAATAAATAGACATGTGATTCAATATAAATGAACTTTGGGGACATAATCCTCAGTGAACTAAGGAATAGCAACTACAGAATCAAAGCTGTATGATTTCCCATCCCCCCTGCTACTCCACTTCCTCTGTGTGCATCTCTTCATCCTGCCCTTCCTGCTGCTCCATGAGGTTATATACTATTTCCTACAGGAAACTGGAGCTCAGCAAAGTTAAGTAACTTGCTCAGCATCAATAATTGATGGAGCTTAGACCTTGGCCCACATCCACATCTCCAAATCTTAACACAATCATGAAGTATTCCTATTGCACTACTGCGTCCTAGGAGCTGAGTTGTGGGAAGTGAAGGAGAGCGGGAAGAAACAGGTGGGAAATATCTGTTGCTTTTGTTTTTCAGGGACTTCTGCTTCAGAGGGCTCACTGCACCTGAGCACTGCCCGTCCTTGTGAGGTTTCAGGTGAATTAAATCAGACACTTGTGGCAGCCCCAGGGAACCAGTTGAAGGTCTTATTGTATTAGTCATTTTCCCTGTCATCTTGAATTAGTGTCATATTAGCTTAATGCAAGACTAACATGATAGAGAAATGTTAGCATATTACAGAACACTCAGTGTGTCAAGTAAGAACTTTATCACATTACTCTGATGTTTCAAAGAAAGTGGGAACGAGAGCACACCCATAAAAGGGAGACAGTGAACGCCAAGCCCAAGAGAAACCCCCCAGTATGGGGCTGCAATTGGAGGAGAGTTAGAGAATGAATGGGGCTACCTGGTTCCAAGACATCTGATCTACTAAAGATTAAGGGCCAACTAACACATCTTTTGATACGGTCCCCAAGAGGATGATGCCTCATTGTCATTTTCTTGAGGATACCCTTTCTCCCAAATCACCCACAAAGAGTGGATCTGAAGAGAATCTATGACAAGGGAATCTCACCTCTGACATGAAAAGACTAGCTTTTTAGTTCCTGTATGAACTTGAAGCTTTGGCTGGGGCTGCTGGGTAAATGGCCAGGGCTTATCTTGGGTCTATTTACAGCTCTGGAGACTCCATTGCTGACATTTGAGGGTTATCAAAGCCCTGAATTTATACATAAAGTTATATGCACACAAATGGCTTGGGGGGAATTTCTTTAGATTCTTGCAAGTAAAGTCATTGAAAGCATAACGGGAAGCCAGGCATCATGGCACATGATGGTAATCTCAGCCCTTTGGAAGGATCATAAATTTGAGGCTTGCCTGGGCTATATAACAAGACACTGTTTCATAAATAAAGTTTTATGGTAGATCAGGAAACATCAAGCCCAAGCAAGATAAAGGACAGCTAGGACCCTGAGTTTTAGTCCTAACCCACTGTTGACTTGACTTTGCCTTATATGTTGATACCATGACTGTGCTATAAACACAGAAAAACGTCACAAGAAGATTTGTTTTAAAATTCTTTTTTAAAAGTCACTTTTCAATTCTCCTTTGAAAACATTATCACCAGCTTCCAAGGGGGGAACCCACATGGGTACCTGTGCCCTGATTCAGGTTGCCTGTGTTCCTGTAGCACAATAAATACAAGACCAAGAGACAGATATTGGGGTTCAAGCTTCAAGCTGGAGGTCAGAGAAACAAAGCAGCCAAGCCAGTAGATCTTACCTCTACCCAGCTGAAATAGCAATCCTGTCTCTACGTATCGTCAGAGGCAAAAGCTCTCAGTTCCTGTCTCCTCCTGTCTTTTATTCCTTTCTCCATCCAGCCCTATCACTCCTGTCTCCACCTCCCTAGTGCTGGGATTAAAGATGTATGATCCCAGGTGCTGAGAGATCCTTTGTGTGAGTTGTTTCTTTTTGGACTGAATCAATTTCATGTAGTTTGTGTGTCTGGAACTAACAGAGATCCGTCTATCTCTTAATCTTGAGTCCTGAGATTAAAGGTGTGTACCATCACCTTTAATAATATCTAGTCTATTTGCATTTGACAAATTCAGAGAAAATACTTCATTATCTATCCTATCTTGGTGAGTTCAAAGTCTTGTACCTAATTTACATTCTATTCTAATTTACTTTATCAAATTATCTTTTAATGTCTTTCCACCTTTTACACTTTACACATATCTTTAGTGAATTTCTTTTCTGAATCTGGTAAGCAATGAAAAATGTAACTATAACTATCTAGTCTTGAACTCCCCCAGAGACCCAAGAAGGAAATAATATTAACTAAGTAAGCAGGAAGTGACAACAAGCTATTTCCAAAAACTGTGAGAAATGACAAAAACAACAGGCTGCCTAGATGATCACCCAAGGTTCTTCTGCAACGTTGAGGCATCCATCTCTCTCAGAAAGGAACCCTATTTCTGTATGGGCATTCTTGTTTCTCTTATAGCAATCAGCCCTGGGCTTCCTTCTCCTCTGATGACATACATAGTGAACCAAATCCTGCTGGAGTAACCCAGACTGGGACCCCAACATACTATGGACTACTTGAGCCAGAGAGACCAAGCCAGTTCTCAAAGTAAGTCTAAGACACCACACTCAAGCCAGCAGGAAGATCGGAAGAGAAGGCAGTGCAGCCCACTATAAAAGTGCCTTTTCCCTTAATTAAAAATCTATTAGCAAATTTCCTGATAGGCTGATGGTATTTACAAATATAAACTAATAGCTATTTATTTGGATGTTTATACTAAGGTTCAAAACGAGTTTTTCCTTGTAGTGTGATAATTGTTCAGATGGCTTCCTGCTGATTTAATTACTTCAATTAACAAGGATTCTGCAAGAGTTTCCCTTGGCTTTGGTTTTTCTGTGCTGTTATCACTGGAGCCTCATTGATTGTAGCTTGAGGGCCAAACTGTGTCTGTACCACTCTCAAATACCAGCACTGAGAGAGAGGCAGTCAGTGGAGTGAGGACCAAACTGCATGCTTTCGCCAGCACAGAGGAGGCTTTGGGCCCTGTATCACTGTGTTCGGTCTTGTTCGGTTCAAAGGTGCATGTAGCCACCCCCAATGTCACCTCTTGCCTCCATTTCACCACTGATAAACAGTTAGATGAAGCCTGATGGAGATTGCTGAAGCCCCAACAAGAACGCTGAGCCCAGAACCTCCCGTTGTTTCTGACCTTTCACTGCCATGGCCAATACTTGAGACAGATGATTTTCAATGAAATGGCTTTACTTTTGCTCAGTGTTTCAGAGGTTCAATCTGTGGGCAGCTGGGTGAGGTAGAGCATCATGGCCATAAGTGTGTGGAGGAGACAGGGGTCAGCTGGGTGAGGTAGAGCATTATGGCCGTGAGTGTATGAAGGAGGCAGGAGTCAGCTGGGTGAGGTAGAGCATCATGACACTGTGTGGAGGAGGAGCTGATCATCTTATGACACACACGTGTTAGAGAAAAGGGATCTTAAATCAGATATAACTGTTAAAGTCATGCCCCCCACTGACCTATTTCCTGTAGGTGGGCCAATCTCCTCCAGCTTCCAGAACCTCCCAAAGTAATTCCACCATCTAGGAACCAAGAATAGTACTACAGCCAGTGGTAGATGTTTCATATTCAAACCATAACAAGCCTGGTGACCTGGTAGCTGTAAAGTATATCTACCAATTCTGCAACATGCATCTCTTAAAGATCAAATTTCTTCTTCTTCTTCTTCTTCTTCTTCTTCTTCTTCTTCTTCTTCTTCTTCTTCTTCTTTCTCCTCCTCCTCCTCCTCCTCCTCCTCCTCCTCCTCCTCCTCACCCTCCTCCTCCTCCTTCTCCTTCTTCTCCTCATCCTCATCCTCCTCCTCCTCCTCCTTCTCCACCTCCTCCTCTTCCTTCTCCTCCCCTCCCTCTCTCTCTCTCTCTCTCTCTCTCTCTCTGTGTGTGTGTGTGTGTGTGTGTGTGTGTGTGTGTGTGTGTGTGTTCTACATGAAATTAGCTTCAGTGTTGTAGGGCCCTCTATAGAAAAAAACCAAGGTGACAATGAATTAAGGTATCCTCCTTTCAGGAACCAGAGAAGTAAGCCCTTCGGAAGTAAGCCCTTTGACTAGATCTTCCAGGTCTAGTCAAACCCTCCAATGACAGAGCCAGACCAACACCTTGATGACAGCCCCATGAGAAACCCAGAGTGTGAACTACTCTCTGTGACTAGCAAAACATAGCTAAACATAGCTAAACCTAGTCACACATAAACTATCATCATAGATTATAGAGACCTTACAGTAACAGCAAATACAGTGAAACAAAAGGCATCATTTAAGGGAGCTCTAGCAATGAAGGAAGAAATCACACAAGATAATAGGAGAGAACATCATCCAGGAGCACAGCAAAAGCCTCACTGGGATACAACATCTGTACCTGGCAAAGAGAACTCAGGGTGGAGGGAAAAGCAAGAGCTAAATGTCCCAGTCAAGTAATACCCTGGCAGTTCCATATGCTGAGCAAAGAGACAGTGCTGGGTAAAATACAGGAAGGTGTTAGAGGACTAAGTATGTGTCTTAGTTAGGGCTTTCAATGCTATAACGAGACACCATGACCATGGCAACTCTTATGAAGAACACATTTAACTGAGGTTCAGACCATCATCATCATGGCAGGAAGCATAGCAGGCCTGAAGGCAATTGCAGTGCTGGAGAAATACCTGAGAGTCCTACATCTTACAGGTAACAGGAAGTTGACTGAGACACTCGGTGGTATCCTGAGCATAGGAAACCTCACAGTGACACACTTCCTGTAACAAGAACAAACCCCCCTCCAACATAGCCACACCCCCTAGTCCGGTCACTCCCTATGAGCTTATGGGGGCCAATTATATTCAAACTACCTACTGTGCAAGGCTTCACACCAAGGGGAGTGGGAGGCCTGCAGGCCTGCAGGGGGCTTTCAGCAGGAGCGGCTCTGTCTGTTGTACATCTCCAAGAGTTCACTCCACCATGTCACGGAAGAGGACTTCAGAGGGAGCAAGAAAGAACTGCAATCGGCCCCAGCAGCTCTCTCGGGCGTCAATGGCCACGCCTACTGAGGATAGAAAGAGAGGAAACTAGAATCGAGAGCCTTGAGCTGAGCTTGGAATGCAGAAAGGATAGTATCGCTGAGGGGCTACATGGGGAGTGGGTGGAAAAAATTAAGGAACCAAAGACTGTTTTGATTTGGAGATATAAGCAACTAGGACGACTGTGGGGCTTGTAACCTGAGGTATTGAAGACTGTGTCAGAGCAAGTATAAGTCCACCATGGGACTCCAGCCTGAGATGGTCACAGGGTCCAAGCAAACCCACCAGGCTGAGGAGCATCCCCCGTGGCCTAAAGACAATTGACGTGTTGATTGTAAGATGTGCTTTATAAATTGGGGAAAAAATGACTTAGCGTACGTCACTTCTTTGAAATCCAGAACAATTCTGAGTTACTCTGGAGAAAGTGTTTCTTCACTTTACAGATAAGGAAAACAGAGGCTCAGGAAAGCCTGGGGGCCTTTCTAAAGTCACCAGCCATGGAGAAACCATGCAGGGGCTCTTAAAGGGGAACAAAGAGGCATCTTGGTCAGGGCAGTCATTTGTATTGTGATATTGCCTGCTTCCTCCAACCTTGTCCATCAACTCACTCCACCGCTGTGATGACCTCCAAGCTCCCCCAGGCGATTCAGTTTCCCATCACTGGAGCAGGGTGTAGAGAAGAGCACTGCTCTGGCTCAGCGTTGAAGGCAGCTCACCATTCACTGGCTCTGTTGCTGCTGGCTTCCTGTAAGGCAGCGCTTGGAGGCAGACGCCTGTGAAAGAGCGAAACACACCAACAAGGGGCCTAGAGGGAGAGATAGAGAGGACAGGGTTCCACAGTTCCTTCATGGGCAAATCCAAGTGACCTAAAGACCTATCCCTAACCCCCATCTCCTATCTTCCAGTAATGCCACCCTATGGGCCAAGCCATTAGCACATGAACCTTTAGGAGGCACACAGTCTAACTACAGCATCCTTGAAGGACTCACACACACACACACACACACACACACACACACACTGAATTTATTTGTTCATGGAGTGCTTCTTATCCATCAAACACTTATTAGATGCTGAAGAAATGGAAAAGAATCAGACTTGCTATCTAAATTTGAAGATGTCTCACTCTCCTATAGTATCTACAGAGATTTTATAGAAAGGTTCCTAGGACTGGTCTCAGGAAATCCTTCCCACTGACAAGAAACAAATAGGAATCTGATCCACAAACAGGCTATGCAGAAGAGGATTGTGAAACTTCAGGCAAGATATTATAATATTCTCACGGGCTGCCCAAATTCCAAGCATTAGAGTTGATGAATGGCTTTATTGAATTTTGTAGATAAATATTTAAAGCTTTCAAGGTTTTGTGTTGTCACACCTACCAGATGCACTTGCTGACAGCGCCATCTCCTGGTAGCTGGCAGTGTAGCTCCTGGTAGCTACTGGGGAAATTAAAAGGCATCGAACTCAGAAGCAGGTCTAGAGGAGACAAGACATTGCCAAGTGATTCCTGAACACAAGACCCTGTGCAGTGACACCAACACACCAATTATCAGAAGCTGCAAGACATCTGAGAGAGAAAAAAAAATCTCTAAAACAGCCTAAAATGAACAAAGAAAAGAAGGGGGGCTCAAAAAAAAGATGTCCCAAGTTCTCAAAATAAACTTGGAAGCATAATGTCTTCCAGAGATCAAATAGTACTCCCTCGTGCTCCAGGAAGAAGACCTGCAGGCCAGCGCCCTGAAAAAAGTGAGTGTACGTTGTCTCACACTCCCAAGATGTTTATAATACCTGAGCCATGACACTTGTCACTTGTGCCTGGAGTGCTTGGACATTTCCCCCCCATCCCCTCACCACTCTGCATCTATCTACTCTGGTCAATGGCTAAGTCTCCTTGAGGAGACTCAATAATGAAGCCTGAAGGAACCACTACTGGAGTGTTTGTTTTGATGCAGCAGGGCCATTCCCTCCTGGGAACTGGATAAAACCAGTTTTCACTTCCTTTTGAAAATTCACTGCCCTCCTTTAACATCTTTTGCTTGAACAGACTAAGCAGTCTGTTGGTTGTCATCTGTTTTGCAATTGTCATTTACATAGTCGTCATGACAATTCTCTGCAGGTAAACCTGTCATGATACTGCCTGAACTTGGCCCTGGCCCAGTCAGAAGACACCACTGACCACACTTTCCAGTAAAACAGCTGCCCCTCTCACCAGCACATTGATTTCCTTACTAATGAACACCTCGCACATCCTGCCATGGCATATCGCCTGGTACAAACCATGGCCTTACTCTGGGCCTTTCAATTCTCTTCCCACCAGTTTCCACATACATTACGTTATTTCCACCATTGACTATGCACCTTCTCTTTCTATGCCCCAAAAGGTCATCGTAGTAATTGGTCCTCACCATCTCCTGGGTCACTTCATCTTTGCCTTTCAGCTTCTCAGCGACACTGTCATCTGTGCAGCCCTAGTGGTTTTTGGCATCAAAATTCCTTCATTTTTAAACAGAGGTGTTTCTGTTTTCCTCGTTAGTTTAAATGATTCTCCATTCAAATCTCCAGATTAACCCTCCCTGAGGGAGGGAGCCATCTGCTCTGCATCTTTTGAGGCATATAACTAAGTACCTGACATTTAGCAAATGCTCAGTAGAAGTTTGATTAATTTACTGGACAATGTTTACATAGAGGATAATTTCTCTCCTTGCACATGTCTGCCATGTGTTTCACGAAAGACGGTTCTTAATACAAAGATGGTGACATGCTATGCTAAGAGAAAAGAACTAGGGATCTCCCTGCCTTCGGGAGAAAGAAGCCTTTTAAATGACTTTTGAAGACAGTGAACTGGCTGTGTTTGGAAGTTGGATTTGGCCACTAGGTTTCTTAGATCACTTCCTGCCAAAACTCCTGTCTGTTTCCAATGTCCAGCCACACTACCCACAGTTCCCTCCGCACCTCTTTCCCTGCTGTGGCTGGCTCATAGTGCATCCTTTCCTTTCATTTAATCTTGACCAGCAGAAAATGTTTACCATTTCCTAACCTAAGAAGGGGAGACAGAAAGAATCAAAGAAGATGTCATTTGCCCAAAGCCGCGAGGAAATGACAAAGCCAAGACAGAAATTTAAGCCTTCCTTGTACCTCCACCCTTTCTGGAACTATCCGGAAGTGACTGGGGTCTTTTTCTTCCACACCTTAGGAAATGAAAGTGTTATCAATGAAGCTTTAAGAAATAGCTTGTGTCTGTGTCAGGAACACTTACTGGGTACTTAGTAATCAGACCCTAGTCTGGCTCATTGGAGGTAGAGTGGTCAGAGGAAACCTGGTAAATAAAGGTGCCCATAAAGAGGAGGAGGAAAAAGAGGCTGAGAAATATAAGAAGGAGAAGAAAAGGGAAAGGGGAGAGAGGAAGTATGTGGCCTCTGCTTTCACGGGCCTCTAAATTAAAAGAACTATATCTGCCAAAGCATTTTGAAGGTGCTGTACATAAAACATAACACTACTACTAAGACCAGAAAAAAAGGAATAATTTTTATTCAGGGCACAGCAGTGTATGACCCACGAACCAGTTTCAACTTTTTTTTGTGGGGGGGGGTCTAGGCAAAAACCTGAAATGCTTACTCTTGTTCACTGCAGAAAAGCATGCAAGAGTAAAAGTTACCTTCCCCATCTCTTCGACCAAGGTACTGAAAGAACAGCTTAAGGGAGGAAGAGTGCCATGACTCATGGTTGGGGCAGGGGTCAGTGCTCTTGGGCAGAGCATCACAGGGGTAAGAGTGTGCGTTGGAGGCTGTCTTCTGGTCCAAGAATCCCCCAGCAGTTTGCTTCCTATTTCGTAGGTCTCTCCTATTGAGACCTATGTTCTAATGCTCTGAGACCCTTCCAAAATAGTATCACCAGCAGGGAACCAAGCACTCACTGCATTAGTCTTTTGAGGAACCCTTCATTGGTTCTGGTCTAGCCTTAAAGAATGTGTGACTGGGTCTTGTGGTATACATTTATAATCTCAGAAGCTGAGGTAGAAAGAGTGGAGTCTGAGCTACTGCCTATGTGATCTATTTCAAAGAAAAAAAAAAGGTGACACATTTGATGACTTTGCCTTCCCAGGATGCATTTGTCCCCGCTACTGTTTTGTGTGGGGTTGGCCTCTAATGTGAAGCTTGAATTGTACTGAAATGAATCCCTCTCCATCCTTGTAGAAATGATCAGGGCATGACTCCGTCTGGCCTCTGTGGTTTAAGAGAAAACAGGAAGCTCTTCCTGTGTAGAGCTGCAAGTTGAGAATGCAAGCTTGAGGGCACTGGGCTCTATGCTAAGGAAACAACTCATTCTACAGAGGAAAGCAGACTGGAAACATGATCTTCATTCACACCACCCACAGCCTGAACAGCCTTCCTAAAAGCCAGGAGAGAGCACCCTAGGTGTCAGTCCTGCCACTGATCTGAAAGAGATATTCGGGATGCCCACCTAAACCACGGTTGTTCTGGAAACTTCCAAATAAGCTACAAACTAATAAGACTCAAGTCGTTCCTGTCTAACTAAAACTTTGCACTCTTTGACCAATAGCTGCAAAACTGTTCTCCGTGCAAACTCCTCTACCCATACTTTTACTCTCAGTGCCTAACCATGACTTCATTAGATTCCATGCTTAAGTACAACCATGGCTCATCGTTCTGTGACCAGCTCATCACTTACCATGTCCTCCACCTTCACCCATGATATTGGAAGGGACCAGACTTCCTCCTTTGTATAGCTGGACATTATTTTATCCTGTGTATCTCACACTTTATTTGACCATTAATGTACCAGTGGCCATATGAGTTGATGCCGTATGTTGTGACAAATGCTACAAGACGATGGTGCAGCTATCTCCCTACATGCTGCTCTGACTTCCTTTAGAAATTGTTCTCAACAGTGGAATTACTAATTACACTTTTAATTTTAAGTGCTTACTATATTATATATTCAGACAGAAGTTAACAAAATATAAAACAAACATCAGTAAAGAAAACAAAGGCAAAAATAAATTCTAGGAAAAACTAAAAAAAAGAAGCTCCAATGAAAGTACAGAAAAGAAATAATCAGTCAGAAAATTTAAATGAGACATTACTACAGATTCTAAATTGAAACAATAGTAAAAGGTTGTTATGAATAATTTTATACTAATAAATTTGAAATAAATTCAATTAAAATGAACAAATTCAAACAAAAACTGACACTAGAAGAGATGTGACATCAGGGCCCACCCCAAATAACTTGACAGATTTTGGTTATCGCTCATAGGAGGCCTCATCTTCCCTGGGGACCGTGGGGGGCATAGGAGGATGAGAGAAAGAGAGAATGGGATTGATATGTAAAATAAGATGATTTATAATAATTTTTTTAAAAAAAGAAGAGATGTGCTAGAAGACTGGACAGTGTCTTCATTCCAGTCATTCATTTCCAAGTCATCATTTACAGAAGGAACCTTTAGCTCAAACTATAGACTGAGGGCAAATGAGCAGCCTCTGGATAATTCCTGATACAGATACTTCTTATTAACCCCAAATGCCTTTATACAAGCACACACACACACACACACACACACACACACACATTTTTAATGTATTCATGTTTGTAACCCATGAGCAAATTCAAAATCACTCAGAATGTCCTAATCCAAAGAGTTGCTTTTAAAAGCAGTCTGCCTCACCCACACACCTTCCTAGGGCCACTTGCTCTAGGCAGATAGGAGAATCCATAGGCCTGCCGGACACCAAGGGTTTCATGATGGTGAGCAAACACACGGAGGAGTGTGGGAGAGAGAAAAAGGCAGAATGGCTCATGTCCTGTGGAGAGAGGTGGATCTGAAGAGGTGAAACTGGTAAGAAATGGGCTGATATGGAAGGCCTGCTGGCCACCAAGGGCCATGCCTGAGTCCATGGCTCTACCACAGCCAGACTCCATGTTGATGCCCATGGTTCCTGTTACCATCAAAGGTCGAGCAGAGGCTTAGGGTCCAGACCAAGACCTGAGGCCATGTTGGTATCAAGGGTCATGCTGCCACTAGGGCCATACAAATCTGAGTGCCCTGTACTGCCACACAGGGCCACGGTGATACCTGGGCCTGAGCTGCAGCCTAGGGCCATATCTGATCTGTGGCTCTACCACAAACAAGGTCTGTGTTGATATTCATGGCACCTGTTATCATTGAAGGTGAATGACCAGGATCTGGGCCACCACATGTGGCTACATTGGGGTCCAAGGGACATGCTGATTTGAATGGCCTATGCTGTCTTCCAGGACTATGGTTTCATCTGGGCCCAGGCTACTGCCAAGGGCCATGTCTGGGTCAGTGGCCCTACCATAGCCAGGGTCTATGTTAATGTCCATTGCCCATGTTACCACAGGGGCCCATGCAAGCCATGCATTGAAGTAGAGGGCTGTGCTGAGCTGGCCCCATCTCTCGCTAGCCCAGGAAGAGCCTAACTCCCACCTCCTAGAGATCTGACCACACCCCTCCCTATCACTGGGATAATGAACTCAATGATGCCAGCATGGGAGAGCTGGCCCCACCCCTCATGGGAAAGCTGCCCCCACACTTGGGAAAGCTGGCCCTACCTCTCACCGAAGGAAGTGGTCCCAGTGGCCCAGACTGACCAACTCAGCTACCACCCAGGCAAATATCCAGAGCTTTGAGTTAACATTCCCAGCATCTACCCCATCTATGACCTGCTGGAGTACATGGAGTAAATGGTCCTAAGGAAGCATAGCCACAGGACTTCCAAGACCCGGAGCAACTGCAGAATATACTGAATGATACACAGCAGCTCCCACTGCCACTAAGACAAATGGAGAGGTGATGGAGAGGCAGGACAGACAGAGGAAGGAAGTAGGGGTTTATTTGCTTGTTTGGGGGGGTTTGTTTGTTCTTTAATTAATATTCTAATTTGTTTTTTATTTTATATTTTATTTTACTTTGTTTTATTATTTCTTGTTTAAGTTTTCTTTTGGTTGCAAGGGTGAAGGGCAGACACAGAGGGACTGGAAAACGAGTGGAATGGAAGTGCATTATGTGAATTCCCAAAGAATCAACAAAAAAATTATGTTTAAAAAGAAAAGTGGTCAAATTGGACCACCCTACCAGTACCTCCAAAGGAAACTTTTTGTCTTGGAGTTTTAAGGTCAACTGTCGCTGCTGTAGATAACTGGGCATGTACACATGTCTATAGACCCTTCTAAGTTCCAGTACAAAATTGATCAAATTACAATGATTTGAAATAGTAGACCCAGAGACTTCCTTCAGCTACAAATTTGTGGAGATTCTCAAATCTACCTGTTTCAATAGTTCTCCAGAAGGACCTGCAAAACACTAAAAAAACGTTATTATAGCTTTGGTTACTACAGGATCCCAAATAAATTCAGCCAGTGGACAAGATGCACAGGGCAGAGACTCGGAGAGTACAGAGTTTCCATTGTCCTCTTCTCAGGAGGATTGCTTCTCAGCCTCAGCGTTCCATTGCCGCCTTATTACATAAGCATGAAGGATTGATTGACTGATTGCCCAAGTTGTTGAACTCAGCCTCATGTCAACCGATACCACATGAACTAAACTTAAGCTATAAAATCAATCATGGGTGACCTTTCTGATGTGTCTATTGAGTATTCTTGATCCCAGACTAAGACTCAACATGGCCAGCACCTACTTAAAACAAAGACACTTCTATATGGTTTACCACGAATTACCTCCCAGAAGGAAAGCAAAGCCAGGCTTCCCTTCCATCAAGGCCAAATTCTTTACTGCCCCATACTGACTTGGAAATGGTAGACACATAATTCCAGTTCTCTGGTATCAGGTCTGTCAACCCATTTATATGTAGAAAAGAACATATATAAAGGGACCCATGTCAACAAAGGGACTGTGAAGGACAGTAACCAAAATACAGAGTATAGCTATCCCATCTTCCACAGCCTTGGTCTCGCAATTCTTAAGATTATATCCCTGGACAGGCTCACCTGAAGTCCCAGCTGAATCTCTGAGGTAATTTCAGGGAAATAAAAAGGTTAAGGCACGTAGAAAGATCGCCCTGCCTCTCTCTATTAAACACAGCTCTGTGTCTCTTTTTTCCCCCAGCAATCTATGCTGAGAGATCTTTGCTGCGCAGTAAGCAGCTTGACGCCTTTGTTTTGTAGCTCACACCTTTCAGAGGGAAAAAAATAGTAATTTCACATGTCTCTTCTATTTAAGCTGCTTGACAACCAGACTATCCAACCACAAAGAGATGGTGGGTGTCATAGAAACAAGCCTTAGAATTTTTCATAGTACGAGCCACATAATATCCTTCAATAAAGTGGCCATTCACTTTATCAACAACCAACTTTTAAACATCATCATTTGCTAATAATAACTTATCCTCCAAAAAATGGTGTTATAAATTTCTTTGAGTGGCAAACTTGATCTGTGAATTTAAAACCTAATTTACATGTAGGGTTTCAGGAGCATAACGTAACACAGAGAAAGACAGACTTTGCTGATTTCCTGACCAGACTTACTTGGTTTTCCTTTTCATAGATGGAATAATAGTAACATTTTTTCATAGATGGAATAATAGTAACATTTAGTCTGGAATGTACTGGAGTCACTACAGACTTGGGTTTAATTGTATCCCTCTTTACCAGAGTATCTTACGTAGAGAGGGTTAGATAAATAATTATTTACTGAATTAAATTTGTGCATGCTTTATTATACATCATGTTCAAGCTCTCAGAACTTGAAATAAGAGACTAATGGGCCTGAGGAGTTTAAAATGGGTCTGATTGTTCAATATCTAGGAATCTCCGTACAAGAATACCAACGTCCACCGTGTGTTCTGTTGAAGGGAAGCACATCTGATCAGCACTGATAAGACAATAGAATGAATCACATAGTCTCTGTCACTTTTTTCCAAATCCACAGTTACATATATATTCATCTTGTCGGATGGCTATATAAATAGATGAAGTAAAACAACATGGCATTTGTTGTACTTCAATTACTTTCTTGTATAATGTCAAGAAGTAAAAGCTAACAAACCATAACTTTCCTTGACATTTCCTCCCTCAAGTGACCAATGATGGATTTGCCTTTAAAAAGCATTCATCATTTTAAAGAAGGCTAGAGACAGTAGATTTCTTTGTGTTATTTTTTTTTTCATTTTTTTTAAGCCAGTGGTTAAATTGAAAAGCCCAGCTCTCCTGCAGATGGAAAGCAAACCTGGTTGATAAGATTACATGTTTCTAATCCTGGGGGATGTTTGAAGTCATCCAAGTAGAGAGGGCATTTGCTGTCATAAATGGTCCAGACTTGGAACTGAATTCCCAAAGAGGGGAGAGGCCACCCTCGCCATCACACCCCCGCCCTCCCCTGCCTCCAACCTCCATTCCCATTTAACAGCATACACTTTGCTTAGCAAATCTTTTTATGTGGCCAGATCTGACATCCCAGCAAGACTGTTAACAGCACTGGTGTCTGGGTCTGAGGGGCATAGTTTCAAATATCATCTTGGCCATTTATCAGTTCTGTGACCTTGCTCAAATTACTTGAGTTCTTTAAATCTGTTACTGTGTCTGAAAAATAGTAACAATCAAATCCAATTCACAGAGTTCCCGCATATAATAAAATTAAATAACCTGGTAAAAGGGCTCAATACAGCAACTGATAAAATATATATGTATATGTCCTACTATCAAATATAGCATAAGCCCATAAAGACCAGGTCACTGCTAGACGTTGTCACTATTTGTAGTCTTTAGGCCAAGCACAGAACTTGTCCTCTAGACACTGATTACTTGGAGAATTACAAGGAACAGATATTATTGAATTATCATCTGTCGTAGACACTAGGGATCAGTGTGTCAAAATAATAATTATAGGTACCACTTATTGAGTAAGTATGAGTTACCAAGATGAAGGACCTCTGGTCCCATGTGTGCTAAATCATCTAGTACTCTGGGATACTCTTATCATCATCATCATTTAATAAATGAAGAAACAAAAGCAAAGAGAGGTTTAACTTGTCCAACCTCACACAGAGTGGAACAAGGACTCAAACTTAACAGTGAACTATATTAGAGTCTGTTACATCAAGAAAGAAATTATCCAAATAATAGTAATAAGTTACTGTTAATCAGACATTTATGAAGATATTTAGCATAATCGCCCTCATTTTTCAAGAAGAAATTGAAGCATAGATTAGTTAACTAAATTATCCAGGGGTACATAGTCAAAAAGTAGGCAGCTAGGATTCAAAAACTCAGGTCAGCCTGACTATAAAGTATGTTTTGTTTTGGTTCTCTTTGGGGGTTTTTGGGGTTTTTGGGGGGGTTGTTTGTTTGTTTGTTTTTTGAGACAGGGTGTATCTTGGTAGGATGAATCTTGAATTTGCTCTTGTTTATTGTGTTCAGTACGATAGGATGGACACATGCCTCTCTTCACCCTAGGCACACATCTAGACTACATCGCCCAGCCTCCATAGAAATTGAATGCCACATCATGATTGATTTCCAGCGATTTAGGAAACAGGCTATTTTTACTACCAGACCTAGTCCTTAAACATTGCCCACAGCTTCATTTTCCATCTATTTCTCTGCAGAATGCAGAATAGTATGACAGGCTTTAAGATAAGTAGATCTGTAGATTAAACACCAAAAGCCAAATCCAGCCTTGTCTTTGTAAGTAAAGTTTTATTTGAGGACAGCCACACTTTTAATTCGCACATTGGCTCTGATGTTTTCATAGTGCAATAACGACGTCAAGTACATGTGGCAGAGGCAAGATAAGCCACAAAGAATAAAATACTGATTATCTAATACACCCCTACTCCCAGTTATCGCCATTGCTCTGGGGAATGTTGGAACCACAAGACTGAAAGAACCTAGGTTCCAGAAGAATCAGTCAAGGATCAATACCCTGTCCTTGGGTTAAATACCCACCTTAGGCCACTGTGGAATAATCCTTCTGTACATTGTAAATATGTGTTACTCTCATTGGTTAATTAAAAAAACAAACAAACAATTGGTCAACATCTGGGCAGAAAGAGATTGGACAAGACAGCCTGACAGAGAGTGTTCTGGGAAGGAGAAGAGCAGAGTCAGGGATTGCCAGACAGATGGAGAACAAGTCAGATGTCAAAAGATGGGATAGAGGTAAAGAAAAGTCCACAAGCCTCAGGGCAGTACATGAATTAATAGAAATGGGTAAATTGTAAGAGTTAGCTAATAATAAGCCTGAGCTATTGATTGAGCATTTATAAGTAATATTGAGCCTCTAGATGATTATTTGGGAAACGGCATGCAGGAGAGAAATGTCCCACTAGGTAGTTACTGAGCAGGAAATAAATAAATAACCTCCACTGGTGTGTTATTACATCCCTTTGTGTATTTATTAAAGTGTTATCCTACTGTAATTTATTCACAAGACCCCTAGTTAGGAAAAAATAATTCTGTTCAGACCCAGTAAAAAATTACCTCTTTTGCTTCCCAAAATGATTCCTGTTTCACCTCATTGCTTTCCCATACCACACGGCCCTTTCCTATTGCCACCACCCTCTGAAATGGAGCCACTTCTTCCCTTCCTTGAGAAAATAAATGACACTGATGCTGACATCAACGTCCTCCCTGAGATCGCTAGTTATTAGCAAATGCACTGTGATTTTTTTAAGTTTGAGGCTTCAAAATTACAAAGAGAATTATAGTATTTATCCAATAATTCTGACTATGCTAAGAAATAAGATTCTGCCAAGCACAAGGGAAAAAATGCATTTTTATTCGTATGTCCATGTCTGGAATGCAATAAAGCACAAACCTTTCAGGGGGGAAAGAAAAAAAAATCCTTAGTAAAGGGAAAGAAAAGCCAAGAGCAGATTACTGACTGCTACAGGATCCAATATCGTAAAGCCCTTTTTTCTTTTCCTATGTCACATTTTTAATGTCTCCGTGAGCTCAGTGTGCTGTGACTATCAATCACAGGAAACCACTGTCATTGAGAAACTGCTTTTAAGATATACAGGCTTTTCAAAGCCCAAGTTGTCTGAAGAATAAAAATCTTCAAAGATTGTATATTTTCAAAAATATCTATTTGATACAGCAAGCTGGGTGATGGCCAGCTGTCCCTACTCTGTAACCGCTCGACAGAATACATGAATACTGTTCTGTGGAAGACATTAAAACAGGAAACAAAAGCGCTGTAAGAGGATCGCCAGCTTTGCTGTGGCCACTGCTGTGACCTCAATGACTGCGTGCCCCAGAAACTCTTATGCTGAAATCTTAATGCCCAATGTGATATACCAAGGAGAGCAGCCCTTAGGGGGTGATTAGGTCATGAGTGCAAAGCCCACATGACTTAGATTAGTGCCCTCATGAGAAACAAGGAAAGAAGAAAAGAAAAAAGACCTCTTGCCATGTGAAGACGGAGAAGACACAGAAGTTACCCATGGAGCAATCCAAAAGACCTGAGCATGCCAACATCCTGATCTCAGAATTCCAGCCTATAAAAAATAGAAATGGGTTTCTGTTATTGATAATTTGTTATAGTATCACAAATGGACTAAGGAGAGTTCACATTAATGCTGAGGTGCAAATTGAGTTAGGAGCAGACAGTCCTCCAATCTTCTCAGAAGTGAGAAGGTTTTGGTGTTTTCAGACTCATTGTAGATAGGACTTTACCTATAGATATATGAAAGTGAAGCTAATTCTGCTGGTATGACACAGAACTTATGGGAATTAACAACTTCTTCTAAGTGGTTAATGAAAACCACCACAATGAAACAGACTCTGGCCACAAAGGCTGACGTCTCTAGCAGTCATTCTTTTTAGGGATAGAGGAGACAGGGTCACTCATAGAGATCTGCCTGCTTCTGCCTCCCCGAATGCTGGGATTAAAGGCACTACACCTGGTCTCTGACAACCATTCTGACATTCAACAAAATATGGAAGCAGCATATGTTATGGTAATCACATATCCCATATGCTCAGAACACACTAGAGACATAAAGTAGTGTTTTCATGAAAATCACCTCCTGGTAAAAGAACACAGACAATAACAAACCAATGCGTTACAGACATTGAAACAGTGATATTACACAGAACACAGTATTGCGACAGCAACAGTGCAGTGAAACTAGAATTCAAGCCAAGTAGTGTGGCACACACCTGTAGTCCCAGCATTTAGGGTCTAACGTAAAAGAATCACAAGTTCAAAGCCAGCCCGAGCTAGACACTTTTTGAGAAAAACTAAAATTCAGTAACATAAGTAGCTCCATAGAAAACCTGCAAGATGGGGTAGCTAGAAAAATAACTCAGTCAGTAAAATGCTTACATGCAGACATAAGGGCCTGAATTTGGTCCCCAGAACCTACCTAAAAAATGTCAGGCATCATGGTACATCTTTGTAAAGTCAGTGGCAGGGGGTGGAAATTAATAGAACCCAGGGGCTTGTAGGCCAGCCTGGTTTTGTCTCAAAAATCCAGGTCTGTGTAGCTCAGGCAGATACCAAGACTGGAGCTCTAGCACAGAAAAAGAACAGGAGGGGAGAAAGGAGAAATAGGAGGAGGAAAAATAGAAGGAATGAAAAGAAGAAAAAAATATTGTTAGATGTTGGAATATCACCCAGCCTTTGGGGATATCCACCATTTTTTAAAAAACATTTCCAGGAAGCAGAATACAGCAGCCCAAGCTAAGACAGAAAGCTGGCAGGGAGTTGTGGGTGCTGTCCTAATTGCAATGCTTGTTTTAACTGTTTTCATCCTCAGAAGACCTGTATGTGATTGGCATCCTGTTTTCCAAATTTAGAAACTGTGCTAAAATATTGCAATAAGTGCAAGAATAAGAAAAGGAGAGAGTGCCCCAGCTCAGTTTATAGGATTAATGTAACCGATGTGAGCAGCAGAGCACTGCAAACAAGGGGACTACATGCCAAAGTCACTTACAAGAATCCTAAATCGGGTGTTAGGAAACCAAATCCAGGAATAAACAGAATATTTAGCATTATACCAAATAAAGCTTATCCCAGGAATGCAAGGTTGCTCTGTTGAAAATCTACCAGCATAATTCATTGCATTAACAGACTCAACTGTATGAGCATGTTAATAAGTGCAAAGGAAAAAGAACCCTTAGTAACTTAGAATAGAAAGAAAGCCCCTTTGAATTGTAAAAGTTCCGTGTCACGAGTCTATAACAAACATCACATAGGAATCAAAGGCATTACATACATACACTTGAAGGTGCTATATACATATGTATGAAATCATTACATATATGTGAAGGTATTACATACATGTGAAGATATTACATAGATGTGAAGGCATTGCATACACGTGAAGACATTATATACATGTTATGGCATTGCATAAATGTGAAGCCATTACATTCATGTGAAGGCATTACATACATGTGACAACTTTAAAGAGAGAAAAAGATGCCTGTCACTCCCTCATATTTCATATTTTACTGGAAGCTCTACTCCAATATAAAAACAAATTTTAATACAGCATAAAGAGAGTAATAAGACAAGCCCTAAAGTGGAAGAAAATATTTGTAAAATACATATGTGCCATTGAAGTATTAACCAGGCCTGACCCTAATTAGCTTCTGGAATCAGACAATATTGGGCATATAGCATGGCTACAGACTGTAAAATATATGATGAAAGGCTATTATCCAAAGGAACGAGGGAAGAAAACAGAGAGAGCTTAGTTCAGCATTATATGACACTGGAACATTGTAAACTAAACCAATGAGATACTACTGCACCCCTATTTAAAGGTCAAACTCTAAAATATTATCAATACCAAATGCTGGCAAAGTGGTACACTAGGAACACTCAGTCATTGCTGAATAAAAACTAGCCCATCCACTTACCGAAAGAGTTTGAACATTTCTCAAGCATGCACACACACACACACTCACACACACATTCATACCATGTAATCCAGACATCATTGGATTGAAAACATTTCTACAACAAAACCTATACATGCATCTTTGTTACACCCATGTTCATTATTGCCCAAACTTAGAAGCAAACAACATGATCCTCAGTAAACACACAGACAGATGGTTAAGCCATAGTACATCAGGCAAAAGAACAGCCAAGACTGAAAAGAAATGGGCTACCAAACCACAAAGAGGCATGGAGTGGCCTTGAATATGTATCAGGAAGTGAAAACAATGCCAATATAAAAAGTATATAATCTCAACTAGGAGACATTCAACAAGAGATAGAATTGGAAGCCATAGGGAGATCTATGCTGAGGGTGGGTGGAGGGGAGTAGGCAGAGCACAGAGGATTTCTGAGGACAATAAAACTACTCCATATTATAGTACTGAGTGACACATGTCACCACATGTTTGGCCAAACCGAAGGAACATGCCATCCTAAGAGTGTGCTATAATGCAAAGTAAGGACTCTGAATGATAATGTATCAATGTAAGTTCATCTACTGTAACAAATTGCCACTCAAGGGCAGAAGTGATACAGTGTAAAAGCAGGGTAGTGTGCAACCTCAACCACTCCAACAAATAAAATCCACTTAAACATAGCTATGACAGAACAAACTCATTCATGATGTGATTATCAATGTAGGAAATCCAAGAGATGGCTCAGTGGGTAAAGGCACTTGTCACCAAGACTGACCATCTGAATTTGATCCCCTAGACCCACATGGTAGAAGGGGAGGGCTGACTCCTGCAAGTTGTCCTCTGACCTCCACACATATGTTGTATCACACACACACACACACACACACACACACACACACACACACACACACACATACACACACAAAATAAATGTAATTGTAAAATTTTTAGAAAAAGGTACTTGATGGAATGTGACTATAAAATCAGTAGCTCTCTAAGATTGTATGAACACACCACAATGAAACCCACTAATTTTCATGCTAACTTAACTTGGTTTGAATGAAAAATTTGGGTGATTAATGTCATGAACATATATCAATGTCAATAAATCATTAAGAAGAATCTTGATAGAAAAATAGTTAAAATATGTGAGTAAGCAGCTCATAAAGATATGGAAATGAAGTGGTCTTATTAGTAATCAGACAAATCACTATTAAAGCAAACTGGAATGTTCCCATGAGCATCCAAACTGAAAAAGCCTAACACTGGGTGCTGGCAGGGTGTAGGGCTAGGACAGGGAATGGAAAATAAGTCAGAGGAAATTCCACATCTAGCTGTTTACCTTAAAGAAACAGACAAACTGGAGCTCTGTGCAAGAATCTTCACAATGCTGATACAATGGTTATCACCCTGCCTTCCACCATAGCAGACCCTGTATCTCCAGTTTTGATTAGTGGACCTTCACACAGAAGGATCAAGCAAGTCTGTAAATCATATCCAGGTTCTCCTGTGTTCCCTCTTCTGTTGGCCTGCTGCTCTTTCAGCGGGTTATTCCTGAATTATCTGAGTAAAGGACTGATGTGATGTTGTTAGAAGGTGTTTGTTTAAGGCGTAACAGAAGCTCCTTTCAATGTCGATGGGTTTAGAACCCAAACGGAAAGCCTGTGAAGTTTCTCAGTGGGTAAAAATGCTTGCAACCAAACCTCACAACCTGAATTTGATCCCTGGGATCCAGATATAAATTCCCATGCCCCCTTTACACAAAATAAACAAAATGCAATAGAACCCAACTGGAAAGTTTTGGTTTGTTGTTTTGTTTTGTTTTTGTGTTGATTTGGTTTGTTCTGGCTTGAGACAGGATCTCACTCTATAGTCCAGGCTAAACTTGAACTCTCAGCAATCCTCCTGCCTCAAGCATCCAAGTACTGGGGTTGCCAACAAGTACTGTTGTGTTGTTGTTTGTTCACTTTGTTTT
Organism: Cricetiscus sungorus; assembly: GCA_030556225.1. Taxonomy (NCBI): domain Eukaryota; kingdom Metazoa; phylum Chordata; class Mammalia; order Rodentia; family Cricetidae; genus Cricetiscus; species Cricetiscus sungorus. Next base: position 28,595,838 of record JANBXA010000729.1, read on the forward strand.
GTTTTTTATTTTTTAATTAATTCACTTCTATTTTATGTGCATTGGTGTGTTGTCTGCATGTATGTCATTGTGAGGGTGTCAGATCTTGGAGTTATAAACAATTGTGAGATGCTATGTGGATACTGGAAGAACAGCCAGTGCTCTTAACCACTCAGCCATCTCTCCAGTCCCCTTGTTTTGTTTTGTTTTGGTTTGGTTTGTTTAACTGACATCAATGTTCAATTCTCTCTATAATGATTTAATTTGGTTTATCCAGTTGAGACGCTCAGGAGCAAGGATGGGTATGGTGGTGTTCTTTTCTGCAGTACTGGGACTCAAACCTAGAGTTTCTCGAATACTAAACAAGAATTCTACCACTAAGCCACACCTGCAGTCCCACCAAAGCTACTCAAATACTTCTGATATAAATATGGGCTGAGAACCAATTCCCTGAGCTGGAAAGCCTTGGGAGCAGACAGAGACCCAGACACAGTGGTACACTCCACTCATCCCAGCACTCAAGCACAAATTCTCATCTATCACAGTAGGTATGGGACTTGGGATACTGAGGCAGGGGGGTTGCAAGTTCAAGCTTGTTTCAAAGACTGAAGAACCAGATTTTGTCAGCACTTGGGAAACATACATGAGTTTGAAGTCAGCCTGGTCTACATTACAAGTTCCAGCCAGGGTTATATCGCGGTAATATTTTGTTTATGATCTAAAAAATAAAGCTTGCCTGAAGATCAGAGCACAAAGCTAGCCACAGCCATAAAGGCCAAGCAATGATAGTAAACATCTTTAATCCCGGCACTAGGGAGACAGAGGCAGATGGATCTCTGTGAGTTCAAGGTCACCCTGAGCTACACAAAATTGGTCCAGCCTAAAAGAGAAACAGAGCCCACATAAAGGTGATCCCAGTACCTGGGATCCCAAGCCTTTAACCCCTGCACTGGAAAGGAATAAAAGGCTGGTGGCTGTGGGGGTGGAGGGAGATCTCATTGCAGTCTGAGTAGCAGTGTAGTCGAGAACAATCTTTGGTTCAGTGGATCACCTCTTTGGTCTGAGCATTAGGAGAGGTGAGAACTCTCTAGTGTCTGGCCGCTTTGCTTCTCTGATCTTCAGCTTTAACTCCAATAGCTGTCTCTGTGTTTTTATTATTTATGCTACACTATATGGTGAGACTCTGTCTCAAAAAGCAAGGTGTAGGGAGGTATAAAAGATCAAAAAGAAAGAGTGAATGGAAGGAGATGGGAGAAAGAAGGAAGGAAGGAAAAGCTTGACTCGGTGAACACAGGGTTAGGAACAGAATCTAGCCCGATGAGGAGGCTTATGAACACTGTGGCCTCTCCTCAGCAGTAGCTGAGGTAGCCATGTCACCTGGCTTAGCGCAGTCAGTATGACTGCATGTTTCCAAACATAAATTTAATACTTTTCAAGGAACTGAAATATGTTTAACAGAAAAATAGGGATGAACATACTTAAGCTGGGACCTAAAATTTTTAATGGAGAATCCTAAAAATCAGCATTGGGATATTAAAGCAATGCAAAGAAGGTGGCAAAGATGTCTCCGTGGGCAAAGCAATTGCTCCACAAGCCTGACAGCCTGAGTTCAATCCCCAGATCAAGTACAAAGGTGGAGAAAGAGAACAGACTCCATAAAGTTGTCCTCGGACCTCACACACTTCGGCTCTCCGTGGTGCACACACACCTGCACTCACCCCACCATCCCACCCCGACCCCACCCTCATACCCCCCCATCCCCTGCAACATACACACACACTCTCTCTCTCACCAACAAATAAAAGCTTGATTATTTTAAAATAAACAAGATGTTGGTTACTAGACACAAAGAGAAGTTTGGGTGCTTTTGATTCTCCTGCATTAGGAAAGCCACAGCAGAGGGATGTATAGATAACTAACAGGGACCAAGCTCCTCCTTAAAAGACCACAATTGTGTTTCCAGGAGTGGTGTCTGCTTGAGAAGAGCCATTGCTGCTGAGGAATATCAAGGCAATTGCATCCTAACAAGGATACTGGTGGCTGTTTATCAAGACAGAAATAATTTAGAAAACCTCAGTGAAAAAAAGCATGTTATAATTGTGTGTGTGCTATGATCTAGCTCTTAAGAATATTTGTATTGACTGATGTTTGGATATTCATAAAAATTTAACAGAAGTTCCCTTGCTAAAGTAGATAAAGAATATTATTGTTTCATTTTTTCCTTCAATAAACAAATCTGGATCACATACTTGAAAAGATAAATTTTCAAAACTAGGCATATCGTAACTATCTCAACTCTCTTATAGAAATAAAAATAAGTGTGTGTTGAAGAGCTACTTCATTTATAACAGGAAAAGCAGAGTTTTATACCCAGAAAGCTATTTTGTTCTGTTTTGAGACAGGGTCTCACTATGTAGCTCTGATCATTCTGGAACTCGCTGTATAGACCAGGCAATCCTCAAACTCACAGAGATCCACCTGTCTCTACCTCCTAGGTGCTATGGTGCCTGACCATAACTAGGGTCTTTTAAGATGTATTTTTAACTCTGTGTGTGTGTGTGTGTGTGTGTGTGTGTGTGTGTGTGTGTGTGTGTGTGTGTGTGTGATGTAATGTGCTCTGAAGGCTATTACAAGTAACTGTGAGCTTAACACAAAAAATGAAGACCCAGAGACAGATATTGGGGTTCAAGCTTCAAGCTAAAGGTCAGAGAAACAAAGCAGCCAAGCTACTAGCTCTTACTCAGACTGAAATGGCTGATCCTGTCTCCCTGAGTTCTCACCAAGCCTCAGACTGCAGTCTCTCCTTAGTGTGACTGGAAGATCCAATGCCTTCCTACCCTTAATGTGGCTGGAGAATGAATCCCAGCTCTGAGGCCCTGTCTTAAATACCTCTCATGAGTCCTGGGATTAAAGGTGTAAGATCTGGTACTCTTAGAATGATTCAATCTTTCATAGCCCTGAGTGGCCTTGAACTCAGAGAGTTCCATCTGCCTTTGTCTCTTAAGTCCTGCCACCACTGTCTGGCTTCTACGGGTAACTAGTATGGTACTTTGTTATTTTGATCTCTGATGGCTTTAATAAATCATAAACAACATATTACCACAGTGAGCCACCTAAGTGGGTGCTGGGAACTGAACTCAGGTCCTCTGCAAGAACAACAAGCTTCTATTTGCTGTATCATCTCTTCAGCCCTATATAATTGGTTTTTTAAAACATAGGTGAAAATTAGTGTTCTGGTTATGTGGAGGAACCTATATTGCACTGTGCTAAATAATCCCAACAGAGGTGTAAAAGGTACCTCATTACCTGGTTTGTTTGTCTTGTCTTGGTTTGTTTTGTTTTGTTTTGTTTTGTTTTGTAGACCAGGCTGGCCTTAAACCCACAGAAATCCATCTGCCTCTGCCTCCTGAGTGCTGGGATTACCTGTTTTTTAACCATTTAGACTAGACAGAAGTTTTTAAGGAACTGGGCAACAACACTTCATTCTATAAGATAGCAAATGTTCTCCCTAGACAAGAATTTTGATCATTTCTTAGTAGGTAAATAAATTTCTGTATTGCGTTAAAACTCAAGCTAAGTCTTTTACCACTGACAACATGAACATTACCAAATCCCGGAGTGGTGTTTTTTCTCTGGCTGGTTTACGTCCTTCCTCCTGGCTGTGCTGTAGGTTGGCCAGTCTTGCCAGTAACTAAGGTCTGTTTGAGATCCAGATTCAGTTAACAGCCAGGTTTACCAAAAACTCATCTTTGTATTCTAGAGCTGGGGTAGGCTAACTTTTCTGAGCATTTAATGGACCACTATGCTCTGAAGCCAGTGCTTTTTTTTTCTTTTCTTTTCTTTTATTCTTTGTGTATTTCACACCATGCATCCCAATCCCATTCATTTGAAGTCAGTTCTGAATGCATGCAGTAAATACCTGTTGGGCTACAGCCAGGGGACAGACGCTCGTTTTCACGTGTCACAGAAGAAACAGATGCCTTGCATAGCCTTGCTGGCACTTCAGGTTAGTTTAACTCCAATTTGGTTGAAACTTCCTAAGGGAGAAAGCTCAACCCACTGGCTGGGTATAGTTAAGTGTGTTAAACTTCACAAGGGAGGAGACAGCTGACAGTTACATCACAGCCTCGGGGTTTATTTGAAGCCACTGACCCCAGGTTTTGATTTGCTTGTTCAGGTCAGAACCTGAAACATTTTAGCAAAGGTAATGACAAGATATACAGAGGCAGTCAAAAAGAAAAATCTCTCCTCTCCCCCAAGCCCCCAAAGAAGCCTCATACCTTGAGCCCAGGACCTAAAAGCAGCAGCTGGGAAGCCGCCTTTGTGTCTCTTCCTGAGCCTGTGTTCAGTCATTGTCTTGAACACTGTCTCAACCCAAGGTTTTGTTTTGCTTTTATCTTTTCTACAAAATATTCTTCCCTTTTCATGGGAAGACCCTGGAACCCAGAATTATCAAAACAACTCATCTATGTATGTCTTATGATGTCTTGTTTTGACAACAAAAGGCCCCACTAATTCCTCAAAAGAAAACAAAAGGAAATAGGAGAGTCATCAGTTAGATTTGTTTCTGGAGAAATGGCAAGTTGGTGGATACTGAGACCAACAAACGGCTTCCTATTTTGTCTACCTATTCCATACTCCATTCGGAATACCCATACTCAGTGCAGAGATAAGTTTCCCATGTTCATTGAGGGGTCAGAAACAGACCCAAGTCCCATTTGACCCTCCCTATCCATTTGTGCCCCTCAAACTCCAGTCATCATCACAACCCAGATCTTTCTCAGACAGAACTTTATCATCATTAAAATCCAGAAGTTTTCGGGAGAAATGGTACATCAAAAGCAGTGACTACTAAACCAGATGCTTGTGTGGAAGAAAGTTCAGATTAAAAAAAACAACAACAACCCTGAGGTGGGGCCTGTGAGAGAGCTCAGAGGAAAAACACTGAGCAAGACTGAGTTCAGTCCATTGAGCCCACATAAAGTAAGAAGGAGAGAACGTACTCCACAAAGTTGTCCTCTGACCTCCACATGCAGGTCACACATCATCATCATCATCATCATCATCATCATCATAATAATAATAATAATAATAAATATTTATAAAGCCAGCAATAATAGAAAAAATTGTAAGAAGCAGAAATGAGTCTAAGGTGAGGGAGGGGAGCCTCTCCACAGATTCCAGCAGGTGCACCCAGCCACAGCCAGCAGCAGGCACTGCACTGGAGCCCACCTCAGAAATGCTGCAAAGGACTAGGAACATCTGTGCAATGAAAACATCTGTGCAGTGCACAGTGAAATAGTGAACTGCAGAAACCAAATTGGACACTGAACTGGCTGGCTAGGAAGGAGTACAAACCACAGCAAGCCACAGACACACACTATAAAAGGTGTATGGGGATCAAAAATCCAGGGATCTGCAACCCACCGCACCCTCCCATCCACCACCCCACTACCATGTTTGCCAGACCTCAGTCACCAGAAGTGTAACAAGCTACTCATAAACACACCTCTAGAGAACAGATTTGAGTGCCTATGGTTAAGAAATCTGCATCACTACACACACACACACACACACACACACACACACACACACACACACTATTGCCCCCATGGGACAATGAATGGATGGGTACCCTAGGAAGAGTGTGATAGAAGATGGTACATAGTACAGCACTCTTCTAGGAGTAGCAGACCCCCAGGCTGCACTGTAGAGACAGCAGCAGAAGGAAGAAAAGGGAGGCTGTGTAAGGGCTAAAGACGACCTGTAAATCCCACTTACCCAAGGACAGCTAACTTCCTGGAATGCTGAGGGCTGTTATTCATATTAGACAACAAATCCCATGTCTTCATTTTAGCAAACAAGGTTGGTTGCCCCAACTGCACAGGATGTGTTTGATCACACAGGAGCAGGAGCTATGTAGGCAGGATGTGCGCTTGCCTCCAATGGACAAAAGCAGTAAGGACATAACTTTGTGGGTCTTGCCTTTGTAAACACCTGGCTGACCTAATTCAGTGCCATTCTCTGGTAATCCCGGGTATGGCCAGTGTCTATCTTCCCAGCTAATATTTAATAAAGCTTGCTTTAATTAGACAGTCGTGAATTTGGTCTCTCTCCTCACAATTACCAGGCATTGTAACACAATCATTGCAATGCTGAACTCACAGCAGACAGGGTTACCTGTATGGGGCCTGCGTAAGACTGGACCTGTCAGCTGTCAGTCATGGATGAGGGCGGAGCTCATGGGTCCCTCTTTCTGACCCACTGACTACCGACAGACACCGGGGAGAGTCATAGTTTCTAGCTGTGTATCCACCAATGAGCCCACCCTGCTCCGTTCTGTAGTTTCATGATCACACAAATGGTCCCAGCTAAACTCGGTGGGTCATAAAACAGAGGTGAATGTAAGAAAGAGTTGTAGGGAGTTGGGGGCGGGGGTAGGAAGAGGAGGATGGGGGAGTTTGACACGGTGAGAGGGACATGAGTGGGGTAAAAGTCATAAGAATGCACTATACACATGTATGATGTTGACAAAGAACAAATTCAATTCATTTTTAAAGAGAAAAGGTGGGACAGGTACGTATACACAAGGGAATCATACTTGGCTATAAGAACCAAATACCAAGTGCTCATCCCTAAAAACATTCACATGCAAGTAACACTTGATGGACTCAGCAGGCTGTTTATACATTATGTGTATGTGTACATGTAACAATAATAATTAAAGAAAAAAACGCAATGGAGATAACGCATGAAAGTGGAAGGAGGGCTGGGGTAGAGGAGAGAACAATGCTGGGAACGGAGCAGGATGTGGTAACAGAGGATTAAACTCTAACCACTAGACTGGATAATGGCAGCACACACCTTTAATCCCAGCACTCAGGAGACAGAGGCAGACCGGTCTGTGAGTTTGAGGCCAGCCTGGTCTACAGAGTGAGTTCTAGGACAGCAAGGACTACATAAAGAAACCGTGTCTGGGGGAGGGGAGTATGATGATGGTGTATCAACTATAGTGTGTGTGTGTGTGTGTGTGTGTGTGTGTGTGTGTGTGTGTGTGTGTGTGAAATGTTATAATGAAACTCACTATTTTGTGTGATTAATAAATGCTACTTACCATGGAAAAAAGAATGTAATCATAACATTATTGTGAAACTAGACAGACCTAGAAATTCTTATTAAGCAGGTAACCAGAATCAAGATAAAGATCACATTTCTCCTATATGTTTAAGCCTGTATATGAAATTCCACATAAATATGAAACTTAAAAGTGGGGGCAGGTGTGGTAGCACAGACCATTGGGGCCAACCTGGTCTATATAGTGAGATCTTGACTTGAAAAAAACAAACAGAACTTGAGCTCTGAGAGTGGAAAAAGGATCTAAAGTGAGGGGGGGATGGGTTAATCATTAAGCACTAATGGAATACATAGAATATGTCAAGAAGGAAGAAGAAGGGGGAAAGACCAGACGGAGAAAGGGAGTCAGTAAGAGGAAGAGGCTGGAGCCAGGGAGGGCAGCAGAGGGCCTAAGAACTAAGTGTAATGACGCAGATATGAAAATCTGTGAGACCCATCCATACACAAACCAAAGTATTAACCCCAAAGAAGAAAGCTCAGACCTATGGGGTGGTGTGTGCCTGCATGCCCAGCACTGGGGAAGCTGATGCAGGGCTGAGCTGGAAGCCAGCCCCTTCCTCCTGTCTCTCCCTTTCTTCCCCCTCCTCCCCTCCTCTGCTCCCCCTCCTCTATGCCTTCCTTTCTTCCTCTCTTTCTCTCTTTCATCCCTCTCTTTGATCCTCCTTCTCCTCCAGATTCTTGCTCCGAGGCCCAGGCTGGCCTCACAGTATACAAAGGTTTCTCAAAACGGACCAAGAATGTAAACAGAAGAGCTAAGTCTACAGAACTCACAGAAGGAAACATGGGAGAAAGCTTCTTAAGCATGGCTTTGGAGTAGATTTCTTAGCTTTGACACCCGAACTAGAGGAAGTAAAACAAAAATAAGTTGGACTTCGTTGAAATTCAAAAGCTTTGTGCATCAAAGGGGATTATCTGCAGCATGCAAAGGCAGCTCACGGAGCATCTGGAAATATTTTCAGATCATGTACCTGATAAGAGGTTCATATCCAAAATGTATAAAGAACTCTTGAGTTCAAACACAGAACAACCCCATTTAAAGACCAAGTAGCTAGATGTGTTTCCCATCCCTGTCAGCCCAGCACCTGGGAGACAGAGGCAGAAGCACTGCATCTAAGGTGGTCCTGGCTGTACAGCAAGGCTATGCGCAAAGGAGTTGAGCAGAACAGCTGAAGGTGGTCTCTCCACCCAGCATTTGCTCCCGGTGATCTGAACTCTGGTCCTGGTGCCTGTGTGGCACCTTACCCACTGGGCCACCTCCCTAGCCCCTGATGGCTTGTGCTTTGGGTCCCTTACATAGCTTTTATTCCTGTATTGATCTGGCACGAGCACTAGATTAATTGCTATCTAAGAAAGAATAAAAGCCAATTTCTTCCATCTTCATAAGAGACTTCCAGTGTAAAAGCAAATGGTGCTGTGGCAAATGGTGAGACTTCTGCTCGCCTCTCCCAAAGTCTCCTGTGTCAGCCTTCCACTATCTCATCATGGTGGAAACATAGGATGGCATCTAGTGAGAAGCTGTTAGGACACTGGGGGTGTGTTACGGGCAGGTTCCCCCCCCCACGGGCTGCCTGACCCACTCTTTGTTCCTCCCGCCAGCTGCCTGGTCCCACCACCACGCGAGCCACAAATAACACTCAAGAGACTCGGTATATGATACAATCCTGTTGGCCAGTTACCATTATTGTTTATGGGCTAGCTCTGTCTTAATTATTAACCCATTTCTACTTCTCTAAGTATTTCCACGTGGTCATCTTATCGGAGAGCCATGGCCAGCCTCTTGCTTCCTCTAGGCTCTACATGCTGACTTCTCCTAACTACTTCCTCCTTCCTCCTTGTCTCCTAGCCCCGCCTATCTTGCTTTTCCATTGGCCCAACAGTGCTTTATTGTTTAACCAGTATGAGAAACATATGGTGGTGTCTAGTGAGAAGCTGTTAGGACACTGAGAGTGGGGGACATTGGAACTCTGCACTGTGCCCCTCCATCTTCCTTTGCTCCCTGGCCACCATGGGATAAGTGCTGTGGTCCGTGATGTACTCACTGTCTGTCAGCCTCTCCACAGACTGGAAAGCCATGGAACCAACCTGAGGAATGTTGGCCATGATAAATCCTTCTTTCTTTTAAGCTGACCTCTTGGGGCATTTTGTCAGTGTGATGGACGTGTGCCAAGCAGGGTTCCTCACTGTAAGAGGTCTCAGTCATCACTCAGTCCATTAAAAAATGGACCCCTGACCAACAGGACCTCACACTATGAACCAAATTCACTCTGAAAGTGACAGGCTGGTCTCCACAAAACTCTGTTTTATTTTACCTTTAATTAATATTATCAACAGCAAGTCTTTAAATTGTTATTTCTGATTTTGTTTTAAGATATATTTCAGCAGTAAAAATTTAAAAAGTCTTTATCAACTGGCAGTGGTAGTGCATGCCTTTAATCCGAGCACGCAGGAAGCAGAGGCAAGTTCCAGGATGGCCAAGGCTACACAGAGAAACCCTGTCTCAGGAAGAGAAAAAGAAAATCTTGGCCAACTATCTTTATGAGGCATCTGTCTGTCTCTATCATAGGTCATTCAACTTAATAGGGACAGAAGGACAGTAGACAGAGTCTGGAGTTCTTCTAACCCCTGGTGACTAAAAGGTCTCAGGCCTCCTGCAGTGAAGTGGACTAGAGGCCACAAAAGCAAGGTTAGGTAAGACTAGACAGGATAGAGCCTGTCACTGTCATTGGACCCAGGACACGTCTGTTTTGACCCCTCCTCCAACCCAAGGTGCTTGCTAGCAATGCCCCAGCTCCCCTGAAGAAATAAAAACCCAAGCAATTGACCTGACCTGAGCTGTGGAGCAATGAACCCCTCCTCCTTCCACTCACTGGGTGACTTCTGGTGTAGAAGCAGAGTCAGGGCAAGGAAGCAGGGTACAGTACCCCCAGTCAGGGTAACACACACACACACACACACACACACACACACACACACACGGTAAACACACACACACACACACACACACACAGTCAGGGTGAGGAAGCTGGGCACAGACACTGCCCCATCGCCCCTATCCCCACACACACACACACACACACACACACACACTGCACTATAGGGGGCCTGATAACAGATCTGCTCTGTGTTTTCCTTTTTTTAGTATGTAAATTTGTATTAATATAAATAACTTCTATAAAATAAAAGAATGTGTATAATATTTACTGTTTGTACTGATTTACACTAAACACTTATAACAACAATTTCAGTTTTTCAGATGACTGGAATGGGACATATGAAGAGTTTGGAATTGCAGGAAAATTAGTGGGCAGTTAGAATTCATGTACAACATTTATAATTGTATCATTAGATTTGAAACTCCTTTAAATTTGAAAAGTCTGGATTTAACTGGCAAGGAAACATGTGAGAAGCAATGGAAATGGATTGTAAATGTCAGCGTCATGTTTGATCATACCAAGGTGACCTTAAAATGCCATCTTATGCACTTTAATTTAACAAGACTGATTTCCTAAAATATCAAATATTTGATATAACCAAGAATTTATATTGAACTACTGGAACAAATAGCTAGAAGATATTTCAGTTGTCCCACTCAGAAAAAAAGCAAGCTGTAGGCAAACTCTGCTCAACATGGCCAGAGGGAGGAGGCAGGAAAGAAGGAGGAGGTGGGGAGGAAGGAGGAGATGGGGAGGAGGGAGGAAGGAGGAGGTGGGAAGGATGGAGAAAAGAAGGAACAGGTAGGGAGGAAGGAAGATGTGGAGAGGGGGGAGAAGGTAAAGAAGGAGGAGGTGGGGAGGAGGGAGAAGATGGGGAGAAGGTGAGGAAGGAGGATGTGGAGAGAAAAGAGGAAGTAAGGAGGAGGGAAGAGGTGAGGAAGGAGAAGTAAGTGGGAAGGATGGAGGAGGTGGGGAAGAGAGAGGAGGTGGGGAGGAGGAAGGAGGTGAGGAGGGGGAGGAGGTGAGAAAGAAGGAGGAAGTGGGGAGGATGGAGGAGGTGGGGAGGATGGAGGAGGTGAGGAGGATGGAGGAGGTGGGAAGGACAGAGGAGGTGAGGAGGAGGGAAGAAGTGGGGAGGAGGTGGGGAGGAGGTGGGGAGGAGGGAAGAAGTGGGGAGGAGGTGGGGAGGAGGTGGGAAGGAGGTGGGGAGGAGGGAGGAGGTGAGGAGGGGAGGAGGTGAGAAAGAAGGAGGAAGTGGGGAGGATGGAGGAAGTGGGAGGAAGTAGGGAGGTGGGGAGGAGGTGGGGAGGAGGAAAGAGGTAGGGAGGAGGGAGGAAGTGGGAAGAAGCGGGGAGATGAGGAGGAGGGAGGGGGAGGAGGGGAAAGGTGAGGAGGAGGAGGGGGAAGGTGGGGAGAAGAGAGGAGGTGGGAAGGTTGGCCTCCTTGAATATAAAGTTCTTCCTTCCCTCTCCTGGAAAACTGAGAAAGGCAGCCTCACCCAAATGGGAAGTGTTTTCCTTTATCAGACTTAGCCTCAGGCCCCTGTCCCCTCCAAATGCTGTCCATCAGCCATTCTTCCTTAATTCAGATACCACGGCTCTTCCTTTTAAAAATGCCATTTCCCTAGGAAGAACCAACGCATTAAGTCCCTAAAGCCTTAATGGGAGAGTATTGATTGAATTGCTCTTTTCCCTGAAAGAGTAGACTGGACACATAAAAGTGGAAAGGAACTAAAAATATAATTTTAAAACACACCCACTGGGAGCTGAAGCCTTGCTATGAGCTGGAGCAGGAACGTTACATACTTATACTAATGTCTGCAGCTCTTCAGTGACACTTGAGTGAGTCTATTCTTACAATGAGGGAGCTGGAGCACAGAATTCAAATATCTCACTCAATTATCCAGCCATTAGGGGAGGAGTTGGGATTTGAACTCATATCTGAAAACAACCCAGCTCACCCCCCACTCCCCAACCCCCACCACTGCGGTGCCCAAACTCTGAACCCCAAAATCACCAAAAGAGACCTGATCCAGTTCAAAAGCAGTCTTTAATTTTACAAGTTGACTTGGTCCCTGTGGCCGCTCCCACCTCACCCCCCACCCCCACCCCCACCCCCACTCCCCACCTGCATCAGACACAGCAAGTGAAGCAGGCGAGACCCCGAGCAGCAGTTGGGCCAGGAAATATGTTGGGGTAAAGCAAGGGGAGTATATGGGGGGGGGCGCTAGTTGCATAGCAACATTCTCAGGATTGGTGCGATCTTCGGCCACATGTCCTGTGTTGATTGGTCAGCTGCAGCTGCAGGAAGGTTGCTATGCCTAGAAGCCCTCCCTGGGTACACTCTGCATTCCATTCTTATGGGTAAAACACATCCAGAGCCCTCCAGTTAACATCTGATTGGTTCCTAATCGCATGGAGGGCAAGGTGGGGAACTCAGAACTTGTTGCTGAGTCAGGGGCCTATGTCTTGCTGGGTCTTTCTGTATCCTGTCATGGCTGCCAAAGCAAAATCTGGGCCCTTCACCACCACCACCACCCTACTGCCCTGCACCAGCTGTGTGCTCACAGGTGGACAATTTGAGTCCAATTGGCCATTTACACAAAAGATATACCTCTCCTGTGTCACACTTCTACTGGGAAGGAATCCCAGTTGCAAGGCTGATCCCGATCTTCTCTCCCCTTCTGAAAATCTTGTTTAAATGAAGTTCAACCACTGAGTAAAAAAAAAAAAAAAAAAAAAAAAAGGGAACTGTGGATTTCCTATAACTTCCCAAATCTCTCAAAAACTCATAGTTAACATTTCTGGAAGGAAAAAGAAATGGGAGTTAAAACAGTAGCACAGGGCCAGACATGGTGATGTACACCTTTTAATCCAGCACTTGGAAGGCAGAGGCAGAAGGATCTCTGAGCTCAAGGCCAGACTGGTCTATTGAGTGAATTCCAGGACAACCAGAGCTATGCAGAGAGACCCTGTCTGGGGAAAAGTAAAAAATAAAACTGCACACACTTAACAGAGCTCAGCCAAAGTAATGAGCAGCTTTGGAAAGCTAATGGTCTATCAGGATAGGAACAGAGTGAGGCAAGATGAAACACCATAGCACTGTCATTAGTGCAGGCTGCTCTTGGAAGGGCCAGGTAGCCCTCAGCAGCTTAAGAAAAGCCCTAAGAGAGATAGAGTGGTTTTGTTTTGCTTTGTTTGGGGTGTGTTGGCGTGTGTTTTGCCATCTACTGGCAGGTTCCTTCTCAAAGGAGAATGGAAGAGTGCTAAGGCTTTTGTTGCTGTGACAAAACACCATAACCAAAAGCAGCTTAGGGAGGAAAGGGTTTATTTGGCTTATAAATAAGGGAAGCCAAGGCGGGAACTCAGCTGAGGAACGTAAGGGCAAAACCTAGAGTAGAGGTCATGGAGGAATGCTACTTACTAGCTTGCTGTAGGTGGTTTACCAGCCTTTCTTACACCACTCAGGACCGCCTGGCCAGGTTGGTACCACCCACAGCGGGCTGGCCACTCCCACTTCAAGCACTAATTATGAAAATGCCCCACAGGCTTGCCTGAAGGCCAATCTTAAGAAGGCATTTTCTCAGTTGTGGGTCTCTTCTCAGATAATTCAACTTATATCAAGTTGACCCCCAAAAAAGCAAAAACAAAAAACAAGCAAGACAGAGAGACAGTGCTTGTCACCTACCACGGTGGATGGCTTATACCACACTCAGAGCCATATCTGAAAAGAAAGGTTAATGAACAACAATGACCACTCAGTAGCTGGCCTCAGAACCACAAGGACCACCCATGGCTCCCTCCTCCACAATCCCCTCTAGGACACACTTAACCTCAACGACCACCTGTGAGATCTCTCAGGTCATTTACTCACCGGCCCTTGTCACTGGGGATCCTGTGCTCCTGGTCACTGTGCCTTTCTCAGATCAAGATCACTTCCCTTCCCTTCATAGAGTCACAGCTGATCAAGGATGGACCAAGAGGCATACAAGTGGAACACCAAATGCCACCCTATCTCTCCTGGACCATTGTATAATAAAAGCAGCCCTGCCTCCTGTCAGCGTCAGGGTCGATTGCTCTTGCCAAGTGACTCTTCCATTTGTCTCCAGATCCCAGGAGCTGGAAGTGTCCCAGTGGCAGTGTGCTATGGTTCAATATGGCTTGTATCATTTTCTCCAGCTACTGACACATATTCTCTGATTGTATAGCTAGCCCTGGGGCAGACTGGCTGTAGAACTTTGTCCTGTCCTGTGAACCACTCAGAGCTAATAGCCTTGTACGACACAACCTGTTACATAGGCACCTAGTATGATGGGATTCTAAAACTATAGCAGGATTTCCAAGTGAGGAACAAGCTTCCTCCAGAACCCAGAGGAGACAGTTTGCCAGGCATAGGGCTTCCTCCTTCATGACAGAATGGAATAATATGAAAGATATGGAAATGCGTATTTTAGGGGCTAGAGAGGTGGCTCGACTGTCAGGAACTAGTCATCAGCCTTCCTAATGTTTCTACCCTCTAGTACAGTTCCTCATGTTAATGGTAACCCCCCAACCATAAATTTATTTTTGTTGCTACTCCATATCTGTAATTTTGCTACTGTTCTAAATTGCATTGCAAATATTTGTGTTTTAGGATGGTTATAGGTGACCCCTGTGGAACAGTCACTCAACCCCAAAGGGGGTTGTGACCCTCAGGATGAGAACTACTGCTCTAACAGGACCTGAGTTCAGGTGCCAGCACCCTAGGTACTACATGCGTGTACTGCACATGCACACATGGAAACAAAACACTCATACACATAAATGAAAACAAACCTTTTAGAGGAAAATGGAACCCAACTATCAAGTAAGAAAAAAATTCAATTATGTATCTGGAGAATAGGAAAATAGCCTGGTGCTGGGGAAATTCAAAGAAGGCATAGGATTCCCCGGAACTAGAGTTACAAATAGTTATGAGCCACCATGTGGGTGCAGGGAATCAAACCCAGGCCCCCTTCTAGGGCTGTCAGTGTTCTTCTGCTGAGCCATCTCTCCCGCCCCAGAAATCATTTTCCTAATGAGGTAAGTGCCTCAGCGTCTTCTGGGCATCCAGTCATGACTTCTCTTAGGAGTGAGTACAAGCTAGGCAGTTCATGTGTTGCTACACATCTATTCTGTCCCTAGGACTCCAACTCTTTAAGACCAGTCCCAGGATTCCACTCCAACCCTGTCATTTACTACAATTATACTACCTGGTAAAAGCCAGGGTTCATCTGGCTCTGTTGTTTGCATTCTCACCATCCTCCATGCTCCACAAACACTGGAAATGTGACACTAGGTGATGCATTTCTTTCCTTCTACTTTATTCCAACTCATCATTCACAAGAGTTTCAACAACTTGACTCCCACCTTGTGCTATGCTAGCTGCACCCACCTGTCACTAGTGCTGGCCAGATGGTGACTGATTCAGCCTATAGGCGCTATCTGGTTGCTGGCTTTACAGGACTTCTCCTAGTTTCAGCTGTCTTGGATAGTGTTCTGAGGAAGTGCCTGTTTAAATAGTTGGATGCTTTCTGTCTTCCTGAACCCGCCATGAAGGGATGCTTTGCTCTACCACACACTCCCACTGGAATGTACTTCTTCTCATCACAGGAAAAGCAATGAGGTTGACAACCATGTACTGGAACTCCAAAAGCATAAGCCAAAAAAAAAAGGAAAAAAAAAACTGTTCTCTGTTTTAAAGTTGATTAGCTCTGATTTTGTTGCAATCACAGAAAGCTAGCACACAAGTGCAGAATCAGACACAGACCTAGAATAAAGGGAGGGCAGAAGTGTAAATAATGATCTTTGGAAGCAATGGGGGAATGGCTGAGGTTCTGGGGCAGGAGGGATCATTCAAGGAGAATGTGACATAACAGGACAGGACCCAAAGAGGCACCGAGGCGAAAGGGACCCAGGGTAACAGAGCGACCCAGGCAAAAAAGAAGTAGAAAATGGTTTATGCCTGCAACCAGTGTCATTGACTTACATAACTACCAGCAAGAAAAAAAATGAGAAAACTAAAATAATAATAATAATAAAGCAACACTCGGACACCCTTCGAGATCCTTTGCTCTTGTAACAAACCCCTGACCAGCTGCCTTAGGATTTGACTTCCAGCCTCTTTAAATTCATCTATGACTTCATTTCCCTGTGCTGACATGCTTTGCTTCCTGTGTTAACAGGTTAGCACACAGTAGTTTGTTTAAAACAGCAGAAATTTAGCTTCATGCAGTTCTAGAGGGCACATGTCTGAAATCACTGTCAGCTGAAATCAAAGAACGGAGTGTTCTAGGGGAGGCTTGAAAGGAGTCTGTTTCCCGTTCCTTCTAACAACTTCCGGTTTCACACAGCATCAGCATCTCCAAAGCTCTCTTTGCTCCATTTCTGCGCAGCCTTCTCCACCATGTATTAAAACCGTCTTTAGTCTTCTTATGGGGACATTTATGAGTGCACTTAAAGGCTACACAGATAGCACAGGGTACTCTCTCACGTCTACAAATCAGTCTCCTGCCACTGTGACAAAACACCAAAGAGAATCAGTTCCTAAAGAGAAATGTGGGCTGGGGAGATGGCTAGGAGATGGAAGACTTGATGCATAGGTGTGAGGACCAGTGTTTGGGTCCCCAGAGCCAGGTCTGTACTCCCAACCTTCAGAAAGGCAGAGTCAGGGAATCTCAGAACCTGGCAAAACCACGAGAGGTATTCAATGAGAGACCTTGCCCTGATAGTTAAGGTAAAAAGAGACCAAAAACTGACCCAGCAGCAACCTTGTGCCTCAACACAAAAAGGCACACATGTGCACACACGTACATATACAAGACACACACTCGTCATAAGCAAAATGAGGGAGATGAGGTTGCTTTGGCTCCATTTGAAGTTTGGGTCCAGGAATGCTAGACAGCACACCACAGCGAGAGCAAATGCCAAAGCAAACTGCTTTCATCCTAAGCTTGGAAACAAAGAAGCAACCAGGCTCTTAAAGTTCCCTTCACAAGCACACAGCCAGTGGCCTACAAGCACAACCAATTGCCAATAGTGCCGCAGACTAGGCAACAAGCTTTGTTAGTTTGTTGTTCATGTACATGATGCTATTAGATGGTCTCCATTGCTCACAGTGGGCAAGCGCTCTACCACAGAGCAGCAACCCCAGCCCAGGACAAAGCCTTTAACCACAGACCTTAAGGAAACACACTTCTGCAAACCACCCAAAACATCTCCCCCAACTCTCTCCCTCTTCCTCCCTTTCCCCTCCCCCTCTTTCCCTCTCCCTCCCTGCCCCTTCCTACCTCCCTCCTTTCTCCCTCCCTCCTCTCTCCCTCCCTCCCCCCTTTCCCTTTCCCTCTGCCCCTCCCTCCCCAGATATCTCTCTCTCTCTCCACTCCCTCCCTCTCCCCTCTCTCCCCCTCCTCCCTCCTCCCTTCTCTATCCACCTCCTGTGTGCTAAGGCTTTGTTCCCACCCACCTACTTTATCCTTAAACAACAATTTTTCTACCTATTTTTTCAATTATTACAACAAAAGCTTTCAAGTTAAGGGAAACAATGCTGTTTTCTTCCCTTAGCCAGCTGTTCCCTGACACAAAGTAACAGTGATTCTCAACATTGCAAGCAATTGTTATGAAAATGCATTTCTCTGTATCCTGTTGTCATGGCAGCTAAAGATCAAGACATGCCTGCTAGGCACAGCAATTTATACTGATTTGAAAGACTGTTTGGAGGGGTGGGGGGAGACATTAAAATGCATAACTGAATGCATGTGAAACCATAGCCCAGCAAAGTACAATATCAGTTATTCAAATAACATTTATAAAGCACAGTACATCATATACTTCAATCAATGTTGTGTTCATTATTTATGCTCGGGGAATCACTTTAATTTCCAACATACTGGCAAGTTTATTATTTTTCTCAGCCTTTGGAATCTCTCTGTTACATTTGTCCAGGCAATGTCTGACCTGCACACAGATACCGACACCCACTTCGAATTGTGGCTCTCGGAGCCTCTGTGCATTTTTTTTTTCTAACTGCTTCTTTGTCTGCTAGGCTATTGATGCCTCTTAGGTGAGTTTCCCCCCCCTGAACCACCACTGCTTTAAATTTCACAGTGTGAGCAGTTCTCTCTACCTCCAAATTATAATTGTTCCCCAAGACACAGCACCATATTGCCATCGTATTTCTAGTCCTTCCTAAGGAACGGGAGAAAAGCCCAAGAAGACAGACAGGGTTGTAGGATGCCAAGCAAGAATATAAAAGGTTTAGATGCAAATAATTGACTACAAAATACCACATTTATTAGCGAATTGAATGGTGGTTGGGCCCCTAATCCTTTCTGTTGGTTATCCCTCAGAATCACCCAGGGAGACCAATGGCATTTGGCAGGCAGGCAAATGGAGGCATGAGAGGATTAGCAACTCCAGTAGCTGGGCTGGTTTGAGAACTTCTGACATTCCTAACTCATTGTTTCCTCTGGGGTTGCTGAACCTGGGCCTAGGGGGTCTTACTGAGATTTCCAGAGTTAACTGACCACAGTCCCGAAGAGAATAATTGCTTACACTGATTTTCCCATGGCTGTGTAATCAGTGACACTTGATTTTATGGAGGTGATTTTTCATTCCACCTTGGAGGGCCTCTGAGCCCATTCTCTTTTTGTTTGTCTGTCTGAGTTTTTGCATTTTTCCCTTTTATTGAAAATGGGGTTTTTTTTTCTCACATATGCATCCTGATTACAATTTTCCTCCCTCCATCCCTCCCAGTTCCTCTCCACCTCACCTCCTAGCCAGTCACACCTCCTTCTGTCTCTCATTAAAAAACAAACAGACTTCTAATGGGTAATAATATAACAAAATAAAACTAAAACATGAAAATGGAACAAAACACACAGAAGAAAAAGAACACAAGAGAAGGTATAAGAAACACAGAAACACTCATTTGCACACTTGGAAATTCCATTAAAACATTAAACTCAACGACATAATATATGCACAAAGGATCTGTAGGGTAAAAAGAGAGAAGAAAAATGTGAATAAAATTAAAT
The DNA here is from genome assembly GCA_030556225.1 of Cricetiscus sungorus. Taxonomy (NCBI): domain Eukaryota; kingdom Metazoa; phylum Chordata; class Mammalia; order Rodentia; family Cricetidae; genus Cricetiscus; species Cricetiscus sungorus. The sequence goes on from JANBXA010000729.1 coordinate 28,614,936, forward strand.
AAAAAATAATGGGACAAAATTTTAAAAGAGGGAGAGGGGATCCATGATACAACATTATGTGACGAGGAACCTCTAAGGATGCTGTTGAGTTTGTCTTCTGTTGAAGTCTTAGGTCAATTTGCAGTTGAGTTGTGTGCAAGGTGATAAGTATGAATCTATTTGGATGCCCCTACACACACTATTCACTTTAGACAGCACCGTTTGCTGAAGATGCTATCTTTTTTCCATTTTCTATTTTCAATGTGTGTATTTCTGGCCTCTTTACCAAAAATCAAGTGTCCATAGGTGTGTATGTTTGTATCTAGGTCTTCAATTCCATTCATCAACCTGTCTATTTTTTTTCTGACAATATTATGCTGTTTTCATTACTATAGCTCTGTCATACAACTTGAAATCAAGGATGATGGTACCTTTAGCAGTTCTACTATTATTCAAGATGGTTTTAGCTAGTCCAGGATTTTGTGTTTCTATGTGAAGCTGGTAATTGTCCTTTCAAGATCTGTGAAGAACTTGTTGGAATTTTGATGGGTATTACACTAAATCTGTAGATTGCTTTTGGTAGGATGGCCTTTTCAACTATGTTAATCCTACCGATCTACAAGCATGGGAGGTCCTTCCATCTTCTGGTATCTCCTTCAATTTCTTTCTTCGGTGTTTAAAAGATTTTATAAGACAAGTCTTTCACTTATTAGATTGGTTAGAATAACCCCCCTCCCCAAGATATTTTATACTGTTTGAGGCTATTTTTAAAGATCATTTGTATATAGAGGAGCTATTGAGTATTTCAGGTTTGTGGGGAGTAGAGAGGTGGCTCAAGACAGAGTTTCTCTGTGTAGCTGCCCTGGTTATCATGAAATTCTCTCTGTAGACAAGGCTAGCCTCTAATTCATAGAGATCTACCTGTCTCTGCCCCCAAAATGCTGGGATTAAAGGTGTGCACCACCACAGTCAACCAAAATAATATTTTTTTCATTTTATGTGCATTGGTATTTTGCCTGCATCTGTGTCTATGTGAGGGTGTTGGATCCCCTGGAACTGGAGTTACAGACAGTTATGAGCTGCCATAACTGGGAATTGAAACCAGGTCCTCTGGAAGGGCAGCCAGTGTTCTTAACCACTGAGCCATCTTTTCGGGCCAGGGCTACTGATTCTTGTGTGTTAATTTTATATCCAGCTACTTTGTTGAAAGTATTTATCAGCTATAGGAATTCCTCAGTGGAATTTTTAGGGTCACTTATGTATACTATCATATCATTTACAAATAAAGATACTTTGGCTTCTTCCTTTCCAATTTGTATCCCTTGGTCTCCTTCAGTTGTCTTATTGCTCTAGCTAAGACTTCAAGAACTATATTGAATAGGTATGGAGAGAGTAGACAGCCTTGTCTTGTTTCTGATTTTAGTGGAATTGCTTTGTATTTCTCCATTTAAGTTGTCACTGGCTATGGGCTTGTTGTAAATTGCCTTTATTATGTTTAGGTATGTCTCCAGGATTTTTTTTTTTATCATGAAGGGGTGTTAAGTTTTTTTCTGCATTTAATGAAGTGATCATGTGAACTTTTTTTTTCTATTTTTTTCATGTGGAATTTTTCTTTCAGTTTGTTTGTATAGTGGATTACATTTATCATTTACATACGTTGAACCATCCCTGCATCTCTAGGACAAAGCCTACTTAATCATGATAGATAATCTTTTTCATGTGTTTTGAGGTTCAATTTGCTAGTATTTTATTGAGAATTTTTGTATCTATGTTCCTAAGGGAAATGGTCTGTAATTCTCTTTCTTTTTTTGGGTCTTTATTTGGTTTGAGTATCAGGGTATTTGAAGCCTCATATAACAAATTGGGCAATGTTCCTTCTGTCTATATTTTGTAGAATAATTTGAGGAGTATTGGCACTAACTCTTCTTTGAAAGCCTGATAGAATTCTGTGCTAAAACAGTCTGGCCCTGGGTTTTTTGTTTGTTTGTTTTTGGTTGGGAAACTTTTAATGATTGCTTCCACGGGGTTATAGGCATATTTAAAATGTTTGTTTGATCTTAGTTTAACTTTGGTTAGAAGTATGTATCAAGAAAACTTATTAATTTCTTTTAGATTTTTTTCAATTTAATATAGTATAGATTTTTAAAATATGTCTTTATGATTCTCTGGAATTTCTTGATGGCTATTGTATGTCCCCCTTTTTATTTATAATTTTGCTAATCTTGATATTTGTAACATGAAAAATAAAGACCCAGAGACTGATATTGGGGTTCAAACTTCAGGCTGAAAATCAAGGAGCCAAGCCCATAGATCTTACCTCTACCCAGCTGAAATGGCAATCCTGTCCACACGAATTCTCAGAGGCAAAAGCTCTCAGTTCCTGTCTCCTCCTCCTTTTATTCCTTTCTCTGCTTAGCCATATCACTCCTGTCTCCATCTCCACAGTGCTGGGATTAAAGGTATGATTCCAGGTGCTGAGATCACCTTTGTGTGAGCTGTTTGTTTTAGGACTGGATCAATTTCATGTAGTTGGTGTGGCCTTGAACTAACAAGAGATCGGTCTACCTCTTAATCCTGAGCCCTGAGATTAAAGGTGTGTGCCACCACCTTTAATAATATCTAGTCCATTTGCATTTGACAAATTCAGATAAAATACTTCATTATCTATCCTGTGTTGGTGAGTTCAAAGTCTTGTGCCTAATTTACTTTCTATTCTAACTTGCATTATCAAATGATCTTTTCATGTCTCTCGACCTTTTACACTTTACATGTCTTTAGTGAATTTCTTGTCTGAGTCTAGTAAACAATGAAAACTATACAACCTAGCCTTCAACTTCCTCAAAGACTGGAGAAGGAAATAATACTAAGTAAGCAAGAAGTGTAAGCAAGGGCCTTCCAAAAAATATGAGAGACGACAAAAATAGCTGGCTGCCTGGACAGTCATCCAAGGTTCTTCTGCAATGTTGGTGCATTCATCTTAGGCCTATAGGCCTAGCACCTCTAACAGACTATTTTGTGAAGCAGGATTTTCTGAAGGGCTAAACTGCCTTTTCTTGGCAAGGTTTTACAGTCACTCTCTTTTGTATACTGTTTGTCTAATTTTGGTAGCATATGTCAGAAACTGAAGCAAGGGCATTTTCTTGCCCAGTGGCTACTTTTGCCATTAAGAAAGTAAACTCTATGGGGAGTTTCTTCAGAGCCCATCATCTTCTCTGTAGAAAATTGGTGATTCCAGGGGCAGACATGTCTCATTGTCATAAGAAAAACAAAAACAAAAAAAGAAAAAAAAAAGAAGAGGAAGAACCTATGTATTAAAACATTTTAAATGCCATATTCTGAAGTGTTTGAAGATGACCTGTCTATCTAAAATATGTCTCTGTTTGACCTTGATAACATGCCTAATATGATTGGAAGTTTGATTGTAATAGTTGACTAATTACTAGCCTACATTTCCTTATTACCTTATATAGTGGGTAATAATTGCTTTCAAGGACTAAATTTGCATTACATTGATAAATGAGCTGGCTATATAGGTACAATACCTTATGATATTAGAAACAAATGTACAGTATGTTTTAACTAATTACTTTCAAATTTGTATCAATATATAATACTTGTATACAATATACAAAAGTCCAATCCAATGTAAAATATTTAAAACTAGTGGTTGCTTTTTAAGACTATATTCAATAATCTATCTTTTTATATTATAACTATATCTTCCTGGTTTTTTTTTAGAGTAGATTCAATAATCTACCCTTTTATCCTATCATATCTGTACTCCCCCTTTTTTTTTTTTTCAAAATAAGAACCTTGAATCTAATCCCCTTTGTTCAACTTTCTTCCTGACCATAACCATCAACATTTTGTAACCAATCCCCGAAACAATGACAAATATTCATAGCCCAATGAGTGACCAAAAAATCACCCAAACTCTTGGTAATGTGGATATTGTGTTCTTAAAGTTACTTCCTGCTGTCTGGGGGTAACAGTATCTTTAGGGGATCCTGAAAAGAAAAACTTGGGTTATGGGTCAAGCTGTATCATTTTTGTTCAGTCTGAATGATGGGAAAATGCATGGCTTGTCTCAAGTCCTGGCTAGAATAGTCTGTGAGCTGAATCATCTCTGCTGGCCACCTCAAAATTATTCTGAACAGTTCATGGTCCAAAGATGATCTTTAGTTGGTGTTGTCATAGTCCTAATAAAATTGTCATTGTGAATCCCCATTCTCCTTTTGGAGTCATTGTTAGGTGTGGTCATGGTTCACTGTAGAAAATTGGTAGAGACTCAAACCTGAAATCATGTAGAGGAAGGTAGACAAAACCTTTCTATAGAATTAGTTAGAGGAAGGTAGACAAAATCTTTTTAAAGAATTAGTTAATTCTCTATATGACTATTAATATCATGACAAAAACTTTAAAATACATATATATTAATCTTATAGATTTTTATTTAAATGTAATATTTATGCTTTAAGAAAAGCCATTAAAGGTTAATATAAAACCAAAGGATTAAGAGATTAGTGGCAATATAATAGTCCTTAGATGTTTTTCTTCTGTTCCATATCAGGTGGCTCTTCTGATATGAGATAGAGATTTTGATTTTTTTTTTCTTTAACAAGCATGCTTGGGTTTAGAGAAGAAGAGAGCCACAGTCCAACATAAGAAGAGATGGAGATCCTCAGTTAGGTTGTGTCGCGCGCATCCTTTGCCGATAAGGAAGACGCGGCAACCGAAGATGTGTCCAGCAGAATCTTTATTGTAGCGCTCTTTACATGCTGATGGAGAAGGACCCCAAGCCCCGAATGCACACGGCTTAAATAGCCTGCAGGGCGACGTATTCGTCTGTGATTGGTGCTCCGCAAAATGTTTGAATGGTATAGCTTCTCTGATAGGGAGAGCTACCATATAGGAATTACCATACAGTGGCGCATGTGCAGTCAGCATAGCTAATGCTGTAAACAAGAACCAGGAAACAGGAAGCCAGCGCCATCTTGTAATGGCGAATGCGGCTCCCGACATCTCCCCCTTTCTTTAAAATTATATGCAAGGCCACAATTAATACTGTGAAGTTTCCGATCAGCCCGCTGAATCAACAGCTTGAGCGATCAAGGAGATTACACAATAAAAGAGACCCTTAGCATCTGAGACCCCGTGCAATGGGAACCTGAGCCCTGGGAGATGCAAAGGTCTGTCCAGAACAACACCCTGGTGCAATGGGAACCTGTGCCCGTCAGGAGTGCTTGGAGTTCTGACAGTGTCTCAACAGCTTAGCATACTTAACCAAACTTGGGGGGATGCTCCCTGCTCAACAGCCAGCATAGCTTGCACAATGGCCACATTTTTAGTATGTTGTTGTCTTTTGAATCTGCAAAGCAACCAAAAACAGAGGAACAGTCCCAAAAACAAGGTCGTTCCAAACATTCCTACATCGACCCATTCCTTAAAGTAGGAAAAGGCGGAGGACATCCAAGAAAACAATCCACTTGTGACAGAAATATCCAAACGAGTGGAATTAATCTGAACTATGGCAAGACGAAGTTTTCTCATCAATTCATCAAATTCTACACTCCAATTAGATAGCAACAGCGAGGATAATTCCTTAGACAAATTTGCTGCTTTTGTAAAATTTTCATATTGAATGGAAGTTACACAAAGTCCAGGTAACTTCACATCCCAATTGAGCCAATTGCCATAAAATTTCTAATTGCTCCTGAACCAAATCAATGCGCTGATTAACAATCATTAACCCTCCTTTTAATCGACTATTCACAGAGGCTTGAACATCTATTGCTTCACTAACTGAGGCAGACAGATTGTTAAGATGTTGAGCAGTGGCTACCTGTCCCTGTAATGCTAAGGACGACACGGTCAAAGAGGCCCCAACTGCCGCAGTCGCTATAATAGCCACTATAGCTGCAGTAATGCCAAAATCACGTTTTTGTCGAAATAAAGTTAAAGAATTATTAGTCTTTACTGGCATTGGCAAAAACCCGGGCATACGGGCCACAGTAGCAGAGGAAAACTCACTAGCATTCCAGCAAAGGGCAAAAAGGCATCCTGTATCATTACATACAGCAAAAACGAACGGGGGCCAGACACAAACTGGAGTGGGATCCACCCATTTCACATTAGAAATCGGTGACGCTGACACGTCACCTCCGATCTTGGTGCTCATCTGGGTTATCCCCGTTGATCCCCCCAGGATGGTAACCATAGGCGAGAGGTCTGTACAACTACCCCTTGCACCACAAAGTAACCAAGCATCAAAAGGATCAATATCATATCTCCAGGGATTCATCTCTATAAAGTTCCCAAAGCCTTCTAAAGGTGAGAAGGTAAAATGTCCATTTAATGGGTGAGCTCTGCGACTCTGACAGCCAGTCCAAGGAAAAATTGAGGAAGAATCTGGGCGCCCACCAATGCAGAAAGGTGCATATTGTGGTTGATGATGATGGCGGCCGCGGCTCATCCCTGAATCGAGGTGTGGCCACCATCCAAAGAGGACAGTGGCATTAGCAGAAATCACCTTGGCAAGCCCTTTTCCAGTAGTAACTTCCTCCCCTAATTTGGCATAGGAAAAGTTTCCTAACTTAATACAAGGATCTTTAGATGACTGGTTCACAGTAAAACATAAGCTACCATTAATAATCCAAGTATCATCATTTTGAATAGGAGCCACATCCTTGGATATTGGCAAATATGGTAGCCCCAAAGAGTCATTAGTCGTAAAAAATCGTGGAAAAACTTGCGCATCATGCATCACCGGCATCGGCCGAGGGAAGGTCGACAGGATTCCCCAGCGTATCTCTTGACTCGTCGTCTGCGGGCTCATCAGCATTCCTAGCATGGTCAGGATCCAGAGCGGGGCCATCATGCTTCACCATCCGAGTCAATCGTGCTGGTACCCAAATTGGATTTTCTTGACCCTGTGGGAAAACACAAACAGCTCCCCTGGATCTTATTAATATAGGATCCGGTCCTTTCCATTGATTATCAAGTACATCTTTCCATTTTACAAGCTCTTTTGGAGATGTATGAGTGACATGTCTGTCTGCAGCAGACTGTCCATTGGAATCCAATTTTAAAAAATTTAGAGTAAATATAGTGAGGGAAAGAGTTGCTTTCTGTCCCATGTTTATGGCGGGGCAGATTCCCCCTTTTTGTTTTTGTAAATACATTTTGATGGTGCTATGAGCACGTTCTATTATGCCCTGTCCTTGGGGATTGTAGGGCAGGCCTGTTACATGATGGACTTCCATTTTTGTGCAGAATTGCTGAAATGTCTTAGAAGTATAAGCAGGACCATTATCAGTTTTTAATTGTCGTGGCTTTCCCCATGCTGCCCATGCCTCCAAGCAGTGGGTGATAACATGAGCCACTTTTTCTCCAGATAATGGCGTGGCGTGGACGATCCCGGATCAGGTATCCACAGAGACATGTACATATTTTAATTTACCAAAGGTAGAAACGTGGGTAACATCCATCTGCCAAATATGCAAAGGTTTTAATCCCCTAGGGTTAACACCAAAGGTAGGTGCAGATCTAAATTCCGCACAATTGGCACATTTTAATATAATGTCACGGGCATCTGCTCGTGTAATGCCAAATTTTCTTCTGAGTGTATCTGCCGGAACATGATACAACTCATGAAAAGCAACAGCATTTTGCATGGGATTAAGAATAAAATAAAATGCCTTAGTAGCTTTATCAGCCAATTCATTAGCTTTTGTCATAGGTCCAGGCAACAGTGTATGCGCTCTCATATGCTGTATGAAAAAGGGATGCAATCTTGTTCTAATTGATTGCTGAATATCAGCGAAAACTTGTGCAACAGCGCTTTTTGAGGAAATTAATCCTACTGTTTCTAAAATCTGTACTGCTCCTACCACATAATGTGAATCGGAGACAATATTCAAAGGTTGAGGGAAAGCTCGCAAAACTTCAGCCACAATGGCACATTCAACCAATTGTGGGGATGAAAAATTAAAACACCTTTGAAACACCTGATTATTAACAACATAACTGCCAATGCCTGTTTTGGACCCATCAGTAAAAACATCAATAGCTCCTATTATCGGTTGACTTCTAGTAATTTTTGGAAAAATAATGGCATTAGTAAGAACAAATTGTAACAACGGATGCTTAGGATAATGATTATTAATATGCCCCGAAAAGGTGCAACGAAGAATCGCCCAAACATCCAAGGTGGCACATAACACATTTACTTGATAAGCAGTATAGGGTACGATAATAGATTCTGGCTCACAGCCGAAATGAGTTAGAGCTAATTGTAGACCTTTTAAGGCCATTTCTCCTACTTGAGTGGGATAATGGCTCAAAACTTTACCAGGAGAGGTTTGAGGATGGACCCATAATAGCGGTCCCTTTTGCCATAGCACAGCTGTAGGCTGTTGAGGTGAGGAGACAATGCATAGCTGGAATGGGCTAGATGGATCTAGCCGAGTTAGAGAAGCTTCACCCAATTTCTTTTCCACTTTATCCAACACTTGGGCAGCTTCAGCGGTAAGTTGTCTACTAGATGTGATGGCTGGGTCTCCTTCCAGAATGGCAAATAAAGGTTTAAGTTCTGCCGTAGTTAGATCTAAATATGATCTTACCCAATTAATATCACCTAAAAGCTTTTGAAAATCATTAAGTGTTTTAAGAACATCTCTTCTGATAACAATCTTTTGCGGCTTTACCTGCGTCGGATAAATGGTAGAGCCAAGAAAATTTCCAATATCCCCTTCTTGTACTTTCTCAGGAGCTATAAACAAACCCTTATTATTCAACTCTTTAGATAGAATGCCAAAAGCTTGCTGCAGAAGGGCTTGATCAGAATGGCATAACAAAATATCGTCCATATAATGACATATCTTAATGGCGGGAAATTGAGATCTAACTGGCTGAATAGCTTTTGCTACATAAAGTTGACACATAGTAGGACTATTCGCCATGCCCTGCGGCAAAACTTTCCATTGGTATGTCTCATCAGGTTGTTCATGATTAATGCTAGGCAAGGTAAAGGCAAATCTAACTTTATCTTGCTCATGTAAGGGTATAGAGAAAAAGCAATCTTTAATATCCACTATTAAAATTCTCCAGCGAACTGGTAAGGTGGATAACAAAGGCAAACCCCTTTGAATGGGGCCCATGACCTGCATTTGTTTATTTATGGCTCGCAGATCATGTAATAATCTCCACTTACCAGATTTTTTCTTAATTACAAAAATAGGGGTATTCCAAGGAGATTGAGAGGTTTCTATATGTCCCTGATTTAATTGTTCCTGGACTAATTGATTGGCGGCTTCCAGTTTTTCAGAGGTAAGGGGCCACTGAGGAACCCATACCGGGTCCTCTGTTTTCCAAGGAATGGGGATTGCCTCCCCCAGCGGCCCCTAGGAAAAACCCAGTCCTGTTCTGTCTTGCTTCCCATTAGAGGGCAGGGGACTTGTACGTCCCTGCAAGTGTTTTCCAAGGCCTCGACCAGGGACGCAGCCCATATTTTTCATTATCTGCTGGCTCTGAGGTGAATAGTCATTTGTGAGCACAAAATCTAGTTGTTGTAATACATCTCTTCCCCATAGATTTATAGGGAGGGTTAGCACATATGGGGTAATAGTTCCTCTTTCCCTTCCTCATTTTGCCAATGTAATTCTTTTGCGCTCTTGGCTGGAGCCTCTTCAGCGTCCTCAAATATCCTTCCTGCTGCTTCCATCATTCTAGCCACAAAATCTGAAAATGGTTCAGTTGTTCCTTGAATAATCTTTGTAAGATTTCCTGTCACTTGCCCTTTATTAGGTAGACTCTTCCATGCTCTGATGGCAGCCTTATTTATTTGTTCATAAACCTCTAGTAGGTAGGCTGTCTGATTTACAGCTCATTGACCTTGACCTGTGAGCATATCAAAGCTCCATTGAGGTCGTTGACTGGCTATATTCATCTTTGCCTGGGCCGCACACAATTCCTGATAAATGGACTTCCAATCTAAATAATGACCCATAGATAAGCACGCTTTAACTGTATTGTTCCAATCATTTGGGGTCATTGCATTCAAGGCCAGCCTTTCAATAAGGGCTGTGGTAAAGGAAGCGCTAACTCCGTATGTCTGTACTGCTTCCATTAAGGCCTTCAATTGTTTCAGATCCAATGGCGTATGTTGTCTCTGATCTCCTTATCTGATATCATAGAATTTCTTCCTTTTTTGGCCATTTTTTGCTGCTGTACAACATCATAGGGCGGTGCCGTTGGCTCATAGCCTGGAGCATAAGGTGGGGCACGCCCATATCTCCCAGCCTCATAATTTTTAGCTTCCTCATCTAATTCTGCCTGCTCGGCAGGGTTCAGCTCTGGATCCCCTTCTGACCCAGATAGGTCAGTCTCATCCTCCTCTCCGGGGGACGTCTCCTCCTCGGAGGAAGAATCTATAGTATAATGTTTAAACTCAGTGAGGAGAGGGTATAATTTTGGATCCTCACATTCACAATCCTTACATGCTCCTCCTTTTGGAGCAGGCACAAGCTTTAAATCTTTAGCTCGTCGGTTAAGTTCCTTTTCCTTTTCGGCGAGCTGTTTTGCTTTCTTTCCTAGCTTTGCTAGTTTACTGTGCACATTTTCATTCTTATTTGACTTCTTTCTGGAGAACCTTTTCTTTTGTTCTCCCTTTCCCTTTTCAGCTTCTGATAGACTATCCTGATGGTCAGAAAGCACTCTCTGTCCCTCTTTGACCTGTTCCTTACATCTCTCATCTTCAATACAAGACTTTAACAATTTATATAACGGCCATACACCAGTCCTTAAAGTTCCTTGTTCCTTCTCCCGCATAAGATCTCCTCCTAATTTATCCCATGTTCCTTTGGAGAGGGTCCCAGAGACCACAAACCAGGGAGCAACACGGTCAACTTCCTTAAGGAAGTTCCGCAAAACTCTATCTGGAATCTTTAGCTCCTTTTGCTTCAGCAGCGCCTGCGCTGCATCTGCAATAGGCTTGGTCGGCTGGTTCCCCATAACTCCTTTATCTACAGGGGAGGGTGTGACGGCTCAGATATTTACCTGAGACTTAAGGCCACTTATGCTAGGTCACAAAAGAGTGTGCGGCGAGTATTCTCCCGTTTATGACAATTAAAACACAGACAGCACAATAAAACGAAAAATGAAACAAACAACAAGAAACGGGATCACCCAGACCACAGGGGTCATACCTTGCTGAAAAGTGCTGCAGCTTCTCGCTCTGCTGGCTTGAATCTTCCTTCGACGAGCAGTCGAGGGTCCTTCGAGTAGTTCCTCCGCCCAGGGTCGGCAGGCTCCCGGGTTTCGGCACCACTTGTCGCGCGCATCCTTTGCCGATAAGGAAGACGCGGCAACCGAAGATGTGTCCAGCAGAATCTTTATTGTAGCGCTCTTTACATGCTGATGGAGAAGGACCCCAAGCCCCGAATGCACACGGCTTAAATAGCCTGCAGGGCGACGTATTCGTCTGTGATTGGTGCTCCGCAAAATGTTTGAATGGTATAGCTTCTCTGATAGGGAGAGCTACCATATAGGAATTACCATACAGTGGCGCATGTGCAGTCAGCATAGCTAATGCTGTAAACAAGAACCAGGAAACAGAAGCCAGCGCCATCTTGTAATGGCGAATGCGGCTCCCGACAAGGTTGCCTGCTTTGCTGACCTGAATGACATGCAGGGATCTCTGAGAATGCCTGCTAAAGTAGAGAGCTAGGATAAACCAATGAGTTGAGGCCATCCTCTTAAATCCTGTCTCTTCAGAATTGGCATTTGCTCTCCCTAAAGCTCACCACATTTCTCTCTTACACTGGGCACTGAAGTTAGGTGTTTACATCCACATCTTCCATGGAATAGTGTCTGTTCTCACACTCACCCAAGATTCATAAAATGTGATGAACACTATATATATTAGTTTCTATTTAAGGGAGCTTGTGTTGAAATAGTACCAACAGCTGTCTCACACCTGAAAGGCCATGAACACAGTAGTTGCTCAGTATACCAGAATGGATATGGCAGTGTCCTCCTCTGCTGCCTAAAGTCTGGAAGGTTCCTGGAGTGATGCTGGTCCTCAGTCAACAGTGGAAAGAAACGCTGCCATTCGCAAAGGAATCAGCAGGAGCAAGAGGACAAATGAGAGGGAGGCCAAGCAAGCAGGGGTCTGGGATCTGGCACTCTTCCTTCTGCTGTGCTCTTTTCAGGGTGGGTCTTCCCACATCAGTTAAGCCATTCAGGAACAATTCTTCAGTTATCGACCCTATTCAGGTGATTCTAATTAGTGACAAGTTGATGTTAAAACCAACCATCACAGACAGCTACAAAAAGGTGCCATTGCAAGGCTAGAAAGGTGGCTCAGAAGTTAAGAGATCTTGCTGCTCTTCCAGAGGACCTGAGATTGTTTCCCAGCACCCATGTTGGACAGGTAATATCTCTGACTCCAGCTCCAGGGAATTCAATGCTTCTGGCCTCCTCCGGCACCTGTGTTTACACACACACACACACACAACACACACTAGTATAAATAGATTTGTTTTTACTGTTGTTTCCTACCCATTTGCTTGACCTACATGCTCAGGGGTGTCAAAGCTAATGTGTAAACAAGGTCATTTGGCTTCAGAATCTGTGGGCTGAGCCTCTCTGCTAACACCCTAATCCCTACTAGAAACTGAGCAAGTAAGAGCCAACAAGCCCAGGTCTATGTTCTGGCTACATACATGGCCTTGTGTAAGTTATGGCATGGTACCCTGAGTTCAGATGTGGTCACCATTGTGGCTGAACTTGCTAAATAAATGCATTGACCACATGCCTAATATATGACATGTGTTCCAGATACGGTAGCTGTTTAGTTTGGAGCCAATAGTCCAGGCCATCTGACTCATGAAAAATAATAATAACAATAATGCAAGAAGTGTGGAATAACACATTCCCTGTACATTCTCCTTTCCGCAGAATGAAAGGAGATGAGTGGTGTGAGCAAGGAACATGGTGAGCTTCTTCAAGCAACAGGAGGCGGCTAGACTTGGGACAAATCAAGATGAAGAACAGGAACCTAAACAAGACTGGCTGTGGGGTAAAAAGACCCTCTCCAGAAGGCAGGGTTGAAGCTGCGGCTTCCCTATGATGAGTGAATGAAACACTCTCTCCGCCAAACATATATTCTGATTGTTTTTTCCAACTCCCTATCTGCCTGGATTAAATAGCTCCTCGGAAAAAGGTGATCAATTTCCTCTGCCTTCATGAACTTAAAGCCAGAAGGCTCTAACTTTTCTTCCATAAAAGAAACAAGGCTCAGCAGTTAAAAGCACGGTCTGCTCTTCTAAAGGACCCTGGTTCAATTCCCAGTACACACACATTAGCTCACACGTCTGTAATTCCAGTTCCAGAACTTCTGACACCCTCACACAGATGTACATGCAGGAAAAACACAAATCAACATAAAATAATAAATGAAAAAAGAAGGAAGGAAGGAAGGAAGGAAGGAAGGAAGGAAGGAAGGAAGGAAGAGGGAGGGAGGGAGGGGAGGATGATCTCTTCTCGAAAGCCACAGAGCCAAGAAATAATCCCCATTTCTAGGACACCGACTTCCCAGCAGGTACTGAGATCTCTAGAGATCTTCTAGTCCAAAATGAATCCTTGACAATATTCTACAATCTGGAAGTCTCCCTGTGGTCGAAACCTGATGCTAACGTCTCTCAGTTTCCCTGGAATTCTGTTCTGTAAGGGCACCAAAGATACACAGACACTGAAGTCTTGTCTAGGAGTCAAAGACTACAAGAGGAAAAAGCAGGGACCTTGGGTTAAGGCTCTGCTCTGCTACTTGCCTGCAGCCCTAGGAAGGTCTGCTCACACTGTGTCTCATTTATAAAATGAGACCCATTGGGTGGATGTGCTCAGTGGTAGAGTGCTCACTTTGCAAGCATAAGAATTTGGTTTTTATCCCCAGTAGTAAGGGGGAGAAGAAGAAGAAGAAGAAGAAGAAGAAGAAGAAGAAGAAGAAGAAGAAGAAGAAGAAGAAGAAGAAGAAGAAGAAGAAGAAGAAGAAGAAGAAGAAGAAGAAGAAGAAGAAGAAGAAGAAGAAGAAGAAGAAGAAGAAGACAGAAGAAGAAGAAGAAGACACCTGCTTTAGGATGCTATGATTTGTGTGAACTTGTCCTCCTGGAAAAATACTCTTTGATCAGTAGATACTATCTATCATATGATTTATGGGTGGTTGGGTATCGATTTCATGGCTGGTGGTTTTATATGATAATCACCAGTCCCTAGGGACTTGGAATAATTTCACCATCAAAATTTTCCATTAGAGTGGCAATATAGCTCTGTTTCAACAAGCTTGCTCAAGTAACTTTCCCACTGCAAATTCACATGATAATAGCATTATAAATGGCATCTCCAAAGACTTCAATTAAAATTGATTTGTCATTGTAATCTTAGCTAATAATGGTATGGTAATGGCATTATAATGAGGAGATCAAAGACTCACATTGAAATTATTTTGGCATTGTTATCCTAGATTCTAAATGGCTTTGAATAGGCTGATCTATACATAGATTTGAAACTGTTGTGTCATAGTGCTATTAAAAGCTAAGAGATTCGGTAATAGAGTCATCCGTTCCTTTTCCCCAGAGCCCAGCTTGGAATTCCTTCTACTCTTTTCATCTTCCCTAAAGGTGGAGTTCAAACAGGGGAATCTTCAATTCCCCTACCTTAGCATAGCAGGGGAAGGAGAGACTGAGCTAATGACAATGAGTGCCTTGCCCTGAAATGCTGCTCACAGCAGAAGGTGGAGACAGCCCCACTCAGCCTTTATCAGGAGATGCTGGGGCCAGGCAAGCCTATCTCTGAATGTCACTGTGTCAGGCTGATGGGAGGCTAACCAAGGGGGCCTATTGGTGGACATGGCACTACTGCTCCAATATGGTAGTCACACCTAGAATCAGGATGGCACATCTCCAAGTGTCTCTCCTTTATGGCTCTGACAGTTGTCACACTTGTACATGTGGAGTCAAGCTGAATCCTGGGACTGTAAAACCACTTGAGTATATGATGGTGGCTGTGGTTTTCTTCGGGTTTTTCTTTTTGTTTGCTTGTTTGCTTTTAGAGGGCCTTGCTATGTAGCAAAAGCTGTCCTGGACTAGCCATCTTCCTACCTCAGCTAGAATTACAGGTTTGAATCACAATGTTCTGTGAGCTTTTTTGTATCTCTTTACTTGAATGAGTAGTTAAATGACGGAGGTGAACCATAGTTTGGTTTATATTTACTTTAAGAAATCCTAGTTTAGAGAATGTTATTATGTCAGGCAATATGATGACCAACAATCATATACCTCTCACTCTCCAGCAGATAGTGTCTTAAACACTCTAAAGATAGTCACCTCTCAGTATCCTAAGTAGTTATAGCTCCAGGAAGTTGCTGATGATAACTGCTGAGCACAGGTGGAGATGTAGCTCAGTTAGAGTATTTGGCTAGCCCAGAAGAGGCCACAGGTCCAACCCCCAATTATAAATAATTAGGTATGATGATGAATGCCTGTAACCCCAGCACTTCAGAAGTAGAGGCAGAAGAAACAGAAATTCAAAGTCATCCTTGGCTACATAGACTTTCAAAGCTCATCTGGGATACATGAGATGCTGTCTGGAAAAGTTAATTAAATAAATAAAATGAACACTGACCCATTGCTCATGATGGATTAGGTTCCTGCACGCTGCAGTCCAGTGCTCTAGTCAACCAGTGGGTACAGATAGACCCTGCTTTATTTTATTTTATTTTTATTTATGTGTGTGTTTGTGTGTATATGTTTGTACATGCACTTGTGTGCAGGTACCCTTGAGGAGAGAAGAGGGCATCAAATGGCCTCAGAGATGGAGTTACTAGGAAATTGAAAGTCACTAATGTGAGTACTGGGAATTGAACTCCAGTCCTCTGAAAGAGCAACAGGATCTTAGGTGCTAAGCTATCACCTAAGCTAAAGCCCTGCTTTACATATGTGTGGGTTTGTTTAATGTTATTTCACATGAGACACTCTCACTGAACTAACAGCTAACAGCACCACTACTGTAACTCATGCCTGAAGGAGGTACATCTGGTATACCTATTCCCTCCCTAGGTTACATCACAGAAATCTGATACATAAACACAGTAGAGAACTCTTCAGTACTAGGCCTAGGGTCATTTAAACAAAAAGGTCAAAATTTTCAAAGCACATGGTATTTGTTAGGCCAGTAAAAGAGCACACAATTTGTTCCACTTCTCCCATAGTACATCCCACACAACTTGGCTTTTCACTACCTAACCAATGTTCAAACCTGACCACAAAATCACCACAGGTATTTACTTTGAGGTTACAAATATCAGTGAGTAGGCAAATTCAGTGCAGAACACAAAAATCCTAAAAATTGACTGAACAATTACTTATTTAAGCTTTGTATTAACCCTCTAAGTAAAATATGATGACAGTGATGATGGTGGTGGTGGTGGTGGTGGTGGTTGTCCTCATTCTATAGAAAAAGAAGACAAGGATAAAATAAGCATATACCCAATGCTCCTCTTTCTTTCTCTCTCTCTCTCTCTCTCTCTCTCTCTCTCTCTCTCTCTCTCTCTCTGTGTGTGTGTGTGTGTGTGTGTGTGTGTGTGTGTGTGTGTGTGTGTGTGTGTGTGTGTTTGAGCACTAGATCCTCTGGAACTAGAGTTACAGATAGTTGTAAACTGCCACATAGGTGCTGGGAATTGAACCTGGGTCTTCTGAAAGAGTAACAGGTGTTCTTAACTGCTGAGCCATCTCTCCAAAACACACACACACACACACACACACACACACACACACACACACACACACACTTTTTAAAAAGGAGATAAGTTCTGAAAAATAGAATACCTCAGTATTTTGGATGGGAAAGAACTATGTACCTCCAAATTTTCAGGGCTTCGGAATGGGCCAGAATGAAGGATATATTAGTCATCTTTCTATCACTATAAAAAAAAATAGCCAATAATAACTATATATGAAATATTTGACATGCTGCTTTGGAAGTCCAAAATTCAGAATCAGGTAGGACCCGCTGGTTTGCCCTCTGGAAAGAATGCTGGATGATAAACAGCATGGCAAGAGTTACCTGAAACAGTCATCTTTCAAACCATTCAAGAGGGAGAAAAGGCACTCAGTCCCATAGTTCATCCCCTTTGAGAACACACTCAGAGACCTACAAACTGCTCTTTAGACTCTACGTCTTAAAGGCCCTCATCACTTCCTACTCCCTTCACACTGGTGGCCAAGCTTTCACACATGGACACTTTCAAGACAGTCAACATCCAGACATATCCATAGCAGAAGGAAAGCAAGAAGAGCTGGTGTGAGCCCAAATCCATTCCTACTCTTTCTCTTGGCTGTAAGAGCAACATGCCTTTGTGTGGTTCATGCTGAGGACAAGGACCCCTCCTCTGTCCAGAAGGAGAACCTCAATTAATATGTACTAGCCAATTTCCTAACCAAGATTTTAGAGGAGAGCATGTGTTTCAAGAGAGGAAGCTCCCTTCCCACCCCCCTTTTCTCTTTCTCATTCTCACTCTCTTTGGGGACAGGGTTTTACTATGTTGCCCAGGCTGGTCTAGAACCCACAGCCATTTTCAAATGCTATGGTTATAGGCACATACCACACTCTCAGCCTTCTGTCCTTTCCGTGGAGTTGTCTGAAAAGAAATGGCTCTTCTCCTGCTTCTGGATGTTGCTGAGTGGGACATGGCACTGAGGGTCACTGGAACCATCTCTGGCCCTGGAGAGACAGACCAGAACAGTGGAACTATGGGGTTTGTGCACTTGGACGAAGTGCAGAATGTTTGGATCTCATATGGTAAGCAGGTAAGCCTCACCTGCTTACACTGCTTTGGGGCGGGAAAAGTTCAAAGTATCCTAGAGGGCTAATGACTGCTTTGGAAATCTGTTATAACAGAAAACTGGACACTACAACATCACAGAAACTCTATAGACAGAAATGCAGTGACAAAGCCTTCTGGAAAAAACACAATGCATTGGTTGCTTGGTTACATAAAAGATGGGAAATTTCCTCTGCTTGGAAACAGCTTTGATCTAGCCCACTGTGGAAACAGCCATTGCAAGAATTCATCAGCGAAGACACAGTAAATTCCATTCCATCAGCATTCATCCCTGCAGTCCATGTGGCAGGGTAAGGTGATAAAAAAGATGTGCTCTCTATCGTCTCCCACCCAGTGGAGAAAACTAGACTGACATGCCGTTATAATTCAAGGGAAATTGTAGAAAGATATTGCAGGAGAAAGATAAGTGAGAGATTAATTTATTTTGGCAGACCCAGAAAAGCCCAATGTTCTCTCCCACTTAAAATTCCTCAGTGGTTCCCAACTGCACTGCATTCATTCAACAAATATTTATTGAGCAATTACTCTGGACAGGACTGATCTAGATGTGGGGGGCACCAAAATGCAAAGACACAAAGTCCCTGTTCTTGTGAGCTTAGGTTTGTTTTTTTTGTGGGTTCGTTTATTTGTTTGTTTTTCAGAGTTTGTTGGCTTTGGTTTAGGCTTTGGTCTTGCTTGTTCATTTGTTTTGAGACAGTTTTGCCATGTATCTCAGGCTAGCCTAGAACTCAGTATGTCGACCAGGATGGCCTCAAATCCATAATCTTTCTATCTGAGCTGGGGTTGTAAATTCGGTCAACAAAGTCAACTGTGAGCTAATGTTTCAACAAAAGGAAGGTGTCTGATAAGCAAATGAATAGGTTTATCCTAGATCAGTGTAGCATCATTGAGAAAAAAACAAGGGCACAATCAGGCGGCACTAGGTTGTCAGGAAGCATGGTGAGAAGCAGGCATTTGAACAGACAGCAGAGAGTGAATGTGAATATGTGGAGAAACTGTTCCAAGGATGAGGAACCAAAAATGCAAAGCCCTGTGCCTGGTGTCCTTGCAGGGAAGAACAAGGTCAATGTGCCTGGAACGGAATGAAAGAAAGGGGAACTGAGAAGAGCCCAATTTACCACACAGCCAATGAAACCCTAACCATGAGCTCAGAAAGCCACACGCTTTTACTATAACCTGAAAAGCAAGACAACTGTCACTAAGATTTACTGTCACTACATTCTCCTGTATTCTAAGGGGCAATCATCCCGGGGTACATCCAGCCTGGGTTCAGTGAAATATACAGATGTGTGTTGCAGTCCCCTCCATGAAGATTTGCCTATAACGAAGACTCCCAGCCTCCTCCTCCTGTTTACAGGGAGCTATCTACCAGGAGAGGAGGCTCCTGGGAATAGGGCAGCTATTCCCAGCTTCTCGGTACTGCCTCTGGGATCCTGGCATGTCGACTACAGCCAAGCATGAACCATGAGAGCCTGCAACCAAGGTCAAAGACTTCATGAGAGGTAAAGGATGGATGCCCACCACCCTGTCTGATTTGGTTCTACTACTCAGCGTTAGCACCCAAAACGCAGGGCCACAATTCCTGCTAGATGAGGAACTTTATCACACAGATCCTGTAGCGGGAACTCTGCCAGGTATTAACACACACTCAGCCAGTAGTCTGTGAAAACACTGGATTGGAAACTCAGAAATGGAAGTTTTGTTCTTATTGCCACCTGCTCAAAAAAAGGGAGTCCTCTCCTAGCAGGAATGGACTGCAGACTGTCACACAACAAAGATAAATGCCCACTGTGGATGGGCTGTCAAGGACACCAACCTAAAGCAGCACCACAAACAGCACGTCTCCCTGGGAGCAACGTCAAACAGAAACAACTTTCAGACAATCATCCCGGAAGAAAACCAGGCCATCCGTCTTCGCTCATATGTACACAATGTGTTCCTGTAATACACCGATTTTAATTACATATCCTGAAGACAGCCCAACATGTGAGTCTATAGGGAAGGAGGGAAGTGACTGAATTACCTCTGTTCAGTACAGTTGTAGATTGTAAAGAAAAGGTCATGCTCCAATATGAAAAATATTTACTATAACTTGATAGCTGGGCATGGTGTCACATGCCTGTAATCCAGCACTAGAGAAGTAGAGACCAGAGGATCAGGATGAGGGCTTCAAAGTCATCCTCAGCTACATGGTGGCATCAAGTTTATTCTAGACTACATAAGACCCTATCTCAAAAAACATAAAGAAAAATGAGGGTGGGGTCGGGTGGGCTGGGGAGATGGCTTCAGTGGCTAAGAGCCTTTGCCGCTCTTGCACAGGACCCAAGTTTAGTTCCCAGCACCCACAAGGCAACCCACAATCACCTCTAATTCCAGTTTCTGAGAGATCTGATGCCCCCTTCTGGCCTCTGTGAGCACTAGATACACATGCATGTGGACACCCACATGTACACATAAAAAAAAAATCTTAAAAAGAAAACACATATAAGTAAATAAAGTTGTTCAATGAAAGCAGCAAACTAAAATAAGATGCAGGTTAGCAAGTCAAAATAAGACATGTTTTCTGTGGGCTAAAAAAAAAAAAAAAAAAAAAAAGGTAAAATCAAACTATATATCCACACTTGCTTGAAGTAAATTGTAAAACTGAGTTCATTTTTCTTGGGCTAGAGAACAAGATAGGGTCTTAGCCCAGGTTAGACTCAAACTTTCAGCAATCTTCCCATCTCTGACTCCCATTTGCTGGGATTGTCGGTTTGCATCACCATGCTCAGATTCTAATTTTGGTTTGTTTGTTGTCTTTGTAAGACAGGGTAATTCAGGATGCTCTCGCCTCAGCTTCCTGGTGCTGGTGTCACAGGCATGTGCTCTCATCTTGTTATCAATGAATGGGAACTGGAGAGCTGGTGAGTGGGGTCAAGACATTTTGTTATACCTTTTTTTTTTTTACATGTTTTTATATAAAATTTTGTGAATTCAAAACTTCAGCCTTAAGTATATATGTATGTGTATGTAACATAAATATAATACATATTCATGCAAGCCATAACAATTATTCTTATTGCTACCATGATCATTACATCATGAACTTCAAACCTATGCTGCACAACTAGAAGCCATTTCTGTCACATGGTGGGGCAACACCCGAGGCACAATGGCCCACACAGAGATGTACTGTCAACATGACATGCACACTAGGTACTGAAGCAAGAAATGTAAAATATCGCAAACAAATTTACGTGGATTATATGTTGAACCGAAGATATATTCCCAGATTAGGTTACAAGACGAATCATTACAATTAATTGTAACTATTTCTTCTACTTTTTAAAGTACCTGTTAGAATATATTATGTGTATGGGTATTTTGCCTATGTGCCATGTGCATGTCTGGTCCCCAAGGAAGCCAGAAGATGGTGCTGGATCCCCTGTAACTGGAGTTATAGATGTTTGTTAGCCACCCTGCCAGTCTGGAAATTGAACCAAGTTCCTTTGCAAGAGCAGCCAGTGCTCTTAACCACTGAACAATCTCCCCAACCTCCTCATCAGAATCTTTTAAATGCCCTGGAGGACTTGGCATAGTGGCAGACACCTGTAATCCCAGCACTTCAGGAAGAGGAACAGGTCTAAAAACCACTCTAAAACAATAACATAAAAATAAGTAAATAAATGGCCTCTGTGGTTCACAGTTATGACTCACACTGAATTTCTATCGGCTAAAGCTGCTATCTGGTCCAAACGCAGGGAGACACTCCATGTGTGTCTGTTAGAATGAGTCAGTAAAGATCTTGGGGCATGCACTGCATGTGGTGAGCATGTGTCAAAGAATGCAGGCATTATTTAGATTCTGTTGGTGATCTGTGAAAGCAAAGCAAACTTCTCCCCCTTGTCATCCTTGGTAACAAATTAAAATGTTCTCTCAATTATCATCAGCAATTACCCAGTGGGAAGATTATGTGTTTGTTTGGAGTCGCTCAAGTGCAGCTGCCTGTAGCAAATGCTCTCTCTCCTTCCTCCAGTGGGCTGGGGAACACATTGCACTTGGCAGTCAGGAACCGCACTTCAGTTCTGAAATCCGGGGCTGCAACTTCGGGGTGTGGCTCAATGGCAAAATGTGTGTCTGGTATGAGCAAGGCACTGGTTTCCATCTCCAGCAACACACACACACTCACTCACTCACACACACATACACACATACACACACACACACACACACACACACACCACACACACACACACACACACACACACACACACACACCACATACACCATACACACCACATACACCACACACACCACACACACCACACACACCACATACACCACACACCACATACCACACACACCACACATCACACACACCATACACCACACACACACACACACACACACACACACACACACACATACACACACCACACACACCACACACACCACACACACACACACCACACAACCACACATACACACCATACACCACACACACCACACACACCACACACACCACACACACCACACACACCAACACATACACCATACACACCACATACACCACACACACCACATACACCACACACACACACACACACCACACACACCACACACACCACATACACCATACACACCACATACACCACACACACCACATACACCACACACACCACACACCACATACCACACACACCACACATCACACACACCATACACACACACACACCACACACCACACACACATACACACACCCATACACCACACACACCACACACACCACACACACCACACACACCACACACACCACACACACCACACACACCACACACACCACACACACCACACACACCACATACACCACACACACCACACACACCACACACACCACATACACCATACACACCACATACACCACACACACCACATACACCACACACACACACACACCACATACACCACACACACACACACACCACACACACACACACACCACACACACACACACACACACACACACCATACACCACACACACCACACACCACACACACATACACACACCCATACACCACACACACCACATACACCACACACACCACATACCACACACACCACACACACCACACACACCACACACACCACACACACCACACACACCACAACACACCACATACACCACACACACCACATACACCACACACACCACACACCACATACCACACACACCACACATCACACACACCACACACACACACACACCATACACCACACACACCACACACCACACACACATACACACACCCATACACCACACACACCACATACACCACACACACCACACACCACATACCACACACACCACACATCACACACACCATACACCACACACACACACACACACACACACACACCATACACCACACACACCACACACCACACACACATACACACACCCATACACCACACACACCATACACCACACACACCACACACCACACACCACATACCACACACACACATCACACACACCATACACCACACACACACACACACACACACACACACACACACATACCATACACCACACACACCACACACCCATACACCACACACACCATACACACACATACACACACACACCATACACCACATACTCATACACACACATACACCACACAAAACACATACACATACATCATACACACCCATACACACACACATCCCTAACACACACACTCACATACACACGCACACCACACACCACACACTCATACACACACATACACCACACAAAACACATACACATACATCATACACACCCATACACACACACACATCCCTACAACACACACACACACACACACACACACATATACACACACACCTTTGAAAAAAGAATAAAGTAGGGGACAGTGAAATGGCTCAACAGGTCAAGGCACTTGACACCAAGCCTGGCAACCTGAGTTTAATCCCTGAGACCCACATGTGGAGGGAGACAGTTGGCTCCCACAAGCTGTCTTCTGCCCTCCATACATGTGCACAACCCAGACACATACAATATATAAATAAATAAATAAATAAATAAATAAATAAATAAATAAATGTGAGAAAAGATCGATTCCTGAATTTTGAAAAAGAATTAAGAACATATTGACACACTGTGGATCCCAATGACAAGGAAAGGAACCCAGGTCTGGGATCAGACATCTGAAGACAGACCTCAGCCTGGCATAATGTTACATGATGTCACGGAAAGAACCACAGCTCTCCCTGGTGTGTCTTCACACCACCTTTCCCTATGTGTGTCTGTGCTCATCGTTCCTATTTTAAAGGTCCCCATCACCAAGACCTGGTTTTTCTCCTGCCTTTCCTTTCTCTGTTGTGTTGTTGTTTTGGTGGGGGGGAATGTTGTTGGGTATTTTTGTTTGTTTTGGGTTTTGTTTTTGTTTTGTTTTGGTGATTGTGGTAGTAATTGGTTGGCTTGCCCCTCCCCCCCCGTCCCCCCCCCCCCGCATTGCAGGCTTCCATGGTGGGTCCCAAATGGCTGTCAACTTGTTTCAGTCATAGTCGAAAAAGGAAGATGGAGTCTTCTCCTAGACGCCCCTGAAAGGGTCAGGAGGTTCATTTTGATAGGCTGGTCCAAGTTCATGTGCTCACCTCACTAATCACTGCAGCCAGAAAGATGAAATGCAGTGGCTGGCTTGCAGGATCTTGTGCAATGCCCCTGCATTAGTCAACTTCCCCGCATGTGGTAGAGCAAACCACCAACCTCATAACATTCAGGAGGCAAAGCAAAAGAAGGGGTTACCCTCCCAAAATCCCTTCAGGTGTACAGCCCAAATAATCAAACTGCCACCAGGGTCCGCCTCCTAAAGGCCCCACCCCTTCCGAGTAGCATGAACAGCTGGGGTCCACCCTTAAAGCCTTTAATATCAAAACATTTAATATCAAAACCACTACAATGCTGGAGAGATGACTCAGCTAGTGTGAGCACTAGCTGATTCCCAATACCCCCATAGCGGCTCACAATCATCTGTAAAACCCTAATTCAAGGAGATCCTACTCCCTCTTCTGGCCTCTGTGAGTACTGCATGTACATGGTGCACAGACACATGCAAGCAAAACTCCTATCCCCTTGTGGTGCTTTGAAAGAAAATGGCCCCCAATGGAGTGGTGTTAGCAGTAGATTTTTCCTGCCAGTCTAGACCCACCACAACATCAGCCCCAAATAATGCACAGAGGTGCTGTGTTGATATAATTCTGTTGGCCAGTTACTTATCGGCTAGCTCTGTCTTAAATATTAACCCATTTCTATTCATCTAAGTATCTTATCTTACTGGAGAGAGGGCCTGGCGTTCTTCTCTCTCCGTCCTCCATCTTGGATCCTCTCTACTACTCCCTCTCTCCTCCTAGTCTCCTTGTCTCGCCCATCTTGCTTTCCTATTGGCCAACAGTGCTTTATTCATTAACCAATAAGAGAAACATATTTACAGAATGACATCTCCCATCAGAGTAGCACTATTAGGAGGTGTGGCCTTGTTGGAGGAAGTTTGTGACTGTGGGGGTGGGCTTTGAGATCTTTTTCTCAAGCTTCCCTCAGTGCGACTTTCAGTTAACTTCTTGTTGCCTGCAAGATGTAGCACTCTCCGCTCCAGCATCAAGTCTGCCTGCACACTGCCATGCTCCCCTTCATGATCACAATGAACTGACCCTCCGAAAGTGTAAGCAGTGAGTCACCCCAATTAAATGCTTTCCTTGTAAGAGTTGCCATGGTCATGGTGTCTCTTCACAGTAATAAAAACCTTAACTCAGACACATATAAAATAAATAGACTTTTTTTTTTTTAGACCCAAATCACTGGAAAGGGGTATGCTCGAAGTACATTATGTACTTCAGAGAAATTGCTTTAAATAACACAGAAAAATAAATAATAAAATAAAATCATACAGACCATAATGCAGGGGAAACCCAGAAAGATTAGCCCTTAGAGAGATTTGTCCTCAGACTAAAAGCAGTTAAGAAAGGGGAGGGAAGATTCTAGAACTCCAGCATGTGACTGCCATAAAGCCTCTGCCTCTACCCTTTTTATCCTAGCTGCTAAACTTAGCATCGAGTCTGGACTATCCAGAACACCCTGATCCAGCCCCTAATTAGCTGAGTGATACTGGAGTTTGCCATCTAGATTTCTGCTCACTGGGCACATCAATCATCTGCTTACTGTTTTATGACTCACATTAGGGAGGCTCTTGTAACGGCTTGACTCTCTCCACTCAACAGGCCTGCCTGTTATCTGGAAATATAGAGTCACGGGAACATATTCAAACACAACATTTTCTCATTACAATGAGGCACAATTATTAATGGCAGAGTGCCCATCAGAAATAAAACTAATCTTTCATCTTGTTCAAAATAAATGTGCTCAAAAAGGTATAGAGATGGTAAAATTAATTTGAGAGTAATCAATTCCTGCATTTTAAATGAACATAATTAAGTAATCGTTGAATTATTTAATGGGCTTCATTAAGCTTATTTCTAGCTTGGGTGTCACATTTTTTATCCCAATTAGCTCAAGTGCTAAAATTAATTTTTTATTACTTTAAGAGTACTAACACAAGTCAGGATGAAATAGCTGGAGTCTGCCCAGTCTT
Organism: Cricetiscus sungorus; assembly: GCA_030556225.1. Lineage (NCBI taxonomy): Eukaryota > Metazoa > Chordata > Mammalia > Rodentia > Cricetidae > Cricetiscus > Cricetiscus sungorus. The sequence continues at coordinate 28,641,446 of JANBXA010000729.1, forward strand.
ACCCAGAGACTAAGCAGGGCCATGGTCTCTCAGCAATGAGATTCGCTTCTTCATTACAAATGCAGCAAGTCAAGATTCGCTGAAAGCCAATGCAGGCTGATGGCAAATGTCTAACCTGCTCCAGCCACATGAGACCCTGTCAGGTTCAAGCAGGAACTCCACAGAAACCATCACAACAGAAGCATCTCTCAGAGGAACCCTGAATGGAAGCTGTGCCAGCTAAGGTGTCACCAAGAGTGTCCCTGAAAGAACTGAAGAAATGACTTAGTAATCAAGAGCACTGGCTGTTCTTCCAGAAGCCCTGAGTTCAATTCCCAGTACCATATAGCAGTTCACAACCATCTATAACTCAGGTTGCAGGGGATCCAACACTCTCCTCTGTGAGCATTGAATGCATGTGGTACACAAACATACATGCAGGGAAAACTCCCATGCACATAAAATAATAACGTTTTTAATGGGTCTCGGCACCATTTAGAACAGAATAAATCTTGGCATCTCACAGACCTGTATTCAAGTTCCAGCTTTGCGCGAAATACTTTGTCTTTTTTGTTTGTTTGTTTGTTTAGCCTCAGCTCCCTCATCTATAAAGAGGAATAATGAATACACTGCTTCTTGGAGTTAGGTGTGAAATTTTGCAAAAATATATTGTCTCAATCAATGTAGTTATTGCTCTTTTTATCTTTGTAAATTTCTTAAAGGTTTATTTGGTTTTATGTTAAATGTATATATTCTTGTTTTTGCCTGCATGTACATGCATGCCTGGTGCCTGAGGTGTCAGGTCCCAGGAGACTGAAGTTATGGATGGTTGTGACCCACTGCGTGGGTGCTGGGAGCTGCACTTAGGGTCTCTGTAGGAGCAGCCAGTGCTCTTCACTGTTGAGGGATCTCTCTAACCCCCATAGTTATTATTATTCTACTTGAAATCAGGTAGCTACAGATTTACTCTCCAAGGATGCTCAGGTTAATATATAGACTGGCTTTTCTAATATAAATAGTTTGAAGATGAAAGTTTCTATACCACCTGGTCCAGCCACCCTTCAGCCCCAAATAAGCAAATGGAGACATATTAATTATTAAACTGTTGGCCAATGGCTTCTGCCTCTTACTGGCTAGCTCTGTCTTAATTATTAATCCATTTCTATTAATCTATGTGTTGCCATGAGGCTGTGGCTTATCCATAATCTGGCATGTTACTCCTTGGACAGCATGGTGTCTCTTCTGGCCTCTCTCTGCCTTCCTCTTCACAGCCTTCTCCTGGTCTGGTAGCCTCACCTATACTTCCTGCCTGGCTATTAGCCAATCAGTGTTTTATTCACCAAGCAGTAAGAGAAACACATATACAGGACATCCCCTATCACTATGGTATAATAAAAATAATATGGTACATAATAAGTGGCTGTGCTGCCAAATAACATATCCTCCAAAAACATGCTGTAAAAAATCAGTAGATGGTGAAGATGTTTACAATACCAAAAAGAAAGAGTTGGTAGAGCTTAGGTTGTGGGTTTTTTGGTTGTGGGTTTTTTTTGGGGGGGGGTTGTTTGTTTTGTTTGTTTGTTTTGTGTTTTTTGGTTTTGTTTTGTTGTTTTGTTTTGTTTTGTTTGAGACAGGATTTCTCTGTGTAGTCCAGACTGTCCTGGAACTAGCTCTTTAGACCAGGTTGGCCTCAAATTCACAAAGTGCCTGGATTAATATTTGTTTTTAATAGAATTTTAAATGCCTTACTTATTTTTATTGATGTGTATTGGTGTTTTTTTCTAAATGTTTGTCTATATGAGGGTGTCAGATACCCTGGAGCTGGAGTTACAGACTGTTGTAGGTGCTGGGAATAGAACCCAGATCCTCTGGAAAAGCAGCCAGTGCTCATAATAGCTGAACCATCTCTCCAGTCCCTGCTATGGATTTTAAACATGAAGATCTAGAGACAGACTGCCCTGATTTAAACAAAACAGCCAGTCTAGGGAAAGGATGAAGGTGTGTCTCAGTGGTAGAGTTTAGCCCTACCACTACATGTCAGGCCCTAGGTATGATCCTAGAACAACACAAACAAAGAAATTAAGAAAGCCATAAGCTTAAATTTGAAGATCCAGTTGCATAATACATAGAAACCTGAATGTTGGGCTTGGTGGCTCACACCTCTAATCCCAGCATTTAAGAGGACTGGGCAGAAAGATTGCTGCAAGTTCAGGGCCAGCCTGGACTACAGAATGAGACCATCTTAAGGGAGGGAAGAAATGAGAAGAAAAGAGGGAGGGAAAGATGAAAGGGAGAGAGGGGAAGGGAGGGAGGGAAGGAGGGAAGGAAGTGAAAGAGTAGAAGGAGGAAAGGAAGGGAGGGATGTAGGGGAGAAAGGAAGGGAGGAAGAAAAAAGAAGGAAACTGAGACACAGCAAACATTCAATACCTATTCCCTGTTCCCCTTACTCTAACCACCAGCAATGATACAGAAATATGGATGCCAGAGTCAATAACTTAAGAAAGCACTTTACAAACAAAAATTGATCAGAACAAATCTTGCTCACTCACTTAAACATATTCTAACACTCATTATGCATCAGAAACTGAACCTATATGGTAACAAGGTGGACTTTTCCAAGCAGATTAGGCCACTAATATAAATGTGGAAAGTGGACCTGGAAACCTCTTTCTACTGAGTAGACATGACATCAATACTGTCCTGTCACAGGAATTGTGGAAGAGCCCTGAAATCATGGATTCAGCAGCTCCTGAAGCCTTGAGTTAACAAATAACACAACACTGACTGTATTTTGGATGCAGGCATTTTGGGGACAGCCCTAACCATAGTCTCCTGGTATTTTCACTAGCCTAGCCACAAACACTGGCCCTGTGTTGCATCTTAAGTTCAAGAACATAGGTGATTAGAAAATGAATGTCTCGGCTGTTCGTGCTGCAGACTGGATAACTGATAAGAAGTAGAAACATTGGTTTTCCTCTAGATTGTGTAGGCTTGGACATCTCAGAGGAAGGTGTCAGTAGGTACAATGGCCAGCAAAGGCTTGGTCTCCTGCATCCAACATGACCCCTACTGCTGCATCGTCTGGAGGAGAGAAGCCCCGTATCTTCATATGGCTAGGCAGCAGAAGAGAGCAAATTCTTTCTCCACCTTGTTCCTGAGACCTTGACCTCACCTGTGAGTGTGCCATCAGGAATTAATCACTTCCTAAAGGCCCCTCCTCTTAACACTACCACATTGGCAGTTATGTTTCAACACACACCTGAACTGAAAGGATGCTTCTTTTCTTTTTAAGATTTATTTATTTATTATGTGTACAATGTTCTGCCTGCACACCAGAAGAAGGGTGCCAGATCTCATTATAGATGGTTGAGAGCTATCATGTGGTTTCTGGGAATTGAACTCAGGACCTCTGGAAGAGCAGCCAGTGCTCTTAACCTCTGAGCCAGTCTCCAGCCCTGTGAAAGGCTTCTAAGTCTTCTTCCTTTCTATGTGTAAACACTCTGTCTTATTTTAACCCTGTTCTTATTTCTATAGCTTTTTTAAAGAAAAATATCCATTCAAAATGAGCAACCAGTCATAGTGGCACTCGCCTTTGATCCCAACACTCAGAAGGCAGAAGCAGGTGAGTCTCTGTGAGTTTGAGGCCAGCCTGGACTACAAAGTGAGTTCCAAGGCAGCCAGAGCTACACAGAGAATGCTGTCTTGGGGGGGGAAAGATTATAGCATATTCTATTACTTTAAAAGCTACCTATATTATCTCTCTTTAAAGAATCAAAATCAACTGCAAATGATACTAAACATCTGACCCAACAGCTAGCAAAAGTGTAATGGTGCTATTAATAATGACTCCAGCAGAGAGGATGGAAACGTAAAGTAGTAGGGAATTTTGGAAGATACTTTTGCAAAATGCATCAAGAGGCTTTGCAAAACTATTTCTATCTCTTGGTTCAGTAACTGACACCACTGAATGTGCCTCAAAAATGTGCAGGATGTAAGGTTTTTCTGCAGGCAGGTTCTCAGAATCTTATTGATAGTCATGACAAATTAGAAATGTTTTCAATGTCAACATGGGAGACTGACGAGGAAATCACAATATATCTATACATAGTCATTAAAGTCATATTTTTAATTAAAGACATGAGTAGAATGTTCATGGAATAATACATTTTAAAAAAACTGATCATACAAGATTCCAAATACATCACATTCCCTATCTTGAGCTAACATTTTGTATACACAGTTTGAATGACATTTTTAATATTTTCTTTTTGCATTTTGAGACAGAATCTCATGCTGTAGTTCTGGATTGCCTAGGACTATGTAGGCAAGGCTGACTTTGAACTTATGGCAATCCTCCTGCCTCCCAAGTGCTGGGATTATAGGCATACACCACAGACACAGCAGTAGTATTTAAATATTGGGCAGAGCCAGTAGTGGTATCGCATGTCTTTAATCCTAGCACTAAGAAGTCAGAGTAAGGTAGATCTCTGTGAGTTTGAAGTTAGCCTAGTCCACATAGCAAGTTCTAAGCCAGATGGGACTATATAGTAAGGCTGTATGAATAAAAATATACAAAGATATAAATATGAGAGAGATGATGATGATGACGAGACGACGATGATGATGATGATGATGGATGATAGGTGAGTAGGTGGGTAAATAGATGAATAGATGGGAGGGTGGATGGATAGACAGACAGATGGGCAGTCGGACGGATAGGAAATCCTAAGATATAATAATGATTATGGATCATCTTCGTTTTCTTTTGATAGCACTGTTCCCATTACCATGCATTTCTATCATTTAAAATGTAATCATTTTTAGTATTACAGAGGATTGGCCCTAAGAGTCCTGAAGTATACCAAACTGAAGATGCTTACATTAAAGATTTCTGGTATTTGCATCTAACCTATGCACAACCTTTTACTTACTTCAAACCATCTCTAGATTGCTTACAATTCCCAATACACAGGAAACGCTGTATAGGGTTGTTATCTAGTGCCATTTAGAGGATAATGAAAAGGAGAAAAATCCATACATGGTAAGTGCAGATGTCATTTTTTTTTCAGCTAGTTTTGATCCACAGTTGGTTGAATCATAACTGTGGGGATTTCTAATACAGAAGACTGATGCTGACTACATATAACACACATATTTATGAATGGATGTGTGTGGGCTTATTCTACTATGCTTAAATTTTTATCCCTCTGATGGGTTGATCCTAGGTCTAAAGAATTCTTTAAACATAGGAAATCCAGTCAAACCTCAGGCTTCCCAAGGTCATGGGCTGTGCTGTGAACAGAGAGCATTGTTCTTCAGATACACTCCTCAGTAACAGCAAGTTAGCTAAATAAAAATCCAAAAAAAATGGAGAGTGGCTGGCTTCTTCCTGAGGCTGCAGAATTTGCTGAAATGGTGAAGAATTACATATCTCAGAACCAGTGCATGTCACAGCATTTCACAGATCACCTACTTCAGCACTTTCAAAGGACGTTTTTACTTTCTTTTCTTTTTATAGAGATCTACCTGCCTCTGCCTGCCAAGTGCTGAGATTAAGTGTGTGGGCCATCATAATCAACTCAACCCCTTTTTCTTTTATTAATTTATTTTTTACATTCTAATCCCAGTTCTCCCTCACTCCTCTCCTCCCACTCCCCCCACTTCTCCCCTCCCACCTACTCCTTGGAGAGGGTAAGGCCTCCCCTAGGAAGGCTACTAAGTCTGTCCCATCATCTCATTGAGGCAGGACTAGGGTGCCTCTCCACCCCCCACACCCCTGTGTCTCTCCATATATAATGGGCTCCACTAAGTCAATTTGTGCATTAGTGTTAGATCTTGGACCCACTACCAATGTCCTCATATATTGTCCCAGTTACACCACTGTCACCTATATTAAGGGAGTCTAGTTCGGTCTTATGCAGGTTCCCCATTTGTCAGACCTGAGTCAGTGATCTCTCACTATCTCAGGTCAGCTGATTCTGTGGGTTTCCTTATCATGGTCTTGATTCCTTTGGTCATATTATTGCTCCTCCCTCATTTCAACTGTAGGAGCTTGGCCCATTGGTTAGTTGTAGATTTCTGCACCTGCTTCCATCTGTCTCAGGAAGAGGGCTCTAGCTTCTCTGGGGTTATGGATTGTAGGCTGGGTATCTTTTGCTTTATGTCTGGTATTCTCTTATGAGTGAATACATTCTATATTTGTCTTTCTGGTTTTTAATGGTTTTTTTCTAGTTCTGTCCAGCTGCCTGCAAATTTTAAGATGTTATTATTTCTTATTGCTGAGTAGTATTCCGTGTGTAAATACACCACATTTTTTTTAATCCATTCTTCAGTTGAGGGGCATCTAGGTTATTTCCAAGATCTGGCTATTACAAGTAATGTTACTATGAACATAGCTGAGTAAATATCCTTGTGGTGTGAATGTGCCTTCTTAGGGTATATGCCCAAAAGTGGTATTGCAGGGTCTTGAAGTAGGTTGATCTCTAATTCTCTGAGAAATCGCCATACTGATTACCACAGGACTGTACAAGTTTGCATTCCTACCAGCAATGGAGGAGTGTTCACCTTTCTCCACATCCTCTACAGCATAAGCTGTCATTGGTGGTTTTGATCTTAGCCATTCTGATCAGTGTAAGTTGGAATCTCCGAGTGGTTTTGATTTGCATTTCCCTGATGACTAAGAATGTTGAACATTTCCTTAAATGTCTTTCCACCATTTAAGATTGTTCTGTTGAGGATTCTCTGTTTAGATCTGTACCCCACTTTTTAATTAGATTATTTGGTTGTTTGGTTTCTAGTTTCTTGAGTTCTTTGTATATTTTGGAGATCAGCCCTCTATCATATGTGGGGTTGGTGAATATCTTTTCCCATTCTGTAGGGAGCCCTTTTGTCTTGTTGACTGTGTTCTTTGATTTACAGAAGCGTCTCAGTTTCAAGAGGTCCTATTTATTAGTTGTTGCTCTCAGTGTCTGTGCTGCTGGTGTTTTATTTAGGAAGTGGTCTCCTGTGCCTATGCATTCAAATGTATTTTTCACTTTCTCTTCTACAAACCAACTCAAACAATTTTAACCATAGAATCAACACATAAAGCCAACAGAATAGCTTCCCTGGTTGAAATGAAGGCTGGTCTAAAACTCTAACCCATTTGACCTCTGCTCTTGTAAGGAGCCCAGAAACACTGCAGAATATTACTTGAGATTGCTTCAGGGAAAAACATTTGTCGATACTCTGGTGTGTAAGAGGCTCTGGGCATGTGTTTGAGTGGTGAAGCATGTGCTTAGTATGTTCAAGGCTCTTGGTCCATCCCCCAAAACCACAATAGGAACAAATTTATAAGGTTGGGAGCATAAATTGCACACACCTACTCCTAGCTACTTTGGAGGCTGAAGGAGGGAGGATTATTTGGGCCCATCTAGGAAACATACTAGAGCACTGTGTCTAAATTAATCATTTGTAAAAAAATAAAGGGAAGGGGGATGACAAGCAACATAATGTCCTCTTCCTCAAGAATGTGCCCACACTTATGAGCACAATACTGTATACACACACTCCTAATTATGATGATCCCATTTGCCTTTACAATGCTGTGAAAGCAAGACATAATCAGAAAAAACTACATGTTACATTCTTGATTTTTATCTGTTCCCAGGCTAGCTGTGTATAGTAGGATTTTCAGTTGTGATGCTGGGCAGCAGCCATGAGCTGCAGCTCCTATCAGCCACATGATTGCCAATAGAAACAACCTATATGATCTACAGGGCTGTGTTGCTAGCTTGGATATCTCAACTCTAGCTGTTTCAACTTGTGATGGTTTTGTAGAGGTATAGCACCAACCATCCTAAAGTAAGGCACACCTGTACAACACAAAGACCATCACAGGGCTGGAGAGATGCTCAGCTAAATTAAAAGGGATTCTGCTCTTCCAGAGGACATGAACTCCCCAGAAGCCTAATCTGGGAGCTCACAACCACCTGTAACTCCAACTCCAGGAGATTGCACACACTCTTCTGGCCTCTGCATGCACCCATACATGAAATACACATAAATAAAAATAAAAAAGATCATTGCATACATGACCAAATCAAGAATCCTTTCCTTAATTCTATCTTACTATGCAATCTAGATTGGTCTCAAACTTATGATCCTCCTGCCTCAGACTCCTGAAGTGCTGGAATGACAGGCATGTACCACCATGCCTGGCTATGCCAAGGATCTTGATATGAAGGAATGAACCTAGATTATCCAAGTGCATCCAGTGTAATTGCTAAGATCTTTCTATGGTGAAAGGAAAGCAAGCGAGTCAGAGATGTGACCAGAGAAACAGAAATCAGAATGTGTGTCAGAGTCAAAGCCAAGGAACAGGAATAGCTCGTGAAACAAGAAAAGGTGTCTGCCAGAAACTAAACACCCCAGCATCCAGCTCTAACGAGCATATTGAAATGGATGGGTCACATATAAGCCAATTACAGCTGGCAGCCAAGTTTGGGGAAATCATTTTCCCTGGAACCAATCAGGACTTCACTCTGGTGGTAAAGGGGACAGCACATTAGTCTCTGTGGTCAGAAGTGGCTTTCATGCATTTCACGGAGCAAAGGAAATCCGAAACGTTTTGAAATGGAAAAACGGGGTATGGCCAAGTTGCTCAGTCAGGGCATGTAAAGGGTCTTTAGCGTGACATTCCATGAAGGACCTAGTTGTTTCTTCAAACATTCAAATAGAAACTAACATCTGCCCATCTAGAATGACCTTCCCTGCACCCCTTCATGCTTCCCTGTGTGTTTAATACTCTGGTCATTAAAACATCCCATCATAGGTCTATAGAGATGAGGGACAAGAAGTTCCCAATAAACTGAAGTAGCATCACTTGTAATTAGTTAAACATCACTTCCCAGTCAAGATCTTTTCTGTCAGCTCTGGAGTTAGGGTGGGATGCAAGTCATAAGAGTCATGGGGACAAAAAAAAAATCTAATATGCCTAGAAACTTAGAAAGCTCTAAGGGATACAGTCAGATTTAAATGTTTGGTAAAAAAGTTTAGGATACATCTGGTAGAGTACCAAAAATGTAGTTAAGTAGGTAGATAGGTAGATAGATAGATAGATAGATAGATAGATAGATAGATAGATAGATAGATGAGAAGGGATGGAAAAAGAGAGAGAAAGAAAGAAGGGAGGGATGGAGGGAAGGAGGAAGTTAGGAAGGAAGGAAGGAAGGAAGGAAGGAAGGAAGGAAGGAAGGAAGGAAGGAAAACACTGAGATATTAGGGTCTACCAAAGATTTTTAGTGATGTAAGAAAACCCCATGATACCCCAATTGAAACCTCTCATCAAAAATATGAGCCAGATGTGGTGGCCCAGGCCTTTAATCTTGGTACACAGAGAAAGGCAGATCTCTTGAGTTCAAGGACAGCCTGATCTACAGAGCAAGTTCCAGGACAACCAGGGCTACAACAAACTTCTGTCATGAAAACCACCAAATATATATATGGAAATTGTTGGGCTTGATGGTGCATGCTGTTAATCCCAGCACTCAGAAGCAGGCAAATCAATATGAGTTCAAGGTCAGCCTTGTAAATATAGCAAACTCCGGGCCATCCAGGGCTGTATAATGAGACTCTGCTTCAAAAAACAAACAAAAACTGGGACATTAATCTGAAGCTGTGGTTTAGTGTAGAGTACTAGGCTGGAACGTTCAAGATCCTAGGTTTAATTCTCATCATCACAAAGAATAATTTTTAACATACACATTGGACATGGAGTCACCAAAAGATGGAAAACAAGCCCAAACTCTCACACCTCCAGCAGGTAAGACTGTGAAACCAAGGCTGAAACCACACTGTGCCAGCCAGACACTTGTAATCTCAGTGTTTGGGAAGCAGAGGCAAGTGGATCCAGATATAAAGACCAGTATCAACTAGGTAGCCTGTTTCATGCCAGCTTGAGCAACATGAGACTATCTCAAAAGATAAAGTTAGAGACTGGAGAGATGGCTCAGCAAATAAGAGTAATTGTTGCTCTAATAGATTACTCAGTTTAGATTCCCAAGAGCCAACATGGTGGCTAACAATCACCTGCATCCTCGTGCTGGGGGATCTGATGTCGATGCCCTGTTCTGACTTTCAAGGACACCAGATATGCATGTGGTAAACACATATACAAGGAGGGAAACACTCATATACATAAAATAAATAACTCTAAAATATCCTAATTTAAAAAAGTAAAATGAGAATCAATCATTCTGTGTCAAAATTGGGCTGGATTTTGAAAAGCATCCAGCTCTTGGCTCTTGGCTTACAGATGAGGAAGTCCTTCAGCTTTTAGAGAAATGTTCTTGACCTGACTTGCTCCATCCCACAGAAAAATCAAAGTCTGTTCTATCACTAGACTATAAACTCAGGAATAAGACCCTATCTTCCTTCCTTGCCATGATGGGTGGAAAGACAGACAGATGGTTGAGTGAGATTCCACAAGTTAACGTCAGAAGTCAGACTGAAGTCTACAGCCCCACATGCAGCCCAGTATCTTATTGTCAGTCTTCATTCATGTTCAGAAATAGGGTGATAGTCATATTGATAAGCCCATAACCAACTGACTTAAAAGGACTGTTAGCTATTCCCAAGAGTTAAACATATCCTCAGAGAATAGATATATATCACTCATTGAATTTTCAAAACAAATACATATTTTTCACTCAACATGGCTTTATGGGCACCTGTTAGGCAAACTGGTTTGTGTGCACATATTGTCTGGATATTAAGATCATACATATGTTATTTTCATTTCTAGATGTTCTATAACATAATTCATTTTGTTTACAAACTAAGAACGCAAAAGAACATTCTTTTATTTTTGTTTGCTTTTTATTTTTGTTTTTGAACACAGGATCATGTGGCCCAGGCTGGCACGGAAAAAACACTATGTAGCTGAGCATGCCATTAAACTCTTTATCTTCCTACTTCCACCTCCTAACCTTTTTGTTTGTTTGGTTTTGATTTCGAAGTAGGGTCTCACTCTAAGACAGAAGCTACCCTAGAAGTCACTACACAACCTAGGTTAGCCTTGTATCTGAAGCAAGCATCCTTCCTCAGCCTTCTTGGTGCCAGGGTTATAGGCATGTACCATTGTGGTAGTTTGAAAGAAAATGCCCCCAAAGAGAGTGGCACTATTAAGAGGTGTGGCCTTGTTGGAGGAAGTGTGGGAGCAGGCTTTGAGGTCTCTTTCGATCAAGCTCCCCTCACTATGACATTTGGTCAACTTTCTTTTGCCTCTGAATCAAGATATAGGACTACCAACTTCAGCACCACATCTGCCTGCATGATGCCATTCTCCCCATCCTGATGATAATGGCCTGAACTTCTGAAACTGTAAGTGAGACACCTCAATTAAATGTTTCCCTTGATAAGAGTGCCTGGCCATGGTCGTGGTGTCTCTTCACATCAATAGAAACCCTAACTGAGACAACATTCTTTAGACTCTGGAAATGTTTTTTTTAATCAAAAACAGGCCCGGTTTTGTGATACATGACTATAGTTTCAGTACCAGGAGGCAGAGTAAGGAAGATCACTTGAGCTCACATGTTTGAGTCCAGCCTGAGCAAATCAGAGGGACTGTTTGTCTCTCTACAACAGAAGTTTCAGAATAATAGCAATAACTTGGGGATGTCAAAATTTTCAGTAACCATCTCAGAAGATAACATAGGACATCCATACAGACCTGCAATACTTTTTTTGAATATAGAAAAGGACCTGGTGGTTTTAAAGATGTGATAGTCTGAGTACACATTACAGCAGCAAAACCTGGTTTTTATTCTTGAACAAGTTCTTCCTGATACTACAGAAAAGTACCACCATCCCAAGGTGTCTATTTGGAACCAACTAAAGCAACAGTTATCAACTTGTGAGTCAAGACCCCTTTGGGGGTCAAATGACCATTTCACGGGTGTCACCTAAGACCACTGAAAAACACAGATGTTAACAGTAGCAAAATTACAGTTATGAAGTAGCAATGGAAGCAATTTTTTGGTTGGGAGTCACCACAACATTAAAAGGTAGCAGCATTAGGAAAGTTGAGAACCACTGACCTAATACAATATGTATGTCAATTATGTTGTGTTGTTCAAAGATTTTAACAAGAAAAAAAAGATAGCATTTTTTAAGTGTTTTCTGTCTGTGAGTAGTTAACTCTACAGGTGTAAAGCACAGATACAAAGGCCAAGTTCATTAATAACTAAAAATGCTAACCTTATAAATGCTCTTACAAGAAATGATCAAACTGGGCAGCAGTGGTTCTCACCTTTCATCCCAGCACTCAGGAGACAGAGGCAGGTGAATCTCTGAGTTTGAGGCCAGCATGGTCTACAGAGAGGGGTCCAGGACAGCATGACTACACGGACAGGGTTGTTCAAAAGGTGGAAGTGGAGAGAAATGATCAACAGCCAGGCATGGTGGTAGATGCTTTTAATCTGGCACTCTCATCACACACATGATAAATACATATAACCACTATGGCAGAGGCAGACATATCTCTGTGAGTTTGAGGCCAACCCAGTGTACAAACTGTATTCCAGGACAGCCAAGGCTGCATAGAGAGACCCTGTCTCAGAAAAGACACACAATAAAGAGAAAGATGATCAACAACCACCTCTTTATGCCCCCCCTTTTTGGGGGAAGCATTATTGAATCATAGTTGACAAGTCAAAATTTAACATATTCAGTGTGCTAAATGTGCTGTTATGATTTACATTACAAAATGATTACCATGACCAAGTTAAATATCATTACCTATCACTTGACATAGTTATCATTTGTGTGCTAAGAGTGCTTAAAACATTTTCTCTTAGCAATTTTCAAGTATGTACTGTGCTCTTATTAACCATGGTTGCCATGCTGTGTATTAACCCTTCAAAACCAGTCTCTTATGATCTCAAGCTTGTGCCCTTTGGCCAACATCTCGTTTCCCTGGTAACTGCCTTTCTACTCTTTACCTATGAGTTTGACTTTTGTTGTTTGTTTGGGCTTTGTTTGTTTGTGTTTTTGTTTCATTTTGTTGTGTTTTTCTTTTCTTTTTTTGTTTTTTGTTTGTTTGTTTGTTTTGTTTGTTTGTTTTGGTTTTGAGTCTTTTGAGACAGGGTTTCTCTGTGAAGCCCTGGCTGTCCTGGAACTCATTTTGTAGACCCAGCTGGCCTAGAACTCACAGAAATCCACCTACATCTGCCTCCAAATTCTGGGATTAAAGATGTGTGCTACCACTGCCCAGTTTATTGTATTTTTCTAAGAGAGGGTCTCATGATGCCATTCTGGATGGCCTCTAGTACTCATTCTGTAATCTCCATTGTCCTGAGACATTTGACAGTCCTCCTGCCTCAGCACCTAAGGCCTAGACTTCTTTAGTGTCTGCTTCCTGTGGTAAATTCAGTATTTGTCATGGATTGTTTCATGCAGCATGATAACTCCCATATTAATCGTTGTTGTCACAACTTGAGAATTCCCTCCATTTTTTAAGCTGAAGATTAATTTTATATACTAATATATGTCTCTGTACATGTTTTTTTCCTACTGAATTAGGTTGGTGGTTATGAATGTCACAGTTTCTTTTTCCATTTACTTTTTGCTATAAAGTTTGAGTGTGTCCCCTCCAAAATTCAAGAGTCAAATCTTTTGTCTTTTATTTCTGAGACAGGATCTCTCTCTGCAGCCTGACCTTGAACTCACTATGTAGCCCAGGTTAGTCACAAACTTGCCACTAGCCTACTGCTTCAGCCTCCTAGGTGCTGGGATTACCAGTGTGGGCCACCGTATCAGTCCACTACTTCCTCCAACTTCCCCTAGTGCCTTCACCTGTCTCCCTCCTAACTTCATACCCTCCCTTTAAATATTTATTTAACTTTATGTTTATGCATAGGCACCTGAGTGGACATAAGTGTAGCACATACATATACCAACCATGTGCATGCAGGAGGCATAAGAGCCCCTGAACTGGAGTAGCAGACAGATGTGAGCTGCCAGGTGGATTCTGCATATTGAACCCAAGTCCTCTGCAAGAACAGTAAGTACTCTGAATTGCTGAGCAGTCTCTCCAGCTCTTTTTTGCCTTTTTTTGTTTGTTTGTTGTTTTTTGTTTGGGGGTTTACTGTTTTTTATAAACTAAGTGGGCTTTGACAAACACTTTTTTGTAAGCTCTTTAATGAGTTTAAGGACTCCTGTGCATATCACGGAAGTAAGGAAAACTAACCTTACTGCCCTTCTCTTCAGAGCCCCAGGCCTCTCAGACAGATTCTAGAAGGTAGGGAGGGACCCAAATGCAGAAGGACTGCCTAGGAAAGCCGCAGTTGTTTCTGGTGGCCAAGTGACACTCAGTCTCCCATCCCTGCTTGTGGGATCCCCAGTAACTGGAAGCCAATCCCAGGAGAGAGACCTGACACCTGGGGCCTGGGGTGCACAATTTACCATTTACCTTTTGATTTCTTATTTCAATCTGTCCAAGAATGTGATGTTTGGTTTCTATTGTTTATTTTTTTAATTTTCTAATTTCCCTGTTGTCAATCAATTTCTAATTTCGTGTCATCATGATTACAATGCCCTTGACTCTGGTAACCCTTGCTTTGTAGCCCAGCATGCCTACCCTGAGGAATGTTCTGTGTACTCTTGAGGAAAACGTGTATTCTCTGCTGGCAAGTAGAGCATTCTCTCCATGCCTGTTAGCTTCATTTGGTCCAAAGTGTAGTTCAAGTTGAGTGTTTCCTTATTGATTTTCCGTCTAGATGATTTATCCATTGTTGAAACTGGAGTACTTGGGTCCTCTGCTGTTGTATTAGTGTCTATTTCACTTCAGATCGGCTCACATTTGCTTTAGAAATTTAGAAGCTGAGACGTTGAGTGCATATATAGTCACAGTTCTTATATCCCCTTGGCGAATTTACTCTTTTGTCGTATATAATGACTTTCTTGGTCTCTTTTTATACGTGTTAAACTCTGTTTTATCTGAAACAAGCGTAAGTATTTCTGCTGCCTTTTTTTTGTTTTGTTTTGTTTTCATTTACATGTGCTTACTCTTCTTTTTACTTTCCATATATGAATTTCCATATATGATTCCCTTAAGTGAATCTCTTGCAGGAATAATATGGCTGGGTCTTTTCTAATGCATTCCACATCCACTGCAGCTCCTCTTCCTCCCTTCTTCCTCTTCCTCCTTCTTCTGTAACACCAGAGATTGAACCCAGAGATTGTATGCTAGGCAACTATTCTGTTACCACTGAGCTATAACCCATAACCACCACTTAGTGTCTTTTGATATTAGAATCTAATCTAATTACATTTGAGAAACTGTTGAGAGGCAAACAGTGAATATTACCTCTTTTTTACTGTTCCTGGGTGTTGTGTTGATGCTGTGTCCTTTCTTCCTCTGGTAATATCTTCCTTTGAGATCGGATGGTTTTCTATAGAAGTGTGCTTTGGTTCCTTTTTCTTTTTCATATTAACTGTGTAGTTACTATGCATTCTGCATAAAGCAATTTACAGACTAGGATTGTAGCTCAGTGACAGAATATGTGTTTAGCATGAACAGGGCCCTGGTCCAGACCCAGCAAACACAAATACACACACACCACACACACACACACACACACACACACACACACACACACACACAAGAATTGAAGCTACTCAACTTTGGGCATATATATATATATATATATATATATATGAAATCAGTAAGCTTTCTGTCACTACACTAAAATGCTTGATATAGACATTAGAAAGATGAATCAGTGGTCAAAAGCACTTGCTACTCTTGCAGAGAACACAGGCTTATTTCCTAGGACACACATGGCAACTCACAACCATCTGTAATTCCAGTTTGTGGGGATCTTATACCCTCAGCAGGCACCAGGCATGTACCTAGTGCACATACATAGTAACAAGCAAAACACTCAAACTTATAAAAATAAAAATAAATTTAACAATGTTTTAGTAACTATGATAATTAACTTTTTTTTAAAGAATGTTGTCTAAAAGCCAGGTGTACTGGTGCACACCTTTGATCCCAGCACTCAGGAAGCAGAGGCAGGCTGGTCTCTGAGTTTGAAACCGGCCTGGTCTACAGAGTGAGTTCTAGGACCACCAGGGCTACACAGAGAAACCCTGTCTCAAAGGAAGGAAGAGGAAGAAGGCTGCCTCATAGGGATGTGTCTGTTAACTGTGACTGTTCTGTGGCTGTAGAGAGACACAATGACCAAGACAACTCTTTCAAAAGAAATCATTTAAATAGGGACTTAATTACAGTTTTAGAGGACTAGTCATGATCATCATTGTGGAAAGCAGGCATGATGCTGGAGCAGTAGCGGAGGGCTTTACATCCTTATCTACAGGCATCAGGCTCACTAGTGTATGGGTTCATTCGTGTACATGCGTGCGTGAGTGCAGATGCACAGAGAGAGGGGGGGGGGAGAGAGAGAGAGAGAGAGAGAGAGAGAGAGAGAGAGAGAGAGAGAGAGAGAGAGAGAGAGAGAGAGAGACTGGCATGGGCTTTGAAATCTGGTGGCACACCTCCCCCAACAAGGCCACACCTATACTCCTTTCCACATAATTCCATTCCCTGCTTACTAAGCATCCAAATATATATGAGCCTATGGGGGCCGTTCTCATTCAAACCAGGAGGTCACCAGGGCCTCTCTTGACACAAGGTCTTGTGCTATGCCCACAGTGGCAGTAGCATCAACAGGTAATGCCCAAGTACATGGAGCACAGCTGAACAGCATTGAGAACATGCACAGACGTGGATGAACTAGTGTCCTTGATCCCTATTTTCATCAACAAACAGCTTCCTAAGGTCACTAGGAAAAGGAGGACCTCTATATCATCCTATCCCATCTACCTTTTGTTTTCCTAAAAGGCATTGCCTAAGCTTCCATGCAATGGCTCTTCTCAGAGATACGTGGATTGCTGATGCTTAGTGTAAACGCCTGATCAGCATAGCATCCCTGAGCTCAGCGATCCTGAGACCTCAGCCTTCCAGGTAGCTGGAAGTACAGGCATGCACCCTGGCTTTTGGTCACATTCTTTTTAAAGTATCATGAAAATGGCAACACTTTTAGCCTGTCAGTCATTTACACCACAATGTGAATTAGCTTACCCCAGGGGCACTCAGCTGCTTGACTAGTTAAAAGTACAGAGAAGTGAGAGCATTCTGTAGCGTTTCAGGGCAGAAATAAGCACAGGAGAAAATGGAAGAGCATCATTTACTTTACAGCTCTGTTCACTTGTGATCAAAATAGAGACATGGCCAAGGACAAAAGTCTGCCGTGTTTTGAACAGCAAGGGAGTTTGACTTCAAAATCAAACCCAGATAGTTCTCTTTTCTGGTGAAAAGAGAGCTGGGTGTCCCGATTCTTCCTCCTTGCCTCACGTCGCCACTTTGTGGCTCTGCTGGCAGACAAGGCACTGTGCCTCCATTTCTCTGTGGTCCGGAGACTTAGAGAAGTAGTTTTAGACACTACCATGCCAAGTTCTGCACTTCTGATTTTTTTCCCTCACTGACCTCATTAAGCAGGGTGGAAGGCAGTTTTTCCTAGTCTATTAAGACTTCAATAAAATCATCCCTCTCTCGTTAACTGGAATAGTATTCACATTCAGCCCTGCATATTAATTGGCTGATAACGAGATGATAAAGCTGCTTTTCTCTGCAGGTGTACCAATCAATTTCAATGAAACAGAAAAAATGAGTTCTTTTCTTGTTGCGTTTGAAATTAAAAAGTGATTTATATTTTCTAATAAAGTGGTTTGCATTGATCCCCTTCTGAAAATGTGCGGTTTCATTTGTGCCCATTTAAATTATAATAGTTTCCGTTTGTAAAAGAATGATTTTCCAATATCAGCTCTGGCTAACCATTGATGATTAACTTTAATATGGATTTGAAGGGGGAATTTTTGCAGGGGTCAGGGGGAATAGGCCATCAAGAGCCTCCATGCCCCTCAAAATGAAAAAGTCCTTGCTACTTTTAATGGCCATAATATCTTGCAGAATGCTTTTCATAAAAATAGTATTGTCAAAGCAAGTTACATTTCCCCCCAGGAAATTCATTTTTCTATTTCACAAGTTTCCATCTGACACAGAATTTTATGCCTGTGCCAATTGTTTTCCATTTCTGTTATGTCAGCCTTACTGCAAGGCAGATGTAGGAAGGAGAGGTTGCTTTGTTGGGGGGGGGTTGTTTGTTTGTTTGTTTTTTCCCTATCACCACTGTCACCGACAAAAAATTCTTACTTGGAGACGCTCACAAAATCCTGTTGTTACCAGCTGAATTCTGGCTGTATGAGGAGTGGCAGGGTTGTGGCATCCACTGTGGTTTACAACTGTGGTCTAAAGCCATAATTAAGCGGCCATGACAGAGAAGTAGAGTCTACATTTCTGGTAGAAAATCAGAGGACTGATGCCAGAAGATGATGGATGCTCCTCTTCTCTGTCACCCGGAGGCACCTGGGCTTCTACAAACAGGTGCAGTTGAGAGTGTTCTGTGCCAGGTAATTCGGGGCACACCTACCATTGCAGCTCAGGAAGTGGCATCAGGGTCAGGAGTTCAAAGTCATCTTCAGCTGCTACTAAATGTCAAGACCAGACTGGACCTGAGACCCCGTTTGGAGAAGGGTGTCAGGGGAGGAGAGAGATACACAGAGAGGGAGAGAGAAAATCATGGACCCAGGTGACAGGCCGTGGCTATAATCTCAGCACTTTGGAGGTAAAGGCAAAGAGTTGTAAGTTTGAGGCCAGCCTGGGCTACATAAGCAAAACTTTGTTTCAAAAAGAAATTGAAAATAAACCTCATTTAAAACAAGAGCCAACTGCACCCTGCCTGGGCAGCACAGCAGAGCTGACCCTATTGTGGGGGCTTAGGTAAGACAGGCCTAAGGATGTGAGAGCAGGAGAGGAACCTGCCCCTCCCCAGATATGCCCCTACAGCATCTGGAGAGAGGGCCCTGCACCTCACCTGGACAAAGCAGTAGAGCTGGCCTTGGTGGTGTGAGTGCAGGTGAGCCTGACCCAAGTGCCTGAGAGCAGGAGGACTGGCTTCTTGCTGCCTGCTGCACTGGACAGTGCTGGAGATCTCACCCAGGGAGTGAAGAAGAGGGAAAGCTGGTGGCTAACCCAGCTACCACCCAGGCCCAGAACCAGAGCTATGAGTTAGCCCACCCCAACATCCACCCCAACTATGAACTGCTAGAGCATGTGAAGGGTATGAACCTACAGATCCAAAACTGCAGTATCCCCACAACACAGGACAACAAGAAGACATCCAAGAGATATCCCATTATCAATGGTGTGGCAGAAACCAGAGGCCTCAAACCAGACCAGTGACTCATGGCAATGAACACTTACGAGTAAAGATGAATGGGCAAAAGGCCACACTACAGCATCCACGATGAGATTCCCATCCCTCCCCCCTTTTTTATTTTTGTTTGTGGTTGTTTTGTTTTGTTTCATTTGGCTTATGGTTTTCTTTTAAATTTTGTTTTGTTTTTGGGGGAGGTTGCAGGGGCAGATTCAAGGGGACGGGGACATGAGTGGGATCCTGATGCATGATGTGAAATCCACTAAGAACCAATAAAAGTTAAAAGAATTAAATAATAAACAAGTAAAATAAATTTCAAAAAAATAGAACAAGAGCCAAGAGTGTTTTTGGTTAATCACACAGGAGACAAATGTTAGCTAAGGAATGGATTAA
This sequence comes from Cricetiscus sungorus, assembly GCA_030556225.1. Lineage (NCBI taxonomy): Eukaryota > Metazoa > Chordata > Mammalia > Rodentia > Cricetidae > Cricetiscus > Cricetiscus sungorus. The sequence goes on from JANBXA010000729.1 coordinate 28,661,137, forward strand.
TGATATTAATAGATAGATAGATAGATAGATAGATAGATAGATAGATAGATAGATATGGTAAGATTAAAATGGAGTCTACACTAAACTACTTCCCTCCAAGTCTCACAGTACATGATCTAGAATAAATATTAAAGTCTAACCAATTGCATCTTTCCCTAATTTCTCAGCTGGCCTTCCCTAGTAGATGATTCTGGATAAGGTAACCAGCATATGGGGATTGCCCCCTTCAACTATTCTGACCTATCTCTGTGTTCTGAACTATTACCCATATGTTTTCTACACACCCACAAGGGAGTCTTCAAGAATCCCATGAGAATGTGTTTAACTACAAATCAGGTATCTTTGGGGAAAGATGCAGTCTCCTCTTCCTTGAGAAAGATGGGCAGTGGTATCTTGCGGGGCAGCCTCTGAGCTTTTGTGATGAAATCCGGGGTGACCTGGTTCAGGGTGGATAGCCTTAACTTCCAGAGGACACATCCACCACCTGTTCTTGAGAGGAGCTGGCAAGCTTTGAGGAGGGATTTGGCCTGTCTTCAAGTTCCCATCTTCTGCTCTCACAACTGGTTTTGAATAGCCACAAAGTTCCATGTGTTAAAAAAAAAAAAAAAAACTTGGTCTCCAGTGTCAAGAGGCACTGTGGTCCTTTATAGGGCAGAGTCTGGTGGTAGGTTTCATATCACTGGGTGCATGTATTGAAGTGGATAAGATCTCACATCTCCTTTGTCTCGCCTTTGTTCCTTTGTCATTGTCGTGTGTGTGTGTGTGTGTGTGTGTGTGTGTGTGTGTGTGTGTGTGTGTTTCTCTGCCTCTTGGCCATCTGACACCCCCATCAGACTCCCAAACATGGATCCACCCAATCCCAGACTGGAAACTTCAAAACTATAAGCCCAAATCTATCTCTCTAGATAAAGTGTAACATGAACTTTAAACACCTGGTGAGAGAACCCAAAACCCTCTTAACTAGTCTAGCCTCATTGTGGCCAGAATGCTCATTTCTCACTGCCATCATCCTTCATACTGAACATCACAGCCTAATACGGTCAGTAAGGCCAGGATAGAGCACTTCCTTATGGAGTACGAAATCCTGAGGTCAACCTCAGCACCCTGAACCCTCTGCCCACTTCTCTAGCCTCATGCCATACCCATGCCAGTCTCTCAATGGGTTCCCAAAGGCCTTGTCACCTGCTGACTCTTCATCCTGACTAATCCCTACTCATCCTCAAGAATTTAGGGGTGGGGTTGTTGCCAGAGATTGAACTAGAGATTTGTGCATGCCAAGAGCATACTGTCACAGAGAGAGAGAGAGAGAGAGAGAGAGAGAGAGAGAGAGAGAGAGAGAGAGAGCACTCAGCTCACACAAGGCCTCCCTTAGAAGAAGCTTTGCTGCTGTCCTGGAGAAGCCTTTACCATCAGTGAAATTTCAAAGCTACGTTTTGGATTACAGCAGTGGGATACAGACAACCTATATAATATACATGAGAGTTAGTCTCGTCCTGTCATGTAAGGACCATTGGACCCCAAGGGACACACACACACACACACACACACACACACACAGGGCTAGGGAGATGGCTCAGCAGTTAAAAGCATTGGGTATCTCTTGAAGCAGGCCTGGGTTTGATTCCCAGAAGCTATGACAGCTAAGAAGTCTGTAATGCCAGTTCCAGGGAATCCAATGGCCTCTTTTGGCTTCCATGGGCACCAGGCATGCATATGGTACACGTACATACAGACAGGCACTCACCCATACTCATAAAATAAAAACAAATCTCTTTTTAAGCCTTTTATATAATAGGCACACACATTCTTCAAAAATAAGCAAAAGAAATTAATGAATGAAAACTTGTGAAGGAATGGATCATTGAAATCCCGAGGCTACTGGCCCCATAATCACCATTTGTTAGAAACCTATATAGACTCTATAGATGTATATTCCTTTGCAAATTTGAGAGCTCTCTCTTTCTCTCTCTCTCTCTCTCTCTCTCTCTCTCTCTCTCTCTCTCTCTCTCTCTCTCTCTCTCTCTCTCTCTCTCAAAAACGTCCCTTTAAAATGTCTACCTCTACCACCAGTCATGGTGACTCACACCTATAATCCCACCCTGGTCTAGAAAGTGAGTCTCAGGCCAGAACTATAGAGCAAGATTTTGTCTCAAACAAACAAAACATTTACCTCTAGTCAGGAGTGATGATACATTCCCAGCCTTAACTGTCAGAGGCAAGGGGTCCAGAGAGATGGCTCAGAGGTTAAGAGTACTGGCTACTCTTCCAGAGGTCCTGAATTCAATTCCCAGCAACTACATGGTGGGTCTCAATCATCTATAATGATATCTGGTGCCCTCTTCTGGCATGTAGGCATATATGCAGGCAGAACACTGTATACATAATAAACAGAAAAAAAAAAGCTTAAAAAAGAAAAAGAATCAGACAAGCCAGGTGTGGTGGCCCATGCCTTTAAACCCAGCACTCAGGAGGCAGAGGCAGGCAGATCTCTGAATTCTAAGCCAGCCTGGTCTACAGAGTAAATTTCAGGACAGCCAGAGCTTCACAGAAAAAGCCCTGTCTTGTGGAAAATTTTTTGAGTCAGAGGCAGGAAGACTACTGCAAGGAGAGACCAGTTTGAACCACATGGTGAACTCCAAGCCAGCCTAGCTACATAGTGTGTCCATGTCCAGAGAGTTCTGTTTGTTTTTAACTCAGACACAACCCACTAAAAGAAGACCCCATCTTTTTCTGGCACAAATCCATTTCATAGAAGCACTTTCTGGTGCTTTAATGATGCCTTTGCCCTAGAGCAGACCATAATAAGAACCCATTAGCTCTACAACTGTAATATGAAAAGGGTGGAATGTATCTAAATCGGAATTGATTTTTGTTTAATCTGTGTTTTCATGGGCAGAAACCATGTTTTTCTGAGCCAGCTCATTAGAAGGGAGAAGTCAGTAGGGCTCTGGGGACCCCTCCCCTCCAGTACAGAAAGAGCCAGAACTTGCCATCACCAGCGTGACTGTCCCCTGCAGGTGTCTCCTTCACAGATATGCCCAGAACGTGAACCTTGGGTCTCAGTGTTTTCCCCAGTCTGTCATTCCATTCCCTGCTCATTTTCACTGGTCTCAGGATGTGTCTCTAAATTCCAACATGTGGGCCCTGATGTAACTGTCCTTTAAAATACACTTGTTTCTACCAAGAATAGCTAGGGAGGCTCAGCCCGGTGTGCAGAAATTGGGACCTTAGTTCTGCAGACTTACTCCTAGTCAACTCAGATAATAAAGATCCTGCCTTGGGGGCCCACTATGCAGCTCAGGGGCACATTGCTTAGCATGTACAAGGCACAAGGTTCCATATCCAGCAGAGAAAAAAACGATTGAATGGGGTGGCACTCGAGTTTTTTTAAGACAAGGTCACACTATAACTCATATTGGTTATTGCAGATACAACACACTCCATTTATCCTAAACAAAAAAATTTGGGGGCTGATACCTTTGTATTACTTTACTTACAAACTGTGTCCCTGGGAAAGTCAATTAACCTCTGAGCCTTGGTTTCCCTGTCTGTACAATGGGTTTATACTACTTTCTCTGATTAGCCCTTTAGGATGAGGGCAAAGCTCTTTGCAATCTATAAGGTGCTTTTGTATCTGTTTTTTACCTCACTGTACTTGGAAAACCTCCAGGTGTGAGCTGGACCTGTTGGCTCGGGCCTATAAAACATTACACCAGGAAACTGAGGCAGGAAGATCAAGTCTAAGTCCAGCCTAGGCCATAGAGCAAGACAATGTTTCACATACGCACATACCCTAGCTGCCCCAGGGATAAAAGCAAACAGGCAAACCAATAACCTGTAGGTGCCCGGTATAGCCTGGTGGCATATTAAAAATGCTCTGCAGCCAGGTGTGGTGGCACACAGCAGCAGTCCAGCACTTGGAAAGCGTTGTAGGAGAATTGCTGGTTCCAGGCTAGCCTGGACTATACAATGAGAGAGGGAGAGGGAGGGGAAGAGAGGGAGAGAGAAAGAAGACTATGGCTCCTTTAAGAAATTCTGCCATACAGCAGAGCACTTTTTTTCCACACTAAAAAGAAACAAAAAGCTAAGAAAATGGCTTCCTATCTGGGGCAAATAGATGTGTGTGTTTGGTCTCCCTGGGAAAAAAAATCTTGTCACCTAACAGTACCACCCTGCCCTGTACAGAGATTCTTAACTTAGCACTTGCAGGGAAGTAATTTGTAGAAAGTATGGAGCTTTTCTTTTCTCTCTCTCAGGACAAACCTTGAGCAAGCTCTCTACATCTGGGGCTGGAGGGTTGGAGAGAAGCAGAGTCCAAGAAGCTTAAAATTGAGCTGTTCATCCTGGGCCATCCTGCCAGTAATACCAAAATTTGGGAACCTGGAGCAAGTCCAGGCCAGCCTGAATTGCATAGCAAGACCCTGTCTCAAAAACTAAACGGCCAGGTTGTAGCTCAGTAGCAGAAGTGCTTACCTACCACACACAAGACCCTGGGTTTGACCCCCCAGTGCCCAGATTAGGGGAGGAGGGTAATACTGAGCACAACTCACAGGTGAGAGGTAGTAGACCCCCAGTTTCAGACACAAAATGGCCAGACCATAAATAGCTCTGAATCCTCTACTTAGCCCTGTTCTTGAGACCTGGTAGGTGATTTCTTAGGCAACTGCCTCCTCATCCCTGAGTGTTCCCAAAATGATCCATCGTGCTGTCCTGTCCATGCCTGCTCAGCACAGGTAAGGAAGGTGATGACAAGCCATCTCCCCACATCCCAGGGACTCCAAAGGAGACATCTTTGGCCTCTGGACTCTAGAAGTTTCTGGATGGCTTTGGAACTCACCATAACCTCCTCTGAGAATCTGCAGGGAATCCTCTGCTCAGGACTGACAGGGTGGCCTGTATTCCTTTGCCTCTCCTGCCCTCTAGTGCTCACTCCCTGTGCTGACCTGAGACACTTTTTTTTGCTACCAGAGTTTTAAAATCCAAAACCTAGAAAGAAATTTCTTGCAAATACATACAATACTTGGTGGAAATTCATCTAGCTTTATATGCATATTGTATATCCATTTCTGTATGTAAATTTAAAATACCTTAAGGCTGGTTTTATAATTAAGTGGTAGAGCATTTGCCCAGCATATATAAAACCCCAGGTTTGATCCCCCCAGCACAATAACAATTTACCTATGATCCTAAAAGAGACTTACATGGTCCCCCTTAGAAGGGGAAAGGGACAAGATCTCCCGAGCAAACTGGGAGCATGGAGGGAGGGGACAGGAAGTTAGGAGAAAGAGAAGGGGAGAAAAGGAGGGAGAGGTGGGCATGAGGGAACAGGAAGATTAAGACAGGGAAAGAATAGAGAACAAAAAAAAGAGATACCATAATAGAGGGAGCCATTATAGATATAAGAAGAAATCTTGTACTAAGGAAATAACCAGAGATCTACAAGGATGAACCCAACTAACAGTCTAAGCAATAGTGGAGAGGCTACCTTTAATGCCCTTCCCTGATAATGATACTGATGATTACCTTATATGCCATCCTAGAGCCTTCATCTAGTAGCTGATGGAAGCAGATGCAGACACCCACAGCTAGACACTAGCTGAACTCCTGGAATCCAGTTACATTGAGGAAAGACTGATGAGCAAAGGGGTGAAGACCACAGAAACTGTTGACCTGAACATGGGGGAGCTCATGCACCCCAGTCTGATAGCTGGGAAACCAGCATAGGACTGACCCAGACCCCCTGAATGTGGGTGTTAGTTAGGAGGACTGGGTAGTCTATGGAGCCTCTGGTAATGGATCAGTATTTATCCCTAGTATACGAATGGACTTTGGGAGCCCATCCCACACAGAGGAATACTCTCTCAGTCTCCACACATGGGGAGAGCTTAGGCCCTGCCCCAAATGATATGACAGACTTTGAAGACTCCCCATGGAAGGCCTCACTCTTCCTGGGGAGTAGAAAGGGGATGGACTGTGGGTATTGGTGGGAGTAATAGGGGAGGATGGGAGGGTGAGGGAATTGGGATTGACACGTAAAACAACCTTGTTTCAAATTTAAATTTTAAAAGGAAAAAAAACAAATAAATTTATCTGTGCATTCCTCTATTGAATATTTATTAAATGCATTATTCTCACAAGATAGGCCCTCACAAGTTCAAAGCCAGATTGGTCTACATACATTACATACATAATTAGTTCTAGGCTAGCCTAGGCTACAGAACGAGAACCTGCTTTTTTTTTAGAACCTGCTTTCAAGTGTGTGTGCGCGCCATTTTAAATAATAAAAATACAGCTCTTGTATTCATGAAATAGTTAAATGTACAATGCAGCTGACAGCGCTGCAAAGGATACAGGGAAAGTCCTAGAGAGCATTTCTAAATGCTAAAAGTCCTAGAGAGCAATCTAAAAGGCATTTCTGGGGAAAACAAGGGTGGAAATATGAAGGATGGAGGAGAAGAATTATGGTGGCAACAGGCTAACAAAAGTTAGCAAGTCAAGACCTCTGTGTCCAGGGAGACTAAGGTGGGTTTGAAGAAGGGGACACGGGATTTTAGTTTCTATTAAAGTGAAGCCTGCCTGCCCGCCCTCCCATTGGGATCACCTGGTCAAAACCCCAGCCAGCTGACTCTCTAGAGCTAGGGCCAGCAACTGTGTTTTTTTAGGTGCCCCCACCCCCGCGCCCCGAGGTGATTCCAGTGGTCAGTAAGTGAAGCCCCCAGGCAGAGTCTTCTGGATACCTAAGAAAGCTTGAATTGCTGTTAGCTTGTCTTTTCCTCCCTCTAGTGACTGCTTGGCGCTCCTGAGTTTGCTATCTAAACCTGCCTGCAGACGTTACCTCGCAAGAGGAGCATTCTCCCACCTCACATTTCCACCAGGTAGCAGCAGTGCCCAGAGTGCTGCAGCCCCTCAGATCCCAGCCATCAAAATCCTTCCTGGAGGGCAGGAAGATGTGTATATAACCCAACACCCAGCCCAGAGGAAACTAAAACTCCCCCAGCCTTCCAGTCCCTCCTACCCTACACCTGACGCGAGCCATCCCCGCCCACACTTTCTTTCCAACTTACCATGACTTGCCTCTGTTCCATTCTGTCCCCCAGGTGGTGCCAAAGAGCAGTGAGCTTGGTTTCTGTTTTATTGTACTTTGAGATAAGACTTCTGTTTTGAAAAGGTTCCACTATCAGCAGGTGGGAGGGGGATTGAAGCTGGGCCATCTCAGAGCAGATCAGATGGAAACTATTAGTAGTGCAATTCTGGTGCGAGATCATGGTGCCTTGACCCTATGACAGTAGCAGAAAAAGGAGAGATGGAGTTAGACTGTAGAGAGTAATGGGTGGTGTTGGCTTGCACACGGGAGCGTGCAGAGGAGAGGGAGAAGTCGGGGATGTTTTTAGAGTCTTGTTTGAATAAACAGATGGATGCTGGATTCAGTTCCCGCGACAAGGAACAGCGGCGCAGATTTCAGGGGGTGGAAAATAAAAGTATGAGTGCAACTATGAACAAATTCAGAATAATGTGCAATGAGAGGCTGATCACTGTACACATTTATGCAATAAATACCCCAGATGTGCTGGGAGGCACCTGAAATCCCCGCATTTAGGAAATAGAAGCAAGAAAGTCAGAAGTTTAAGATCATCCTTGGATATGCAAGAAATCCTGAGCCAGAGGCCCTGTTTCAAAAATACACATATCCTCACATAGAATCACACATATTGCGCTCTTAGTAGGTGTCAGGCACAAATTTAGACGTCTTTTCTTATAGAATTTATACTGTAGCTCATCCACTAAGCTCTGGGTGCCTATCTCTGCCTGGCAGTTGAAAATCCAACCAAAGTTTAAGCAGTTCATTTTGAGAGCTAACCACAGAGGAGGCAGTGAACTCAGCGTACCCCTTGACTCAAAGATTTCCGGTCTCTGGGGGTTCTGTATGTTTCTCTTGTTTTGCTTTACTTTTGAGACAGGGTCTTTCTAGCCTCGAGTTCATGTTCTTCCTGCCTTAAGTCTTCCAAGTGGTAGGGTTATAGATGGGCATCATCAAACTTGGCAGAAGGTTCAGTTTCTGACCTTCTCTTGTGCCTTCTCCTGACGTTGCTTACAGAACAGACTGCACATGTCCATTGGGGACCTTCAAAGGAACAGGACCTAGAATCCACACTGCCCTGGAACATCTCAGGAAAACTGTCCAAGTCAGAAGAAAAGAAATGTTCTCTCCTGTTGTCTCATCCATTCATTGGGTAGTTGAACCACAAGAAGCATTTCCTCCCTACAAGTCCACAGACAGGTTTTGAGACAGGAATGACACTGAGCTGTGATCCCAGCCCTTTGGAAGCTGGGGTAGAAGGATGGAAAGTTCCAGGCTAGCCTATGGTACACAATAAGACCCTTTCTTTTAAAAAATATTAATTAAAAAATAAACAGACAGGATAAACCTTCGGGTAACTGAAGAAGAAAGTTCTTGGAGTCAGAGAAATAAAATGGCAAAGAGCAGGCATATAGAAACTATCTAGCTAGTCCTGCCCAGAGTGAATTCCATGGGTTACTACTTCCGAAAAAAAATACAGAAACAAGAGCTAGAGAGATGACTTGGTGGTTTAAGAGCACTGTCTACTCTTCCAGAGGTCCTGAGTTCAATTCCCAGCACCCATGTAGTGGCTCACAGCCATCTATACCCGGTTCTGATAACCTCTTCTAGCATCATGCAGACATACATGCAAATAGAATGCTCATATGTATAAGTAAATAAATCTTTTAAAAATGCAGAAACAAAGTGATGTTTAATATCAGGATTTTAAAATGTTGGAAAACTGCCCAAGATTTGTTAAACCTCTTGGAACTTTGAAATATATACAACGACATTTAATATCTGAAACTTACTGAAGACCCTCCTTAAATACTTGTGAGGCAAAATTCACTTGACCATCTAACCCTTTGCTTTTCACATGCCTGAGAATATATTCTAATTGAGATATACATTTATAAGCCAGACACAGTGGCAGAATTTGAGAGATGAAACAGGAAGATCAGGACTTCAAGGTCATCCTCAGCCACATAGGGAGTTTGAGGCTACATGAGACCCTGCCTCAAAAAAAACAAACACAAGAGTAGAGGCACACACCTTTAATCCCAGAACTGGGGAGGCAGAGGCAGGCAGAGCTCTGGGAGTCCAAGGCCTCCAGGGCTGGGAGTTCCAGGCTACCTGGGGTATATAGTAAGAAGATGTCTCAAAAAGAAAAAGAAAGAGAAAAACCATGATAATATAGTTACACTTACATAATGGTTATAACAATACCTATATTTTATTTTCTGCTCCATGCAATAAACTTCTCATTGTTTCATGTATTCTTCAAAACATCCTCATTATTATATTGTTGTGAGATAAGTTGATCATACTCTGACACTCCCAAGACTGCTAATAAAATTTACTTTGAGTCAGAGGGCAGAGCTAGCTACTAGATGACCAAAATTAGCCTAAGAGGTTTTGGAGGACTGAGGATATAAACAGACAGACAGAACACACAGAGAGACACAGAGAGGAAGTAGTAGGGTGGGGCCTAGAAAGATTCTCTTTGGATTGAGGAAGGAGAGATGTTGCTTCTCTGCCAGTTCTCTGGTCATTCAGGTTCTTAGCGCAATATCTGACTCCTAAGTTTTTATTGCTAAAGAAAAATTAGATAAATGCTTCATTTGGTGTCCAACATGAGGCATGAGATCAGTTGCTACAGGCTTTGCAGCCACCAGAGATGCCACTATGGCTGGCTTTCCCTCCCACCCCCAGGCCCTCCATCCAAGAGTCTAGGGTTTTCCCATTACAGTCCCTACAGCAGCCTCCAACTGCTGCCTGTCCCCAGCCCCAAACATGACAGGAGACTGGGCCCCAAACACCGCTGTGGTTAGCCACCAGCCAGCCCTGTCATTCAGGTGGCCCTATCTCTGTCTCACTTTCTGTCCCATGGACTTCTTCCATGTGTCTCCCTGTGTCTGCTTTTCAGATGGCTGGCTCCCTCTCCACATGGGTTCTAGGCTTCGCTGGACTTCCTCCTCAAAGCAGCCACCTCAACACCTACTCAGGCTTTTACTGTTGCTGCTACTACTATATACTCCCAGCCCCCAGGTACACACAAGCAGCTGTAGCTGCCCTTGGTCAGGCTATGCACTACACATAATCTCTGCCAGCTGTGCAGTGTAGTGGCAGCCAGCCTCACACTTCTCTGTTGTCATTGGCAGATCTGATGAAACACCTGGGAATTCTTAAAGGGGTAATTCATTTTTTTTTAAAGAGTTTTTACACATGTTAAGAATGAGGAACAATATTTTGAATCAGAAAGTTATGTCTCTGTGGTTCCACGGTGGATGGTTTGAAAATGGAAAAATTAAATTAATAATGTCATTTATAATTATTATCAGTTTGGTAATTCATGTGGTTTGATATTGGTGCCAGATATGAAAAAAAAAGTACCTGTTAAGATAAAAATCCTTAGAAAGGCCTACTAATGGAATTAAGAAAATTATAGACAGAGGAATTTGGAACAGAACCTCCATCACCATTACATTACAAAACTGAAGAGGAGTGGCCCAAGGTTATTAGAAAACCAACCTTAATTTATCCAGTTACCATTCAAGAATGACCACCAGATGATATGCACCCTCAAGGCTATTCAGAAGTTAACTAGGATCCTGTAGAAATGTTATATTTGGAGAGATTTAAGGAAGTAGTGGTTTCATATGGTATGCATTCACCTTTTGTGAAGCAAATATTAGATCCATGGGCAACTCAGAAATTATTCCACAAGACTGGAAAGATTTGGTTACAAAAATATTAGAAGCTGGTCCTCAGTTGCATTGGAAACATGGTAGAAAGAGGAAGCAAGGGTCAAAGAACAATGAAGTAGGGCTAGAGGTATTGAAATTTCCCATAAACAGCTTCTTGGTGAAAGCCAGTAGGCTGATTTTCAAAGACAAATTACATTTTATGATCACACCTTGGCTCTATGCCATATAGCAGCTTTGAATACTTAGGACAGGGTTGAAGAAACAGGAAAGAGGATTGAGTCATTTCAAGGCCCAAAAGAAGCTTTCACTGGTTTTTCACAAAGAATGACTTCATCTGTAAACAGAATTATATAAGATCTAGAAGTTAAACAAGTATTAAATTGCATCTTTGGCTCTTAAAAATGCTAATTCAGAATGCAAAATGATGATTAGGGTTTTAAAGGCAAGACCAATACCAATAGATGAATGGATCAGAAATACAGCTGATGTTGGATCTCATGCTTGTGATACTTGAATTGGAGAAGTAATTTCTAAATTAATTTAAGGAAAATCAAATATTAGATATTTTAATTGTGGTAAACCAGGTCATCTGAAAAGTGATTGTAGGCAAGGTGTTCCTAGAAAAAATGTTTTTTGTAGGGATAATTCAACAGAAGGCCCCAGCCTTCTGGAATATGCAGAAGGTATGGCAAAAGACTGGAATCAAACTAATGAATGCGGATCAACATGAAACAGGAAAGGTAACCTTTTGCCATTGGGAAACACCTTGGGGGTCCTCTCACAGGTCCCCATATCAAATTTTGTTCAATCATTCCCTGTCAGCATTGGGAAAACTTCTCCACAGGGCAATTAAAAGATGTAATGCCTGTTGTGAGAAACCATACCGCTCCGGATGACAGACAGCTTCAGTAGATGAAACAAATTTTTCAGTAGAGATCATAAAACAAAGTATTTTGGCAAACTTCTATAAATGATCAAAACCAAGGATAAAAATACAAATAAATGGCATTGTAATTGAAGGTTTACTAAACACAGGCATGAATGTAACAATAATTTCACCAAAATCTTGGCTTCTTCAGGAGGCAAATATTCAGCTTCTAGGGACTGGAACCTTACCACAGGTAAAACAAAGTACAAGATAGGGCCAGAAGGACCAGTAGGGAAAATAAAGCCATGTAACATTATAAATAAAAGACCCAGAGACTGATATTGGAGTTCAAGGTAAGGGTCAGATAAGAAAAGCAGTTGTCCACTAGCTCTTACCTCTACCTCAGGCTGAAAGGGCTGTCCTCTCCTCAGCATGGCTGTAGAATAAATCTCCCCACCAAACCTCAGACTACAATGCCAGACTACTGTCTCTTCATTTTATACCTCTCAAATCCTGGGATTAAAGTGTGTGATCTGAAGTGCTGAGATCACCTTTGTGTGCGCTCTTTCTCTTTAGGACTGGATCAATTTCAGGTAGCTCAGTGTGGCCTTGAATTAACAGAGATCCATCTGCTTGTCTCTTGAGTCCTGGGATTAAAGGTGTGTGCCCCAACGCCTGGCCCTATGGCTAGCTAGTATGGCTGCCGGGATTAAAGTTGTGTATCATCATTGCCTCACTCTATGGCTTGTGGCTAGCTTTTCTTTCTGTACCTTCAGGCATGTTTTAATAAATCATAAATAATATATCACCACAAAGCCATATATGGCTAATATAACAATGAATTTATGGGGGTGTGATTTGTTACAGCAAAGGAAAACCCAGATAACATCCCTCCAATCTCAGAAACAAACCACAAACTAATGTTTGTTTCTGCGGGAAAATATTAAAGGTATTATAAAAAAAAAGTCACTAACCATTCAGGTTGTACATAAACAGGGCACAACAGTTGCTGATCTTTCAAAGGTAACAACAGTCTTACCTTTAAAATGGCTGACAAACCCAAGGTACCAACATTCCTCCCTTAAAATGGTTAACTGACAAACCTGTCTGAGTGGAACAATGGCCTTTGACATCAGAAAAATTACAGGAATTAATTAGAACAGCTGGTACAGGAGCAGCTAAATGCTCAACATACTGAAGAATCGACCAGTCCTTGGAATTCTATATTTGTCATTAAGGGAAACGTGGAAAGTGGAGACTGTTAACAGATTAATTAAGGTGGTTCAGCCAATTTCCCTCTTTACAACCTGGAATTCCCTTGCCTTCTCTATTACCTAAAGGATGGTCTATTATAGTGACTGATTTTAAAAATTGATTATTTTTTTTTTACTATACAAGTATAAGATAGAGAAAAATTTGCCTTCACAGTGGCTACTTACAATAATTCCCCACCTATTAAAAGGTATCAGTGGAAAATTCTTCCATAAGTGATGTTAAACAGTTCTACCTTGTGTCAATATTTTATATAACAGCCATTGGAAAGAATTAATAAACAGTTTCCTCAATCTTTAATTTACCATTATATAGATGATTTCTTACATCTTATTCAGATTCAGATACCTTAGAAAAAATGTTTAAAGAGGTAAAGAAAATTTTGCCTCATTGGGGATTACAAATTACTCCTGAAAAAATACAAAGAGGAGATTCTATTAATTACCTAGGATATAAGAGAGCTTTATAAAAATTCAACCACAGAAAGTACAAATCAAGAGAGACCAATTAGGAACTCAATGATTTTCAAATTTTCTGGAAGATATTAACTGGCTGCAATCCACAAATGGATTAATTACTCAGGAGCTAAGTAATTTATTTAAGCCTTACAAGGTGATAAGGACTTACATAGTTCAAGAGAATTATCAGCTGAGGCTGAGAGAGAATTGGCTTTGATAGAAAAGAAATTACAGGATGCACATGTGGATCATTTGGATCCAGAACTTGATTGTATTCTGGTTATTTTGCCTTCTACACATTCTCTCATAAGAAGTATTATGTGGAGAGAAAAATGATATTTTAGAATGAATATTTTTACCACACAAACAGAGTAAAAAACTAAAGACCTGTGTAGAAAGGTTTCTGAATTGAGCCTGAAAGGAAAATTAAGACTTCATCAATTAGCAAGAATAGACCCAACAGAAATTGTGGCACCTTTTAGTAATGCTAAAATTGCCTCATTGTGGGCAGAAAAATGAACACTGGCAAAGGGCTTGCTAGTAACAAATATCTCAAAAGCAAGAGACCTCAGTTTATAAAAAGAACTAATTGGATTCTTCCTCACATTGTACAGGAACCAATTTCTACTATACTGATGCAAACAAATCAGGAAAGGTAGGTTATCAGTTAGAAAATGTAAGTAAAGTGGCTCAAAGCCCATATGATTCTGTTCAAAAGACAGAATTATATGCTATTCTTGTGGTATTATTGGATTTTCCTAAATCCCTAATATAGTTATTGACTCTCAATATGCAAAAAGTTATTTTACATATTGAAACCACAGAAGTAATTTCAGATGATTCAAAATTAATTTTTTATTCAATTACAAGAAATAATCAGAACTAGAAATCAACCCTTGTATATTATATAACACATATCTGATCTACACAGGTCTACCAGGCCCTTTAGCACAAGGTAATGATAAAATTGATCAGCTGTTGGTAGAAAATATGCTAAATGCCTCAGAATTTCATAAAAAATGCCATGTTAACAACAAAGATTTGAAGAAAGATTTTTTTTCCATCACTTGACAACAAGCAAAGGAAATGTCCTACTTGTTCTTTGTATAACCAAACTCCCCAATCTGCAGGACGTAACCCAAAGGGTACTCAAAGAAACAACATTTGGCAAATGGTTGTCTTTCATTTTGCAGAATTCAGAAAATTAAAGTATATGCACCAAATCATAGATCCATACTTAGGACTTTAATAGGCAACTGCTTTGAGTTTTGAAAAGGCTAATTCTGTAATTACACACTTATCAGAAGTTATGGGCATTATGGTAACATCTGTACAAATTAAGACTGACAATGGTCCAGCATATATTCCTGGTAAAATGAAACAGTTTTTTAATATTATGGCATAAAGCATATTATAAGTATACCACACCATTCTAGAGGACAAGCAGTTATAGAAAGATCTAAAAGATATGCTTAATAAACAGAAAGGGGTAATAAAGAACCCCAGACATAGAGTACACAATTCTCTATTAACTTAAATATTCTAAATTGTAATAAGAAACAACAGCTGCAGGGTTTCTAATAATTGGTTATTAGAAAATAAAAATACTGCTGAATTAAGTCATCCTGAATACTTTTAAAATGTGTTGACTTCACAAAGGAAACTAGGTTATGTATTATGTTGGGGAAGAAGTTTTACTTTTGTTTTCACAGGAGAAGAAAAGCTATGGATACCATCAGAATTGATAAATATTAGATTCAAACAGGAGAGACCTCTTAATTAGGAAAGGCGATACTTTATCAAACAACTTTGTCATTCAACCTAAACTAACTTATAAAATGCCTTTCATTTGATCGGATAAAACCTACAAAAAAAATGAAACTCCCCTAAGTTAGGATTGGGAAAGGGTTTTTTTGTTTTTGTTATTTTTTGTTGTTGTTGTCTTTCCAGGAGAATAAAAATATCCAACTAGAGAATCTGAAGACCACTAGATAAATAAAACATCAGAAGAAGGACAAATCATCCAGAGAAAATGTCCCAAGAAAAAGAGTAAATTGGTCTAATGGTATAGCACATTTCCAACAGGATAAAATTTCATAAGCCTTCACAAATGTTTCTGCTGTTCTCTACAGACATATGAGGCAAATGGTATTTTTGTAGTTGCAATTCAATTAAAAATTAATGCTGGCTTTGGGCCTGGAGTGTGGCTCTCTCCTTATCTAAACCCAAGCATATTTGTTAAGGATAATCCAAAGTCTCTGTCTCATGTTAGAAGAGCCACCAGGTTGGAACAAAAGAAAACCAAAATTAAGAAACTATTCTATTGTCACTAATTTCATATTCCCTTGGATTTATTTGGACTCTTTAAAACTTTTCTTAAGGTATAAATATTATTTCAAGATGTATATGATGTGTGTGTGTGTGTGTGTGTGTGTGTGTGTGTGTGTGTATTGAACTTTCCCTTGTAATATTAATGGCCATATAGAGTACTAACTAATTCTAAAGTTAGACTTCATCTATCTTCCTGTATGTGATTTCAGACTTGAGTCTAAATCAGGTAATTAGGAATTAAGCCTGTGTATCCTGTGAAATTCATAAATTGTAGTCCTTTAACCTCTCTGAGATCTGTTGCATATGACATTTAAAATGTTTGTTTTCTGCAGTGAACTATGAACATTGCTAAAGAGATTTTTGATGATGGAGCCCCACAAGAACAATTACATCTGAATTGTGGTAATGTCACTAAGCTGACAAACACCATCCAAAGATCAGCTTTGAACTACAAACCGCCCAGGACAATTTTATTAGCCAAGATGGTCCAGCCTCACAGACTATTCCAGCCAGGACTTCAGATAAGCCTTCCATTATCACATCACACCAATACTGGACAAGAGCTAGCTCACACAAGACTTAATCATTATCTTAATTTTCTCAGGGAGTAATTTTAAGAACACAACACTCACATTCCCAAGAGACTGGGTGGATGGATTGGTTTTAGTGTATAGGTGGGTTATGGATGTTTATCATTGTTTAAGGGGGTTGGTTACAAGTTGTTATTTGTCATGGTCAGGGAGGAAACAAGGGAGGTTAGATTCAAGAATATCTTTCTGAAAAGTAAAAAGGGAGTATGGGAATGATAGGATAAAAGGGTTTAATTATTAAATCCTCTTTAAACTAAAGTCAACTCTTAATCTCAAATATTTTACAACGGTATAGATTTTTGTATATTGATACAAATTTAAGATTATTTTTGTTAGAACATAGTCTATATATGTTTCTTCTTTTGTTTTTTAAGATTTATTTATTTATTATGTTTACAGTGTTCTATCTGCATGTACACCTGCATGACAGAAGAGGGCACCAGATCTCATTACAGATGGTTCTGAGCCACCATGTGGTCGCTGGGAATTGAACTCAGAACTTCTGGAAGAGCAGCTAGTGCTCTTAACCTCTGAGCCATCTCTCCAGCCAGTGTTTCTACTCTTGATTAAGATCTCTTTATATGTTGATACAAATTTAAGGTTATTTCTGTTATACTGTATATATGTTTCTACTCTTGATTAAGATATATTTGTATATTGATACAAGTTTATTATTTTTGTTACACTGTATTGTACGTTTCTATTTCTTGTTTATGGTATTGTACCTATGCAACTCATTTAAGAATGTAATGTAAAGACTTGAAGTTCTTGTCATACAAGTGTTTCATTTGTTTGGTTAGAGTTACCCCAAGATATTTTATGTTATTTGTGGCCATTGTGAAGGGTGGTGTTTCTCTGATTTCCTTCTCAGACCATTTGTCATCTGTGTAAAGGAGGGCTACTGATTTTTTTTTAGTTAATCTTGTATCCTATCACTTTGCTGAAGGTGTTTATTACCTGTAGGAGTTCTCTGGTAGAATTTTGAGGGTCACTTGAATATACTGTCCTATCATCAGCAAATAGTGACAGTTTGACTTCTTCTTTTCCAATTTGTATCCCTTTCATCTCCTTTTGCTGTCTTATTGTTATAGCTAAAACTTCAAGTACTATGTACATTAAATGGACAGCCTTGTCTTGTTCCTTATTCCAGTGGGATTGCTTTCAGTTTCTCTCCATTTAGTTTGATGTTGGTTGTTGGGTTACTGTACATTGTCTTTATTATGTTTAGGTATGTTCCTTGTATCCCTATTCTCTCCAAGACCTTTATCATGAAGGAGTGCTGAATTTTGTCGAAAGCTATTTCAGCATCTAGTGAGATGATCGTGTGGGTTTTTTTTTTCTTTCGGTTTGTTTATATGGTGGATTACATTGACAGATTTTCATATGTTGAACCATCCTTGCATCTCTGCAATGAATCCTACTTGGTCATGGTGGATGATTTTTCTGATGTTTTCTTGAATTCAGTATATAAATATAATATAAAGTTCCAGTCATTGAAAGCTATTTAGGATAATAATGAAATACAGATTAGTAGTTAGTCATCTATAACAATCAAATTTATAATTACATTATGTATGTTCAAGGTCAATCAGACACATATTGTAAATAGATGATCTTCAAACACTTCCAAGACCTGCAGACTATAGAATTTAAGATGCTTTAATAGCATAAGACTTTTCATGACATTGAGACACATCTGCTTCTGGCAGCACCAATTTACTCCAAAAGAAGATGACGACCATCAAAGAACCTCTATATGGAATTTTCTTTCATTTGTGGTAAAGTTAGCCACAGGCAAAGAAACTGCCCTTGCTTCAACTGCTGACAGTAGGCTGTCTAAATAAAAGAAGGCAACTGCTGAACTTTGCCAAGACAAGGTAAGACAGTCCTTCAAAATTCCTGTTTTACATAGAAGTCTGTCAGATGTTCTAGGCCTGTAGGCTGAAGATGAATGCCCTCAAGTTACAGAGGAAATTCGAGTGATTGTCCAGGAAGCCAGCTGTTTCTGTCATTTCTCATAGTTTTGGAAGTTGCTTACTCTATACTTCCTGCTTATTCAGGAAATATTATATTCTTCTCAGATCGTTGATGGGGTTGAAGACTAGATAGTTATAGTTACAGTTTTCGTCAGTCATGATAGAAAGTAAATTTAGTACAAAACTTTGAACTCATCAAGAAAGGATAGATAATGGAATATTTTCTCTGAATTTGCCAAATACAAATGGACTGGGTATTGTTAATATAATGCTTACTTGATAATTGTTCTTATCATATATAGTTTCATTAAAGTTAATACCTTTCCTTTCTAATTAGACAATACCTGAAAATTGTTCTTATTGTATATAAGTTTTATTATATTGGAATTAATACCTTTTCTTCTTATTTAGACAAAAAGGGTAAAATGTTGGGAGAGATATGTTTGCGACTATTGTTCCAAGATCACCAATAAAGTCCAACTTTGGTTCACAGAACAGAGTCCACCTTCAGCTGGCCAGGGTGAACTAGTTTCCTGGAGGACTCAGAGGGAGACTGAAGGACACACAGAGAAGGAAGAGAAGGGGCTGAGGGATTATGTTGCCTTTTTGATCTGGGAAGTGATCTTGGTTGCTCTATGGAGCTCTCAGGTTTATTCCTTAATATTTATCCATGAGTTTTATTTGTTTAATAAGATGATAAAAGGAATCTCAATATCAAATACTTCCTCCAAAGCAATACAGATGATAAGTAGTGATAGAGCTTAGGACATAGCATCCTGAAGTACAACAGTAGGAGACCACAGTATGCTACTCCAAATATGCCTATTTGATATAAGTACTCTTTGGGAAACAGCAGACATCTCTGAAAACAAGGGTAGAAATTCCCTTGCTGTGAGAGATGTCCATAGACTATGACATAGAGGAAGTCTGCATGGGTAATGGTTATTCATTTCTGCACCAGGAAGAAGGGGGGTGTTCAACAGAGACTCAGCAATAAAGAACACTTGGCTTAAATCAGCCCAGAAAACTTTGCTCTGTCTGCATTCTTTCCTAACTGCCTCCCCATAACCAGTCTTTCTCCACACCCTTCCTTCTGCTCCAGTAAATAACAGTGTTCAGCCCTGAAGTTTATACTATCTCTTTGATAGTTAGCATATGATTTTACTCTTTAAGACTTCCTTGGGTGTCTTTCTACGCATGCAGGAGGGATATTGGTAATAAGCTTGTTGGTTTTTCTCTTTTGGTCTGTCTTTTGTAACAGGGAATCCCCCACTAAGAACCATAGAGGATAGACAAAAGTTCTTATATGCTCCTCTACTAAGAAGCAAGCCATGATTTGAGACAGGTTCTTTTATGGTTTTGTTTTGTTTTGTTTTGTTTGTTTTGTTTGAGGGAGGATTTCTCTGTATAACAGCTCTGGCTGTCCTGGAGCTCACTCTGTAAACAGGCTATACTTGAACTCACAGAGATCCACCTGTTTTTGCTTGGCCTCCTGAGTACTGGGATTAAAGGCATGTGCCACCATCTCCCAGCTGAATATAGGTTCTTATGTATTAGTCTGCCCAACTTCCAATCTAGCCAAATCCTCTTCCCTAATAGAGTAAGTCCACACTACCCTAGCCAAAAAAGAAAAAAGAAAAAAGAAAAAGAAAGAAAGAAGAAAAGAAAAACCCTCACCCCTCATGCATTCTCAAATATTTAAATGTATTTGAAATAAGAAACTCACTGTTTCTCAAAATAGTTTTTATTATTAAATGTCTTTAAGTATTTAGAAAGTTCTTCATCTTTAATTGAAATCTGCCTTTGTGTATCTTTCTACTCATTATTCCTGGGTTTCAACTCAGAAATATTCTACATTAAGCCTCATGGATTTCTATAGGAGCATGATTCAAATATTTGAAGACAATTATTTTATCTTTCAAACAGATAACCAAATTATAATTAGTGCTTTAGAAACAGACTGTAATCAGTATATAAACTAAAGCTTGATCTGGATCTTTTAAGTATTTTTTCTAATCACACTGTCATAGAAATTTCCTTCATTTCCACCATGACAAAAGGAGATTGGTTTTGGAAATTTTTCTCTTTTGAAGGGCAGGAAGGAAAGCAAGTTTGAGAGAAAATATATGTGATGTATGTGTCAGGTGGCTGTATTAGTCACTTATCAGTTGCTGTAATAAAACACCATGGTCAATGAAGGGCTCTAGCAGGCCCTATCATGCCAAACATGGTGCCAATGGGCTTTGCCTTTCACCTTTCGCCCCCTTGCCAAACAATTAGGTTACATTTCTAACGCTAGCCACTGAGGTCTAGTCCCTTATTTGACCTCTGCCTCATTCCTGAGACTGACCACCAAGTTCCAACTATCAAAAAAGTTTAGCAATCAAAGTTCATCATTTTGATTGCCCTAAATTAAAATACCTAATCAGTACTTATCAACTCATCTTGGCTCATCCTAACCCCCTTTTCCCCCTAAAATTGGTACTTGCAAAGCTATTTGCTGCTGTTTCTGCCCAATTCAGATTCAGCCACCTTGTCTCTTTGCCTTGCTGAATAAGATCTCTTTGTATTTGGAATACAGTACTCGGATCCCTTGAGTCAGAGCTTATGGATGAAGAGTTTTGGGGGAGTCTTATGTTTCCAGGGGGTTAAGAATCCATACTTTTGTGTGTAAGGGGGGAGACATATTTCTTTAAAGATGTATTTATTTGCATTTTAGGTATATGAGTGTTTCACCTGCATGTATGTGTGTGTGTGTGTGTGTGTGTGTGTGTGTGATGCACACACACACACACACACACACACACACACAAATGCACCTCATGCATGCCTGGTGCCCACAGAAGCCAGAAGACAATACTGGAGTTATGGATGGTTGTGAGACACCATGTGGTCCTCTGCATGAGCAGAAAGTGGTTCACCACTGAGACATCTCTCCAGCCCTCTGAGTGTGTCATTATGAGGACAGTGTGTCATTATGAGGACAGGCTGCAAGAATCTGAGCGATGACATCATTGATAGCAAGCCCAAAGCAGAAAGAGTGAACTGGAAGTACGGTGAGCCTGTGAACTCTCAAAGCCCACCTCTAGTGAAGGACTTTCTCCAGCAAGGCCATGCCTCCTAATCTCCTCAAACAACACCACCAACTGGGGAAAAATGCTCAAATGCCTGAGACTAGAGGGGGCATTTCTCATTTAAACCACGACAATGGACTTTGCGGTGTGTGTGTGTGTGTGTGTGTGTGTGTGTGTGTGTGTGTGTGTGTGTGTGTGTGTGTGTGTGTGTGTGTGTGTGTGTGTGTGTGTGTGCACAAGCGTGCCCACTTTTTGTTTTTAATGTTTTTCAATTTTTTAGGAAACAGGAAGGAATCTTGGAATAGGTATGGAAAATTAATTTAATCTGGTCATCATACACTGAATGCATGTGATAAGGAACTCTATTCTCCAGAGTGGCATGGCCAGAACTTGAAACCACAGTAGTCTTAAGTCTTTGCAGGAGAACCTCATGAGATCCAGGCCTCTAATATTCCCTTGTGCAGCAGAGTAGGGACCTCACGAGGCAGCTCAGGAGCTGCACTCCGTCCCTCCCAAGGAATACCAGGAGTTAATGGTTGTTGAGGGAATGACTTTTCTTTGGTGGCATAGTCACCTGTAAGTTGCCCATGCCCCAATTGGTAATCCTTTAGTCAATGTACTAGTTACTTTTCTGTTGCTGTGATTAAACACTGACCAAAAGCAACTTTGGGATGGAAAGAGTTTGCTTCATCTTATGGGTTGCAGCTCCATCATTAAGGAAGTCAAGGCCGGAACTTGAGTTCCTTGAAGCAGGAAGCAGCTTAAAAGAGAGAGTAACAAGGAATGCTACTTACTGGCACACTGTCAGTGCCCTCCCCATCCTTTACAGCACAGGCCTACCTCCCTAAGGATGGTGCTACCTAAGGGTGGTACTGCCCACAGTGGCTGGTCCTTCCTGTAACTATTAGCAATCAAGGAAATGCCCTCACAGATGTTGTCACAGATCAGTCTACTGCCTGCAATTCCTCAAGTGAGTTTCTCTCACCCTAGGTGTATTAAATTAAAACTAGCCATTAGAGTCCTGCTTCTATAAGTAACCCCAGTTAGGCTTGCTGGTTCACCAAGCTAGACTTGGCAAAATCTTTTCTTTGGTTTGCCATTGGCCTCCTGTCTAGGGTGAATAAACATTACTTCTATGGAATAATCCTTTTGTACACTGTGAAAATTTGCCACTTAGATTGGTTTAATAAAAAGCTGATTAGCCAGTAGCCAAGCAGGAATATTAGGTGGGGCAATCAAACTAGGAGAATGATGGGAAGAAGAAGGGTAGAGTCAGGGGAGACACCAGCCAGCCGCTGAGGAAACAGAATGTGTAAAAAATGAGGTAATAAGTCATAAGCCATGGGGCAAAGCCTAGAGAAGAAATATGGGTTAATGTAAATGTAGGAGTTAGGTTGTAAGTAACAAGCTTGAGCTATCAGCCAAGCAGCCACAGTTGACTGTGTTGGCTACTTGGGATTGGCTGCCAAGATGGAAAAAGAAACATCTGCCTATAATTGGCAACCTGTCTAGGGTGAATAAATACTACTTTTGTCTCCCCAGGACAAGTTACCATGACATCTGACACCCATACAGAGACCAAGTGAACCAAAATTGAGTGTGTCAGGAAAGCTTACATCATCTATGCTGTAATGACCATCCTTCCCTGTAGTATGGAATGCCATGGCCTCTGGCTGAAGTAACAGTCACACTATGCCCAATATGGACAATAAGATGTGCAGCTGAAGCTAAAGGGATTGATTCCGTGAGGGGACATGCAGAATGACTGGCATAGAGTGTCAGTTCTCCCTGATGAATGGGGTCTACCGTGCAAGTATAAGATACCCTCTTTCCAAACAGCTGAAAGACCAGGAATATATTAAAAATCCCTGGAAGTGGTGTGCATGAATGAGATCATAAGTTTCTCGTGGTATCAAGGCATTAATCCATGACCCTGGTCCTTGAGATGAGGCATGTAACTAAAGGGGAGCTCTCTGTCCAGTACAACAATAACAACAGCAGCAGCAGCAGCAATCTGTCCACAGAAGAGAAGAAATACAACAAAAAGAAAGGCATGCAGATGCAACTGGAGTTGGGATGACAAAAGAAAATACCATTCCACATAGATTTGTGCTAAAAAGAAAAAATAAACAGTAACAGCTTGGTTCATGAGACTAGAGAAATTGCGGTACCCTGGATGAGATCAGTCTGGGTGTCACAAACGTAGGAAAACTGAGGAATATAACTGTCCTGAGCCCCTGATGGACTAGCACAGAGTGGACATAGCAACGCTTGGTTACTGGAAGATAAGGTTCCCAATTAGTATCCGATACTGGAGGACAAATAAGGAATGGCAGGCATTACTGAGGGAATCGGGCATGAGACAGGGACCGTGCCACACACAATTCACTGGCTCAAATTGCACTGTGTTCACAGAGAGTCCAAAAAGAAGATAACTAACTCATCAGGGGCCTCAAGTCTACTGCAGAGCCAGAGAGGCCTTACTGGGACCATGGTGGGACATGGTTTTTTCAAGTAGAAAACGTTCTAGGAGGTCCAAATGATTAACACCAGAATGTAAATTGGATCCATGGAACACTAAAGCAATAAAGAGCAGATGACCAAAAGGGGAGGAAAAAACAGACAAAGGAGCCTTTCTGGATCACTCAAAAGCAAATGTGGCCAAGATTTGTATTGAGCTGGAGTTCCTAGGGGGAAAAAATTGACAGAAAGCCAAAATTAGTGCTATGTCTGCCCGGAACCATCCCTGGTGGCGACAGGTCCCAGCAGAGGATGTAAGGAGTAGGCAAGGGAGTGAGTGAGCCAAGCCATGATGGTCGGGACAATCTTGCAGCCTGACTGACTAACAGCCAGAGTGTGTCTTTATTTATACAATTTAGTAAGCAGGGATATATTCATGTTGTTCCAAAACATAGATCATATCATGTTTTAGTTTTGGACATGTGTTTCACTTCCTCTTGCTCATCTTTTAGTCATCATTAATAAGCTATCACAGAACAAAGCTATCATTTCCAATACTTTCTCTCAAATTTTGAAATCATTAATAAAAAGCTATACTTTTTAATCATTCTTACTCATTAACTCCATTACCAAATTTTTAAGAATCTAGAGGCATATGACAGCCTGTTCTCAGGCTGGTAGCTTTGGTTGCTTCAAGGATTCCAGACCAAAACAAAATTTCCAAGCCAGCCTGGGCATATTGCCATGTCCTAAGTAGTGTATTATTAACTCTTAAGGTTCCGGGTGCCCAAGAAAAGCCCTCAGGCCAAAGTTGTTGTAGTTATTATTCAGATTCTGGCATAATACAATGCTTACATTTTATATCTTCATAGGATTTGCCTGTATGTCTAATCCTGGAATTCTGTTGTCCCATGGTCATAGGACACTCACAGTAGCTTTCATGTGCTTACTCTTCCAAGAAAGGGAGGTCCTGACATCTCATTCTTTTTTATAGTCTTTCCACTCCATACTTTGCTCATCAACATAAATCTTTGTGTAGGGCTGAGGTAACCTCAGCTAATGTAACTGTGTTGTTGTATATGCCACGTAATTGCCTGAGTGTCTAGTGGGAAGAGGCTTGCAGTCTGAACTGTGGCCAGCTCCTCTAGCCCACCGAATCTTGTTGACCATTTTGAGTTTGCTTTGTTTTGCATAGCTTGTTCCTGCCTAGGTTCAGAAACACATGTTTCAAGAGTGCCTCATAGCCTCATATAGAGACCTCTGGCTTCTTTATGTGTGTCACAACCTCCAAGGCTAAGGAAGACCTACAAGTAGCTAAGGGTGTCTCCCTAAAAGCTGCGTGTGTCATGAGTTCAGGACTTTCCTGGGGGAAGCTTGGAAGCAGTACTCCTGGGAGAAGGCATAAATGATTCATAACTAATCCTCCTTCAATCCAGCATCCCCAAACTGAACAAATACTGAAGTCCCCCAAGTAAGCAGCAGGTGGAGAAGAAAACCAAGGAGGCACACGTGACAGCTATCGTGTGGCTCAGCTTTGCTGAATCTTTGTCAAACGGCTATGCTGGATATCTGCTGTCCCTATCAGATATGGCTGTGCCATATGTCCTAAAGCCTTTAGTGCTGAGCGGTGGTTCATAGAAGAGTAAGTGATAAAAATGGTGCAGATAAAAAGATGAAGCTTCTTCAGGACTAGAGAGTCACCACTCAGTGTAGCCATGTTCAACACGATCTTGCTCCCTGTGTCCCTGTGTGTAGTGCCCACGCTACAATCTGTCCCACTAATCAG
Organism: Cricetiscus sungorus; assembly: GCA_030556225.1. Classification (NCBI taxonomy): domain Eukaryota; kingdom Metazoa; phylum Chordata; class Mammalia; order Rodentia; family Cricetidae; genus Cricetiscus; species Cricetiscus sungorus. The sequence goes on from JANBXA010000729.1 coordinate 28,686,719, forward strand.
GCGAAGGCTAGAGATTTAAATAAAAGATAAGACAGAGGGTCACTCTTGAAACAGGAATGTCGGAATGCCAAACGCCGTTTGTTGAGGGGAAGGTGCGGGCTTATATACCGACTCACAGCACAGTGGAAAACAATCAAGAGTCAAGCGTGCAAGTTCTCAGGCTTCGTTCCTCCCCAGCAGATGTGTGTTAGTAACAACTGTGGGGCAAGATGTTCCAGCTAAAACTGCAGACTGTTCCAGCCAACAGCTCAGGCTTGCTCAAGGTGCCTTTAGGGTCCATGCAGGGCTCTATACCTGTGGGCCCTGAGCTGTTCTGAGAAGCTGGAGGCTACCCCACCAAGCCTGTTTAGGGTAGGGAGATAAATATATGGCATTCTCATATCAGTGTATCCCTGAGTGGAAAGGTGGGACAGCTCATAGAGAATGCCTGTGAGTTGTGGAGGCCTAGCTAAAGTAGGACCTCCCATCCATGCAGCTACACTAACCATTGACCTTTGGAAGAAAAAAGTTGATACAAACAATGAGACTGTTCCTTGTGCTATTGAACCTTGTTCACTTGAGAAAAAGGGGGGGGGCTCTTATAGCCAATCCCATTCTGAAACACACTATGTACTGGAGAAATGACCTTGAATTTGTGATACTCCTGCCTTCATCTCCCAGGTACTTAGATTACAGTTGTACGGTACCATATCCAGTTTAGGTTTGTTTATGTGTTGCTGGGTGTTGGATCCAGGGCCAGGCAAATAGTGTAACTTGGTAGCAACTAAGCTACATCTCTAGTTCACATTCTTCTTCAGTATACTTTTAGATGATGACTTCTTTCGTTGTTGTTGTTTTTGTTTGCTTGCTTGTTTGTTTTTTTTGAGACAGGCTCTTACTATGTAGTTCCAGGCTGTCCTGGAACTCAGTATATAGACCAGGCTGGCCTCTACCTCCTAAGTACTGGGATTAAAGGTGTTTGCCACTATGTCTGGCTGAAGCTGATTACTTCTGAGATCAATTGGCACTTGCTCTGAGTGGACAGCTATGGGCCTTGAAGAATTCTGCTACACCTCTGGAGAAATGTGGAAGTACAAAGGTAATACATTAATAGCATCTGAAAGAGTGAAAGTATATCTCCATTGTGGAAAATTATTTTAAGGTATGTTAGTTTGTTTATACTGTGGAGCATTTGTTTAAAAGTGTAAAGATGTGTTGCTTTTATTTATGCTGCAGTTGTGAAGCTGTGATTCTTTACCTGTCTAAAACATCTGATGGCCTAATAAAGAGCTGAACTGCCAATATCGAGGTAGGAGAAAGGATGGGCAGGGCTGGAAGGCAGAGTATAAATAGGAGGAGAAATCTGGGAAGAGAAGACAAGCAAGATAGATCAAGGAGAGGAGGACATCAGGAGCCAGCCATGAAGTAAGAGGGAATTAAGATATACAGAAGTAAAAAAAGGAAAAGGCCCAAAGGCAGGGATAGACCAGATAATTGTTAAGAAAAGCTGGAAAAAGAAAAAAGAAAAAAAAAAAAAAAAACAAGCCAAGCTAACTTAACTACATAAAAGCCTCAATGTATTTATTTGGGAGTTAGGTGTCTGTCCCCTCCCCACCCCAAAAAAAAAAAAAGAGTCAAAGAGTGAAACAACAACAACAACAATATTTTGGTGCCCCACATGGGGAGAGAGTAAAAGAAAATCTAACAACACATCTCAAGGAGTGAAGATAGAAAATCCGTTCAGACAAGGTGCAAGGGTCCAGCACAGCTGTGAAATTCTTGGAAACCTTCTGTTGGGTAAGGTATATATGAAATCCAACAAGATGAGAAATTACCACAATAGCTATGCCAATAAACACTCATACAATGTTTGAAGACTGTGATTGAAGATACCCTGTATAAGTGGAGCAAAATACTTCCAGAAGCCATAGAATCCCAGTACTATGGAGTAGGCTATCTCCCTCCCTTCTGAGTTGTTGGTCAAGAGGTCCCTGATATCCCCCATAATAATACAGACTATTGTCTGCCTTGTAGCAATCTTTATTTTTACAATATGAATATGTATTACTCTTATTGGTTAATAAAGAACTGACATGTCAATAGCCAGGCAGGATTTTCGGGAGAGAAAGGCTGGAAAGAAGGGTGGCATCTAAGGAGTTGCAAGAGATGCAAAAAAAGAAGCAAGTTGAACACTGTATTGAAAGAAGGTACCATCATGTGGCAGAGGGTAGATAGGAAACACAGGTTAATTAAAATGTAACAGTTTGCTAGTAACAAGCCTGTACTTGTACTGTACTCGGCTAGTATCGGCTGAGCATTTGTAATTAATATTAAGTCTCTCTGTGATTATTTGGGGACTGGCTGGCAGGACAGAAAAGTCTGCCTACAATTGCTCACTGCTGTTTATTGCCCACTTGAACTTATTGCTATAGACACGCACATGCTTTGATCTCAGAATATGGATAAATCGAGCCTTAATTGAGATGGAAGCTTCCTCATTGCTGGCTAGTTCTGTACTACTGGAAGGCATCATAGAGTCTCCTGATCAAGAATGTTTGTTAATAGTCCAGCTTGGATGTGTGTGCTGCACCATCATCAAACCCGGTAAGATGTTCCTGCTGGTACAATGGTGGCATGACTGTTCTGGACACAACCAATTACTTTCTGACTGGATTAAAGTCCACTCAACAGGAAGAAGTTCACTTCTAGTACTGTAAGTCTAATTGGAAAAAAAAAATGGCCAAGGAGGTCTTACGGTCTTACATCCTATTGAGGAAGCCACTGCTGTTTTGTTTTGCTAAATGGATGTGATATACCTGCAAAACTGCCTTCTAAATATTTGTCAGCCTGGGATGAAGAGGCTTCTTTTTTGCAATGAGTGATGGTTACTATAGAGATTCACGACTACTCAAAGTGTTGAGAGTAAGTGACTGCTGAATTCTGCAAACTAAACAGGATACCTACACAACCCCCTCTAAGTCTCCAGGAACATTACACGAGGGGGTGGACAGAATGTAAGAGCTGGAAGAAGGGGCAGAGTGTTGTTGATCTCTGACATGGCATCTTGAAACTGTAGACACTATAACTGCCCACGTGACACCCTCACAAGATTAAACCCATTAACATTCCCTCAAGCAAGGAAGGAAAGGCTCACAAGAGGCCCACTAGGTGACTTGAATCTGTCTGTGAAGCAACAATGGACACATGACATTTTGTCTCTCTCCAAAGACTTATTGCAGGTTAATGGCTGCATCAGCAAGGAGCAGTTTTCTTCAGTGGTCAAGCCACCAGTAATTTGCCCATGCTTCTGTAGGTAATTCCTGTTAAACTCATTGTCTCATCAACTGGACTTCAGTGGACAGTTTCTTCGGTCTGTCACTGGCAGCCTATCTGGAATGCACAGATATCTGTTCATGTCTTCCCAGGAAAAATTAACACAATGTGTAGAAGTATCACACTGAAACCAATAAATATGTGCAATTGCTCAGTGTCAATTAAACATATTTTGGGGGCCAACATGATGCCTCAGTGGGTAAAAGTGCATAAAAGCCCTTGTCAAACTCATGGTGGAAGGGAAAAATGAACTCTTGAAGGTTGTCTTCCAGCTGCCACATGAATATTATAGAATGCTTATGCCCACACACATACACAGACACAATAAATAATAAACATGTCTTTTAATTTGGTATGTTAGAGGTCTGGAAAGATGGCTCAACTATTAAGAGTGCTGGCTGCTTTTGCAGAGGACTCAAATTTGATTCCCAGCACCCACACTAACTTACGACCATATTGTAAGCTGGGCATGATGACACAAAACTTTAATTCCAGAATTTGGGAGGCAGAGGTGGGTGGATTTCTGAGTCCAAGGTCAGCCTGGTCTACATAGAAAATTCTAGGACTGCCAGGGCTGCATGGTGAGACCCTATCTCAAAAATTATAACAAAAACAAAGTAAGAAAAGAACAATTAAGCCGTGCAGTGGTGGTGAACACCTTTAATCCCAGCAATTGGGAGGCAGAGGCAGGTGGATCTCTGTGAGATCAAGGCCAGCCTGGTCTACAGAGCGAGTTCCAGGACAGCCAAGGCTACAGAGAGAACCCCTGTCTTGGAAAGAAAAGAAAGAAGAGAGAGAGAGAGAGAGAGAGAGAGAGAGAGAGAGAGAGAGAGAGAGAGAGAGAGAGAGAGAGAGAGAGAGAGAGAGAGGAGAGAGAGAGGGAGGGGGAGGGAGGAAGGGAGGGGGAGGGAGGAAGGAGGGAAGGAGGAAGGGAAGGAGGGAGGAGGGAGGAAGGAAGGGAAGAAGGAAAGAAGGCAGGCAGGCAGGCAGGAAGACAATTAACTAGACCTAGTGATCCAGGCCTGTGAATAAAATGAAAAAGAAATCTTGGACCAAAAGTAATGGTATAAGTGTGTAACAAAAATAAGTGTTTCAATGTCTGAACACCCCCAGCACTCTGGGAGTAGTAGAGGAGGGGGGTCTTCCTTTATTAGTCTGATTCCAGTTTTTGTTTTGTTGGTTGGTTTTCTGTGTGTTTTGTTTTGTTTTTAAATGACAGAGTCATGAAAATGATCCTGCAGAGCAGAAGAAAGATTAGAGCCTGATTTGATTCATGTGTGAATGTTCCTTCTGTTAGGAAAACTACATACTGCACCAAACAAACATCTTTTAATGGCAAGGTAAATGATTCTAATTAAAAAAGGGTCAGGAGGAGGAGGGGCAAAAATGGAAAAACTACAGGAGTTGGAGGTTAAAAAAGAAAACATGAGCTCATGCAGTGGCTTATGCCTGTAATCCCAGTGTTCAGAAGGCAGAGGCAGGTGGATCTCTATGAGTACAAGGCCAACCTGGTCTATGAAGGGAATTCCAGGCCTTGTCTCAAAAAAAAAAAAAGGGTATGAAGGTATTTGATAAGATGATCACTGGCAGTTCTGGTTATGAAAGAACTAGAGACAAGCAGAAGTGTGTGTGTGTGAGTATGTGGTATGTGTGTGTAAGAGTATGTGTGTGCATGAGTGTGTGTGTAAGAGAGTGTGTGTGTGTTTGTGTGTGTATAAGAGTGTGTGATTGTGTGTGTAAGAGAGTGTGTGTGTGCCCATTGTGTGTGTGATTGTGTGAGTGTGTGTGATTGTGTGTGTGATTGTGTGAGTGTGTGTGAGTGTGTGTGATTGTGTGTGTGTGTGATTGTGTGTGTGTGTGTGTGTGTGTGTGTGTGTGTGTGTGTGTGTGTGTGTTCCTGAGAAATAAATCCAGGACTACACTCAGGCAAACACTCTACCACTCTACCACCAATCTAAGGTAGGAATTTTGACATGTTGGGAAGCCCAGAATTGAAATGGACCCTGTTTATTATTACCAGATAGAAATGATTTAAAGTTCTTTTTATCTCATGTTGGTTCTGGGCTGTATTTCTCTGGTGGTAGAATTTAAATGCAGTACAGTTGCTTTGGACATTCTCTGTTGGCAAATATACTATAAGTGGGTAAGTGGGTATTAGGACACAAAGAAAACAAAAACAAGAAACCTCATGCTGCAATAAGACAGAATGGTCACCAAAATTCCCATCTTCTTTTATGTGGCCCTAGGGATGAGCCTAGGCCTTGCCTCTGCTGCTACTAAGCTACATCCCTGGCCTTGGTTAGTGCTTGTCAACTTGACACAAACTAGATCACTTGGGAGGTGGGAACCTCAACTGTTGGAAAATGCCTCCAACAGGTTGGCCTGTAGGCAACTCTGTGGAGTATTTTCTTGATTGACTATTGGTAATTCACTCTGTTTTCTGGGAACTTCCCAGTATCCATGTTCCCCTTGGACTTGCCAGGTACTATGGTGCACACCTTTAGTCCCAAAGCTCAGGAGGCAAAAACAGATCTCTATGAATTTTAGGCCAACCTAGGCTACATAACGAGTTCATGGACTTCTAGGCCTACATGATGTTTTGTTTTGTCTCAAAACAAAACCAAAAAGATTCCGCTTGAGAAAATCATGAGGGGCTGGAAAGATAGAGATGGTTCAGTAGTTAAGGGCACTGGCTGCTCTTACAGAGGACAAGATTTGATTCCCAGCACCCACATGGCAACTCAGGACCCTCTGCAACTCTAGTTGCACCCAGCACAAACATGATATATACACACATATATATGTGTGTGTGTGTGTGTGTGTGTGTGTGTGTATATACATATATGTATATATATGCATGTAGGAAAACTACTCATACACATAAAGTAGGATTTGTTTTTTAATGAACTGAAAACTTAGTTTCTATTTTTAAGTGTATGGGTACATGCAATGGCCTTTTAAGCTATGCAATGCCCTTGTAGGCCAGAAGAGGGCATCAGATCCCCTGGAACTAAAGCTACGAATGGTTGTGAGCCACACAGTGTGTTCTCAGAATCGACTCTGCAGCCAGCTCTCCAGCCCCAAAAGCTAAGCTTAAATAAATGCACGGTTGGAAGGATGGGCACATCCTCTTCTGGCCGTCTGCAGAATGAGCTAGAACAATGACTTCAGGTCAGAGACAGCCTGTGCCAATCTCTTTCAGAGGCTATAGCCACACTTGCCCCTGGCATCTGAAACATTTCTGATCCTCTGCGGGAGAGGTGAGTGACACCGAGCCCTGGGGGAACAACTAGAATGTCCTTTAAAGGAAACCAGCAAATTTCAACAAGTCTGCCACAGCTGGGGGTGGGTGAGGAATCCTGTTCTCTAAGCCTTGAGACCTTGCTTTTAACTGAAGGAGCATTTTTCTCCTTCCCAGAAGGAAGAAAAACCGCATAAGGACTGGAGCCAGGTTCCTTCCTCTGGCCCTTGAGAGCTAGAGAAAGAAGCCCGCCCTGCCTCACCACCAGCTGGGAACTCTTCCTCCTGGGTCCTTGAGTGAGGCCTTTGAGAGTGGTTCCTACCAGACCCAGTCCTGTTTGCTTTTAGGAGGGAAGAGAGAATTAAACATGCATTTAATAAACGTGAAAGCAGTTTCCTGGGCTTGGCCTGTGCCCAGTAAGCTGACGAAAGGCACTAACCCTCCTATCAGCAGTTGCAAGCCCAGGCCTGTTCCTGGGCCCAAGCTAGCTCTGCATCTCCGCGGGGGGATGGGGGTGGGGGTGGCAGCAGACCAGCCCCAGCACTCCTAATCTCTTGGTTCTTGGAAGCCAACAGGCTCTGTTGAATCAAAATGAACCGCGAAGGTTAATTTTTAGGTTGAACTGCTTTACTCCTGGCTTTCCTTCTCCCCCAAAGCATCCTAGTGAAGTGGGGCATAGTGGCTGATACCTGTGGTCCCAGACCTTGGTAGACTAAGCTAGAGGACCATGAGTTTGAGGGCAGCCTGGGCTACATAGCAAGACCGTGTGTGTGTGTGTGTGTGTGTGTGTGTGTGTGTGTGTGTGTGTGTGTGTGTGTGTGTTCAATGCATATAATGATATATAATTTTAATATTTAATACATATAAACAATAAATATTTAAATAAATCAATATAATATATACATAACAGAATAGACTAATGTGATAGCACTTTTGCTTTGTTGTAATATGTGTATTCATGTTATTATATTCTTATATATAATGCATATATCACACACACATAAACTTAGCAAAGTAAAAAATTCTATCAATTTCTCAGGGTTTTGTGGCCAGAGTAGTTTTCCAGTAATGTTTTGGGTTTGTTTGTTTTGTTTTGTTTGTCCTCTCTCTCCCTCCCTTCTTCCTGATCTCTCCTGCTTCTACCATGTCTCCTCCCCTTTCTCCCTCCCCCCTTAACCCCTGTCCCACCAGAGTGAAAATAACAACCCTTCAGCTCAACAGGACAGCAACCCACTCCTTCCCAGGCCAGTTGGGCTGAATGATCCCAGTGAAAAATTTAGAATGCCTAACATAGATAGGCATTCAAGATCCCTAGAGCCCATGTTTGCCTAGGTGAACCAGGCAAACTGCCTGTAATTCTAGCCTTGGAAGGTGCAAAGGGAATCCCTGAGCAAACTGGCAGTGAGACTAGCCATATTAGCAAGCTCCGGGTTTGACTGAGAGACCCTCAGTGAATAGGGTAGACGATGGTCAAGGATGAATCTTGACATCAAACTTGGACTATCATTTGCATGTAGACACACTTATGCTCACCCAAACTTAAGCCAACAGCAAAAACATGCATATGTGCAACACACACATTCATGAAAATGGGGGGGGGGGAATAAGAGATTAGGTTTCAGTTTTTTTAGTTTATTTACAAGAAACACAATTGGTATTTGGTCATCACTTAGGATTCTGTGTGAGTTGATGTCACACAGCTGGGCTTCAGATCTAGTCTCGGTGATGATCATAGTGACACATGTCTGTAATTCCAACACTCAGAAAGAGGGCAAGTTCCAGAATACATACATGTACACTAGAGTGTATGCTCCCACACCTATACACACACATGCACAGACACACTCATATGTGTAGACTCACAAACATCCTACTTAGCCATACTCAGGCAAATTCCTAGATCTCCTCACCTATCAATTTGGAGTGGTAATACTGGTTAGATCAATAGATCCCTAAAGAGAGCTCCATGTGAAGCCTGGCACAAAGGGAAGGCTCACTCCTGCTCTACAGAATGGCACCCTCTTTCCCTGACAATCCTGCAGTCACACAGCCCCAATCTTGCCTTGCAAATGTGTTGTGTCATCATTTATTTGCAAACATGTCTGTTTGATTTCAAATGAAAATGCTCTGGGGTTGCATTTAAAACAAAATGCATTCGGAGGGGGAAGAAGACTGGCAGACTCATTGTTAGTAAAACAGCACAATATTTTTGAAGGCTAGATGCAGACAGCTCAGATGCTAGAGGATTCAAACTGACAGACTTTTGATAGCAGAAGACAGGCTAGCAGGAGGACATTCCCAGGGCTTTAATAACCAGAAATGTGAAGTTCTTCTCCCCACACACCCACCAGCACTCTGCTTGCTATGAGCCCAAGGCTCTGCCGCCATCCATTCATGGAATCCCTGTCCAATCGTGATCATTCCCATAATTCATTAACGATACTGCAAGTTAAATAGTAAATTATTCATGCAAACAACATGAAGAGAGCCAAACACAAAAGCTTCCTGTCAGGGATGCTGGCTGTTCAGTCAGCTGTTGAAAGAAAAGAGAAAAAAAAAAAAAAAAAAAAGGAAAGAGAGTAAGACCAACCAAGATCCATAGTCCCCCAACAATGCCGTGGCTACAGAACCTCCAGAGTTCTGGGAAAGAGAGGCAGACCGTGATTATCAGTCACAGCCAGAAGTATAGAGTCTGGACCAAAAGAGTCAGTCTACATATGTTTCTCTTTCCAGAAGCTGTGGGAAAGGTCCGAGAAGAATGAAGCAATTTTTGTCCTCTTTGCTGGACGCTGGAGAGATGAAATCTCATCAAAGCCTCACCCTTATATGCCCAAGGCCAGAAAGCAAGCCCCGCTGAAGTTCACATCCTAAGCAAGGGTCTCTCCACCCTCCAAGGATCTCTCCTCAGAGTAGGATCTCACAAGCCAAAGGTAGTTCCAGGGATGAGGTGAGGGCCCCCTCAGCAGAGAGGGTCAGCTCTTCCACTCTGGGCTCCTTCCTTCATTGAGGTGTCCTTGCCATCTACTGCCTCAGTGCCAGGGTCCGCCTTTGGCTCTCCTCCCTCAGGGTGATCTCCAGGTTTCTGGGACTGCTCTACAACCTCGCAGCCCTTGCTGGAATGGCATCCCATCTCACAGGGACACAGAGGACCTGGTGCTCTCAGACCTATGGGAAAGAGTAAGATTCGTGTGATGGAGGGGCCTTAGAAGCCAGCGCTAAATAGCTCTTCCCCCTGAACACTGTCGCAAAGAGCTGGCATGGTTTCTATGGCCACCAGGAGACACCCCCTGGCCACCACTGTGAGGTAGGCAGGCCTTGGAACACTGCCCTCACAGCTAACCTGGTTAATTCCAGCTCTGTAAATCACTCTTTTCTCTTGCTCTTTACCTTCTTTACAGGTCACCCACCACCACCTAGTTACAGGTAAACAGCAGCCTACACCTTCAGAGACAGAAAAAGCGGTTACCATGCAACAGGCAGAGGCCTTCCTCCCTGTCCCAGGGGCACATCCACTCCTGGGCCTCCCAGACCCCCCTGCCTGAGGCCAATGAGACTGTCCTAGAATGTCTGCTCCATGGACTCCAGGGTTACCCAAACATGTAACTTAAAGAACTAAAGACACTGGGTGAGGTCGTGTGCCAAGTGTAGTTCACATTCCTTATCTGGTTTGCAACTCTGACTTGCAGTTTCTATTATTCTGTTATTCAAGTACCATTTAACAGATGGAAACACAGTGACAAAGAAAGATGGAATCATCTGAGTTAGTTATGACTGCAAACTAACTGACCTGGGAGTTAAACCCACATCATCTGGCTTACTTTTTATTTTAATACAGAGCCTCCTTATGCAAGCCGGGCTCACCACAAACCCATGGTCCTCCCAGCTCAGCCTCCCCAGTATTGAATGACAGGTGAGCACCACTACAGAACATAGCTTCCTCTTTTCATCGCTTTAGAGTGTGTGTGTGTGTGTGTGTGTGTGTGTGTGTGTGTGTGTGTGTGTGTGTAAATATATTTTTTAAGTTTCAGCCCACTTTCACACACTGTCACAGATGAGTAGGCTTGTTTGCTTGCTTGTTTTTGTTTTGTGTTTAATTTAGTGTGAAATGTCCTAAACTGGCTCATGTGTTTAGATACGCAGCTGATGACACTGTTTGGGTAGGTTATGAAGCCTCTGGGGTACAGGGTGTACCCCCAGAGACACAAGCTGCTAGGAGCCTTGAGGTTAGGGCCAGCCATTTCTAGCCTCCACTGCTTGATCCACACAAGATATGAGGGACCTCCACCATACATGTCTTCCTTCATGAACCCCGTGACTTCCCACTTCTAATCACAGAAACTGAGACGAAATTATTCCTTCCTTCTGCCTGTTGCTCTGACAAGTATTTTGTCCCAGGGATAAGAAAAGTGGCTAACATGGATGGGTAGAGATTTTCTGAAGCTATGGATGAGCTTGCATGCAGGCATTTCCTGAGGGAGGCCTCAGATCCTGTCAGTTCAGGGTTCCTGTGCTCTGTGTTCTCTCTTCATTGTTCACTGACTTTCTAATCGCCTCACTTTTCCTTCCTAACTCTTCATTTCTTTTATTACTTTTTTTTTTTTTTTAGATTTTTGTTTGTTTTTCGGTGTTTGTTTTTGCTTTTTGAGATAGGGTTTCTCTGTGTAGCCTTGACTGTCCTGGACTGTCTGTAGATCAGGCTGACCTCAAACTCAGAGAGATGTATATGAGTGTTTGGGCTGCATGTATATAAACTACCTGCAGCCTGGAACTGGAGTTATGAATGGTTGTTAGCCACATGAGGATGCTGGGAACTGAATTTGCATCTGCTGAAGAGCAGTAAATGGTAAATGCTATTAACCACCGAGACACTTCTATTAAGCCTGAGGGCTTAATAGTTCTAACCCATCTCCTCGGAAGCCAGAAGAAACATCCAGTAAGTGTATGAAGTAGCTTTTCAGAGAGTCACACAACCTGCTGTGATTCTTTGTTGACTCCCTGTGCCAGTGTCATGGGTGACTTCAACTCCAGTGCACTATGGAGGGCAGCTATATGCTCTCCTTGGATACCCTACAGAAATCCTCCTAGTACTCTTCACAGCCCTGCAGTCCTTTGAGATGCTAATCCTCTAGAGTCAAAATCAAGTTCACGGTGGTCAGGTCAGTTGCTCCATTGCTCCATGTCTGAGGTTGTGAACTTGAGCATCCAGCTCATGACCCAAGCTCAAGACTTGCTGCCTCCAAAGTCTATGATCTTCCTCCGGACTCGGACCCCTCTGCCCGTCAATTAATTCCTTCCCCTGTCTCTGGGCCTGAGCATCCACTGGTCTAAAAGAACATGATAATGCTCCCCTGTAAGTCACCTTGCTTTGACTCAACTTCTTGGCAGCTTGGCAGAGTGACAGACAAACATTGTGATATAGATAGAAACAAACTCTGTTTCTATCTGCAATATGCATTCCAAAAGAGACTTCAGGAGTAACCAGGTAGAGGAGGGAATGCCATTTAAGGTAAACCCTCATTTGAAAATCAGAGGCCAATAAACTTCTCCTGCTTAATTTTACTGATCACAGGCAATTCCAAGAGGCAGGCAGCACAGACTCTGGGAGCAGGCAAAAGGCCCCCACTCAGACAGAGCTTTACATGTGTAGATGCCTGGCAGGGAGGAAAAGACAAAGGTCCTTGGCCAAGTAAACAGAGTAAGAAATCTTGGCTTCCCTGGTTATTTGGGACCATTTATATCTTCTATGAGATCAAGTACTAACTTAGCTTTCATTCAAAATTCTTGAGAAATTCAAGACAGTAGCACTTAAAATGAGGGATAAGGTTTATATCATGTGCCACATTGAACCTCTTCCTCATCTTCCAGATACAGGTTTGCCTCTGATGGAGACTGTCTGTTGGCTGGCTTGGCACTGGGGAATATTACCAAACAGCCATTGGGGTTAGGCCAAGACAAAGTTGGGTGGGATATGAGCAGAACACATTTAAAATACTTTCAGCTTTAACCTGCTTCCTAGCCAGGAATGGAGGTAGTAAGTGCCCCTAATTCTAGTATTCAGGAAGCTAAGGCAGAAGGATATTGAGTTCCAGACCAGACTGGGCTATACAGCAAGACTGTCTTGAAAACTCAAGGACCAGGCTTGTAGCTCAGAGGTACCATGAATTCTTGCCCAGAATATAAGACTCTAGGTTTCAGCATCAATGATGAAGAGGTGGAGGAAGAGGAAAAAGGAGTGGTGCCTGATGGACAAGTTGAGGTTAATAGTCAGGAAAGGCTAGGTACACACGAAGGGTGCAGCAGCCCTGGGGGTTGGGTGTGATGGCTTGTAAATCAAGGTTCCCACATAAAGTCTCTGGGTTAGCTTTATCCACTGCAGCTGTTAACTGATTAACTCCACTGATCTCTTCCCCTTCCCTCTCCAGCCTTTGTAATACATTTAACACATCTCAGAATCTCCTTTATCAGTACCTTCAACACACACACACACACACACACACACACACACACACACACACACACACACCCCAAGAGAGGAGAGATCAAAAAAAAATTACCAACACTATCGTATTTGAATAAGGCTGTGGATGTAACCAATCCTATACTGCTAGTAACCCAAAGTGATAAAGCACTTGGGAAACTGTTGGGAAGTTGTTTATAAACACACACTAACCAGGGGGTATTTATCTGTATTGCTGGCTGGCTGGCCATCACAAAATGCTGCAAAGAGGAGCTCATCCAGCACACATTAACCTCACAGTCCTGGAAGATGAGGATCACAGTCACGGTGCTCCTCTGGTTTATGATGAGAGCTCCTTTTCCACATTTACAAATGCCTCTTCTCCATCCCCACATGTTCTCTGTCCTCCAATACTCCCGTGTTCTCTGAAAGACACAGGGTGTCTTCTCTATGTGTAGTCCTGGCTGCCTTGGACCTCACTGTGTGTACCAGGCCCATCTCCAAATGACCCCCCTGCCCCTGCCGATGTCCCTGCCCCTGCAATACTGGGATCATAGTGATTGTAGGATTACAAGGATCTCAGTAGGAGCCTTGAACTCATCTTTGAAAATGAGGATTACAGGCATGTGCTTCCCTCCCAAGGGCTCAACTTTCTTCTTTACTTAGTGTTTCTAAGAGTTGCTGAGATCATGGGTGTAGTTTTCTGTTTTTGTTTTTGTTTTGTTTTACTCTGAGGGTCTGTCACCTAATTCCCAAATGAATCCATGGATTTATTCTTACTTACAGATGACTAGCCTTAGTTTGGCTTGTTGATAGCCAGCTTTTCTAACTTAAATTATCCTGTTTCTCTTTAACTACATTTTGCCTCTGGACTTTTTACCTTTCTTTACTCTATGCACCTTTCCTTCCTTCTTACTCTGTGAGTGGCTGTGTGGCTGGGTGGATGGCCCCTGGCATCATCTTCTCATTTTCTCACTCCTTGTTCCCTTCTCAAGCCTATATTACTCCTCCAATTTATTCTCTCTGCCTAACCATCCCACCTATTCCTTTCCTGCCTAGCTATTGACTGTCCAGCTCTTTATTAGACCAATCAGGCATTTTAGACAGGCAAAGTCACACAGCTTCACAGAGTTAAACATCTGTCAGGTGGCAGCATGGGGCAGATGGAAGAAATGGCCCTGGGGTCATAAGTGCAGGAGAGCTGTCCCTGCCCCTCATCAGATGCAGCACTCATCATCAGGAGAGTGGCCCCTGCTCCTTACTGGGCAACACAGTAAACTGGCCCTGAAGGTGTAGATGTGGGAGAACCAAGTCTGAGGATGTGAACACTGAAGAACTGACCCAGGGCCCTTTTCATCAATGCAAGGGGTGGAGAGCTCACCCTGGTGGTGAAGACAGGGGACAGCTGGCAGGCTGACAACCCTGCAACTACCCAGGACCAGGACCAGGGTCATGTGTTGGCCCACCCCAACATCCACCCCATCTGTGATCTGCCGGAGCCCTGGAGGGCAGAGCAGTCCTGTGGACCCAGGGCTGCAGGATCTCTATGACACAGGGCAGCAGCAGGATGTCCAGGAAGAGTCCCAGTGAGGAACCTGCATCAATGGTGTAGCAGAGACCAGGCATTTCAAACCAATGTTTCTTTTCATGTAAAGATGTATAGATAAACGGTTTTGCTGTGTGACTCACTGTGTCACACTGCAGCTGCCATGACAAAATTTTCCCCTCTTCTGTTTTCCTTTTTTTCTCTTAAAATTTATTTTGTTTTATTAAAGGCGTGGCATAAATCGGGAGACACGATGTGAAAGACACAAAGAATAAATAAAAAAATAAAAAGGAAGTTTAAACACACATACAGAGAGAGAGAGAGAGAGGAGAGAGAGAGAGAGAGAGAGAGAGAGAGAGAGAGAGAGAGAGAGAGAGAGAGAGAGAGAGGGAGAGAGAAAGCTGATGAAGATGTAATTGAACAAGGGGCCCATGCTCCAGTCCCAGCAAGCAGCAGCTTTGGCCACACGGTTCTGACTTTAGAGTCAAGGATACAAGAAGGGAGTTATGGAATCTCCCTCTCTGACGAAGGAAAGCCACAGAGGCCACACATATGCCAGGGCTGTCCTGCATGGAGGTCCAGAGAAGCCCTTGTGGGAAGCTGTGAAGATGAACCCTGGATTGCCTTGGAGACCCCACGATGTCAGAAGTGCCAGAGTTGTAGGTGTCCACCGAAGAAAGCTTTTAGCAGGGAGTGGAACCAGCCCAAGAGAGAAAAGTGGATTACATCAGCAAAGCTGAAAGGCGCTGGAGATCTGAAGAGCATTTTGACGACACCAGACACAGAAATGCAGAGAGTTTGGAGTTTGCCCAGCTGGTTTTCTGTCTTGCTTTGGTCCAGTATTTCCTCACTATACTCCCTTCCCTGCCTTTTGGAGTTGTGATGCATATCCTGTGCCGTTATATGTTGGTATGTGATGTTTTCTGATTTTGAATTTATAGGGGATTACAGTTAAGAGATTGCATGAATCTCAGAAGAGACTTTGGAGTTTTAAAAATTGTTGAGACTGTGATAAACTAAGGGGCCTTCTGAAGTTGGGTCAAATGTCTTTCGCATTTTGTTATGGCCACAATCCTGTGGTAGTTTGAATGCAATTGGCCTCCGTAATCTCATGAGGAGTGGCTCTATTAGGAGGTGTGGCCTTTTAGGAGTGGTTATAGCCTTGTTGGTGGAAGTTTGTCACTGTGTGTGAGGGCTTTGAAGTTCCCTATGCTCAGGATACCACCCAGTGTCACAGTCGACTTCCTGTTGCCTGCACCATGAAGGACTTCTCCAGCATCTTGTCTGCCTGCACACTGCCACGCTTTCCACCATAATGATAATGGACTGAACCTCTGAACTGAAGCCACCCCAATTAAATGTTTTCTTTATAAGAGTTGCCATGGTCATGGTGTCTCTTCACAGCAATAGAAACTCTAACTAAGACAGTGTTTATTTATATCTCAATGTTGTCTTAGTTAAGCAAACAGATCTCTATTAGTTCAAGGCTGCCCTGAGCTACATGAAATCAAATCAGTCTAAAAGAGTAACAGGGCTCACACAAAGGTGATCTCAGTACTTGGGATCCCACACCTTTAATCCCAGCACTAGAGAAGAATATAAGGCAGGAGGAGGCAGGAGCTCAGTGGAGTCTGAGTAGCAATCTGAGGTTCAGCGGATGGTTCAGTCTGAGCATTGGTAGAACTCACTGGTGGCTGGCCACTTTGCTTCAGCTTTAACCCCAATATCTGTACCTGGGTTTTTAATATCCGTGCTACAGGGTTGCCTTACCCTGTCAGGGCCCCGATTTCTATACCTATCCACTTTGCATAATAGAGGGTTCCCCTTTTCTCCCTGTGCATTCTCAGTTTACAAGATGAATGCATTATTACATAAAAACTGGGTAAGTCCATTATCATCATGGTGAAACATGGCAGCATGCAGGCAGATATGGTGCTGGAGAAGGAGCTGAGAGTTCTGCATCTTGATCTGCCTGCAGGCAACGGGAAGTGAACTGAGGGTCACACTGAGCCTGATCAAAGGAGACCTCAAAGCCCACCCCAACGGTGACACACTTCTTCCAACAAAGCCACACCTCATATACTACTCTCTATGAGCTTCTGGAGGCCCATTACATTTATATATGTGAATAATACATATTATATATAATATATAGTTTCATATGTAATGTGAAAAGAGCTAGAAATACAGCAACATGGTAGTTTCCTTGCCTAGCGCATGTGAGTCCTTGGGTCCAACCTCCAAGCTCTGATTCATCTTCACCACCAGCTTCTCTGGGTTTGTAATCCCACCTAGGCATGTCTGTAAAACTGTATCCAGACAGGGTTCGTCGAGGAGAGTAAGACCCACCCTCGATGTGCAGAGCACAATCCCAGGCTGAATGGGAGGGAAAAAGAAAGAAGCCAGCTGAGCATCAGCATTTGTCACTCTCTGCTTCCTGACTGTGCATACGATGTGACCAGCCACCTCCCACTCCTGCCACCGTGCTTTCTCAGCCATGATGAAAAAGGACATCAAGTCAGAACAAAACAAAGGGAGGAAACAGAAAAGCAGAGACCATGTGGAGAAAAGAGCTACTCACTGTTATCTGGTAAAACAGCTGTCAGCAATTACCCTGTTTTTACAGAAAGGACAAATAGCCTGACCTCCACATTCTTTACCTGTTTCTGGAAACAGGCCTGGCCACAGGAAAGGAATTTCTCTTTTGATCTCAGCCTTGGGATCTTCTAAGGTCAATAGATACATAAACCCACCAATGATGAAAGTTTCTGAAATAATGCTGAAAGGCCCGTAAATACCATAAATATTGGAACCACTGTTCAGTTGCAGAAATAGAGACAACGCCATGTAGTCCATCAATGTAATAAACTTCCTGATCCTCCACTCAATTTCTGATGTGAAGCATTGCAGCTTCCCTTTGTCAATTTCCTGTGACAAAAGCACCTTAAGCCATGAGGCAAGATTAACCTGCCCTTCTGTATTTTGTCACATATATTTTGTCACACTGATAAGAAAAAATAACTAACTCACTTCAGAGCAACAGGAAAAGAAGGGAGAAGGAGGAAAGGAGAGGGGAAGGGAAGGGAAGGGAAGGGAAGGGAAGGGAAGGGAAGGAAGGAAGGGAAGGGAAGGGAAGGGAAGGGAAGGGAAGGGAAGAAGGGAAGGGAAGGGAAGGGAAGGAAGGGAAGGGAAGGAAGGGAAGGGAAGGGGAAGGGAAGGGAAGGAAGGAAGGGAAGGGAAGGGAAGGAAGGGAAGGGAAGGAAGGGAAGGAAGGGAAGGAAGGGAAGGGAAGGGAAGGGAAGGGAGAAGGAAGGAAGGGAAGGGAAGGGGAAGGAGGAAGGAAGGGAAGGAAGGGAAGGGAAGGAAGGGAAGGGAAGGGAAGGGAAGGGAAGGGAAGGAAGGAAGGGAAGGGAAGGAAGGGAAGGGAAGGGAAGGGAAGGGGAAGGAAGGAAGGGAGGAAGGGAAGGGAAGGGAAGGGAAGGGAAGGAAGGGAAGGGAAGGGAAGGGAAGGGAAGGGAAGGGAAGGGAAGGGAAGGGAAGGGAAGGGAAGGGAAGGGAAGGGAAGGGAAGGGAAGGGAAGGGAAGGGAAGGGAAGGGAAAAAAGAGAAAAGGAGACAGAGAAATTCTCAGCCTATGGCCCAGGATAAAGGCCAGGTCTAAATTGGACAGACCTTCTGCATGGCCTTCAGACTTTGCTTAAAATCTCAGTGATTTTTCTCATCAGTAGAATGTGCTAATAACAACTGTTCCCTGGGACTTAGGGAAGAAGTGATGAGATAATGCCTGTGACAGCCTGCTATTGGACCTTATAACATATGAAAGGAAAAGCATTTTTAAAGGGAGTGCAGTTCATGATGATGGCTTAGCTAACCCTGATGACCTGAGTTTGGTTCCTGGGAGCCACATAGTAAGAGAAGTCTCATAAGTTGTCTTCTGATTTACACACACACACTGGGAAGTGCATGTATGCATGCACACACATACAATAAACAAATGTGGCTATAACAAATGTTAAATGTTTCTGTGACTGAAGCAATTTAAGGAAGGGTTTGTCTCAGGTCTTCTGTCCTACTTCCTGTGCCCACAGGGCCCCTATTTCTATACCTATCCACTTTGCATAATAGAGGGTTCCCCTTTTCTCCCTGTGCATTCTCAGTTTACAAGATGAATGCATTATTACATAAAAACTGGGTAACATCTCAGAGCACAATGAACTTACTAAAAACAAAACAAAACAAAACAAAAAAAAAAACAGGTAACAAAATTATCCACAGGAAATGGTGAGCAGAACAAGAAACTGAGAATGAAAGGGCCTGGTCCCTCCATCAAGGTCTGCTGTATACATGGGGAGCTGATCTGTGTGTGCAGGGCTCCTAGCAGAGCCTGAGCCACATAGCTACTTCAACACTACAAACCTGCTGAGAAAAATAGTAGTGCCTACTGCATAGGATTATTGTGAGGGTTAAATAAATTAAGTCTAAAGTCCTTAGTGTCCAATGTGTTATAAAGACATTGGGGTTGGAGAGCAGCTGGGAACACTTGCTGCTCTTGCCGAGGACACAAGTTTTATTCCCCACATCCATGTCAGGTGGCTCACAGCCTCCTATAACTAACTCCAGCCCCAAGAGATCAAAAAGCCTTCTTTTGGCCTCTGTGGGCACCCACACAAATATGTGGGTGGGGTATGTTCACATGGACATACACCCATACATGTGGGAGATGTGGTTTGGTTTTTGTTTTGTTTTTCTACAAAGGTAGTTAAGTCTAACTGACAAGTGTCCGTAGTTTCTGAACCTCCCCCTTCCCTCTGCCTCATTGCTAATCTCATCAGATTGTAGAGTTGTGGTCAATGGAATGATTGGCAGTCACTGACTCTATCAGGAATAAATGATAGAGGCCATCCTACCTGCATGTACTCACTGGCTGGGTTTGGATCCTGATGTAGCCATCTTTTTTACAAAAAGAAACTGCCTTGCTGAATTACTCCAGTTTTGTTCACATGTGACACACATAAATAAAAACAAATCTTTTTAAAAGTTATTACTGTTTGGTGTTTGTGGGGCTTTCATTTTGTGATAAGGTCTCTTGTAGCTCAAGCTACTTCCGCATTTTCCTGCATCCACGTGCTTTTATTGCTGGGATTAGAGGCATGAGCCATCATGCCTGGCTCTATTCTTCCTACTATTGTTGACATTATTTCTACCAAGCAAACTGTGCCATCTCCCAAAGAAACCACAACCTAAGAGGAAACACATTTGTTGATAGCTGCAGTTTCCAAAACAGCATGGTTCATAGAATAGGAAAATGCTAGGAGACCTTCCTGGGGAGAGTCCTAGGTGCTCCAACCTCAGTAGGTCATGCCAGGCATCAGACTCCCTCCCAGAGTGAAGCTGTGATCTAGGACTTTGCCCAGGCATGCACTGAGACATGGCAGAGAGGAGAGAGCTGTTGTCACGATCACCCAGGGCAGTGGAAGTGACTCAGAGCACTTGAAAGTGAAAGAACGGGAATTTACCTGCCAGCTGGTCCTCACCACCGCTTGTCAGCATTTCTCTGACTTGTTCACCTTTACCAGGGCTCTATCCTGCACCGAGCAAGCTGGGACTGGCCCCTCTACAACACACCTAGCACCTGTCCATACCGCCCCTCGCCCTTCTAGGCATTGTCTGTCCTTCTGCCTACTTCTGCCTTTGACATCCACTTTGGGCAGATTACACCAGTGCAGAATCCACAGGAGGCATGCACGCACACAGTGACTGAGATGACCACAGGGTGGGGTGACAGGATGCATGGCCTAGACTTTTTGAAAATTGCCTCATGGTGACACTGTCACCAAATGTCACAGGGATAACTGCCAGGATTATAGGAAGTTTTCCATATAACTTAGCAGCTTGTGGATCTACCATCCACCCCTTTTGCCTCTGGGGTCCTGAAGGTAGGTATTGTTTTATAAATACTGTACTTGACATTGAAGAATTCAATTGTATCACACTGAGTGTGTGTGTGTATACACCTGTAAAGTATGTTAACATGCTTAGTCCCTGGGGTCCATTCTCACCACAACAAATAGTTTAGATATTACATTAAATGTAAATTGGGAAAAGGCAGGTTTTTGTTTGTTTGTTTGTTTGGTTTTATTTTTATTTTATTTTTCTTATTTTTATTTATATATATATATTTTTTTTAAGACAGGGTTTCTCTGTGGCTTTGGAGGCTGCCTAGAACTAGCTCTTGTAGACCAGGCTGGTCTCGAGCTCACAGAGATCCTCCTGCCTCTGCCTCCTGAGTGCTGGGATTAAAAGTATGTGCTACCACCCACCGCCTGGTAAGGCAGAAGTTTTTATTTTAATAATGTTTTTATAAACTTTCTAAAGCTGGGCATGGTGGTGCACATCTTTACTCTCAGGACTCAATTTCAAGACCAGCCTGGTTTTCATAATATTTCAGGTCAACAAAGGACTACATAATGAGACCCTGTCTCAAATGTGTGTGTGTGTGTGTGTGTGTGTGTGTGTGTGTGTGTGTAGATATATATGGATTTGTTGCAAAATTTCCAACAATGTATTTTGATCATATTCACCATCCAACGCTTCCCAGGTCCTACTCATACAAATTCCTGTTGGTCCTCCCACTGTCTCCCCATTCTCTTTCTCCTCCTCCAGCCCTCCCCCCCCCCCGCCCAGTTTGTGTAGGTTTGCTATTCTTGAATGTGAAGCCTGCCCTACAGTATGGCTGATATACCATGGGGTCAAATCATTTAAAGAAAACTGATTTTCTCCCATTGGCTATCAAATATCAGTAGCTCCTCAGTTAGGTGTACAACTTTGCGTCTACCTTCCCATCCCATGCTGGGACTTAGTCAGGTTTGCGTTTGTTCAGTGTCGCGTGCGCATGCGGTGAGTTCTAAAGCGTGCAACCTGTGTTGTTCTCGAATGGATCCCTCGTTTGCCCGTGTCTAGTGTACATGTGCTTAGTTAATTTTCACTTACAGAAGAAATAGATGCGACGTAATGCATTAGATAATTTTAAAACTATGTACCATTTTAAAACTGTGTACGTATTTACTGTGTGTGGCAAGTGCCTACACCAGCTGAACCATTTTTGAGGCCGGCCTGGAGCTCATTGTGCAAACCAAGCAGAGAACTCACAGAGGTCTGCCTGCCTGGTTTTGCCTCAGAGTACAACCAACTCTCCACCCCATCATTCTTTGTTTTTGTTGTTGCTTGCTTTTTGGTTTGTTTTGGTTTTGTTAAATCCACTATTTTTGTAATAGTCTTCACCATGTCTTCGTTAGAAGAAAATACTGAAAACCCTGGGAAAAAGATGGGCCTGAAGATGCCCTCAGCTCTGCCAAGTGTGGTAATAGGACTTCCGTGCGACAGTGGATTTCATTTGGTGTCATCTGATCTTAATTATCAGCTAATTAGTTCTCAGCCTGGAGCTGTTCTCCCTCCAACCAGGGAGACATTTGGAAATCTGAAGGGGTGTTTTTGGCATCACAGTGATGAAAGGGGTGGCTGCTGGCATGGGAAGCTCGGGAGTCAAGGATGCTATATGACCTCCGGTACCAGCCAAAGACATGCTAATGAGGCTTCGGGGGAAACACCACCTGGGTGGTCAACTCCCAAGGGTTCTAATTGTCTTGCGGACTCCACCCCCATACTGACACTAACTGGGTGTTTTATACAGGTCAGCCTAAGGTAACAGAAGGATCAAAAACAAGGGAAAGGTGAAAGGAAGGTGCTGCTGATAGGGACCGGCTTCCCTGAACTTGAAAAACGCCCAGACCTGGGCACCTTCGGATGCTCCCAGCGCGTTTAAAGGAGAAGCCATGCCACGCTAGGCTGAGCTGAAAGCCGATGGTGGATGGGAAAGATCCACGAGCGCGACCAGGAAAATCCCAAGGTGGATCTCAGGTCACAGGCCCAAGCCTGACAACTCCTCCACGCCTCCGAGAAAAAGTACAGCAAATTCCGTTCCCCACGCTCCCCAAGGGGTGAAGGAGGTCCGGCCCAGGCCGGATCTGCGCCCCCGGGCTCCGCCGTGTTGGAAACCGCCCACGTGGGAAGGCCCAGCTGCATTTCCGCCCTGCTCTGCGCTCGCACCTCCCAGCCCCTGCCCGCGCTACCGCTCCGCAGCCACTAGGTGGCGCCTGCGCTCTAGTGGGCGCCTGTCTGGAGCCGGCGAGGGAGACAGATGGAACCAGAGTCGTAGGGTTCCGAGGACTGGAGGACAGCGCCGGCAGCCAAGGTAGGATTCCTCGGGCGTGTCCCTAGAATGTCTGAGGCTGGGGTGGGCTGGCGGCCGCGGAGCTCCGTTTGCGGTCTGCATTGATGAGCAGCGAGGACAGAGCGGCCCATGTGCTGTTGCCTCAAGAGAACCTGGAGCCCTGCAGTCCCAGAGCCGGGCCTAAGCTGAACAGAGCCCCAGGTCTCCGGCTAGCACCCACACATAATCCACGAGCCTGGGCCTCTGGAAGGTATGCCCAACCCCCACACAGCAAGTCCCCAACACAGAAAGGAGGTGATAGTGTCCTAAGGTTCCTCCAACCTGAGCTGAGGGGTGAGCAAAGTACTAACACTTCTCAAACTTGGGCATGCATTGGCTGTTGGTTAAGGAACAGTAAGACCTGCTGCTGTCTGGGTTCCGTACCGCACCCCCACCCCCACCCTGAAACCCACATGTAATTGGTTTGAGTTGGATGTGGGGAATCTGAATATTAAGAACTTCCCAGGGGATTCCAGCTTGCAGCCAGATTTGAGGGCACTTGACCAGAAGAGTTAGAGAAGAGCCAAGGGTGTCTATTACAAGCCCCGAAGGCTACTCCTCTTTCCTCTCCTCCCTCTTGCCTTTTCAGCCAGCAATTACCCCTGCCTTTGGGCTGTCAAACTCAGTGTGACAAGCCAACACCCCACCCCAAAGGGTGGAACTCGGAAGTGCCAGAGAAAAGAAAGCCAATCGTGTACAATGTGAAAAGCTCCCCAAGTTGGTAGCAGAGAGGGGTTCTCCCCAACCCCCCCCACTCCACCCACCCCCACCCCCGCATTAATCCTAGATAAATTCCTGAGCTGACCCAGGCTGCTCACATCATTCTGAGAAATGGAGACAAGCCAGCCAGGAAGAACTTTCTACCTAGTAAAAATGGCCTCTTGTGTCTTATATAACAGCCAAGCATAATCGAGACTCTGGAGTCCCCAGAACCAGCCCTCCCTTATTTGTGACTTTAGATAACTCACTGAACCACCCTCCCTTTCAGTTTCCACATCTATAAAATGGGTACAGCAATATAAAACTCCTAGAGTTGCTGTGGAAACCGTTAAGACTGAAAGCCTGTGTTTAGAAAGGATTCTGTGCTGGGCACTGCACTTCCTGTACACTATCAGCCTGAACCCTCACCATAACCCACAGGGTAGCAGGTACTGTACAGAGAAGTATTACCATAGATACCCCTCTCTGGTGTCCAAAAAGCTGGTGCTCTGAGGGGCCAAAGCATGACCAGGGGCAGATTCCGGGCTGGGAGTGTGGCTTGCCAAGCATACATGAGGCATACAGACATACCCACAAAAAACAGATCCCATATTTTTGCCCTGGGCAGCCTGATTCTAGCCCACGTATAAAAGAAAGTTTGGTGGTGAGAAATGTGAGGTCAAACCCCTAGACCAGGGGTGGACCATGCTGTGTCTCCAAATCCCTTATGGATATGAGCCAAGCCCTTCCACGAAAGTTTCTCAATCCCTCAATGGAACTATGATCGTTATCCAGCACTTTCTGTGTGCCAGGCAGGTTTCCTGACACTAACAGTAAGATGTGGCTGAGATGGGGTAAACCAGCCATCAGGGAACTCACCCAACAATGAGAAAACACAGACCTGCACCAGGTGCACATTATTTTAACAAGCTCCAAGGCTTGCTAAATCCGGTTGTGCCCCTGAAATCAATATCCCTGGTACTTTCATGCTCACATATGAACTTTTCCCAGCATCAAAAATGTTGTTCCCCCAACACACCTGTCCTGAGCTGTGGTCCAGCAAGGAGTTTTGTTGTCTCATTTCAGCTCTCGATCTGCAAACAATTGCAGATTGGGTTATGATAGCTCAACTTTTGGTTTTCTGACTTTACTATGGCTATACAAGAACCACGTGCATTTTGTGCACTGTGACCTCTACTTCAGTTTCAGTCTTGGTCTTTCTTTGGACTGGCAGTTTGCAGAAGGTCCCTTTCTTGGCTATTCAGGGCAGCGGCAATGAGCTGCACCTCTCAGGCAGCCATGTGATCAGAAGGGGAAACACCTACAGGCTCCAGTGTGCCCTGTTGCTGGGCTGGCATGTTCAACAGGTTGGGTGCGTGCAACATACCTCCGACCTGCAATGTCTTCAGCTTGTGGGTAGTGAGGTTCATCACAAGTAGAGGTTATTTGGGTAAACTAGTATCTGTTCTATGGTCTGCTGGGTGCCACAGTTTTTTTCCTGTGTGTTTGTACTTTTTCTTGGTGAAATGGCTGGTTATAGTGGTCCCTGATTCTAGTGCTAGAGTGCTGACTAATGTCCTAAAGCACATAAAGTGAGCTATGTATTTTGTGAGAGAATTCATGCTGGAAAAATCTTCATTCAGACAAGGGTTACAGGGCTGTTGGCAGAGCTAAGGAAATAGCATATGTTAAGTACAATTTCCTTTAGAACTGGGGAAATAACCTAGGAGGAGAGTCTACCTAGCATGTACAAGGCACTGAGTTGCCTTTGTAGCAGTACATACCTGCAGAACTTCAAACAGGTAAACATAAAGCAAAGTTGTGTTTTGTTCTCAGGCAGGGATAAAGTGAGAGATTAGGTGCCCTAGATAGGAAACACAAATGTGTAAAGGTCTGGAAGCCGCCAAGATTGGGGTAAGGTGGCAGACTTATGCTGACCCAAGGGGCAGGGAGCATGGTCGTCAGAGGGAGAGAGCTACTCTGAAATAGGAATATGCTGGAGAGAGTCTGGGCCAGGTGGCATTGTGTTTGGTGGCCAGATCTTGTTTCATCCGATTAGTACAGTAATCCTGGCAGGCTGGTCAGGACCATTTCCACCTTTGACAGATGACAGAATCAATGTCCTGTGCCAGCAAGAGAATTACTTTCTGAGTGTGATGGTCATGCACACTTTTAACCCCAGCACTCCAGAGACAGAAGCAGGTGGATCTCTCTGAGTTCGAGGCCAGCCGACTACATAGAGAGACACTAATTTAAATAAATAAAGTACTAAAAAAGTACATAGCTGGGATACCTGGGGTTATGACTTGTAATCCTTAGCCTTGGGAGGCAAAGGCAGGAAGACAGTAACTTCAAGGACAGCCTGAATTACTTAGGGCGTCCCAGGAAAAACTGGACTATAGAGTGAGACAATGTCATTTTTTAAAATGTTACTCTGCTGGTAAGTAGCAACCCCCCCACACACACACACACACACACACACACACACACACACACACACACACACACCACACACTAGTACCTCATATCTCCCCACCACACACCAGTGCCTCACCCCAACCCTGCAACCTGTCTTATATAGTGTTCAGCAGACTTTTGGGTCAGATCTCAGGGTATGGCTGGAGGTTTGATTTGATTAGGGGAGGCATCAATGACTAAGTGGTGGCAAGGTCACCAAGCATGAATGAGACCAGCGGGACAACAGCAGGAAACGCATGTATTTTTTATTCATTTATTTATTTATTTTAAATAAAAGTATTCCTGAGATAAAGACATCAGTGCCTCATTGCAAGACTCTGGGATGGTTGTCTTGGCACACAGATGTGTTGGCAGGAAATGATAAGCTATGATCCCCAAATTGATTGGACTTGGCATTCAGAACCCCCATCCACAAGTAGCCAGGCCTGAGCCTGCCTCTTGTCCCTGATTATGAACCAGGGCTCTGCCAACCTTTTCTGTGAACTACATGACTCTAGTTGTAGTTATGAGTCTCTCTCTGTAGAGTGATCATAGCCACAGAGTGTGGTTGAAGAAATAAATCTAACTGGGTTTCAGGAAAGCTTCACAGCCACTGAAGTTTGGGGTTTGTATAATTGAAAAGAAAGCTTTTAAGAAAAATTGGGAGTCTGTACATGGTGGCTCATACCTATAATCTTTGCACCTAGGAGGCCAAAGCTGGTGGATCCTACAAGTTTAAGGCCAGCCTGGATTTGAATGCAAAACCAATCAAAAAATTATTTATTATTATTATTATTGTTGTTGTTGTTATTGTTATTGTAGTGTTAAGAACAAATTCAGACTGGCACGCACACACCTTAGATCCTAGCACTTGGGAGGCAGAGGCAGGCGGATCTCTGTAAGTTCGAGGCTAGCCTGGTCTACAAGAGTGAGTTCTAGGACAGCTAGGACTGTTGCACAGAGAAACCTTGTCTCAAAAAAAAAAAAAACAAAAACAAAAAAAAAAAACAAAAAAAAAACTGAGCAAATTCAGAGCCTATCAATGTGCTAAATAACCCCTCTACCATTGAGTTACCAATGTCCCCAAACTTACTCTCCCCCAACAGCCTCCCCACCCTACCATCACAGGGTAGAGACCCCCAACCCCATCCCCCCCACCCCCATGGTATCCAAGCCTGCCCAAATTCTTGGGGTCAGGTGATCTTCCTGTCTCAGCTTCCTATAAGGAGAAAAAGCTATAGTCATGTGCCCCCCCCATTTGGTTGGCTTCATGGGGTTTTTACTGTGTCTTTTAATCTTTTAACCTTTCCAGAGGTAAAAATCCTTAACTTACAGGCTACACAAGAATGGGCAGTGTTTGGGTGTGAGCCAGGGTTGCTTTGTAGGCTCTTGGTCCAGAGTTTTAGGACCTGAAGGTCAGAGGGAAATGGTCCATGAAGAGGAAAGGTAGCCTAGAGTGTTCCCGTTGGAGTCTGCTATTAGCTCTGGGTTGCTGAGAACTCATCCTCTCAGACACATCTGGCTGAGCAGCTGCTAGGCATACTTTGTGGCCAGAAAATGACCTATGGCAGAAGGAAGTGGGAGGTACCAGAGACACTGGGTGCTCTGGGGAGAAGGGACAAAGCAGCCACAGCTTCTGCTATACCAAGTGTCTGACCTTGCCCTCTAGGAGTGCTTCTCATTGGCTGGGTATTTTGTAAAATGATTTGAGTGGCACTGGAGATGGTGATCAGGACAGGAAGGGCTTTCCCAGTCTATAGTCTTCCTCCTGTCCCGCTTGCCTCGCCACCCTCAGGCCACCTTTCCTAGAGGAACAGGTGCTCTACCGCACAGACTTTTCACTTCCTTTACTCACCAGATATTTCTTTCTGACTGCAGTCAATTAGCAGAAGACTTGGGGAAGTACTAGAATGTTCCAGGGTATCATAGGCATTAAGCAAGAGCTTCTACCCCCAGCCCTCCAGTGACACTTGGCTTCTCCCCTTTTTAATTGGACAATACTTGTCCAGCTGAGTGTTTAACAGGCCAGAGTAGATGTGATTACTTAATAACATCGCTAAAGTCATTACAATTTTGAACAACCTCCCCCCCCCCAGCACCTAAGCAAAACCAAACCAAACCATGATAGTATGTCAACCCAGGATGTCAGAGAGTCAGACCAAAGGATTCCAGTGTGCAGCCAGCCAGGGCTAGATGTGGAAACTGTTTCAAAAACAACAAGCAACAGTAACAACTAGACCTGTGGAAAGGAACAATTTAAAAACATTGTTTCGTGTTTATCTTTTGTAACAACTGGACCTGAGGAAAGGAACAATTTAAAAACATTGTTTCGTTTTTATCTTTATAGTTACCACCCACACAGGCCAAGCCTAAATGCAGCAATAATACAAAGTTTCCTTTGAAATAAATTACTATGGGTGAACTCTGGCATGAAGACTAGAGTCAAATGCTCTGAGCTAAAAAGAGTCCCAAAGAGGCAGAGGTCTGGGCGGTGGCACACACCTTTAGTCCCAGCCCTCAGGAGGCAGAGGCAGGGGTTGAGGTCAGCCTGGTCTGTATAGCCAGTTCTTGACCAGCCAAGGCTACCTAGAGAAACGCAATCTTGAAACAAAACAAAAAAGCAGTGCCAGCCTTATATAATCCCAGCATTCTGGAGGTAGAGAACTGTTCACCAGGACAAGCTGCCTAGCTGGAATCAGCCAACTCCTGTTTCAATTTATTGAGATTTCGTCTCAATAAATATAACTGAAAGTGAGCCAGAAAGATACTTGGGCATGCACATGAGTGGCTCCTGAACACAGCTATACATACACAAGCACGCATACACACATATATGTGAAAAACCCAATCAATGTGGAGTAGTAGTGGTGCACACCTTTAATCCCAGTACAAGGAGACAGAGGCAGGCGGGGGTCTCTGTGAGTTTGGGGCCAACCAACCTGATCTATAGAGTGAGTTCCAGGATAGCCAAGACTACACAGAGAAACCCTGTCTCCAACATCCTTCCCCCCCCAAAAAAGATTTTTTTTTGTAAAACATAAACTAATTTAATTGATAGAAATCATGTATTACTTAAGGAAAAGTATTAAGTAGCATGATAGGTGGTATAGGGTGTAAAGAGACAGTTCAGCCGCTGACCAGCCCTGGCTGTTCAATCCCCAGCACCCACATGGCAGATTATAACTATCTGTAACTCCAGTTCCAGGGGATCTGATGCCCTCTTCTATCATCTGTGAGAACCAAGCAAGCACATGGTGCATATACATACATGTAAGCAAAAAAAATTCATTTGAATAAAATAAATAATTTTTAAAAATGTAAAAGATAGGTGGTATAAGAATTTACCAGGTGCTGGTCAGTGGCAGAACATCCCTTTTCATTTGGGAGGCAGAGGCAGGCAGATCTCTGTGAGTTGGAGGTCAGGACAGCCAGGCCTATTATACAGAAAAACTTGAAAAACCCCAAATGATAGTAATAATAACAATAATAAGATAATAAAGTGGCTGTCTGTGGAGTACTTGCCCTGTGCTCAATGCTGTTTAAAAATATGAAACATTTCATTTTATTTATTTGTGTAAGGTGCTGGGGATGGACCCTTGGACATTACGCTATATACTAAGAAAGTACTATCTCATGATCCATATTCCCAGACCTTGTCAAGTTTCTTCCTCCCAGCTTTGTTATCATCTTTTTCTGTTTTGAGGCAAAGTCTCACTCTGTAGACTAGGCCAGCCTCAAAGGCACAGAGATCTACCTGCCTTTGCTTCCTGAATACTGTGTCACCATACCAGTCCTGGTTTTGGTGTTTGTTTGTTTGTTTTTTTTGTTTGTTTGAAACAAGGTCCCACTTTTTAAGCCCCAGCTGACCTCACACTGAGTCTTCTTTCTTCATTCTTCCAACTGCTAAGATTACAGGCCTGTGTCACCTCATCAGGCTATTGAATTGTCACAGAGTCATTGAGTGTGTTTATGGGATGTGGTATACTATTCCGATACTCTTTTATAGTATATGATGAGTAAATTAAATCTCTCTGTATTTACTATTTCTTCGTGAACTATATCATTAGTTCCAGGTCAGTCTGTGTTACACAGTGAGACCCTAGCTGAAAAATAGTTTGAGAAATAGTTCAGTGGTTAAAAGCCCTTACCATTCTTTCAGATCTCTGGGGTTGTGTTCCCAGCACCCAAGTCTCTCATTCAAAACTGCCTTTTATTCTACCTCCAAGGGGATTGGATGATTCCTGCCAACAGGCACTTGAACTCATATGCACATACATGTAATTAAAATAATAAAAATAAATTCAAAACAAACAAAGTATGTCTCCTATGAAACTGTATTCCTGGACCACTCAACCTCCTCTCTGTCTTTGTCTACCCTGTCACCAATGTCTGGTGACTACTGTATTATACCTTACTCCTGGAAGACTAACATTTGGGATTTTTTTTAAGCTTTATATACAAGTGATAACATGTAATATTTGTCTCTCAGAATCTGACTCATTTCACTTAGCATAATATCCTCCGGTCTCATCCACATTGCCATAGTGAATTAATTAATTTCAGCAGGGTCTCCTGTAGGCTAGACAGGCCTTGACTTTATTATACCCCGGGTTCTCTCAAGAGTGGGAATTACAGACATAACCCACTACGCCCAGCAAGTAGCAAGATTTTGTTCCTTTTTGTAGCTGAATAATAATCTATTGAGTATAAATACCACATTTTCTCTCTTAGATTTTTTTGCGTGCGTGCGTGCGTGCGTGCGTGCGTGTGTGTGTGTGTGTGTGTGTGTGTGTGTGTGTGTGTGTGTGTAAGGATTCAGGCATTATGCTGGCCTGCCCCTGACACCTGGCAGAATGTACTTAGGCAGTACTCTAATCAGCCCAGGGTTCCCACCCACTATGCTCTCTTTCCTGTTGTTCCCCTGGGGCAGATAGGACTTTTCCTGTCTCCTTGTCTCCTTTTTCTCTTCTGTCCTCTCTCAGTCTCTTTACCTCTTTTCTCCCCGCCCCCATTCCCTTTCTAATAAAACTTCTCTCTAAGCCTGGCATGTTTGTCCCCCACCTTGGTCACCCTTGCCTGCCATGGGATCCACCAAGGTTCCCCACATGCTTTATTCCTAACAGTGTGTGTGTGTGTGTGTGTGTGTGTGTTGCATTTTATTCATACACTTATTCTCTGGTGAACCCCTGTTTGATTCCTTCTGTGGCTATCATAAGTGATGCTGTGATAAACATGGGAGGTAGATGTCTCTTTGACATCCAATTTCCATTTGTTTGGATATATACTTAGTAGCAGGATCACTGGACCATTTGGTAATAAGCCTATGCCTAGTCTCCATACTGTTTTTCATAGTGACTATGCTAATTTACATTCCCATCAGCAGTCAGAGTTCCCCCTTTCTTGCTATTATTCTAAACTCTATGTGTGTAAAATTAAATTCATCCTTACTTCAGCCATCTGGATTAAAGAATGTTCAAATTGGATACTATTGTTAGCGCCATATCACTCCTGAGGAAGCCAGTTGAAGAAGTTAAAAAAAATTCACTTGGAGCCAGGTGTGGTAGCACACACCTTTAACTCCAGCACTTGGGAGGCAGAGACTGGAAGATCTCTGTGAGTCTAAGGCCAGCCTGGTCTACAAAGTGAGTTCTGGGACAGCTAAGTCTATTTGCACAAAGAAACCCTGTCTGGAAAAACAGTAACAACAGAAAAAATGTTTGCTTGGGAATTACAGAGCAAGCGAGTAACAGGCTGGGGATGAACTCAGCTGGTCTTGCTCCAGAATTAGAGGTTAACATTGTCATTCCTGATAAAGCATGGATCCCTAGGTATTAGGTTTCTCCAATGACCAGGTTTAATCTGAGCAAAACACGCTCATCTGATCTTGTGGTGGGTGGGGAATGGGATGGGGATATCACATGGCAAGTCTTTGGACCAGAGCTTAAATACTGTTGTTAGTGTAGTCTTGAGCAGTTCTGGGGGAGGAGCTTCCGCTTGGTGGGCATTCTGAGGGACAGGGTTTGGAGATGGAAGAGGGGGTTGAGGCAGAGCTTCAAGGGAACAATACCCACTCCACCCCCAACTGCCTCCGTTGTGCTAGGAATTAAATATAGTGTCTCATGTGTGGTAGACAAAGCACGCTACCGCTAGATTATTTTTAATCTACCCCAACTGGTTTTTAAACATTTCCTTAGATGGGGTCTTCAAGACAGTCCTCAAACTGGGAATCCTCCTGACTCAGCTCCCCGGGCAGCTGAGATTACAGGGCAGGGCCGCCAGGTTTCTTTGCAAATGTAGGGCCTTTGAGATGTTTGCAAGTGTTGTACTCTGAGCCCATCACCAGCCTGTTACTCTTCATTGCAATGCTGCACTGCTCTTCACAGAGATGACAACAGGAAAGGCGGAAATGATACTTGAGTAATTGAAGTAAAGTGTGATTTTTTTAAAAAGGTTCCTCCTTTCTCTCCCTTCTTGCCCTCTGGGAGCCTGACCACAGGGTAGGCCTGACTCACCTCTGCCTTTCCCCCACCTCCTCTCCTATCTTGCAACTGAAAAAGAAAAAAAGTTACTTCTTTAAAAAAAAAAAATTAAATTAAATTTTTATTTTATTTTGTTTTGTTTTGTTTTTGAAACAATGTCTACCTGTATAACCCTGTGTAACCCTATGTAGACAACAGTGGCCTAGATCTGGCTACAAAGACCAAGCTGGCCTCAAACTCACAGAGATCAGGTTATCTCTGATTCCCAAGGTCTGGAATTAAATGATTGCATCACCATGCCTGGCTATAAATTTTTACATTTATTTATTTATTTTCCAAGACAGGGTTTCTTTGTGTAGCCTTGGCTCTCCTGCATCTAGCTTTGTAGACGAGGCTGGTTTAGAACAGATTGGCCTGAGTGCTGGGATTAAAGGCATGGACCATCACTACTAGCCTTATTTTATTATCTTTTCTATCATTACTAGGTGGTGGTGGTGACAGGGACAGTGGCATGTGGTGGTCAGAGGACAATTGGCTCTCTCCTTCTACCATGTAATCAGAGGCTCAAGCTCAGGTTGTCAGGTTTTTGTGGAGTCTGATGAGGCAAGATGTTGAGCTGCCATGCTGCCCCTTTTTTTTTTTTTTTTTTTTTTTTTTTTTTTGTTTTTTGTTTTTTTTTTGTTTTGTTTTGTTGTTGTTGTTGTTTTGAGACTGGAATTCATGATGTAGTCCAGACTGGCTTTGAACTTAAGGTAATAATCCTGCCTCTGCTGCCCTAGGACTGGATTGCACATGTGTCACCAGACAGGGGAGGGTCCTAGTTTATTTTCCGTCCCTCTGTGTCTGTTCCCTCTTGACTTTCTCCTGGAGCCTCCAAGAATAACCTCTCCACTTTCCGTCTCAACAGTCCTGATGTCCACTTGGTGACAGGACACCCTGTTCTCCTGGATCTTTGCTGCTGTAGCTTGAACATTGCCATTTCCTTCTGTTTGTTCTGTTCTCCATCCTTGGCCCTTTCCCCCAAGCACAGGGCCTCCTTCTTCCTTATTTGTTTCTCTTAAGTTTACAGTGTTGGTTTTATTATTGATTTGTTCTTTCTGTCAGATGTCCCACAACTCATCCTGGGCCAGAGAAGATGACTATGGCTGGGTGATAGACATACAGCAGGCTGATTGCTTATCAAGTCAAAGGGAAGGCAAGGCCAGGGAAAATTTCCCTCTGTGGTAGAATACCTGCCTGTCTTGTGCAAGGCCCTGGTTTCAGTCCTCAACACACTACTCAGCCATTAAAAAGGACAGGGAGCCATGCTTTCCTGTGAGGGAGAAATCCCTCCTAGTCTATGTCACACAGGCTGGAGGCTGGTGATCCAGAATCTATGCAAGCCAGGAGTGGAGATTCTCCTGTGTACTCAGAGATAATCAGACAGAAAGGGGCAGACCAAACAAAGTCACCAGAGGCTGGTGAAGAAGCCAGACCATGAACATTGAATCACAATGGGAGAGGAAATTACAAAACAGCCTGACCCCCTTCTGTGAACTTGTCAGCACATTCCTTCCCCTGTGGGGAAGGCTGGATGGAAGGGTTCACTCTAGTTAGAAGATTAGCATTTATGGAATCAAACCAAGGTGAGCAAGACAAATGATTTCATAACCAGGATGGCCTAAGATCTTAGTGTCCTCCTAGAGGAGCCCAAAATTGCAGCTCCCCTGCTGTAATTCCCCATCCCTGTGCCTGTGGTGGATTGGTCAATTACCGACCTGTTTCCTTCCTGTTCCAGCCTGAAGATCCTTAACAAGAGTATCCTGAAGGGGCTAGGTGGGTGGCTCAGTGAGTAAAGTCTCAGCAGTGCAAGGATTGAGATCAGAGTTCGGATACCCACACCCACATAAAAAGGCAGACATTCCTGTGGTATGTGTACGTGTGTGTGTGTGTGTGTGTGTGTGTGTGTGTGTGTGTGTGTGTGTGTGAACTGCAGCCCTGGGAGTATATGGAAATGGGCAGATCTCTGCAGCTTGCTTCAAACTCCAAATTCATTGAACACGATGTCTCAATAAGTAAAGTTGGGGAGGAACTGTGAAGTGGCCAGCAGGTAAAGGCACCTGGCCAATCCAAGCCTGATGACCTAGATTCAATTCCTGAGACCCACATAAAGCATGGAAGGAGAGAACTGACTCTACAAGGGTGTGTCCTCTAACCTCCATACGGTGCCATGGCATGCCCTCCCCAACCCCCCACATGATGATGAGGATGATAATAATAAATAGTAATAACTTTTTTAAGATTAGAAAAATTGGTGGAGAACAATGGAGGAAGGAAGACAACCAAGGTGGACTATAGGCACGTGCTTAGACACACATTTCTGTGCATATGTGTACATACACATTAGCATTTATATTCAACACACAGGGGGAAAAAATTAAGGAGATGTGGTAAGGAGAGAGACTTCCTGGAAGCCCTGACTAGATCTCAGAGTTGCCTGTGTTGCTTAACGAAGTTTCCAGAGCTGCCATTAGCCTGGACATCGTGAGACAACACAGGCTCTCAGAGGCGTCCCTTGGCTCCGCTTTTGAGCATCTACCATATTATTTCTGTCTGCCTATTATTTCCACAGCTTTTGCTAATGCAGCCTGCCTGCTTGCTTTCTCTTTTCTCATTGTTAAGTCTTGATTTGATTTCCAGACTTGCTTGGGCGGCTTTGTCCCGAGACACATAAGACACATCCTGTCCCGTCCTTAAGGACTTTGGCAGATCAGTTAACCGTGGATGTCCTATGCGTGGCTTCCACTGGAAAATTACACATTTTAACCAAATGTACAACTCCAAGCAGCAACTTCTCACAGTCAGGAAGTGCTTTGCTGGCTGAGGATATAGCTCAGTTGTTACAGTGCGTGCAGAGCACAAAGCCCTAGGTTCCATCCCAAGCACTGCATAAAACCATGTCTGTGATTCCAGCTCTTGGGAGGTGGAGGTAGGAAGATCACAAATTCAGGGTAATCCTTGGCTATCACAAGTTCAGGCCAGCCTGGCTACCCAGGAGGGGCAGTAGGAGAGGAGGAAGTTTAATATGGTGTATGCTTTGTTCTGCTATAGGAATGGTAACATTGTAATGGGGGTGGGAGGTTTTGTTTTATTTTCAATGTATTTATTTGTGAGCAAGTAAGCATGTGCATGTGTATACAGACATGTGCAGGCCACATTGTGTGTGTGGTGGACATGGGAGACTTCTTCTCAGAGTTGGTTCTTCTCATCTGCCTTGTTGATACAGTGTCTCTCTTGTTTCTGTTGTGGTGATATGCACTCTAGGCTGTTTCCTGTCTCCTCCTCCAGGCAGGACTGGAATTACAGATGTGAGCCACCTTTTGGTTCTGGTCCTGGGGCTCAGATCAAATCTTCAGATTGCATGGCAAGCACTTTTACCAGGCCATCTCACCAGTCCCTGAATGTCAGTGTTAGACTCTCAATGGCTGCTGTCATTCACCTATGACCTAGGAGAGATGTACAGGGCTACTGGAGAGCATTGAGTGTCTCTCTCTTCCTTGTAGTCCTTAGGATTGAACCCTAGGCCTCATACTATGTTTGCTGCTTTTGAATATTGCTTTTGATTTTTAGCCATGCATGGGGGTCTTCTCATATATTCCCAGCCTTTAGAGTGCTAAGGCCTGAGCAGCCTATGTTCAAGGCCAGTCTGTCCAGGTATAGGGCAAGACCCTGTATCAAAATAAAACGTCAGACAGACATAAATAACAGAGAATTTCAATTCCTATTATTTTGAAGCAAGAAGGCCCTCAGCCAATCTTAGGGGCTGTTCAGGGCTGGGGAATGTAGCACCCTGCAAGAACACTTGGCCTAGCATGCTAGAGGCCCTGGCTTCCATCCCTAGAACTGCACAGAAAGCACGTGCTGGCACAGTTTTTCTTTTACTCATGTAGAGAACCTCTGACTGACCCAAAAGGAAAAGAAAGAACATGTGCAGAACCTGAGCAGGTGGCGCTCTGGTGGCTTCCAAGCTTCCTGGAGTCCTCTGAGAAGAAAGGTGGCCCCTTGGCCTAGGGGGCAGGCCCGTCTAACAAGGGACGCTGGGTTCTTGCCCTGGGAAGGCTGCCAGTCCAATGGAAGAGGTACAGTTCCTGCCCCCAGGGAGCCTGATAAAGGAGAACACACACTCTCCAGGCAGCAGGCAAAGTGAGGACTGCTTCAGCCAAGCTCCATTGTACCAGGGCAGGGGCGGATTCCGAATGGGCTTTTTGTCTGTTTGCCTCAACAGTTAATTTTCATTTTTAATTATGTGTAGGTGAGTCTGTGTCTGCCTGTGGGTATATGCATGTGAGTGTAGATATGAGTCCAAAAGGGTCAGAAGCTCCCCTGAAGCTGGAGTTACAGACGGTTGAGAGCTTCCTGGTGTGGGTATGAGATGGGAGCCAAACTCTGGTCCCCTGGGAGAGCAGCAAATGCTCTTAGCCACTGAACCATCTCTTCAACCCAAAATGTGCTTGTTTTAATAGAACACACACACACATACACACACTCATGCATGAATGCATGCTTGCACGCATGAGCATACACACACACACACACCTACCTGTCACACCTCTCACTGTATGGACCAGGCTGCCCTCAAAATCACAGAGCCTGCCTTTGCTTCCTGAGTGCTGGAATTAAAGGTATGTGCTACCATGCCTGGCTTTATTACTTTAAGACTGAGTGGTTGATTACGTGTGTCTATATGAGTTTTGTACACTATACCCCTGCAAGAGCCCTCACAGGCCAGGAGCGGGCATCTGGTCCCTTGGAACTGGTTATAAGCTGCCATGTAGGTGCTGGGAAACAAACCCAGGTCCTCTGCAGGAACAATGAGATTTCTTAACCATGGAGCCATCACTCCAGTCCCTAGAAGCAATCTTTGTGGAATTGATTCTCTCCTTCCTTCCACTGTGTGGATCCCTGATATGGAGCTCAGATTACCAGGCTTGGCAGCAAGCTCCCTTACTCACTATATCATCTCTCTGTCCCAGAATTTATATGTTTTTTAAGGTAGTTTAAATGTACAGAATTGATACAATAGTCCAGAGTTATCATTTAACCCCAGAGTTCCCCCATTTCAATGTCTTACGTTACTATGGTACATTATGTTTATCCAACAATGACATCCTATGCAGTGTATTTTTGTGGCTAAGCTTTAGCAAGCATCCTAGCTAGTCCCAAACCCCAATACTGACTTGTTTGTTGTGGTTCTGGGTATTAAACCCAGGTCTCATGCATCCTAGGCCAGTGCTCTCTCTACCACTGAGCTACACTACTACTTTCCCCCCCCCAACCCCCATTGGTGCCCTTGGAAAGATTTCTTAAAATGTATTGATGTTCAAGACCCCTGTAAGGCTGGTTTGTTGGTGATCATTTCTATCCTGTCCACCAGTTACCAAATAACCAACATAGAGGTGTAATATTAATTATAAATGCTTGGCTGATAGCTCAGGCTTGTTACCACCTCTTACATTTAAATTAACCCATATTTCTTATATGTTTTGCCACATGGCTCATGGCTTGTTAACCTCATTTTCTACATGCATGTCCTGCTTCCTCAGTGACTGGCTGGAGTCTCTCTCAACTCCATCATTCTTCATCCTAGCATCCTTAGTTTGGTCTTCCTGCCTCTATACTCCCTGCTTGGCTACAGCCAATCAGCATTTCATTAGACCCCTTCTAGTGACAAATCTTTGCAGTGTACTCTGCAGCACTGGTTTATACCCCAGATCCACTTCTCGTGGCCACACAGTGCTCCCGAACAAATTGCTTAACCTCTTGAGCCTTGGCTTTCTCAGCTAAAGAACAGAAGCAATATTGCCACCTGACACCGAAGCCTCTTGAATGCCTTGCACATAGCATGGCCCATATAAGCATCACTCGCTACTAGTGTTAGTCTGGCCTGTAGACTCCTAGATTTCCTTCTAAGGTAACAAGTCTCTGGTGGCAGTGAATCACAACCTCTCTGGTCATCTCCTCTTCCTTCCCATCCAGCATCCTCACCCCCTTCTGCCTCTCACCTCATCGCACTCTTGACAAATTGCCTTCTCGGTATGACTACCACCAATTCACACTTGTATTCATCGCCATCCCCTCAAACCCACCAGAACCACTGCTTCTGCTGTGACACTGCTCCAGAGCCAAGCAGCAAGTCCCCTTTCTTGTTTGGAACAGCCAGAGCCACAGGCACACTCCTGCCTTGCAATACTTAACCACCTCAGACTCTGACAGCCAGGGCTGCTGGCCTCACCCGAGCAAGACTCCGCTCACATCTCTCTCCTGCGTTCTTCCACTGATCTCCTGGGTACAAGCTTGTGGCTGGGCACCTGTGGTGAGCTTTGATTGGACAAAGACTCTGTGTCGCTTCCATTCTGCCTCCACGTAGCTGTAAATTTTCTGGTGTTAAAATATACAAGTCACAGAATTTACCACTTTAGTTCTATTGAGGTGGTCACTGGGCCATCTACTTGTTTCCCATTTGAATGACTTCTTTGAAGACATAGCTGTTCAAGTTTGTTGCTCCTGTTTATGCTATGTGGGTGTGTGGTGTGCATGTGTGTGTATGCATGTGTGTATGTGGTGTGTGTGGGTGGTTGGGTGGTTGGGTGTGTGGGTGGGTGTGGTGGGTGTGTGCACATGGAGGCTAGAAGTTAACTTCAGTGTTTTGTCCAATCCTCAATGTTTTTTTTAAATGGATTTATTTATTTATTTCATGTGTATGAGTATTTTGCACGCACATGTATATGTATACCACATGCATGCCTGGTTCCCACAGAGGTGAAAAGGCAGTCAGATTCCCCAGAGCTAGAGTTACAGATGATTGTGAGCCATGCTGTGGGTGCTGGGAATTAAACCTGGGTCCTCTACAAAAGCAACAAGTAGCATCCTTAACTGTTGAGCAACCTTTACAACCCTTCCACCTTATTTTTTTGAGACAATATCTCTCTTCCACTCTGGAAATCACCAATTGGCTAGATTGGCTGGCCAGTGAGCCCCATGGATCCTCCTCTCTCTACCTCCCCAGAGCTGGAAGTGTTTGGGTAAATGCCAGCCCAGCTTTTTACATGGGTCCTAGGGATCTAAATATAGGTCAAGCCCTCATGTGTACAGAGTTAAGCAGCTAACCAAACGAGCCATCTCCTTAGCTTCATTTGCCCATATTTTAATCAGGCTGGCAGTTTTGTTATTGATTTGTAATTCTGTCATTCTCAGAGATCCTCCTGCCTCTGCTTCCCAAGTTTTGGGATTAAAGGTGTGTGCCACCACACTTGGCTTAGAAGTTTTATGTTTTGATGAAGCTTTAGTTCATCTCTTCCTTTTTTCTTGTTGTCTACACTTTCACCAGGGTCATGGGATAAAGCCTCTCGTCTCCTCTGAGGGTTTTAGTTTCCACTTTAAGATTCAGGCCTTTGACATATATTAACTTCTTTCTGTGTGTGATTGGCAATCAGGATCCAGAGTCAGTCTTTAATATGTGGATGTCCAGTTTCCTAACTCACTTGTTGACGAGACTGTCCTTTCTTAGAAGTTCTAGGGGCATGCTGAAATCGTTTCACCAGACCTGCAAGAGTTGCTTTCTAGGATTGCTCTTCTGCTCTACTGGTCTAGATGTCCTTCTCTACACTACTGCCCCCATTGTCTTGGGTACTGTGGCTCTATAGTGCATTTATTTTGAAGTCATGATATGAATGAGCCTCACAACCTTTTCTTGATTATTTCAGCCACTTAGTCTTCTGAGATTCTTTATGAATTTTAGAATGAATATTTCTGTTTTTGCCAAACACTACTGGGGCTGGTACACACTTATCCCTATAATCAGAAGCCTACGCCGGGAAGACTGGAGTTTGAGGCCAGCGTGAAAGCAAGATTCTGTCTCAAAGTGAAGATTAAAAGACATGGATATATAGCTCAGTGATTGCCTAGCAGGTACAAGGCCCTGGTTTGGAACCTTTGATCTGCAAATCAAAGCAAAGTGTTATGACTGGTATCTTTATGAGACTCAATCTGTAGGTCTTTGAATTAGTATATCAGTATTAAGTCTTCAATGTCTGGGACATGGGGGTCTTTCTATTTCTTTCTTTCTACCACACATATGTGATATACCTACACCTGAGTATGCAGGTGTGTGTGTCTCTGTGTGTGTGTGTGTGTGTGTGTGTGTGTGTGTGTATGTGCGCGCGCATGTGCGCGCACACAGAGACTAAGAGGAGAGAGTATGTCAAGTGACCTTGAAATTTTGGCACCCTTCCTTTTGTGGGTGGCGGTGAATGCAGAAGGAACTCCATGAAGGCTTCGGGCACACTTCAGGAGCACAAGGTGAAAGGGTGCTGTCTGCCCACCCAGAAGTGCCACATGCCACCACTGTACGTTCATCTTCACACCCAGCCGTGTGGTGGCCAAGTCCCCCTTCTGGTATTTCGTGTCATCACTGAAGAAGATGAAGAAGTCATCAAAGGCAACAGTGTACAGTGTTTAAGATGTGACCACTGGTGAGAAGAACCCCCAGCATCTGGCTACGCTGTGA
Source organism: Cricetiscus sungorus (assembly GCA_030556225.1). NCBI lineage: Eukaryota > Metazoa > Chordata > Mammalia > Rodentia > Cricetidae > Cricetiscus > Cricetiscus sungorus. The sequence goes on from JANBXA010000729.1 coordinate 28,727,723, forward strand.
CTCCTACAGCTGCACATACAACTTGTACCGTGGGTGTGGGTACTGGGACCTGACCGTGGCTGGCATCATCACACAGTGCTACCAAGACATGGGCGCTCTTCAAGGTGTCATGATCCATCCAGATCATGAAGGTGGGAGAGATGGAACAGGGCAAGTGCTGCCTGCAGGCCTTCGAGCAGTTCCACAACTCCAAGATCAAGTTCCTGTCACCTCACTCGCTTTGTGGCTCCAGCACAAGCTGTGCTTCACCACCAAGAGGCTCAACATTTGCTTCTAGACCCAGAGACACGCTCCCCCCCCCCGAGTCAAGGAAGAAGAAAAGAAGAGGAGGAAGAGATAAAAGAAGAGGAAGGAAGGGAGGAAGGAAGGAAGGAAGGAAGGAAGGAAGGAAGGAAGGAAGGAAAGAAAGAAAACTAGGTTGTGAATTCAATTATGTGGTGCCCAGCTACTTAAGAGACTAGGACTTTTTGAACCATGAGTTCAGGACCAGCCCCCCCCCCATATAGTTCAGTTCTCATTTATATTCATTCTCCCTCCCTCCGTGTTGGGGATGGAATCCTGGGACTTAGGAATGCTAGGCAAGTATTCTTCCACTTAGTCACACCTCTAGACACCCAGCTCCTCCCTTTTTCTCTTTTAAAAGCATTCATTCATTTGTTTGTGTGTGTATGTGTGTGTGTGTGGGTGGGGGGTGTTGTATGGGGGCGTATGGAGGCCAGAGGTCAGTCTGCAGGAATCTGTTCTCTCCTTCCACTACATGGGTCTAGGGATTGAACTCAAGTCCTCGGGCTTGGCAGCAAGTGCCCATTTGTGCTGAGCCATCTCAATTGCCCCCTTCCTATCAGAAAAAGAGAAATATCCCAAACTTGAGTCCCTTTATATTTTGCAGTCATTCTGGCCTCCCACCCAGCTCTGATTTTAAGAAACAGCCAGGGAGTTTGTCTTTCTGGGATAGGAATGGATAGCATAATGTTGCCTGAGGTAGGCCCAGTAAAGGGACTATAGAGGCCCATTATTGCTGTAGGCCTAAGACATCCATCTCCCCAGCACATGCCATTGAGAGCAGTCGGAGCTGTCCTGTAGAACCCCCTAGAGCTGCAGTGTCATAGAACCCTCCCACCTGCCTCAGGAACAGAGGAGGGAGCAAACCAGGTCCCTTCTTCCACAGCTCTGTTTGAAGACTGTCCTGGGGACAGAGTGCTGCCAGCCCCTGTGTCTGGGGGTACCCTCTTGTCACTCTCCAGTCTGGGTCTTCGTGACAACAGACACACTTTGAGTTCTTTTCCAAGCTGTGGGTTTATTTTGCTTCTTGTTTTTCAGACTTGTGGGACACTTTTGTAGCACACACGCATGCACGCACGCCACACACACACACACACACACACACACACACACACACACACACACACACACACAGCCTGTTCTGTGCCACTCCCAATGACTGCAGAATTCATGGGCTCCTGAGTCTGACTGAGACAGTGTCTGTTTCCTCTGATAACTCTTCTGTCTGGGTAAGCCTGCTGTCTTGTCCCCACTGGAAGCCCTCCCCCTCTCGCCACAGGGCCAGCTCCCAGGTTGCTTGCTCCACCCCAGCAGCAGCTCCTGCAATCCCCAGCCAACTCCCATGCACATTTCCATGGCAACCGAAGCACATTCCCCATCCCTGCCTTTCTACTTCAGAAAGAAAAGGATGACATGTCTCCTGTTCACACTCCTCCTGCTCACTGTCTTTCTTTTTCTATCTGTCTTTTTCTTTAGCTGGCGTAGCGTCCCCCATGTGGACTAGGCTGGCCTCAGATTTGTGGCATTCCTTCTACCTGGTTTCCAGTGTGCCAAGGTGATTACACTCATGAGCCACCATGGCCGGCTTTCTACTTCTTTTGTTCTTTTGAGACGGAGTCTCTACTTAACCCTGGCCTTGAACTCACTGCAGAGATGAGGCTGGCCTCAAACTCAGAGATCCTCCTGCTGGGATTAAAGACTTATGCCACCACTACCTACTTTTGTTTCCTCTTTTATTTCTTTGTGTGTTTTGAGTCAGACTCTTATTTTGTAGCACAATCGGGACCCAAACTCATGGCCGTCCTCCTAGCTCTACCTTTTGATGGTTGTAAATAACACAGCTATGAACACTTCTACATAAATATCTCTAGTTTCTGGGATGGAGTAGGACAGGTGGTAGAATGCTTGCTTAACTAACATGCGCAGAACCCTATGTTTTATCCCTAGCATGTTTCTTTTAGTTTCTTTATAATTTACTTATTTATTTATCTTTGTGTAGTTTTTTCCAGACAGGGTTTCTCTGTATGGCTTTGGAGCCTGTCCTGGAACTGCTCTGTTGCACAGAGCTGGTCTTGAACTCACAGAGATCCGCCGTCCTCTGCCTCTGCTGGGAGTAAACATGTGTGCCACCACCTGGCTGACCTGAAATTCACTGTATAGACCCAGCTGGCCTTGAGCTCAAAGAGATCTATCTGCCTACCACTACCTCCTGAGTTCTTTCAGTGTTTGAATCACTAGAGTGTGGTATTATGCTTTGCCAACACAGAGGAGTGTGAGGGCTTTTGTCACAGTGCTCCAATGGTGCTAACTTGCAGCCCTCGGGTGTCTGTTTACTTACCATCTTATCAGCAGAAGCCAAACTTTGTCTGGCTATATCATTCATGGTGTCATCTCTGAAAATGAAACCCCACAAAAAAGCATGATTCTTCAGTTGTAGTTAGATTTTTACTCCCAGCATTATATAGCTCTCCCGCTTGCTCACAGAAGCTTGGTGTATGGGTTGAAGGACCTGAGAAACCTTCCCCCAACCCCCACCCCCCGGCACATGCTTGGTGTCTCTTAAATTTTTTAATGCATTTCTCCCACAAATGCACTCAAGTGCCATGGTTCACATGTGGAAGTCAGAGGACAATTTACAGGAGTTGGCTCTTTTCTTCTGCCATGTGGGTCTTGTGGCTCAAAATCAGGTCATCAGGCTTACCAGCAAGGGCCTTTACTCACTGAGCCATCTGGTTAACACAACTCTATTGGCTATGCATGCCATCAGACTTACATTCTGTTGCCTGTTAAAAGTGTAAACCGCGGGCCCAAAAGCTGTCTTCTTACATTTACATGTTCACCATGACTTGCACCCCTGTGCACATGCAAATACATCACACATATGTACACACATGCAGACACATGCAGACACATACACTAAATACTTGTTGGTCTGTTTTTGTTTGTTTGTTTGTTTTTTGAGACAGGTTCTCTCTACACAAGCCTGAAACTCACTTTGTAGACCAGACTGGTCTTGAACTCACTGCCTCTGCCTGCCAAGTGCCAGGGTAAAAGGTGTGTGTACTACCATGCCAGGCTCTAAATACTTTTATTTTTAACGAAAAACAAACAAAAAATGGGGGGTGGGGAGTGGTTAAGAGCACTTGTTGCTCTCTCTTGTAGGGGATGCAGGTTCAGTTCCCAGCACCCACATGGTCATTCACGACCATCATTCATCATCTCTAGTTTCAGGAGACTAGATACTCTCTTCTGACCTGCACATGCTAGGTGAGCATTTGGTGCACATACATACCTACATGCATGCATATATACATACGTATGTACGTAGATACATACATATATACAAGCAAAACACACAGAAAATTAAATACACCAAAAATTATTTTTTAGTGGAAAAAATGCACAATGCAGAGTTGGAGCATCTGCTTAGCATGTGTGAGAGCCTGAGTTCACTCTCTAGTCCTGAAAAAAGAAAGTTAATGGTGAACTATGTTCACCTCCATCCTGAGGGCACACAGTATCTTTTGTATTTAATTCATGTGTTTGATTTTTGTTGTTGTTTTTAGTTTTTGTTAAGACAGGGTTTCTTTGTGTAGCCCTGTCAGTCCTGAAACCTGATCTGTATATCAGGCTGGCCTCAAACTCACAGAGATCTTCCTGTCTCTGCCCCATAATTGTTGGGATTAAAAGTGTGTGCCAACACCAACTGACTTCAATTCATGTATCTGCATAAAATGCTTCCTCAGATGATTTCCTCTGCTGGCATCCTGGAGTGTTGTTAGGAGACAGGCATCTGGCCTTTGTCTTGGTTCCTAACACTAGTGTACTTAAAACCTTGGGATTTCCTGAATGACTGGCATTTGTTTTGCTAATGAACCGCCTTCAATCAGACCTCTTATTATGCTAATGTTCCTAAAGTTGGGGCTCTGCATGGTTCCTTGCCTGACCAGTCACTGAGCTGGTAGAGCGTTTGGAACTTTCTGGAGCACTTGACCACCTTACTCTGCCTTGTGGATCATCTGCAAAGAGGAGAGGTAGAGAACATAGGGATGTAAGCAGGGCACTGCGCAGTTGGTTGACCCAGAGGAAGGCCAAGTGCCTGGTGCATCTCCCACTTGGTTGTTGCTGACTTGTATCCTTTATAACAAATTGGCAAACTCAAGTAAAGTGTTTCCCTGTGTTCCAGGAGTCTGTTTAGCCAAACAGCCACCTTGAAGGGTTTCTGGGAACTCCCTAAAATTTTGTTTTGTCTGTTTGTTTAGTTTAGTTTTTTTGGGTTTTTTCCCCCTCACAGACAGACGCTAACTAATCCAAATAATCATGGCCAAATTAATTAAAGCAAATTTCTTTTTATTGTGTTCATGTGTGTCTTCTCCTAAGGTGGAGTTCAAGATGTCAGCAATGGATGTGGGGAAGATAAAGCTTTTACAGATGGGAGGGGTCTCCAATGGGGAAATTTAGCAGGGAAATAGGTGGCCTTAAAGAAGCAGGAACATAACAAGGTAGTCATAACAATGCAATAGTAATAACAGTGTTATAACATTTTAAAACAAAGGTAGGCTTGCAAGATGCTCATAACTTTCTGAAACAAAGACATGGCTGTGGTTCCCTGGTATAGGCAGAAGAGAACCATTTGTAGTTCAGGTTACAGCTGGGCCATAGCCTGGTCATAAACAGAAATGAACATAGGTTGTCTTCACTATAAAATGGCTTTCAAGCCTAAGATGGAGGTGGGATAATTCATCACAGTATTTCTGTAGCTGTCCTGGAACTTACTCTGTAGACCAGGCTGGCTCCGAACTCACAGATATTGACCTGAGTCTGCCTCAGGAGTGCTGTGTTTAAAGCACGCACCACCTTGCCTGACATTATTTATCTATTTAAAGACAGGATTGCTACATGAACATGGCCAGCTTCACGCTTGCATTGATCCCATGTCTGCTTCCCAAGTGCTAAGATTACAAGACCATACCATCATGCCCTGCTCCATGTTAGAGGGACTATGTATAACTTGCTTACATACTCATTTCTTGATGGGTACTTGGAGTGCATCTATTTTCTCTTCATTTTCTTTTTCTTCAAAAAAAAACTTTAGACTTATTATTTATGTGTATGTTTTGCCTGCATGTATGGAACTGGACTTACAGATAGTTGCAAGCCATCATGTGGGTCCTGGGATTCGAACTCCAGTTCTCTGCAGGAAAGACAAGTGTTCTTAAATGCTGAGCCAATTCTCTAGCCCCTCTGTTTGTTTTCTTGAGACAGTATCTTGCTGTGGACTTGGCCTAGGGCATAGTTCTCTAGGGACTGCAAGGTTCAAAGCTTGCAAGAAGTTTCTGAAGTATAGGTGGTCTTTGGGCTCTAATGCCAACTCTTGGTAGTCAGCATTAGAACTGAATTGCACCGTAGGCACCAGATAGTGTTGGAGAATTGATTGGTATGGAAAATGCATGTACACATATTTGCTATGAGGGCTGTGTGGGTAGAAATATTTGGGAAGAAAGCATTAAAAAAAAAAAAAAATTAACACTCATTATGTCTGGCCCTACCAAAGCCCATAACAATGTAGATAAGAAAGAGACATGTGTAAAGTACTGGAATATCGTGTGTGTGTGTGTGTGTGTGTGTGTGTGTGTGTGTGTGTGTCTGTGTGTGTGTGTGTGTGTGTGTGATGGGAAAATAGAATGTGTGCACCTCCAAGGGAGAAACAATGTTTGTCTAAACTTGGGTCCTTGTCTCTACAGCATGCCACCCCACCCAACCCCCGCTGTCCAAGTGAGTGGGGCTTCTTAAGTCACTAGTGATGCACTTTTGAACACAACATGGAGTCTGTTCAGCTCTCCTCATAAAAAATACAAGCTGGGTTTCACTGAATGACAAAAAGAAATCTGTGGATTCAGGAAGCGTAGTAAATACCATGACTCTGAAAATGTGCACAGCCCAAACAGCTTTTTCCAGTCTGGAAAAATGAAGAGATTTGTCTGTGCAAAACCAGCCAAGGCTCAGCCCCTCCTCCCTTGCTCCTGCTCCACCCCCACCTCCTGGCAAGGCCTCCCACCCTGCCCCAGACATTCAGTCATAGCTTTCATCCTGTGTGACTTCTAGTTGCCCAGGAAATAACATTGCCCAGGCTCTGGGGACTAGCACCAGCCACTCCCAGGCAGCTTTCCGGGATATCTGTCAGGGTGGGGTTTGCCAGGCATCCCTGATCTTGGCTAGGGCTGGCTCACAACAAGGTTGTGTGGAAGGTAAAGTGGGCTCAGTGTCTCTCTAGTTTATTCCCCCCCTTCCTCCTTTGAGTTTGAAACAGCCTTTATCTCATTTCTACTTGCCTTGGTATTGTGTGGGAGCTGGGGGTCTAGGCAGAGGTGAGATTCTAAAAGCATTCACAGGGGGTGAAGATGGATTGAAAAAAGCTCCCAGTGGCCTTGACTGGCATCCAGGTGGGAGCAAACTTGGTATGTGCAGAATCTCTATAGCGGAGAGGTAAGCAAGGTCTGGTTCCACACTTTGTCTTATGGTACATTTGCATAACAATTACTTTGCTCTTTGGATAGTATGCTGTGGGGGTGGTAGAGCCAGAAGGCACCCACCCAAGCCCCTGGAAATGACAAAGCCAACCTGTAGTTCTGGGTGCTGGGATAGGAATCAGAATTTCAATTGGTTGAAGGCTGACTCCTGTGAATGGGAAATGTTTGTTTTCCTGACTGGTGGAACCACAGAACCTAGCTCAAGCCTGTCCAGACAGGTAGCTGTGTCAGTGAGTGTGTGAAATAATGAGAGAGTGCATAACCATGGATACTTTTCTTCTCTGCACCTCTGTTTCCTCTATAAAAGTATATATGCAAAATCGGGCATGGTGATGGATGGCTATTATCCTAGCCATTTGGTTAATAAACCAAGAGGATTAGACATTCAAGGTCATCTTTTGCTACTTTGCCAGTTGGAGGCCAGCCTGGGCCTGTCTCAGTAATAATATGACATAGGTGTAGCATGTGGTTCATGACATAGGTTGATAATCCTAAGGAAGTGAACACCACACCAGCAGGAGTTCGAGGCCAGCCTCACCTGAGTATGTAGTGGTGGAATGAAACACATGAATGTCCTTTGTAAATGGGAATTTAATAGTCAGTTTGTCTTAGACCCTTTGCTTTTGATCTTTTGTTTAGTTGCAGAGGTCTCCTGCATCCTCTGCTGGTCTTGGCCTTACTAAGTAGCCAAGAATGACCTTGAACCCTGCTTCTCCTGCCTCTACTTCTCAAATGCTAGGATTAGAGGTTTTTCATACCATGACCCTACAGGTGTGTGTGTGTGTGTGTGTGTGTGTGTGTGTGTCTTGTGTGTGTGTGTGTGTGTCTGTGTATGTGTATGTGTTTTTGTGTGTCAGTGTGTGTCTGTCAGTGTCAGTGTGTATGTGTGTGTTTCAGTGTGTATGTGTCTGTCTGTGTGTGTGTGTGTGTGTGTGTGTTGTTTGTGTGTCTTTCTTTGGGGCAGATCTCACAATCCTGCCCTTGCTTTCTGAGTGCTGGCATGACAGTTGTGATTAGGTCACGTGCCACCATGCTTTTTTCAGGAGATTATATATATAATATATATTATATGTAATATATTTATATATATTTTAATGCTTTTAGGTAAGTTGTTTTGAATCTGAGCATGTCATCAGCCGTGGCTGATAGTCACTACCATGCTGGCTCTGTACTTGGCCCAGAACTCCCCCAAACTCTTCCCAGGTAGGCTCCAGGCCCATGTTAGTGCTTTCTCCCTTCCTGACCAGCTCCCCTTCCCTTTTACCTTTTCCCAGTTCATTTTTCAGATATCATCTGAGATGACTTTCTCTGGGATGTAATCCCCCTCCTCCCTCCTCCTGCCTCTTAGACCTCTTCCCTTGGGTCCCCTCTGCTTCCTATTTCAGAGTGCTTGTTCTGCTGAATGGCTATGTCCATCACTTATCAGCCTTCTTTTACCCTGTGAGCCCCTGAGGACAAGCTCTCCCCCCCCCCACCCTCACCCTCATTTCCTTTTACTGGGGATTGAGTTTAGGGCCCTGCTTTTGTTGGGCAAGCACTCCACCTCTAAAGCTATATCCAAAGCCCTCACAAAGTTGCCCAGGCTGGCCACTAACCTGTGATTCTCTCACCTTGGCCTCTCAAGTGGCTGGAATTACATTTGTAAACCATTAGGCCTTGCTTTTCAGTTTTTGCAGTGCTACGGATCTTTGCTTCAAGTTCCACTGTAGATCATAATGTTGGATAATAAATGTTCTCCCCAAACACATATTAAATGCGTATAACATTGAATTGGGAAATGGACAGTGGGTGGCTGGAGCCATGGAGGTAGCATTTACTGAAATATGAGAAACGACACTTCTATCAAAGTGACCTGCACACAAGCCACAGACATGTCTGCATGTTCTCTGCTGAAGGCAAACACTTGTGCAACACACTCTCCCTTGCTCTGAAATTTCACCTCTTGTCATCTCCTCCCACTCATCCTTCTCATTCCTTAATATACAGAGAATTGCAAAGCTAAAACTCTATCTGACAGCAAAAAGGCAATAAATAATGCCAACAAGAGAAGGAGCTAGCTCTTGCCTCCTTGCCTATGGTTTTGCCTCATTCTCTTACTACTCATTTTTTTTTGATTGGGGGGTGGGGTGGACAGGGTCTCACTCTATTACTCTGGCTGGCTGGCTTGGTTTGGAACTCACTATGTAGAACAGACCAGGTTGACCTAGATTTGCCTCTGCCTGCTTCTACCTGTCTTTGCCTCTCCAGTGCTGGGATTAAAGGCACCACCCCACCCTATCTTACACTTTTGTTGTTGTTGTTGTTGTTAATTAGGTTCTCCCTATGTAACCCAGTCTGCCAGGAACTCACTGTATAACCCAGGCTGGTCACTACTGGGACTCCACCTGTCCTACCACTGCCTATACCACCACAGTATGCCACTGTACCTTCATCCCTGTGTTCATTTATATTCTTTCTCTCTCCCTCTTCTGCACTTAACATTTCAGCACCATTCCATTGTATAAACAAAACAAACAAACAAAAACTTATTCTACCTGGGCATGGTGGCATATATCTTTAATAACAGCATTCAGAAGGGGAGGCAGAGACAGAAGGATCTCTGAGGGTTTGAGGCCAGCCTGTCTACATAGAGACTTCCAGACCAGCCTGGAATACATCGCAAGACCCTGTCTCAAGAGAAAAAAAAGCAAAACAGAAAGCATTAAATATGCAGTTATTGGCCACTTCTTGGATTATGAAAGGAAAGAGGGTGGACAGATCTTACTGTGTGGTCAGAGGTTGGTGATGCCTGCTGCTCTTTCTAAAAGGAAGGGTTCTAAACTGGCTTGGGAGAGGAAGAGCAGTCTGGTGAGTGGGGGTGTCGTTGGTTAGCGCCCACTGGCAAAGACACCATGTGATAAAAATCAGAAGTGTGAAAGTGGTGCCAGGCCGGTGAGGAGCCCAGCCTTTTCAGCTTGCTGCTGAGGACCAACCTCAGCAGTGTACTTCATCCACTTCTCCTGGCCTCTGCTCTCTGGTTCTCTGAAGTCCTGCAGACTCAACAGGTAGGTCATCCTCCAAATGGTGGAGTATTCCAGAGCACACAGTCTGCTGTACAGTTTGGTTTGCTTTGGCTCACCATGCCAGCCTTCGGAATCAATCTCATTCATTCAGAGCCATTCCCCAGTTGGGAGATGTCATGTGCAGTCCTTCTCTGCTTTTGGAGGAGATGGGGGACCTGGCTGCATGGTTCTCCCACTCTTCCACAGTTACAGTCAGATTTTGGCTCGGAAGTCACTGCCTATGTGAGGTTTCTATTGCTGTGATAGACACCATGACCAAAGGCAACAGTTCTCAGGTCATACTCCATCACTGAAGGAAGTCAGGGCAGGAACTCAAGATAGGAACCTGGAGGCAGAAACAGAGACCATGGAGGAACATGGCTTACTGCTTGCTTCGCAAGGCTTGCTCAGCCTGCTTTCTTGTCCCATCCAGGACCACTTGCCCAGGGATGGCACCATATCCGTGAGCTAGTCCCTCCCACGTCAATCATTAATCAAGAAAATGCCCTTCCTTAAACCCTTGCTTTCAGGCAATCTGATGGAAGTATTTCTCTCAATTAGGATTGCGTCTTTGGCAGGGCTTGTTGCACTTTTAGTCCCAGAGCTTGGGTCACAGATGCAGGCATTCTACATGAGGTCAGCCTGGTCTACATGATGATTTCTAGGCCAGCCAAGGCTACATAGTAAGATCTTGACTTAAAAGAAAAAAAAAAAAATCAGCTTGGCAGTGGTGGCCTCTGCCTTTAATCCCAGCACTCTGTGCTTTTAATCCCAGCACTCTGGAGGTAGAGGCAGGCAAATCTCTGTGAGTTCAAGGCCAGCATGGTCTACAGAGTAAGAAAGAAAGAAAAAGAAAAAAGAAGAAGAAGAAGAAGAAGAAAGAAAATAATTGATCAATCAGTTAAAAGATCCCCTTCTTAGATATGTCTGTGTCCAGCTGACAAAAACCAACCAACACACCGCCCTTTGTGGAAAGCACTTTTTCCCTAGTCCCTACTCCAGCTCTCTGTCTTTTATCTGTTATCCCACCCCACCCCCAGACATTTTATATGGCCTGCTGGATCCCTGAGGGCATCTGAGGCCTCCTGACCTCTGTCTGGGAGGAGTATCTTCTGTCCCCAGGGCTCCTGGTGCTTGTACATCCTGTCTCCATCCCCCTCACCACTGATGTGTCTGGTGTTGCAGTGCAGTCTGCCTTCTTCGAGGGGAAAGCTACCATTAGATGAAGATGTGGAAGGCTACAGATTAAGAAGTAGGCAAGGACTTGCCCCTTGATGCCCATTGACACACCCACTTCAGTAGTAACCTTCTGGGAACTCTGCCCATGTTGCAACCACCCCCCACACCCCATTAGTGATTTTCAAAGGGGAGGTTTCAGCCAGCCAGAGGAAGCAGATGGCTGGGCTTCTGGCCTGCTGCATCATGAATGATTTGAGGGAGACAAGGCTTTCCTGTGCTGAGTACCAACGGGTCCCCGAGCACCTCCATCGCTCAGGCTGTTGAGGTGTGCTCTCCTGAAAGTCACCTTGGTGGTTGAAAACTGCTCTCCTTGCCTGTCTGTCACAAAGAGGGAAGCTGGAACAGAGCTAAAAGATGCTTTTTCATGCACTTTGGGAAAGAATGAGCAATGGAAAAAGGAAATTGAGAGCTTTGGGGAGTTTACAGCAGCCCAGCACTGGAGTTTGAAATAGGAGCTGGGAATCCATATGTTTGGGAAAGGAAAGAAAGGAGCAGCCACACGCACAGAGCTTCAAGGGTATGTGCGGAAATAGTTACAGGGAAGGGGGCAGGGAAGCCCACGTGGGTCCCCCTTTATCAGACCCAGATGTTCAGGCAGCAGCTCTCATGATGCCTGTGAAAGGGTCCAGAGCCTGCTGGGCTAGACTGTATTTTCTTAACTACCAAGAAGCACGTGAAATCAGTGGCTGGGCGCTTTCCACTGTGCACTCAATGACTCCCTGGGGTCCTGCTGGGGTCTGTGCCATACCAATTATGCAGAGGCCTGGCTGCCGAGGAATAGGGCTTAGAAGTGGAGAGGACCAGGCTCCCTGGAATGACAGAGTCCCTAACAACCATGAGCTGCTGAAGCTGCCTCAGTTGCCTCCACTTACCTTGTAGTGCAGGAATTGGAAACCCAAGGTTCAACTCAATCCTGTCCTGCATCCAAGACTTGACCTCTCTGGGCTTCAGTTTTGCTTTCTTTAAAGTAAGTATGCGTGTGTCTGTATAACTCGTGAGGTGTATATAAGATGTGTGAGAGAGGCTTTTTACAATAAATAAAGCCCCAAACATGATATTAAAAATATTCCCCATAGCAGCTCATGGTGACATGACCCTGTAATTGAAACTTTTTGGGAGACCGAGGCAGGGGAATCACTGAGGCCGGTTTGGGCTTGGATGACAAAGTAAGGTTCCATCTCAAAAATGAAATCAGGAGCTGAAGAGATGGTTCAGTGATTATCAGCTCGGTTGCTTTTCCAGAGGCCACATGTTTGATTCCTGCACCCAGATGGTGGCTCACAGCTGTCTATAATTCCATTTCCGGGGGATCTGAGATCCTCTTCTGGCCTCTGCTATCACCTATGTGGTACACAGAGATAAATGCACAAAACCAAAACCAAAACAAAACAAAACAAAACAAAAAAAAATAAAACAAAAAACCACCCAAACACATAAGTAAATATATTTCTTTAAAAATTAAATTATTTGGTCAAGATGGTAGTGGAACAGCACTTGGGAGGCAAAGGCAGAGGCAGACGGATCTACAGAGGCCAGCATGGTCTACAGAGCGAGCTCCAGGATAGCCAAGGTTACACTGAGAAACCCTGTCTCAGAAAAGAAAAGGAAAGAAGAGAAGAGAAAAGAAAAGCAAAAGGAAAAGAAAAACAAACTTTAAATTTTACTATAGAGCGGCTGAGATGGTACAACTGGTAAAAGGCTCTTGGCACCAAACCTGACAACATGAGTTCAGTCCCCAGAGCCCACATGATGGAAGGAGAGAAGCAATTCCTAAAAGTTGTCCTCTGATCGTCACATTCACACATACAAACACGCATACATCCCAAATAAAGAATGTTTATTATCATATGTTATCAAACACGCTCAAGCAGGCTGTACCCACAATATAGCCTCCACAGTTATGAGCCCATGCCCTGTTCTATTAGTGACTCCCCCTCTTTCTCCCCCCACCCCCCCCCCGCCCCCGCTCCTTTTTTTGTTTTGTTTCTCAGTGTAGACCTGGTGGCCATTCTGGAACTCCGTAGACCAAGCTGGCCTAGAACTCAGAGATCCTCCTGCCTCTGCTTCCCAACTTCTGGGATTAAAGGCGTGTGCCACCACTGCCTGGTGTTTTATCCTATTTTCAAAGTCACATGGCTGAGTTACATCCTCAGTCACTTAAAACCCACTCAGTTCTTGGGTATCCCTCCCTTGTTGTACCATTCTCTTATTCCACAATGACATATCTCTTGTCTCTACTACGTACTTAGTACCTTAACTCCTTGCTACAAGACTGCCATGACCCGAAGTAGCCCAGGAATTCAGCTCTGAGAGGTCTGAGTAGTGTTTGTATCTTATCAGATTCCCCACCCCCCTTCTTCTAAGAAGAAGGTGACACTCTGGCAGGCAGACACTGAAGTATCTTCCTGAAAGAACAGGAGGTATTGGGCCATCTACAAACCTCCAAGGCCTCGACATCAAGAATAAGTCTTCCATTAATAATGGAGGCCTTCTGCAGTTGGTGCTTGTCTTCCAGGGAGTGGGTACATGGAACTGAGAATAGCAGGGCTCCACACTATGCTCCTGGCTGCAGGGGAATCAGGGCTCTCCCCTCCAAGTGAGCAATCTACCATTGACCAAAGTGAGAGATGGAGCTTCGTAGGAGACTCGGGTCTCTCTCTTTGTGGGACCTTAAACAGTAGACAGAATGCGATCTCCAGAGACTAGGAGACCAGGTTCAAATCCTATCTCCATTTAGTATAACAGTTTCTCTAATTTCCAGTGGTTGAATGGATTAGTAGCCAGACACAATGGAATACACCTCTAATTCCAGCACTTAGAAGGCAAATGAAGGAAGAGTATGAGTTTAAGGCCTCAGCTATATAGCAAGTTTGAGGCCAGAATGGGCTACATGAGACCTTGTCTCAAAAACAGAAAAAGAAGCATCTCTGATGAGGACTGAGTGACGATCTGATCTGTGGGTATAGCAATATGCCATTAGGAGTCATTTTATTGCTATGTTTCTTTAGCAGAGTAAAAGTAGTAAATTTTCCCCAGATCCCATGACTTATGTAGTCTCAGGTTCTTGGCCACTTTAGCTGTGTTAGATAGGGATTCCATGACAGGGAATGGGCCTTAAATCGAATAGAAAAGTGCTTGGTTCCTACCATAACATTAGTGCCACTGTTGAACCAGTATATCTTGCTGGCAGGTTACTGTTAAATGTCACAGGGTTTGTAGCTGGGTTATATTGATTACTTTTTTCCTCCTCCTGGCACAGTGAATAGTAGTTGGGCACTAGCTCAATTTCTCCATGTTCTATGACATAAATAAGTTGTGTCTACAGCAACAGAACCTACCATCAGAGTATAAAGAATGACCAATAGCCTTAGCAATAAGCTATACTGTTTGAGAGGGAGTCTATAGGATCCTTTTGGTCAATGACTCAAACCAGATGTAACCCCAGTCCTGGCACTGAAGGTTTTATCTGGTGGCATGAGATGTCTAGCTGGGACATTCTTTCAAATATTGTATGATGACTTCACTTCAATATTTTTTAAATATGTATATATTTTAGGAAGTTTTTGCAGTAGTAGGTTTCCATATGGCATTCCAAAAGGCCTTTAGTGTTTGGTGTCCCCTCCATATTCCATATTCTCTCCTCCCTTCTTTACTCCTATCTTCCCACCCCTCCCTTATTTAAGAAACGAAGCCGCAGTAGCTCATCAGGCCACAACTGCAGCTATGTAAATCTGTCTGCATTTCCAAAAAGTATGTTTTCCTTAATACTTTAGGTTCTTCCAGCATTTTGGGCTTCCTTACTCTTTCTCTAAAATCTACTTCCCTGACGGGTGTGCTTGTCTGCATGTGTCTGATCTCCATGGCATGGCTTTTTCCATCCTCCTCCTCAAGACAGCTGCTGAGGTTCATGACTGGCCTGCCCTCAGGGTTTTAATGCTAATAAAATTGTCCTTGAACTTCCAAAAATATAATTAAAAATAAAAGACTAATATGAAAACTTACAGGATTCTTTTGGTAGTAAGTGACAGAAAATTCAACGCAAAATGTCTTTGAGCAAAATGTCAGTTCAGGAGCTCATCTTTTTTGGTGGTGGTGGGGGTGTTGTCAGGATTTCTCTGTGTAACAGCCTTGGCTGCCCTGGAACTCACTCTGTAGACCAGGCTGGCTTCAAATTCACAGGAACTCGCCACCTACTTTCTGAGTGCAGTAGGGCTCCAGGATCTCATTTTAAGCAGGGGTATAGAGGCTGGCATAGTGGCTGTGCCTTTAATGTCAGCACTAAAGAGGCAGAGACACACAGAAGAGGCCAGACTGGTCTACATAGTGAGTGCCAGGACAGCCAGTACTACAAGAGGAAGACTATCTTAAAGGAAAAAAAAAAAAAAAAAAGAACCAAGAATTTTTGGTTGACTTGGTGTGCATTAGTGC
The DNA here is from genome assembly GCA_030556225.1 of Cricetiscus sungorus. NCBI lineage: Eukaryota > Metazoa > Chordata > Mammalia > Rodentia > Cricetidae > Cricetiscus > Cricetiscus sungorus. Next base: position 28,743,243 of record JANBXA010000729.1, read on the forward strand.
ATGACATCCTGGGTTCTATTCAAAACAAAACAAAACCCTCCATGGATGGTCAGAGTTCAAATGTTTGATCAGAAATTGAATTCTTATATTTTGTTCATTAATTTTAATCTTGTAATCTTGGGCAATTATAACAATATGACAGCATCAGTTCTAGCCCATGTGCCCTTACAGGTTTCAGATAGAAAGGGGTTTTTTTTCCCAAGAGATCTAGAAAAAGGCTCATTGACCATGTCTTGGTCCTATGACCTTCTTAGTAGCCAACAAAAATGAAACCCCCTTAATATGTGTTGGCTAGGATAACTGGATGTTCCTGGACTGATAGACTGAGGGACAGTGACTCACACCACAGGGAAGGTGGGGGAAAAGATATGCTGTTGTTTGCATGTTTAAAATTCATAGTTTTGTTTTGGGTACTGAGGATGAACTTAGGGCATCTTTGACCTTGAGCAAATTCAATGCCATAGAGCTACATACCCAGTTTCTATGTGTTGACATTGAATTGCAACTGTAACACTTTTGAGAGTTTATTAGGTCATAAGGGCTCTGCACTCCTAAAGGGTTATCAGGGGAGTAGGTTAGTTATAGAGGAGTAGGATCTGAGCATGATGACACCTTTAATTTTAGCACCTTAATGTTAGACAGAGGCTGATGGATTTCTGTAAGTGCAAACCCACCATGGTCTATGTAGCATACCTAGCAAGCACTAAGCCAGCCAGGACTACACACTGAGACGCTGTCTCAAAAAAAGAAAGGGGGGGTGGAGAGAGAGAGGAAGGAAGAGCAAGAAAAGGAGAGGAAAGAAGGGGAGAGGAGGGGAGGAGAAGGGAAGGGAAGGGGAGAGTTGAGCTGTCTTTTACCTGCCCATTAGTGATAGTACAGCAGCACAGAAGCCCTTCTCAGAGCCTTATTCTTAGACTTTTCATCCTGCAGAACCAGGAGGCAAACAAACAGATAGATAATCCTATTGTTAGTTTTTGTTTGTTTGTTTTTCAGGACAGGATTTCTCTGTATTGCTTTGGAGCTTGTCCTGGACTCAAACTCACAGAGATCCACCTGCCTCTGCCTCTGAGTGCTGGGATTAAAGGTGTATGCCACCAATGTCCAGCTTGATAATCCAATTGTTTATAAATTACCTACTATCTGGCATTCTGTTACTATGACAGCTGTTAAAATGTAGGTGGATGGGTATAGTTGGCCAAGCTGAAGATGCTACTGCAAATGCCTAGTGTCACCTCATGAACCACTACTTCTCTTCACTCATCTTTGGGCTAGTCAGTGTTTCATTTCCTCTGTTTTTCAAAGCTATGTTGCCCTGGTTGGCCTGGTACTCATTCTCCTATCTTCGGCTTTTCCAGTGGTGGGATTTAGAGGTGTGCCATGGAGCCCACCTTGTGGCTAGTCACATTTGTATTGCTGTAACAAATGTCTGGCCAAAACAGCAGAAGAGACGTGTGCTTTTATCATTTGTTTCTGTCTTTTGGTCCTGAGGATTGAAACTAAGACCCCACACATGGTAGATTAGAGTTCTGTCACTGAGATCCACCCCCAGTCCAGGAAACATTTATTTTATTCATAGCTTCATAGGTTATAGTTCATAGTCAGATGGGTCTGAGTATCATGGTAAAGGGTACTGCTCACTACATGGAGACCAGAATGCAGACAGACAGACAGACAGACAGACAGACAGGGGCCAATACCAAGATAGAAGTTTCAAAGGCACATTCCCTGTGACCTCTTTCCCCCAGCTAATGCCACCTCCCACAGTTCCACATCCTCACATGAGGGATTTCTTGTGGAGTGGGGGGGGGTGGGGTTTGACGTGCCAAACAAAGTAGGAAAACAAGGTGGATGGTGGGGCACACCTGTAGGTTACTACTACTCTCTTTCTTCTTCTTTTCACTATCAAGTCTGTTGAAATGTTGAATCCATCAATGGATTAACAATTGATTACAAACACCCATTGTGATCCAGTTGCCCCTGGAAATGCCCTCCTACAGACCTGGAGCTGAGCTTCATTAGTCGCTCAGGCGTTCCTCTATTTAGGCAAGTTGACATTGAAAATTAATCATCACAGTCATGGAGTACTCCAACCCCCTGAACGATCCCACCAGCCAGCCCTGCCTTTCCACTTTGCAGGGAGGAACTCAAAGCACAGAGCTGTCACACAGAGGACAGTGTAGACTTAGCCAGCACTCACCCAGAGCTACAGCTGGTTCAGGATTCTCTGCAGATCTGATGGGATATACAAGGTCTGACATTGAGTTTAGGTTAGCTGCCAGGGTGTGTTTCCTGAGTAAACAGTCTGGGGTGGTAACAGCCGGTCATGTCAAGGACCCGTTGTTGATGCCCTGGCAGGTGGTAAGGGAAAGAGCTGGTGTATAGGCAGGACACTGCCACTCTAGAAACACCCTCTTATGACTGGCTCCTTTTATTCCAAGTAGCTGAGTACAAAACTTGGCTTTCCTTGTGGGGTGGGGGAGGGACATGCCAAACAAAATAAGCAAAGAGGCAAAAACCAATAGGCCTAGGTGTACTCTTGATGGGGAGGCAGGCAGATCATGAGTTTATAAGGGGATTCTGTCTAACAGAACAAAAAAGAGCCTGCTGAGGCAGTGTTGCCTTCTGCCTTCTCCCAAGAGACCTTAATCTTGAGGCCAAGAGCATCCCTCACCAGGATATAGAGAGGAGGTGGGAGGTCAGATGGAGGTCACTTGCACAGAGCTCAAACATCCTCCTAATTATGTTTGAAATCTCCAAAGAATCTTCCAGAAAAACTAGCATCCCTCTTCTGTATCCAGGTCCTGAACACATAAAGATGGCAAAGGCATGCATGGCAGTGAGCCAAAATACACCTTACCTACCATTAAACTAGTCTGGAGAAGAGAGCATATTGTGAGAGCAGAATTCACTTTTTGATTATCGTTCCAGAGGCTTCCCCAAGTTCTCCAGTCAGGGAAACCATTCCATTGCCATACACAGGGGGTTAAAGACAGAAAGTGTGTTTGGGGAAAGCCAGAAGCAGTGCACACAGTGACTATAGTATGCTATTCATCTTTCTGCCCAATGGTTCATTAAAATGGGGACAGGAATGGCCTTTCCCCTGTCAAGGAGGTGGTCGGGGCTCTAGTGGGATCATGTGTCTTGAATCTGGGAGGTTGGGAAGGCAGGCAAGGCTCAGAAAAGGCCAACTGTTTTTGTGTCCAGTTCAGTTCATAGCAGGTGGCCTTGCTTTTCTCCAGGCATGAAGCCCAGGGCCCCAGAGTGCTGCTGTGCTCCGTGTTGCTCTTCCCTCCAGCTGTAAAAATTTGGGAGAATGTGGGTGTATAGCCGCTTTCTGGTTTCTTGGCTGCTGCCCAGTCTGTGTTCTCCCACTTGGGGGGTAGGGAGGATGGCTGACATCCTTTTCATGGTGGTGAGTGCCACCCCATCCCCACCCCCATGCCCTGTTCCTGCAGAGCCTGGCTCAAAGTTCAAAGCTGAGATGGTTCTGTTGAGTAACTCAGGGACACTGCCTGCCTGCCCGCCATGTAAGGGGTAAGTCGCACTCCCACACAGGCATTTGCTGAGCATCTGTTGCCCTGTGTTTTGTGGTGTGCAGCCTGGGAACAGGCTAGCCACCCCAGCCGACCGCAGTAGGGCTGCGCTTCCTTCCCTTCTCCACTGCCCTTGGCTCTGGGTCTCACACACAGCTCTGTACTGGGCAGGTTTCAGATCCACTCCCAGGCTACTTGGCGTTGACTGCATCTGGATTCACACCAACCCCTTCCTCCTGGGGGTTCAGAGTGTTCTTGGAAGGAAGCCTGGGAAGGGAAAGGCCTTCCCCAGCATTCCCTGGCCAGGGGTTGGCTGACAGCACAGAGCAGAGCTGCCAGGAACTCTGGAGTCAGACAGGGCTGAGTTCAAATCCCTGGGTGACCTTGGACAAGCTGCTCTCTCCACTTCAGTTTCCTCATCTCTAAAAAATGTGACAGTAACAAGACCCACCTCCTGGGACAGTCATGGGAATTTGACAAGATACTAATTGGCCCACACTGCCCTGCATCTGGCCAGTAGGAAGTGCTGGAGAATTGGTATTCTTGATCTTCATGGAGCAGCTTCTGCTGTCCAGGGGTGTGGTCACAGGGGAAAGAGAGGACAGAGAGTGACCACTACCTACTCTGTCTCTCACCCTTCCCAGCCCCTCCGTATGCAGTGTTTCTTTCTTCCTTCCTTTTTAAACTTATTTTTATTCCATGTGCATTGGTGTTTTGCCTGCATATATGTCCGTGTGACGGTGTTGGATCCCCGGAATTGGAGTTAACAGACAGTTGTGAGCTGCCATGTGGGTGCTGGGAATTGAACCCAGGACCTCTGGAAGAGCAGTCAGTGCTCTCAACTGCTGAGCTATCTTCCCAGCCCCCAGCACAGTGTTTCTAACCTGACCAAAATCCAGTTCTATACAAGAACTCTTGCTTCTCTTCTCTTAGAGGTCCCTGCCTAGAGTGCTACTGCTTCAAAGGTGCCAAGTGGTTGGAGCAAGTGGAGGGTGAAGGAGCAGGGGAGTCTGGCTGGCAGTGTTTCCCAGTTTCCCAAGCTCTAGGCAGTTATTTCTGCCCCTCCATCCTCCCTCTCTCCTGCTCTCACTTGATTTCTTCCTCCCTCCCTCCCTCCCTCCCTCCCTCCCTCCCTCCCTCCCTCCCTCCCTCCCTCCATTATTTTCTTTTTTTTCACCTTCTTTTCCCCAGACCTTTTTCTCTCTTTGCTAAAGGGAGATTGCATCCCTCTTTCCTTTCTTGTAATATCCAAGCTGTTAGACCATCCCTTGAGAGCCCTTCACCCAACTCCAAGAGCAGCGATTCCTCTTTCAAATTGAGTCTGTCCCCTGACTCATTCATTAAAATGCATAGGGCATGTGAGCAAACTGCATAATGATTCTCTGCTGAGGAAGGCTGGGAGGCAGGCAGTGCTGCCAACTGCCAAGGCAAACACTTGCCCCCAGCTGCGAATCAGGCTCATTGGCTGTCACGCCCTGGGAAGGTTGGGGGCTGCCGTTCATCTCCAGTAAACCAGCCAAACCCTGGAGAGCTGCAGCCTGGCTCAGGCTGTCGTCTTGAAAGCAGTGTTGCTGATGAGAGTCCAGCCTATGACCTTTTCTCAACCTCCCTCCACCCCCACATCACAGTTTTTCATTCATTCATTCATTCATTCATTCATTCATTCATTCATTCATTTTAGAAGCAGTGTCTTGCTTTATAGCACAAGCTTGTCTTGAACTTAGGTTCCTGTTGTATTATCTCTTGGATGTTGGGATTGCATGTGTACATCATTTATATATTTTAAAACTATTTACTTCTTTCCATTATGTGTATCTGTGTGTTGGTGTGTGGGTATCTGTGTGCCTGTAGAGGCCAGCTTGATTCTCTGGAGCTGAAGTCACTGATGGTTATGAGCCACACAGTGTGGTTTCTGGGAACAAATTAGGGTGATCTGGAGCAGGAGTGGACATCTTTAACCAATAGGCCACTTCTCCAGTCTCTTAAATAAATATTTCAGTGGGCAATATACAATGCATTCTTTTTATTGTTGTTTTAGTACTGGTGAGAGCATATCTTCCTTTTTCAAAATTTTATTTTATGTGTATTCATGCATGTATGTCTGTGCACCAGGTTCATGCAGTGCCCAAGGAAGCTAGAAGAAGGTGTTGGATCCCCTGGAACTGGAGATATAGACAGATATTAGCAGCTGTGTGGGTGCTAGGAACTGAACTCAGGTACTCTGCAAGAGCAGCCAGTGCTCTTACCCCTGAGTCATCTCTCCAGCCTGAGAAAGCATGTTTTTATCACACACACACACACAAAAAAAAACAAACATAAATTGGGCTGGGAAGATGGCTCACTGGGTAAAGGTGCTTGCTGCCAAAGCTTGAACCCTGGTTTTGATTCCCAGAACCCACATAATGGAAGCAGAAAAACAACTCCCACAAGCTGTCCTCCAACCTTCATGCAGGTAACCCCTCCGTGTGGCTTCCTCTACCAGGTCTATCCCACATTTACTCAACCAGGCATCTCCCCACTTCTACCCCATGAATCTCAGTATTTGAAGAAAATCTCTACTGGCATTTTCTTAGTAGGAGGAAGATAACAAAATCCAGTGCTTCTTGTGGCTGCGTTGGGCACCAGCCCCACATGTGTTCTACATTTAGGTCCTGGATTTGTCAATTCATAAAAATTGCATAATAACTTCTTTACTTGACTGTGTGACCTTGGAAAAATTACTGACTTCTCTGAATTGCAGAATGCGACTAATAACTATAGGATCTTGTTCATTGACTTGTCAAATTCAACTGGGATTATCTATATAAGATCCAATCAGAGTCTTTGGCAAGATGCAGTTACATTAGTATCATCATCATCATCATAATCACCACCACCACCACCACCACCACCTACCTATTCATTGAGCACCTACTATGTTCCAGACACTGTCCTTGGTCCTGAGGATGACGCAATGAAGCATTTTTTTTGTTTCCTGTTGTGTCACATGGTTCTCATTAATGTGTTTTACTTAAGAAAGGGCAATATGGTAGCTGCTGTTGTACAAATAGAAAGCAGAGATTTCCACACTTGTGCTCATGGAAACAGTGAGACGCTGAACAGGGCTCTTCCTGGCTCCAGCCTTCTCAAGACAGGCACTGAGGATTGCTTTGGGGTGCAGAGGAGGAGGACAAAAGCAGCTGCCAAAGCCATGAGAGCCCAAGCCCAGCAGACTCCTTTGTAGGATTGTCAGAGCTCCAGCCCATGAAGCATGTCTGCCAGCAAGAACTGACAATGTGTCCCCTTGTCTGGTGCTAACTTTGTGGGTCCAGAGGAACCCTTCTTGCAAAGTTAAAGAGCACCAGGGGGCAGTGTCATGACAGCAGGCAGCTGGCTGGCTCCCTTAGAACTCTGCCCCCTGGGATGATCAGAGCAGGAGAGAAGATGGCTAGGACCCCAGGCTCTGCAACGAATCCTTCACAGCTCCAGCTGGAAGAAGCTCTATTGTCCACACAAGTGTCCCCCAGGCAGGACAAGACTAACACTAGCTGAGTGCACCCCTTAGAGGAAATGAACATCCGGGAAGTGGCTGGGGCAAGACTGGCAAAGGCCAGGGTCAGCATTTGCATTTAAACCCAGCCCTGGGGAGGCAGACACAGGTGGATCTGTGAATTTGAGGCCAGCCTGTTCTACAGAGTGAGTTCCAGGACAGCCAGGGCTACACAGAGAAACCCTGTCTTGAGAAACCAAAACCAAACCAGAATAAAACAAAAAACAAAAAACAAAACAAGAAACACACACACACACACACACACACACAAGAGAGAGAGAGAGAGAGAGAGAGAGAGAGAGAGAGAGAGAGAGAGAGAGAGAGAGAGAGAGAGAGAGAGAGAGAGAGAGAGAGAGAGAGAGCGCAGTGTCCTTTGAATGACCAGGTTAAGAGTTTCCTGATCCTTCTGTCACCTGAAGCTTCACAGCTTCACAGCATCTTGTAGCTGATGAAGGAATAAAGGCTTCCCCACATCTAGGGTCAATTTGTTCCCAGGTAAGATAGTAGGGCTTTTTTTTTTTTTTTTTTTTTTTGTAACAGCCAAAGTGTCCTGGAACTCACTTGGTAGACCAGGCTGCCCCCATACTCACAGAGACCCACCCTCCTCTGCCTCCCAAGTACTAGATTTAAAGGCATGTGCTACCAAGCCTGGTTTCCTTTTTCTTTTTTATTGAACCCAAATGTGTGGAGTTTTTCATTATTTCTGACTCTCAACAGCCTTCCATGTTTGGTTGAACCCTGTACAATTCACATCTGATCATTTAGTTTTGCCTCTGTGCTTAGAATCTGTTGAGCCCACTGCAGATTCTCCCACCGCCCATTGTCCTCATCTATTACTTCCCCTTTCTTACCCATCCTGAATCTTGGATTTGTTATTTATTTGCTTTTATTTCATATATTTTCTAAAATAAATATTGTTTTTTCTCTCTTCAAAGAATACCCTGCTATATGTAGCCTTCTGGAACATACTGCTTCCCTTATACTATTAGGTTTCTAGAATTCATGCGTGTTGCTGTTATAGTTGCACTCTCTTTGTTTCTGCTGATATACTGTCACCTGAAGCTTTCTTGTGTCCCATGCATATTTATTCTCCTACCAGTGGACAGTTGGGTTGTTACCAGCTTTCTGTTGTGGTGATTGAAAAGATCTAAACATTGTTATACAGGTCTTCTGGAAAACAGTATGAATTTACCAATTTACAATCCCACAGCAATGACCTTGTTGATTTGTATCTTGCTATTCTTGCCTACTGGAAGAGTTCTAAAGGGTAACTCATTGTGTTCACTTTGTGCCTGCTGACTGCCTGAATAAGATTTGTAGCTAGCCAGGCAGTGGTGTCGAATGCCTTTAATCCCAGCACTTGGGAGGCAGAGGTAGGCAGATCTCTGTGAGTTTGAGACTAGCCTTGTCTACAGAGTGAGTTCAAAAAAGATTTGTAGCTGATGGTAGTTCAGTGGGGACCTTGAGGATTGAATGAAGTATAGTATGCCTGTGAAGTGTCTCTCAATTGGCACCATTCCATTCTCTTATGTAATGAAGAAGGCATCAAATCCCCTGGAGATGGAGTTAGAGATGAATGCTAGGAACTGAACTCAGGTCCTCTGAAATAGCAGCAATCACTCTTAACTGCTGCACCATCTTTCCAGCCAGTAGATTATTTAATAAAGTTTCTTCTGTTCATAACCATAGGAAGGTCCATATCAAATGTTTTTTAAATGTACTCACACTTTTGCTTATAAACAAAGCTTAAGGGGGCTGGAGAGATGGCTCAGTGATTAAGAGCACTGTCTGCTCTTCCAGAAGATTCAGGTTCAATTAGCAGCACTCATATGGCAGCTCACAACTGTCTATAATTCCAGCTCATGGGGATCTGACTCTGTCATACCAATACATATAAAATAAAGTTAGGAAAAAAAAAGCCAAAGCTTAAAGACTTTAAATTTTCAAATATAGCTTGTCTAAGTCATAATCACTTATGGTTTCTCAGTCATCAGGCTGACTTGAGGAGCTCACTGTGAGACAGATCTAACCTACAGATTATTCTCAAATGTCAAGAGGTATTCAATTATTCCTTCTTTAAAAAAAAACAAAGCAAAACACATAACCTGTTACTATTTTTCTGTTATTAATCACTATTACTACCTCTACTGTTCTATTTAAGTCACTTATTATATTATTTTTAGACAGGGTTCCTCTGTGTAGTTCTGGTTGTCCTAGAACTCCCTCTGTAGACCAGGCTGCAGATCAGACTGGCCTTGAACTGACAGATCTGCCTGCTTCTGCCTCCTGAGTGCTAGGATTGTTATCATATCTTTCACTGATCTGCATAACTGTCTATACCTTGTTGACTTAGCAGTCATGCATTCTTGATGCCTGGCACACAGGTTGCCCCAAATGAATGAATGAATGAATGAATGAATGAATGAATGAATGGGAAATGAAGCAGTTCATGGAAACTGACTTTAGTATTCTGATTTTGTAAGTTTTCTTTCTTTTCTTTTTTTCTTTTTTTGTAGCCAGCTAGTTTTTCATATTTCAAACATTTTTTTCTAGATTGGTCAAGAAGCTGAGAAGCCTGAGATTTTTGTGCTTATTGTGCCTAAAAGATAAAACAGTCATAACCTAGACACCCAGAGCAATGTCTTACTCTCTTTTCCTTTATCTCTTAAAAAGCAGCAATGAGCAGTCTGCCTCATCAAATATAGACTCTGGCAAAGAAGCAGAATGCCTTTGTATTCTAAACAAAACAACAGAAAACTCCTGGCAGCTTGCATATAGCTGGCATTATCAGCCTTGGGTTTCCTGACCCAAGGCACCCCATTACATAGGCAAAACGTTGGATATTTGTGTAACAGGTCCTTAACCCCTGGCAGTTATGCTTATTACCAAAGGGGTGGTGGTGCACTAGGTAGATGCAGAAAGCAGGAACTTCCCTCCCAGTGAAGCATCATCTGTGGCTCGCTCAGTTCTCAGAGCTGGGCCAAACAAGTAATTATAGCTTCCCTCTGTGGTGAGCAGGGCAGGAGGCTGATTTAATAAAGGAAGCCTGCTGTCTGTCTCCAGCCTGGCTGTGACTCATGGAACCCGGGAGTCCCGGCAGCACTACCCGAAGAGGGTGGTAAGCTGAGCGGCTGGGGGTGGGAGACAGCTAGCCAGAACCCCAAGAATGAGGAAGCTCCCTGCTTGGCGGGTAGGAACCAGCAGCTGGAGCCAGAGGAAGTGAGTCTGGGACAGAGCAAGCAGCTGCTGCCTCTCCCCGGAAAGAAGCCTCCTGCCATGTGGACACCTACAATAAAATGGGTTAGTGATTTTCATATTCAAAATCGGGACACAACGGGGCACAATTAGATTGCCTCCGATAGGGGTAGCTGCCTCTGTGATATGCCAGTGGCCTTGGTTTCTCTGGAGGTCTGGGTGAATGGAGTCTGGATTGATCCAGGATGTTAATTTGGTTTCTCACTTTGGCAGGGAGGTGGCTAATGAGGTGTTCACAGCCGCAGAGACAGTGGGAGGTGGGTGGTTTTAGCTGCTCGTGGGATGACAGCTGCTCTGGAGAGGATTTGGATGCCACCTCAGATAGGTCACCACAGGTCATCTTATCCTTCCTTCGGTATCCAGCAGCTTCTTCCTCCTCTGCTGATAATCAGCCAGACAGGCAACTTGACCTCCTCTTTCTCCTGCTGGCCCCGCCAGCAGGGAGATTCCAGAGCTGCCCCTCCTTCCCCATCCTTCCCGCTGAGTCACCACACCTCCGGGTCAGGTGATCCTCCCCTGGGCCCTTCCGAGAGCACCTTGACCTATATTCCGAACTCCGTGACAGTAGATCGTTAATTGTCCGGAGACCAGCCCGCCAGGCAATGGGCATGGTGCCCTGGCAGCCCGGGCTGCAGACAGGCGCCCCGGGCAGCGGGAGGGGCTCTCCTTCCCCGGGAGCCAGCAGCGAGAGGCCTGGAAATGGAAAGTTAAGAGGTTGGAGGCGGGCGGGTGGCCCAAGAGGGTGGTGGCCAGCTGAGTCAGCTAGGAAAGCTGACAGTGGGCCTCTAGAAGCTGCATGCAGTCTTTCCTCCCTGGGTGCTGCCAGCTCAAGGCCAGGCGGGCTGTGTGAGGAGGTAAAGTAGTGCCAGACAGATGCCATTGTGGCTGGTGACATTACCACCCACCCGAAGTGGAGAAGTGAGGAATAATGCAAATGACGGCATAAACCTTGATGACTCATTTGGTCGATCAGTGGCCCAGGAAAACTGCCCCTCTGTCCCACAGAAAGGCTAGTTCCCATCCCCACATTACCCACAGAACGGCCTCTGCTTATCTTGTGTATGGGTCCTTTGTGCAGTCCTGTGCAGTCTTTTTGTCCTCTGAATGGGAGGGTGATGGGGGTGCTGTGGGAAAAGGGACTAAGAGAGAAGTGTTCAGAGTCAAACTTGAAGCCCTGTCCCTGGGCATAGTGCCTGAAAAAGGTGACTGTTAGCCAAAGATCACAGGCCCTTTTGAATTGGAAAGAGCTCTGAACTCATTTAAAGAGGCATTCTTTAAAACCTTCCTTCACAGCCAGCAGTACTGTGACCTTACAGAGTTAAGTCCTGGGTGTCCTTCCACATCAGTAAGGTGGGCATTTTAGTAGAACACCTCCACCGAATCACAGTGTCCATATTAAATCAGATGATTCCTGTAAGGTTTATTCATTATGTATAATGATAGGTTTCTGAGCCAGCTCTTGGTGGCGCAGGCCTGGAATCACAGGTAATTGGAAGGCTGAGGCAGGGTGATCAAAAGTTCAAAGCCAGCCTGGGTAACTTAGGGAGACCCTGTTTCAAAATAAAAGGTTAGAAAAAGTAAAATGAAGAAGGGTTGGAGAGATGGTTCAGAGCTTAAGCACTGGCTGCTCTTCCAGAGGACCCAGACTCGATTCCTAGCACCCACATGGTGGCTCACTACTGTCTGTAACTCTAGTTCGGAAGGGCCCTCTTCAGGTCTCTAGTGGCACCAGACACATGCATAGACATATATGTAGGTAAAACACACCCTACACATAAAATAACAAAAATAAATAATGTTAAAACAAGAGCTGAGAACCAGGTTTGGTGGTTTACACCTGTAATCCCAGTACTTTGGAATTAGAGTGGGAGATGGTGTCAGAAGTTCACAGTATTCTTCAGCTACACAGAGGATCTGAAACCAGGCTGGGCTTCATGAAACTGTCTCCGAAAGGGTAGAGGGACAGCCCAAGAGAAACAACTGTGTCACGTCTGACTATAGGGTCATCCACAGTATCAGACAGACAGCTCCATAGGTTAGTCATACATTGTTTTATTTCCTTATATAAAAATGCTGCATATTTATCATAGTTTGGGTAACAATCTGCAGATGAAGCACAATTTTTAATTTTGTTTTTGTTTGCTTCCCCCTCAAAGCCAGGGTCTTATGCTAGGCAAGCTCTACCAAGCCATGCCCTCAGCCCAAAGACAACTTTCATTTATTTGGTGACATGCAACTCAGACTGAGCTTGAACTCACAATGAGGATGGCTTTGCACATATGTTCTTCCAATCTCCACTTCTCCAGTGCTGGGATTACAGGCCTGTACCAATATATCTGGTGTATGCTATGTTCAGGTTCAACCCCAGGTTTTCATGCATGCTAGGCTAGCACTCTTACCAACTGAGCTCTGTCCCCAGCTCCTAGCTTTTTTTTTTTTTTTTTTTAAGATATTCTCATTTTTCTTTTAATGTGTGAGTGTGTGTGTGTGTGTGTGTGTGTGTGTGTGTGTGTGTGTGTGTGTACACATGTGCATCCTTGGTGCCTGAGGAGTTCAGGAGATGGTCTCAGATCCTCTGGAACTGGTATTACAGATGGTTGTGCACACCATGTAGATCCTGTAACTTGAACCCTGGCCCTATGCAATAATGACACTCAGTCTTAATCACTAAGGCATCTCTCCAGCCCCCCCAGATTTTAAGTATGGATGTGAATTTAGGAATTCTCATTTGAGGATGCCTCAAATGTAGTGGATATTAGATGGTAGGGCAGGAGCTAGTTACCTGGATGGAAAGGATGATGAAGGAAAGAAATTAGACATCTGTCAGTGTTTCTATTGCTATGCAGAGACACCATGACCATGGCAACTCTTATAAGGAAAACATTTAACTGGGGTAGTTTGCTTACACTTTCAGTTCATTATCAGTGAGGTGGAGAGCATGACAGCATGTAGGCAGATGTGGTGCTGGAGGAGTACCTGAGAGTCCTACATCTTGTAGGCAACAGGGAATCAACTGAGACACTGGGTGGTATCCTGAGAATAGAAAAACCTCAAAGTCCACTTCCACAGTGACAGTCTTCCTCTAACAAGGCCATACCCACTCCACAAAGCCACGCCTTCTAATAGTGCCACTCCTCTGAGATTATGGAGGCCAATGACATTGAAACAACCACAACAACCATAGATTTATCATGACACCATGCCTGAAATGCAGGGCCCTTTAGTTGCATGCCTTCTAAAGTCATAGACTTTGTTTAGTTTAAAGCATCACTGGGCTGGTGAGATGGCTCAATGAATGTCTTAAAGGGTTAGGATTCTATTTGTGACAAAACACCTTAACCAAAAGCAGTTTGGAGACGAAAGGGGTTATTTCGTGTCATATTTCCACACCACAGTCCATCATAGAAGGCAGTCAGGGCAGGAGTCCAAGGCAGGAACCTTGAGACAGGAGCTGAAGCAGAGGGCCTGGAAGAGTGCTGCTTACTGGCTTACAGCTGCTTTCTTGCAGCATCCAGGACCACCAGCCCAGGGATGGTACCATCAGGCCCTGTGGAATGGGTACTTCCACATCACTCATCAATTAAGAAATGCTCCATAGACTAGTCCACAGGCTAGTCTATAGGGGTGGGGGTGGGGGCAGGGCTGACTGTAGCTTGTGTCAACTTGACAGAAAAACTAGCCAGCACAGTGGGTATGGTGGCTTGCTGCCAAGGCTGATGACCTGAGTTTAGTTCCTGGGACCCAGATGGTAGAAGGAGAAGACTTGACTTCCAGAAGTAGTACTCTGGCTTCTACCCCTACCACATACACTGAATAAAGACATAGTAGATAAATGTAGTTTAAAAATTAAATAAAAATTTTAGGGGCATGTAGACCCTTATACATGCTAGGCAAGTAACTGCTTTATCACCGAAACATCCTAAGTTTCTTGGACTATAATCCTGGCTGCTGCTACTCACTGTGAAACCCAGTTGCCTCAGCTTCCCAGGTCCTGGAGTGATAGATGTGTGCCTCTACACTCAGCTCTGAGCCCCACCTGTCAGATGCTTCTTTATATTCTTTTCTAAAGCTAGTCCCCAGTATAGTCTATACTTCACACCCCACCAAGACACCCTGGACTTGTTTAATGCTAGTGGCTTAGGGGACATGACATTTTCTTATTAACTCCATCCCGCCTTCCAGATGTGACTTTTGCAGAAAGATCCACGTATAGGCCAGGCAGGGACAACATCATATAGAATGAAAGCTTGGAGATGATGGGGTTCAAGAATTATTGGGCTAATGCTAGTGGACTTTTAGAGTGTACTCTGACACTGAAGTTTCCAGGAGGTCTGGATCTGCCTGATACTGGTTGCACATTAGTGGAGAAGCTGTGGTTTCTGTTCTAAAGCTGTCACTCATCCAGACTGGTCTTCACTGGTGCTGTGCATCGTTTTGGCCTCCAGTGTCGCTTTTTAGATCTTTTTTGTTCAGCCTTCGATGTGTTGTGTAAATGATGCCTTCCTAGCTCTTCATTTAATTCACTTAAATCTTAGTTTGTCTGTGTTTAGGATAAGTGATGTATGATTTTAGGCCTGTTTAAGTTCGACGGAGGAAGGGACCAAACCCATCCTGTTCACCAGTGGGTTCTCATTTTGAATCCCCTGTCTCAAATGATAACAATTGCTATAGTTTGCAGCATTATTATATTTTTGTTTTGTTTTCAGAAAGGATCTCTCTGTGTTGCCCTGGCTGTCCTGGAATTCCATATTTAGAACATGCTGCCCTGAAGGTCACAGAGAGATCCTCTTGTCTCTGCCTCCTAAGTTTGAGGATTAAAGACCTGTGTCATCACACTTGGCCTTTGTAAATTTTTATTTATTTTCATTTTGGTTTTTCAGGACACAGTTTCTCTGTGTATCCCTGGCTGTCCTGGAACTCACTTTGTAGACCAGGCTGGCCTTGAACCCTGAGATCTGCCTCTGTCTTCCCAGTACTAGGGTTAAATATGCCACCATACCTGGCTTAAAACAGTTTCTTTTGTTTGAAACCCATCTCACTACTTAAGTCTACCTTGGTCTTGTCCCTTTAATTGTCTTACCCCAGCTTTCTGAGAGTTGAGGTTACATGTGTGTATTATTACCACGCATGACATTAAAACACTTCCATTGAAAAGTGGGCAGTGGTACATGCCTGTCATCCCAGCACTTGGAGACCAAGGCAGGATGATGGTAAGCCTGATGCCAGCATGGAATACACAGTGAGACTGGCTCCATATGTCCTATGGGATAAGGGAGTGGCTTGGTGAAGTACCTGGCCAACATGAGCAATCTAGCATGGGAAGAAGGAAGCGAAGAGCAGACAGGACAGGGAGTGTGATGAGTGGGCCCACCATGAAGTGTCCCTTTTTAAAAGCAGGATGACTCAAGGCCCGGGGACAAGGAATGCCAGTTTGGGAGTTTGCTCTGTGCACAGCACTTCATGTAGCTGTCCTTACTTAATTCCTACAGCATCTTGTAGCTAGTGTTTAACCCTACTTTTTCAACCAGACAGCTAAGGCTCAGAGAGGCTAGGGGCCCTGCTAAGTTATCCAGCAGATGAGGAGATAGGACTAGAGAGCTCTGACCGGTTTGATCCTTCCTAATGATCGTATTTGTACTTCTGATCACAAACAGTTATCAAAAGACATTTTGCACAATGTATGTATGATGGCTCATAGCTATAGTCATACCATTTGGGAGGCTAACATAGGAGGATTATTGTAAGTCTGAATGCAGCCTGGCCTATGCAGTCTTACATTACCTTATCTTACATTAATAATATTAAACTGGGTGGTGGTGATGTCACATGCCTTTAATCCCATCATTTGGGAGGCAGAGGCAGGTGGAACTCTGTGAATTCAAGGTCAGCCTGGTCTACAGATGGAGTTCCAGGATGACCAGGGCTTCACAGAGAAACCCTGTCAATCAATCAATCAATCAATCAATCAATCAATCAATCAATAAATGGAGATGAGGAGATGGCTCAGTTAGCAAAGTTCTTGACCTCACCTTGTAATGTAAAACCCTGGTGCTGTAGTATCACATACCTGTATTCCCAGAACTGTGTAAGCAAAGCAATAGGAGGCTGGCTGGTCGTCCAGTTTAGCTGAACTAGCAAGCTCCAGGTTCAGTAAGAGACCATGCTTCAAAATATATGGTGGAAGGCAATTGGAGAAAACACAGAATACTGACCTGTAGCCTTCATATATACGTCTATACAGAAGCCAAAAACCATCAATAAAGAAAAAACAAAGGTGTTTTTTCTTGTGCTCTGCTTCCCGATGGTAAAATCAGAACTTGCATTGCCAGGATGACAGGCTGTTTGTTTCCTGATGGCAGCTAAGAAAGATGTCATGTCTGCCATCGGCTGTCGGATCAAATTAAGCACACCTCTGAATCAGCCATCCTTTTCTATAGTCTGTATGCCAGAGCACCAGACTGTCATGGGAGGAAAGGCTCTTTTAAGTTCTCATTTATTGACTTGTTTTGTTTTGTTTATGAGATAGTCTTGTTGACCTAAAATCTGTGATCCTCGTGCCTCTGCCTCTTGAGAACTGGGATGACAGGAGTAAGTCCTGCTAAAAGCAAAACTTCTAGGAAATTCTCTGGGAAAGATGAATGTGTTTCCTCCTCTTCATCTCCTGAAATAAGAAGCATGTCATTAATTTAAAAATATCATCCAATTTAATCTTTTGGTGGTTTTAGTACTGGGAGAGGACCTCAGGGCCTTGGAGCATGGTAGACAAGTTCCTTGCTACTACTAAGCTTCATGCTCCCAGCTGTGTGTGTGTGTGTTTTTTGTTTTTTTTTTACATGAATACACACACACACACACACACACACACACACACACACACACACACACACACACACAGACCTGTGGAGGTCAGAGGGCAACTTCAAAAGCTATTTTTGTTTTTTTTTTTTTCTTGTAGCTTGTCCTCTCCTTTCTTCTGCATTACATTCTCCAGCCTTGCTGGCTCACAAAATTCTAGGCAACCCTGCTGTCTCCTCCTCCCATCTGGATGTAAGAGTGTTAGAATTACTAAAGTGTGCCAGTGAACCATTTTTTGTTTGTTTGTTTGTTTGTTTTTGTTTGTTTCTCCATGTTAAAACCCAAGGTCTTTAAACTCTTAATTCTTGCCTCACCCTCCTGAGTGCAGGGGTTATAGGTGTATGCACCACCATGCCCGAATTATTTAATGTAATTTTCTCTTTAAAGAATTGATTTCTCAAGCCAGGTATGGTGGCACAGCACTTTTATCCTTGGTAGATCTCTATGAGTTAAAAGCCAGCCTGGTCTACATAGTCATAGTGAATTTCAGGAAAGCCAGGGCTATGCAGAGAAACCTTGTTTCAAACACAAAAAAATAAATAAATAGCAATAAAATTAATTTTTCTTTGTTTTGAATAGGAATTATATTTTCCTGCTTTAAAATACAAACGAATGACAAGAAGATGCTCCCTCAGCCTATCCCAATTGTCCAGTGCTTCTTTCCACAAGCAGACAATCGGTTTGTTTTGTTCCATTATTTTACATTGTAATTAAAATAGCATTCACCTTCTCATCACCCTAACCCTTCCTATGTCCCCCTTTCAAATTCATGACTTATTTTTCTCTAGTTATTATTGTTACCTCTCTCTATGTATGTGTAGTGTGTGTGTGTGGGGGGGTGTGGTGTGTGTGTGGTGTGTGGTGTGTGTGTGTACACAAGAAACTATATGGGGGCTAGAGAGATGGCTCAGTGGTTAAGAGCACCTGCTGTTCTTCCAGAGGACCTGGGTTCAGTTGTTTGCACCCACATGTCACCTCACAATGATGTGTATCTCCAGGTCTAGTGGATATGACCGTTCTTCTCACTCCCATGGGTTCCTGCACACATGAGCCCATACATACACCCAGGCATACATTAAAATAAATATTAAAAATAAAGAAATACAGCTGG
This sequence comes from Cricetiscus sungorus, assembly GCA_030556225.1. Classification (NCBI taxonomy): domain Eukaryota; kingdom Metazoa; phylum Chordata; class Mammalia; order Rodentia; family Cricetidae; genus Cricetiscus; species Cricetiscus sungorus. The sequence goes on from JANBXA010000729.1 coordinate 28,761,526, forward strand.
GTGTTGTGGTGCAAATCTCTATAAGTTAAGGCAGGCAAATCTCTACGAGTTTAAGTTCATCCTGATCTACATAGATAGTTCTAAGCCAACTTAGGCTACATACTGAGTCTATGTCTGAAACATAACACACACACACACACACACACACACACACACATCAAAAAACAAAAACAAAGAAAACTTGAGGAAAGAAAAAAGAAGCTATAAACTTAATTTTGTGTTAGTATGTGTAGTTTATGAGTGTGTGTTGTATATGTGGTGTGTGAGTATGTGTAGTGTGTGTGTGGTGTGTGTGTGGTGTATGAGGTTGTAGTGGGTACATACTTTTGTGGAGGACAAAGTAGGGTATTAGGTGTCCTGCTTTATCACCCTGCTCCCTTGGGGCTATGTCTGTCACTGAACCTGAGACTTTTTTGGTGAGGCTGCTGGCTATTCATCAAGCTCCCAGGATGCAGCAGTCTCCATCCAGCTCAGGCTTCATGTTTGCACAGCAACCTTTGAGCCATTTCCCCAGGTCCAGAAACTATGTATTCTTAATTTATGCCCTACCTCTTCTCTGGTATCCTACAACCTGATTTTCTTATTGAAACCCTTTCTAGTTCATTTCGTAGAATTTCTATTTTGTTTAATGATTTTGTTGTATTCGGTTGTTTGAGTTAGGCTAAACAGTCCCCCAAAACAATAGTTAGCATGTTTCCCAGCCTTAGCTGATACTTACCCTAAAATGAAGCCTTGTGTGAATGTGATTTTGTAGACTAGTTTGCAACTTTTTTGGTTGCATTTTGCTTTGATTTGTGTTATTTTATTTGAGGCAAAATCTCTTTGTGTAGTATGTAGTCCTGGCTGTCCCGTAACTTACATGTAGACCAGACTGGCTTTGAACTCAGAGAAATGTCTGTCTCTGTCTCATAGTGCTGGGATTAAAGGTGGGCACCACCATGCCTTGCTACTTTGCATGTATGTGTTTTAAAGTCTTATAATCCAGATTGGCCTAGGACTTCCTATATATACCAAGCTGGCCTCAAATCCTCCTGCATCAGCTTCTCAGGTGCTGAGATTCCTGGCGTGGTCCACTACAACTGGCTTAGTTTGCAGCTAGGTTTGAGGTTCTGCTAAAGCTATGTCCAAAGAGACTGGAGGGGCTCTCAACCTCTAGCAGAAGGCGCCTGAGATAGTTCAGTGAAAGAAGGCCTGTTTAGCTTGCCCTAGGCCTTAGTTTGAACCCTAGCACCAACAAAGTATGCAGAAAGTTTCATAAGTGCAAGTATTTCAAAGAAAGGTCTGCTTTTGTGTTCTGACTTCTTTTGATGTATTAGGTCCTGGGTTTAAGTTTCAACCAGCAGTGTCTGTTTCTGGTCTCAGCAGTGATCAGAGCTGTTCTGAATAGGGTGTTTTCACTGGATGGAAGTGGTCTTACTGTTCCTTACAGTCCACACGTGCCACACATTTATCCATGCTGGCCTGAGGATTCCCCAGGCACTTGTATCTGACCTCCATGCTATGCTGGGATAGTACACTAGAACCAAAGGTTATGGCTCTATGAGATTTGCATTTGGGAAATGAAGCAAAGTTCTCCAAGTGTGACTTTGAGGGAGCTCAAGCATGCATAGTAAAAAGGCATAAACACCAACAAAATACTGTGGTAAGCAGCCTTTTCCCAAGGGATGGCTGGAGGTGATGTTGTAAAGTAGTTAGGAACATCCTCTTCAGCTTCCATGAGTGAGGGCTCTGTTCTGAGACAGGATCTCACTATACAGCCAGCCCACATCCAGGTTTGCCCAGAGGCAGGGAAGGAAGGATCACAGTCTGGGTAAAGATGCCCCTGAGGAAAATACAAGTCATGATGTGTATGTTGGGGTAGTTTTGTGTGCCACATTTTACCCCTGCCCCTACCCCCAATGCTAGAGATATAGTATAGTATCTGGGGAGGGAAGGAAGGACATCATCACATTTGGCATCCTAGACTATTTCACATCTTTTCTAGACTCTTAAAAAAAAGGAAGAAGAGGCCAATTTTCAGGGCGCTGATCCCTGCCAAATTGCTTCCCTGTTCTGCTTCTGCATCGTATATTTAGCCAGTAGGTTATTTCAGAGAAGCTAGCAGCAGTGTGGTGGAGGAGAAGAGGCTAAAGCAGGAAGTCCTCAGATGGAGGCTAGTGTTGCTTCTACAAACTCGATGCTCCTTTGGTTCTTATTCTTAAACATAGGAAAGAAGCTGTGTGCATTTACCGCAACAGATAGGTGCACAGCCTGTGATCCCAGTTATTTGGAAGGCTGAGGCAGGAGTTGGAAGCCTGACTGAAATACAGCATGGTACAGGCCAGTCTGGGCATTTTACTGAGATCTGCCCTGTAATTAAGAAGTAGGAAACCGGGTGGTAGTGATCCATGCTTTTAAGCCCAGCACTCGGGAGATAGAGACAGGGGATCTCTGTGAATTTGAGGCCAGCCTGGTCTACAGAGAGAGTTCCAGAATAGCCAGAGCTGTTACACAGAGAAACCCTGTCTCAAAACAAACAAAGAAACAAAAAAAGTAGGAAGAGGTCTAGGTGGGGGCCTATGAGATGGCTTAGTGGTAAAGATGCTTGCCACCAAGGCTGACAACCTGAGTTCCATCCCAGGAACCCATGTGGTAAAATAAGAGTGTATACACACCTACACACACCCCAAAGTAAATATAAATAAAATGTAACACAGATGTACTCAGCACCACCATTCAGAAACTACCAAACCTTTCGAAATAATGGTCGCTTTGCTTCATGGGCTTGGGTAGGACATGTTCATTTGTTTAACAAACATTTATTGAGTACGTACTGTAAGTCCAGGTACTGTTACAGCACTGAGAATATGGCAATGAACAAACAGAAATTTTTACTCCCTGGAGCAGAGGAGGGAGAGAGAACAATAAAAGAATGACCCTGGAATCCTGCCTGTTTTCATCGCAGGGCTGGGAGTTGTGTGCTTCTGTGCAAGAAACAGGCTGCTGTTTGGTTTCATTGGAGACCAAGAAGGGCAGCTTTCCTAGGCTAGGTAAGGCCCTGAGCTAAGCCCCACCTCTCTGCTGTGTGATTTAATGATGCTCCTTGAAGGAGGAGGAGGAGGAGGAGTTGGAGTTGGGCCTATTAGGAATTGTGCTGTTGTCATCAATGGTGACTTACAGAAAGCAGAGTCAACAGCCTCAGCAAAGCAAACGAGGTGGGAAGCCCGAGAGTTGCCCTCTTCTTTTCCTCTTTCCTTTCCTTCCTTCCTTTTTTGTCTGCTTTTGTTATGATTTTTGATTTGTTTTAAAGAGCTGGCTGAGTGGCTAAAAGCAAGAGCACTAACTCTCTTCCATAGGGCCTGGGTTCAATTCTCAGCACCCACCTGGTGGCTAGCCTTCTGTCATTCTGGTCCCACGGGTTCTAACAGTTTCTTCTGGCCTCCACTGGCCCTGCATGCACATGGTACACAGACATACATGCAGGCAAAGCACCCAATACATAAAATAAAAATAAATATTCATGCTGCCCTGGAACTCACTGTGTAGCTCAGACTGGCCTTGAACCTGCTCATTTGGTTTGTTTTTCTGGTTTTGTTTTGTTTTGTTTTGTTTTGTTTTGTTTTGTTTTGTTTTGTGGTTGTGGTGGTGGTTCAAGACAGGATCTCACTATGTGGCTCTGGCTGGCCTGAAACTCACAGAGATTCACCCTCCTCTGTCCCCAAGTGTTGGGATTAAAGGCATGGGCCACTCTGCCTGGCTTTAAACTTGCTTGGAATAATCCTTCTCCCTCAGTTTTCCATGTATTGGAGTTACAGGCACGTGCCAGTGCCTTGGAGTTTCTTTCTCAAATGCAGAGGAAAACAGTATTTCTGACAGTATCTCCTCCATCTTGGAGATCCAGTGTTCTCTTCCATACCCTTGATTTATCTTTGTTCCAAAATTCACTTCTTCCAAAAGCTTCTATGACTATAAGTTTTAGACCACAGTGATAAACATAGATGTTCACAGACAAAAAATGGGCACACACCAAGTGTAACCCAATAGAGATCAGTAGGCTGTGTCAATGCAATAGAGACAGGTGGGCTTCACTCTGAAGATGGATTGAGTACAGTGTAAGAGCTCAGTGTTACTGGATTTCTAAAAAGCTTGAAGAAGTCTAAACTTTTAGGCAAAACATTCTGATTTTTAAACTTTGGCAGTTCAGGTGAGTTTATGATCTTTGACAAATCAGTTTTGCATAACAAAGACCTTTATCGAAATAAGGCAGGCAAGTGCCAGGTAGGATGGCACGTGCCTCTAATTGTAGCTCCTGGGATGTTTAAGGCCATCCTGGGCTACAAAGAAAGACCCTATTTCACAAAACAAGGAAGAAGAGGCAGGCAAAAGGCAGAAATTTGATCTAACTGATAGTTGGAGAATGTGAATATATTAGGGAGTTGACCCGCTGCCAGGGTTCTGTCCCATCTGCTCAGTCCCCAGGTTATTTTGGAGAAAGTAGCAATCTGTGAGTCATCCTAGTAGAGTGGGAAAGATGTGCTATGGCAGGTAAGCCCCTCCACCCAGAGCTCTGATTTCCTCTTGTGCAGAGTGGGCTGGACTCAAGGGGTTTCAAAATATGTCCATCTAATGGTGGGGAATGGTGGTGGACCCCCCAAGGCTTTCAGAACCTCAGCTCAGTCTTTGTTCTGTTTTTTCTTTTTCTTTTTTTCTTTCTTTCTTTCTTTTTTTTTTTTTCTTTTTGGTTTTATATCTTGGACTTCTGCCAAAAGTTTAAAAATAAAATCTTTCTGAAGAGTTTCCCTGTTTTTCTAAAGTTTGAAAATCTGGATTAGAGGCTCAACTCTACTGGAAGTTGTTATTAGCTTTTCTCGTGTGTGCTGCTTGTCTGCTTCCAAACAATTGTCACTAAGTCTGCCCCTGGCACAAATGAATAAGTAGCCATCAAATGCTCCAGGAAGAGCTGGGGTGCAGCTCAGTGGTAGAGCAAGGGCAAAGCCAGTTCATATACCCACACATACACACACACATATGCATGTACTACACACACCATACACACATGCATATACATAGATGTGTAAACATAAGCATGCACACCACACACACATAAGAATTATAGGAAGATTCTGAAACATTAGTACAATATTTTTTTGTTTTGTATTTTTTTTTTCCAAGACAGGGTTTCTCTATGTACCCCTGGCTATTCTGGAACTTGCTCTGTAGACCAGGCCTGGCCTCGAACTCACAGAGGTCTGCCTGCCCCCTGCCTCCCAAGTTCTGAGATTAAAGGTGTTCGCTACACCACCTGGCTTGCTACTTTTTTTTTTTTTTTAATTAACGTTTTAGTTGGAAAACAGATATGTTCTTATTTCTATCTTTATGCTTTTTATAAGCAACATAATCAATTATATTTGCTACTGGAAAGCTTTCCTGGACATACATGGAGGTGTATCCATATAGTGGTGTATCATCCGTATGGTATGGTGGTATGTCTGTATGGTGGTATGTCTGTATGGTGATGTATCTACCTGTAGGTAGTCCTTGTTACTTTCGAGGTTGAGATGGGACTTAGATTCAGGAGTTTAAGGCTAGTTTGGGAAACAGCAAGACCCTGTCAAAACAAACAAATAGAAACGTAAGGAACCACCATCAACAAAAGAGAAACAAAGCCTTGTGGAGACATGTGATTTGATAAAACACATCAACATTTCCTAGAGATCTGCAACCTCCACACTCTGCTCAATCTAAAGAATACCAGTAATCACTTTAAAATGTCATCTGTGCAGCTGGGTGAAGTGAACTCCGCCATGATCCCTGCACCAGAAGTTCAATGCTAGGCTGGACTACCTTTTAAAAACAAAAGCTATAATTTGTTGATAACAATGTATGGTGACTGTGTATAAGATTCAAAATATTAATTGTGCCAAAAAATATACATTTTTGTTTTGTCTTTGTTTCATATTAGAAAAACTAAGCCTAGGTGAGGTCCAGGCTTGTCTGGACCACCCAGACGGTAGTGCATGCCTATCCAACATGTTTTCCCCTGCTTCCCTCTGAGGTTGCTGGTAACTTTGAGAAGGCAGGTGGCAGGGGACTCTTGTTTGAAGCTGTCTTCAGATCCTCTAGCAAACTGCTTTCAACTTGAGCTTCTTAGCTACTGAAAACGCCTTGAATGGAAGTTGCTAACACACAGCTGTTTTTGTTCATTGCCTTAATCTTGACCCATCAGAGAATCCGTGAATTTAAATTGCCCTCTCCAATGACCTGGATTTCTTTCGTGGAAATGAAAGGACTTTAGATCTGGGGTAGACTCCATTATTCCTGCTGGGTTTCCCATGATGCAAAGGAACCTGTTTTTCCACACCTAGTTTAAGGGGCTTAGGGTCCCTAGTGGTGAGTATATGTGGAGAAGATTTCACAAAGCCATTGATTGCAGAACTTTTTTTTTTTTTTTTTTTTTTAAAGCACTTGCTGGGCACAAGGGATCAAGGGATTCTATATCTACTATCTTTCCTCAGCTGCTGATCTCCTAACATGTAGCCGCTTTTGCTTCAAGCTGGGTGGGGCAATACAATTAGCTTCCTAAATTATGGCCTTCTATTCCATCTAGTAACCCCCCCATCCTTGTCACCACCACCACCACCACCACCATCACTGCCACCACCACCCCCATTTTGAGATTTTGAGACAGGGTTTCTCTATGTAGCTCTGGCAGTCCTGGAACTCACTCTGTAGACCACTCTGGCCTCTGCCTCCTGTGTGCTGGATTAAAGGAGTGTGCCACCACTTCCTGGTTCCACCTAGTATCTAAAAAACTAACCTGCTAAACACAGAGGCAGGGCCTTACTATGTAGTCCTAGCTGGTCTGGAACTCTATATGTAGACCAGTCTGGTTTCCAACTTACAGAGCTCCATTTGCCTGTCTTCCTAGTGCTAGGATTAAGGTGTGAGCCATCATTCCTGTCCAAAACACCATTCCCCCCCAAGTCTGTAAACTTTGCCCCACTGGTTACAGTTAGATCTCCACTACATTCTAGCTGCTTCCACTGTGAGTGGATGAACCCAAAGCATGCCTCTATCTAAGAAACCGGAATTCCAACCCAGTTTTCTTTCCCACCAAACAGTAAGCACTGTTGGTTTTTTCCTCGAAGTTTAGCTCCAGGACAAGGGACTGCTAATTTTCACTGGCATGCTCTAGGACTTTGAGAGTGTGCTTATGAGTGTGTTTAGAATGAACAACCAGGCACGCAGCAAAGGTGCTATTCTCACTTCACAGGTGAGAAAACTTGCTGATCAGTTAGTCAGTGCCAACTTGCAGTGCAGTTTAGATAACTCTCTGTTCAGCCTGTATCCTTTGCATTTTATTAGAATCTTCTGGCCTTTTGATATTTGCTAGTTTGTATATTGTTGCTTTGAGACAGGGTCCCACTGTGGAAACACACAGGCCTGGCTGGCCTCTGAACTTACTCTTTGGCTAAGGCTGGCCAGAGCCCCATGGTCCTCCCAAAGTCTGAGCTGAGAGACACCACAGGGGGCCTGTCATTTGGCCTTACTAATTGGAAGAGAAAGGCTTCTAGTTTTATCCCATTGAAGGCCATTTCTTCCTTCCCTCCCCTTTTCTCTTTTTCTTTTTTCTTTTTGCCCTTTAGAAACAGGATCTCATTTTGTAGCCTAGGCTGGCCTAGAAACCACAATCCTCCTGTTTCTTGAATGCTGGAATTACAGACAAGCTTCATCTTGTCGAACAAGGCAAGGGTGCTGCCACTCAGTGACACCCCTAAAGCAGCCTAGAGTGGTGTTTTCTTCTCTTGCCTGCACAAGTCACCATGTGAGGAGTTTAACATCCTGATGCCAAAACCTAACACCTCTATGTGTGGGTAGAGCATGAGTAAGGACAGTTTCCAAGTCTCTCTGAAGATACTTTTGTGTAGTGTCTTCATCTGTTTTCTGTTGCTATGGCAAAATATCTGATACTGGATAGTTTAGGAATTTATGTAGCTCATGGTTCTGGAGGGGAAAGACATAGAACTTGTGGCTGCTTTGTCATCTAGTGAAGGTCCTCTTACAACATCATGATGTGGCAGTGGACATCACATGGTGAGTGAAAAAGAGCAAATAAGTTGGTCCATATCTGTCTTATGAAGCCATTGACATCATCGCCGAGGCCCCCAACCCCATCTAATCCTAGATTTAAAGGCCCTATCTCCTAATGCCATCAGCACGTGAAATTGAGGATTAAGTTTCTATCATGTGAACCTTTGAAAGACAGATTCAAAACATAGCCCACAGCAAGGCTTTTAAATGTTTTATTGTTTTTGAGGAAGGTTGAATTTATTATGTAGTTGAGTCTGACCTCAAACTTTTAATTCTCCTGCCTCATACATGCTGAGATTATAGATTGGAGACAGATGTTTGACTCATAAAATAAGGTTTGAGAACTTCTTAAACATTTTAATTTTGTGGGATTTGGTGGTATACGCCTTTAGTCCCAGTGCTTAG